>OZ038487.1:5030140-5440140 GCA_964036315.1 Acanthosepion esculentum | reverse complement strand
TCTGTAACAATGCCTGACCATTAGGCATTGTTCAAGCAATTATTAAGAATAAAATTGCTGAATTCAATAAAGTTAAACCTGCTATAGTAAAAAGATTTCCTGTGTACCGACGCCTTCCTTGGCTAGGTAATATCAGTGATAGGTTTGCTAAGCAGGTTTCTTCCTCAGTTCGATATTGTTACTTTGCCGCTAACATTCGTGTTGTTTTCTCTGCCTAGCCTGTCCTTCCGTCCATGCGTAAGGATGTTCTTCCTCCACATCATAATAGTTCTTTAATTTATTCCTTTAAATGTAGTTGTGGTTCACGCTACATAGGGAGAACGACTCAAAGGCTGGATGCCAGAATAAAGCAACACGTTCTAACGTAAATCCAAACTCTGCCATCGCAGAACACCTAATAAATGGCTATAATTGTGCTGCTAGTTTCAGTGTGAACTCATTTACCATTCTTAGCATGTCCCACTCGAATTACCACTTGTTGAAGGCCATTTATATTCTATTGTTGAAGCCTTCCCTGTGTAAACAGAAGGACTTCGTAGTAGGCCTCCAACTAATTTCCATCTAAACAATACTTTTCCCCCCTTTCTTATTTTCTTTTCTCCAGTATATATTGTCAACTGTACCAATGAACCTTGGTGATGAAGAGGTAACGAATTAGAATATATATATATATATATATATATATATATATATATATATATATATATATATATATATATATTCTTTGTGACAGTTGGTATAACAAATTAGAATATATATATATATATATATATATATATATATATATATATATATATATATATATTCTTTGTGACAGTTTGTATAACAAATTAGACCAACTGTCACAAAGAATATATATATATATATATATATATATATATATATATATATATATATATATATATTCTAATTTGTTATACCAACTGTCACAAAGAATATATATATATATATATATATATATATATATATATATATAAAGACATTTTTATGTTTAACATTCTTTTTTATAGATACAAGTATTTAAGTAAATGCTCTGTTTTATAATAAACAGTATTAAATAACATTTACCGGCCTGAATGTCTGATAAATTTTCATAGAAATATATATATATATATATATATATATATGGTGACGAAGAGGTAACGAATTAGAATATATATATATATATATATATATATATATATATATATATTTCTATGAAAATTTATCAGACATTCAGGCCGGTAAATGTTATTTAATAATGTTACGAAGAGGTAACAAATTAGAATATATATATATATATATATATATATATATATATATATATATTCTAATTCAGGCCGGTAAATGTTATTTAATAATGTTACGAAGAGGTAACGAATTAGAATATATATATATATATATATATATATATATATATATATATATATATATATATATATATTCTAATTCGTTACCTCTTCGTCACCATATATATATATATATATATATATATATATATATATATATATATATATATATATATATATATTTCTATGAAAATTTATCAGACATTCAGGCCGGTAAATGTTATTTAATACTGTTACGAAGAGGTAACGAATTAGAATATATATATATATATATATATATATATATATATATATATTCTAATTCGTTACCTCTTCGTCACCGAGGCCCGTTGGTACAGTTGGTATAACATTTGCCTCATATTGTAACTGTCTGGGTTCCAATTCTCGGTAGCGGATGCATTGGATGCATACTGCCTTTTGAGTCCCAAATATAGGATGGATAGGCCGTCCAGTGCTTTCTGCATTCTGTTGAGGTTTCTTCTAGACTCAATGAATTATGATATATATATGTGTGTGTGTGTAATTATTATTTATTTATTTTGATGTATTTTTATTTATTTTTTGTTTCTTCTTGTGTATTGGAAAGAATATTGCAAGAGATGGTACCCTATTTCTAGAGTTCAAAAAATGAATTGTGCTTGTGCTTGGCTGGGTGGCTTTCTGAAAAGCTTGTAGCATCATGAGAAGTTCCAAGTCAACAATCAAAACGAAGAGAAAGTTGTTTAACCAATATGTTCTGCCAGTGATAACTTATGAAAGTGAGACATGGGTGCTTGACACTGCTACTGCAGATACTCTTGCAGTGACCCAATATAAAATGGAGGGAATCATGCTCAGCATCACCTTATGTGTCAGGAAGAGCAACAACTGGATTTGTCAGCAGACTGGAGTTAAGGACATAATCAAAACCACCAAGAAAAGAAAACATAGATGGGTTGGCCATATCTTTCGTTTCAGAGACAACAGGGGAGGCTGTCAAAGTAACAGAGTGAATGAAGAAGGCAGAGTAGAAAAGAACTAGAGGGTAGCCAAATGCAAGATGGCATGACAATCTGACCTGATACTTTGGCCACACTTGGCCCAGTATGGCCAGAGATAGGAAGTGGTCGAGGTCAATCAGGAGGAGGGGGACTTCTTCCAACAGGAATGAAGAGGCCCTGGATTTGTGTATATATATATATATATATATATATATATATACACACACATATATATATATATAAATCCCATTGAAAATTTATGGGCATATTTGAAGAAAAATGTCCTTTGAATTTGGCAGAACTAGGAGCCATGGAAGAATGGATCAAAATACCAATCAGTGTGTATAATGATCTTGTAAGGAACTATCAAAAACAAAGACAATAATCAAGAATAAAGGTTACACAATTGATTATTGATTCAAGAAGGCCAATAATTTTGTCCTATGTTAAATGGTTTTTGGTGTTTTTGTATCGTTTGACATTAAAATAAAAATGTTGTTGGCATCACTGGACATTATTTCAAATCCATTATTTCATCATTTGGGAAAAAATGCACATGATGTTTCCATGAAACTTTGAGGTATTCCAGATTTATTTGTAATTATGGAAGTGGTGATAGTGGTGGGAGGGGATGAATGATTCAGTCCACAACTATATATATATATATATATATATATATATATATATTGAATCAATAATCAATTGTGTAACCTTTATTCTTGATTATTGTCTTTAATTGTTTTTGATAGTTCCTTACAAGATCATTATACACAATGATTGGTATTTTGATCCATTCTTCCATGGCTCCCAGTTCTGCCAAATTCAAAGGACTTTTTTCTTCAAATATGCCCATAAATTTTCAATTGGGTTTAGGTCAGGACTTTGTGTGAGGTATGCCAATACCTTAATTTTTCTGTCATCTAAGTATTTTGTAACAAATCGTGCCGTATGTTTTGGGTCATTGTTATGTTGAAATGTTCAGCGACACCCCATAGCCAGCTTTTGTGCACTTTGTTTTATATTATTATTTTTAAGAATAGCTAAATATATATATATCTGTGTGTGTGTGTGCGTGTGTGTGCATGTGTGTGTGTGTAATTATTATTTATTTATTTTGATGTATTTTTATTTTTTGTTTCTTCATTTTTTTCACTTTATTTATTTTTAAATTTTTATAGGTTTTGAATTAAACATCTTATTTTAATTTTCTTTACATTTTTTGGTCATGCATAAATATGTTGGTTTGTGTAAGGAACATTTCTTTTAAGAAAGGAGATATTTGAAAAAATTCAGTGTGTAAGTTCAAATTTTGGCAAGATTCAATAATTGCATATGTATGTGTGTGTGTGTATACATAATTGCATATATATATATATACATAATTGCATATATATATATATATATATATATATATATATATATATCATGAACAACAATCAAGTTGCATAAGATCTCACATCACCAAATAAATTATTGTAGATATTTATATATTAGATATTATTAAATGAAATTTATATGATATATTTATCATAAAAATATGTTTGAAATTTCTATAATACTCTGTGCTTACTTTGGAAGTAGGTACAGCATCAATCTGTGGTATATTCTTGACCCTCAGAATGGCAGAAAAACGTCTTAAGCACGAGTTATACATGACACACTTGGCTGGTTTCTCTGACTGAAACTTTTCTGCTGCTGGCCTGTTGGCTGTCACATTATATACAATTAAGAAAGCCTCCAAACTACTTGCCATGAAGCTTGGTTTCAGCTAACACCAAAAATCTCTTAGTTTTTTTGATTGGCCAAAATTCTTTTATTACCTGATGTTCCTGTCTTTTCCATTTTTTTACAGTGGAAGTTATGTGCAGAGCCTCTCATATTTTGGTAGTTTCTAGTCATAATAAGTAGACCCTAGACCAGAAAAATTACACCAAGTTGCAGCCGTGTTCAGGATCCAACAGAGACCAGCTTCAACACCACCAGGTCCCCAAAGCCAACCACCATGATTCATAACATCACAACATCGTCACCACACAACTCCAGGCCTCCCTTGTCAACACCAAACAGAGACATTCGAATGATCAGATTTAACCATCTACTACAGGCCTAGACTCAACACCACCACTGTGACCCTGTTTCATTGATATGACATTCGAATCCAACTGAAATATTCCATTTGACCTACTACAGGTATAGTGTCACTGTCACCACTGTGACCTCATTTCATTGATACTATATTTGACCCGAATCCAACAATACCAAGAACTCATTGAATTCTGTCATCATGGACATGTGGACTAATAGGAATGAGAACAAACTTATCTGAACCTGAAGTCATTTATGAAGATGTCCTCAAGGCTGACGACTATTTTAAATAATCTTTTTTCCTGTTTTTAAAGCTGAAATTACTTAATTGTTATTGTTGTGTTTCACTATTGGATCCTCCAGATTTCTTCAGGTATTTGTTATAGTTTTAGCTTGTTCTGATTCCACTGTCCATACTAGTAGATACCATTTAATTCTATAAGTTAATTCATCTTTGTGTTACAATTAACTGGTCCAAGATAGATCCTGATCTGAACAGTTCAAAATTACCAGAAACTTATCAACTATGACAGACACCTAATGAAATCGAACAATATGGTGGCAATAACAACCAAGATGAATGCACTAGTATAATTAAATAATTGTGTATAATAATGATAATTTCTCATCTTATTCAGACCAAAATTATCAGATTTCTAAGAAAAGTAGTTTTTTTTAATTTTTCTACCAAATTCTGATGCTCATTTTTGAATGCCCCTCGAGATTTGAAAAACTGAATAAAAGCAAATTTTCATTTACCTTTTAATCAATAAGGAGTAAATAATAAATGTTTTGTCTGAATAAAATATTATTTTAAAATATTGGATTGTATCCCATGATTTTGCTTCTAATATTCATGCTCTTAAGGAAAATACTTTAATAACTCATTAACTGTTCAGGGATGCACAGGTGGTGTAATAGTTATTGGCACAAAAATTAGAATTGGTGAGCTGAGTTCAAATTCCAGCCTAGTCATTTGCATTCACTTTTTCATTAATGCCCTTGGAAAAAGCATGAATCCGTCTTTTTTTCCCACCTTTTTTCAGTCAAATAGCAGAGTAGACTTGACTTTCTAGTTTTGGATGATAACTGGAGAAGGAAAACTGAATTCCAATCTGTGGAGAAGGCAATAGAAAACTACTACACTATCTTTCTCAAGAAAACATGACAATTCGCAGATAATACAGACATGGAATCTATAGAGAGCCATATTTGCCTACATTAATGGACAGGATGTTTAAATTATTGTTCAAGCATCAGCCCTCATCTTGGTTACAAAAGTAGATCTTACTAAAGAAAAAAAATGGAAATGCTAATTTTCTCTTAAAACTTAAATAAGAATCTGACTTACTAAATACATTCTTGCTTGTGCTAAGTCCATAGATTATATGATGCCTTTCTTTGTTTTGTAATGTCAACAAATACTCATTGTCACTTTTGTAATACTCATTGTAGTAGAGACTTTGTAATTGCAGATACAGCTATAGTAACGCTGTTGAACAATACTGGTGTCAGATGCCTTTGAATAGCACTTGCACTAATGGTACTTGCTCGATAATACTTGCTCAAATAGTAATCCGTATAGAGAAATAGTATAGTGAATAGTATAGAGAATAGTGATCCATATGGTCATAAAGGATAGAGTAGAAATGGTGATCGGTATAGTAATAGAGGATAGAATAGAAAGAGTGATCCATTAGATGCCACACTAATTCCCATATATGCATTTCCTCTATGGTCATGTGAGCTACTTAATTCAATAATGGGATCGCCTGTGTTTCCTCAATGGTGATCTATGTTCAAACTCAAGTGTTGGCAGTGACACTTTATTCCTATATAACACTTTGTATAAACTCCATGGATTGTATGATACCTTTCTTTTCTTTCTTTTCTTTCTTTTCTTTTTAGTGACATATTACTTCTTTAACAGCATACTCTTTTTAATGGTATACTTTTTTTTAATGGAATATTATTTTTTAATGGCTTATTCTTTCTTTAATGGCATATTCCTTCTTTAATGGCATATTCTTTTTTTTAATGGTATATTCTTTCTTTAATGGCCCATCCCTCTTTAATGGCATATTCTTTCTTTAATGGCATACTCTTTAATGGTATATTACTTCTTTAATGATGTATTCTTTTTTTAATAACATATACTTACTTTAATGGCATATTTCATCAGCATTAGCAAATCAAAATAACCAGTTCAATCAAGCATCACTCAAGGAAGAACAATATAAATACAGATGAATGTGCACCTGTGTTTTATGCAAACATGTTTGATAAAGTACACCACAAAGAAATGTTGGAACTGCTAGGTAATCTCAATATGTTTTGGAAGGATATTAGAATAATGGCACCAAAACACCTGCATATGGATAGTAAATGAGTTTGGTATATATACAAAAATAGAAAGGGGTGTAAGACAAGGATCTGTCTTCTCACCAGACTTATTCAACCTATATACAGTGAGGCGATTCTGAGAGAATTAGAAGTTCTACCAGGATTAATTTTTGGTGACCACAATCTAAACAGCATATGACATATGGTGTTGATGATGCAGATGACACAGTGTTGATAATAGACATAGAAAGTAAACTACAAGAACTCCTACAGAAGGTAGTAAAGGAAAGCAAGAAGAAAGGACTAAACATCAATTGCAAGAAGATATAATGCACGGTTGAACAGCCAAACATGCAAATTACAAATTGGTGCAACAATTTAAATATCTGGGAAATGTACCATTCTGTTCTACAATCTTTCACCATTTTTTAGGCAACCACCTGATTCTATCCTCCCAGAACTTAGCATCATTCTGCCACAAATTCAGAGCTGTATGTTCAAAGAGCCACAAATCCACTCTTCAACATTGTTAACTTTGTTTCCTCTTGTTCGCTGCTATTGACTTTATATGCATTTGAAGTTATTCCATCAACCCCGTAGGAAGCACGTGTGGCTATTCCATCAATTTCTGTTATAAATGATGGAAGGAGTCTGCTCCGGTTTTTCTTTATATTATGGCACCAATGGATAATGGTGAGCACATACCCTCAACTGTTTTGAAGATAAGTGGATTTCTTCTGCACAGTGGTTTTTACAGTCTTCCAGAGAATTGAAGTTATTCCTCTGAGGAGAATTTTGTAGAGACTGAAATAAGTATCAACTCATCCCATAAGTTCTGTCCGAATTTTCAATAAAGAAAACAAGTGACCAAATGTTACATTTAATTACAGATTTAATCAACAATGTATTTTCCCTGATTATCTTTGACTTCCTTCCATCTATTAACAAGCTTACTAATTCCATTACTGCAAAATTCTTTTGGCTTTGATTCGAAGAACTCACAAATGTCAGTTTTAATGTCTTCCTGTGTTACAAAAGCTGTTTCTTCCAAATGATTCTGTAAGATACAAAACAAATGGAAGTCTGAAGGAGCAAGGTCGGGAGAATAAGGTGGATGTGGAATTTTCTCCCAACCAAGTTCTTCGATCTTTTGTGACGTGATTCTTGCTGTGCGTGGTCGCACATTGTCCTGATGAAACATCACCCGTTTTTGATTCACTAGAGCAGGTCTATTGTTCCTCAAAGCTTAGTTCAAACTCTCTGATTGCTGACAGTATATTTGAGCATTAATTGTTGCATTAGGTGGTAAGAATTCAAAGTGGATTATTCCTTGGCAATCCCACCAGATTGAAAGAAGAACCTTTTGCCCATGAAGTTCCCTTCTCGGCTGTGGCTGGGGTCCTTCCCCTTTACCAAGCCACTGTCTACGACGCTTAACATTTCGATAAAAGATCCATTTTTCGTCGCCAGTCACAAGTCTATCCAAAAAAGGTGAAACAAGTTGGTGAGAATGGAGAGAAGAGCAGATGTCAACTTGGGATTTGAGGTTGTTTTCAGACAATTCATGAGGCACCCATTTTCCAAGTTTAGGAACTTTTCCAAGTTGTTGAAGATGACGATGAACAGTTGTATGGTTTGAACTGAGAACCACTGCCAATTCCTCAACTGATAAAGCAGGATTTTCTTCAAGGGCTGCTTCAAGAAGCTTTTCATCAAACTCAACTGGACGTCCGGTTCGATCTTCATCTTCAAGGGTGAAATCTCCACCTCTGAATTTTGCAAACCATCTTCTGCAAGTTCTTTCATTCACACATTCCTCTCCATAAACTGAGTGAATGTTTCTAGCCGCTTCGGCTGCCAAGTTTCCTTTCTTGAACTCATAAAGCATTATGTGCCTCAAATGATTCTTGGGTACTTCCATGTTAGCAGGGTTTTAATCAAACAAAATTTTATTTTATTGTTCTCTGAAATAAAATTTGATCAGTTTAAATGCATCTAAACATAAAAATAATGTTCAGCTCCATTAGACATTATAAAATACTCTTTAAATTTCGTTCATTTTAACAAAAAGTTAAAATTCGGACAGAACTTATGGGATGACCTAATACTAATCTAAAGGTGCAATGTTAGGTGTTTACAATAGGTGTAGTAAGACATCCCAATCAAGCTGTACCAATTTCTGCCAATTAGCCAATACTTTTCATCATTTGTGCTTTTTAATCAATCCAATTGGGTACAGTACTTGAATTCAACATCGGATTTTGCGGAAGGAACACATAATATATAAAGCCCTTCCATTATGTATATATTTACACTCAGTTTATTTCCCTCATCTTTGTTGTTGTTGTTATTATCACAATATTTTGGCTCTCTAGCCTTCATCTAATGCTTGTCAATTCTGGCAAGTTTCCTTTATTTAATCTACAGGGATAGATTGTTCTTATTCCCCTGTCCTTGTCTAGAGATATGTTGTCTAGTTTTTATTTGGTACTACTCAGTTCCTGACCACCCTGGTTCCACTGAATCTGTTTACACTACCCTACCCAGGAACTGAACTCACAATTTATGAAACAATGTTTTAATCCACTAGGCTATTGTCCTGTGGGACAATCCTGAGTGTAGAAACTGCTGCCTTAAAACTAATCTGCTTGCTGCTGAGGTGACTGCAGTTGCAGTTCAAGAAATTCACTGATCCTTCTCTTTTCTTACTGCTGCTGCTGCATTTGAATGCTTGCTGTCTTTTCTCATGGCTCACATATCATATTTATTTCTATGCTAGGCCTACTAAGGCCCTCATAGCATAGCATATGTGGTGTTTTTTTCAGACATCTGATTCTTCAGTGTTCTTCTCTGCCTTGTATTTTTCCTTCATTCCACACAGGTCGGTGACTACCTTTCCCCCCTCCATACATGTCTGATGCTATTGTTTCAACCCCAATCACAGCTTTTCAATGTTCCTCCAGCCTTACTTTCAGGTGCCAACTGGCTTCACTTCTATATTAGTTCACACCAGAATATGTTGCTCTCATAGTGGGTGAGCACTCATCCCTACATCAACACCACTCCGTCAGCCTCCTTAGTATCATCAGCAAACTCTTTGAGCCGATAATCAAGAAGAAGATAGTTAATCACCTTAAGAGAAAACAACTTCTTGATCAACAAACAGTATGGATTTCACTCTTCTAGATCCACTACTGATGTCCTGTCATTATGCACAGAATTAGTGAGGCAGTCAATAATAAATTTGTCATAAGACTTATTGCCTTAGATAGCTCAAAGGTTTTTTAATGTATGGCATAAGGAGTCACTTTACAAACTCCCCAGCTATAGTATCTCTGGAAGAGTCCTCACAATTATCCAGTCCTTCTCAGCTAGATCCATGTAAGTTGTTGCTAATGGCTAGTTTTTTGAGACCCATGTGATTAATGTAGGCGTTTCCCAAGGCTCTCTCCTTTCATTAATAAATATCTATGTAGATGATACCACAAATGATGGGTGCATCTACAAAGCTCTAGTTGACCAGTGCATGGCAGCTGATCTCTCCTGTGACCTAGCTCTAACAGCTCAATGAGAGCAAAACTGGTTTGTAATATTCAGTACCTCCAAAATCAAGCAGCCCTTGAATTATTTCTTGTCATGATGAATGACAGTACTCTCAATGAGGCTTCTTGCACTGAATGTCTGTCAGGACTAAAGTTCACCCCAAATATATATGGATCATGTATATGAGTGGAACTTATATATATATATATATATATATATATATATATATATATACAATCCACCATGAAAAAAGCTGGAGAAATGGTTGGTTCTTTGTACCACTCCAGAAAGTATCTGACTCCTCCTAGTATGGTCAATCTTTATAAAAGTCCACTTAGACTAAAGACAAAGTACTGCTACCATATCCTGTCTAGAGCTGTTTAATCCTCTCCTTCCAGCCTTGACAGAATTTAAAAGTGTTTTGCGGAACCTTGTGGGTGATGAATTATTTCCCACCCTACAGCACCCTTTCCGCAGATGCAACACTGCAAGCATATGGCAAGAAACATAAGCAAAACTGGCTGGTTACATTGAATGTCTCAAAAGCTAAACTAGTTACATTCCATCATCACCAATTGGACCCCAAACTACCGCAAGTCATGATAAATGGATGTCCTCTTGGCAAGGCGCTATGTCCTGAAAGACTATTGGGCCCTAAACTTACACCTGACCTCAAGTGGAACTTCGTACATATGATCCATTGCTAAAGATGTAGGTAAAATGGTTGCCTTGCTATACACCATCTCCAATAAGTACCTGACTCCTCATGCTACCCTCTACCTTTGCAAGAGCCAGACTGTCAGGCTGAGAATGGAGTACTGTTGTCATATTTTGGTGGGAGCTGCCCCTTCCTCACTTTCCAGTCTCAATAGAGTTCAAAAGCTTCTCAGAGTCCTTGTGGGTGACAAATTATTTTCCGCCCTCCAATCTCTCTCTCTCACGGGCAGGATGTGGCAAGCCTCTCCCTGCTCTATTGCTACTTCCATGGAAAGTGGTCGGATGAACTACATTCTTTGGTTCTAATGGCTAAGACCCACCATGCCACTTACATTGTAGCAAACCACCCACATTCCCTCTGTATTCCATTGGTGAGAAGTAAGTTCCACTCGAACAGCTTCTTCACACAAACCACTGCGCTCTGTAGAGACCAAATCCCAAAAGGATGTTTCCCTGATCGCTACAATCTTAACTCGTTGAAATCTAGGGTTAACTGTTATCTTCCACTCCTATCTATATAAACTGCCTCTTAATGTAACCCTCGACCTCATGTGCCCCCCCCCCCCCGGGCTTTCTACAGACTGAACCTTACCAAAAAAAAAAAAAAACTATCTCTACTCTATCTCTATTTTCATGGGAAATGTTCTGATGAGTTACATTTTCTAGTTCTACCAGTTCTGACTTTTACAGCCAAGACTCGCCACGGCATGTACACAGGGGCATAAATCACCCCGACATTCTCTTCCCATTCCATTGGTAAGAAGAAAGTTCCATTTGGACAGCGTCTTCCGAAGAACCACTACTTTGTGGAACAGACTCCCGAGGGGATGCTTCCCCAATTATTATAATTCTAACCTCTTCAAGTCTTGGGTAAACTGTTATCTAGCCCACATATCCTCATGATATCCACTACTTACTTCCTCCATTTACATCTTTATAACAACATCATTCAGTAAAAACCCTCTTGGACCTTTTATTAGGTGAACAACAGCATAAAAACACATCATGTTTGCAAAACAATGACATTTCAAAAGGACGGTTTCTCTCTTGACATCACTATTACTTTAAACTACTGAAACTCCCTTGGCAATGTTTATTCACAAGATTATAAAAATACGTGAACCAAGTACAATGCAATATTTATTATTTATCTTTTATAAAAAATTATTATTTACTATTTTATTAATAAATAAATATGAAAACAAGTTTTTATTAATAATTTTATTAAAATAACTATGAACTGTAGAACAAGAAAATTTAAATAAACATGATTTTTCCAGACACTATCGATTTTTCCTGACACTATAGATAATGCTGTTATATCTGATAATAGTTCTGTTTCGATCTACTTAGTTGTATGGTCAATACAGGTTAACACATATCTGTAAGGAGTATTGAATGTTTCATAATGTCTCCTAGTAACAGGGACTGGACCAATTATATCCAAATGGACCATATTAAAGCAAATAGTAGGCAATTCAGTAGGATGAATAGCAGATTTACTATGTCTTGGAATTTTGCTTTTGTTGGCAAGATTATTCATTACACATTTCTTTTATTGCCTTGTCCATATGAGGCCCAAAAAATCTTGTTTTAATAAGCTTACATGAGATTTTTAATCCTGGGTGTGTTATTGCATGAATACTATTGAAAATAGATTTCTGTAATTCACCAGACATATATATATAGCCTGGGAACATCTGTAGCATTATCACAGTATATGGAACTATTAATATCAGTACTAAAATTGTATTTTTTAAGTCTGGAAATTTTTGTAACTCAGGTCCTTGAGTTGTGTAGTGGAGACTTACCTCATCAACCCAAAAGGGCCAGGGTCATGTGTATGTTTTCTAATGGAGTATGGAGACGGTGAATTGGTGAGCTTTAGGCTGAAGGTGAATCAGGCAGCACTTCATGTGGGCAGAAATGGTGGTGTCACTTGTAGCCATTTTTATTGGCTGTTTCTGGGTGCTCATTGGCTGAGTTATGGCCGGTCAGGAGCATAAAAGTACAGTACGCTCATTTGAGGTTGGTGAGGTGCTTCTGAGGAAAAGTGGCATATTTGAGATTGAGAAACAGAGAGAATTATGGATTCGTTTTCCAAATGGAACTATTGGGCTTGCATATTTTTTTTTTCTCATTTTTTTTTTTTTTTCTGTGTGTGCTTCCGATCAATTTTCACACAAGTTGTGCTGCAGCCATCGCAGGTAATTCAACAGATCTAACATAACTGCTAGGGTAGGTCTAGACAAGCAATCAGCTATAGCATTTTGATCTTCATTTATATGGCCTATATCTAATATATATAATGCGAAAATTGCTAATTGTTGCTCATTATCTGATTTAGCAAAGCTTTAGACTACGGAATGTGCATCACATTGGGTTTTTTTATATTTTTTATAGTTCACATATTTTTATGATTTAGTAAATTTTTATTTATGAATAAAAAATAGTTTTCATATTTATTTCTTCATAAATTGGTGAATGATGAACATGTATTAATTGGTTTGCATTTTGAGAATGTTGTAAACATAAAATTATTCTTGTAAATAGCCGATCTGTTAAATAAATAATATTTAAATTTTTTGTCATAAATGATTAAAGAAAAAAGAAAATGTATAAATACACTTTCATATGTTTGTGTTTTATTAAAATTTTAATCATCACTTTTTAAGACAATAAGCACCTCTGAGAATGGTAAAAAAAATAATGGTGATGTCAAGGGAAAAACTGTTCTTTTGATACACCTTTTTATTACCAAAAAAAAACTTTGCCAAAAGATTTATCTTGGTCGCTGAAACTGAAGATGACTTGAATTTCTGGATCTTTCAATTTTCTGAACCAAGACTAACTTCAAAGAAATATCAAATAATGAAAATGTCATGAACAAATCCCCTTTTGGTTCACATTGATATTTATTGAAATATTATAAAATTAAATAAGGAAAGAGAGTGTATTAATATAAAAAATATATTTCCATAATTTTTTTTTTTGATAAGGTAACGTTTTCATAAATAAATTCCATAATCAATTAAACATGATCATCCAAAGAAAGAAAAAGTGAAATTCTTGTTATGATCAAAAAGTGAAAACAAACCATTTCAAAGAATTGTACTGAAGGCATAATATTAAACAGAAGCATTAGAAAAAATAAGGATCATAACTATTGCATGAAAGAATAAGAGAAAGAATGAGATAAAGAATAAAAGAAAGAATAAAAGAAAAATAAAAGAAAGAATAAAAGAAAAAAGAAAAGAAAGAATAAAAGAAAGAATAAAAGAAAAAAGAAAAGAAAGAATAAAAGAAAAAAGAAAAGAAAGAATAAAAGAAAGAATAAAAGAAAAAAGAAAAGAAAGAATAAAAGAAGAATAAAAGAAAAAAGAAAAGAAAGAATAAAAGAAAGAATAAAAGAAAAAAGAAAAGAAAGAATAAAAGAAAAAAGAAAAGAAAGAATAAAAGAAAAAAGAAAAGAAAGAATAAAAGAAAAAAGAAAAGAAAAAGAAAAGCAAGAATAAAAGAAAGAATAAAAGAAAAAAGAAAAGAAAGAATAAAAGAAAAAAGAAAAGAAAGAATAAAAGAAAAAAGAAAAGAAAGAATAAAAGAAAGAATAAAATAAAAATAAAAGAAAGAATAAAAGAAAAAAGAAAAGAAAGAATAAAAGAAAGAATAAAAGAAAAAAGAAAAGAAAGAATAAAAGAAAAAAGAAAAGAAAGAATAAAAGAAAGAATAAAAGAAAAAATAAAGAAAGAATAAAAGAAAAATAAAAGAAAGAATAAAAGAAAAAAGAAAAGAAAGAATAAAAGAAAGAATAAAAGAAAAAAGAAAAGAAAGAATAAAAGAAAAAAGAAAAGAAAGAATAAAAGAAAGAATAAAAGAAAAAAGAAAAGAAAGAATAAAAGAAAAAGAAAAGAAAGAATAAAAGAAAAAAGAAAAGAAAGAATAAAAGAAAGAATAAAAGAAAAAAGAAAAGAAAGAATAAAAGAAAAAAGAAAAGAAAGAATAAAATAAAAATAAAAGAAAGAATAAAAGAATAAAAGAAAAAAGAAAAGAAAGAATAAAAGAAAAAAGAAAAGAAAGAATAAAAGAAAGAATAAAAGAAAAAAGAAAAGAAAGAATAAAAGAAAAATAAAAGAAAGAATAAAAGAAAAAAGAAAAGAAAGAATAAAAGAAAGAATAAAAGAAAAAAGAAAAGAAAGAATAAAAGAAAAAAGAAAAGAAAGAATAAAAGAAAGAATAAAAGAAAAAAGAAAAGAAAGAATAAAAGAAAAATAAAAGAAAGAATAAAAGAAAAAAGAAAAGAAAGAATAAAAGAAAGAATAAAAGAAAAAAGAAAAGAAAGAATAAAAGAAAAAAGAAAAGAAAGAATAAAAGAAAAAAGAAAAGAAAGAATAAAAGAAAAATAAAAGAAAGAATAAAAGAAAAAAGAAAAGAAAGAATAAAAGAAAGAATAAAAGAAAGAATAAAAGAAAAAATAAAAGAAAAAAGAAAAGAAAGAATAAAAGAAAAAAGAAAAGAAAGAATAAAAGAAAAAAGAAAAGAAAGAATAAAAGAAAAATAAAAGAAAGAATAAAAGAAAAAAGAAAAGAAAGAATAAAAGAAAGAATAAAAGAAAAAAGAAAAGAAAGAATAAAAGAAAAAAGAAAAGAAAGAATAAAAGAAAAAAGAAAAGAAAGAATAAAAGAAAAAAGAAAAGAAAGAATAAAAGAAAGAATAAAAGAAAAAGAAAAGAAAAAAGAAAAGAAAGAATAAAAGAAAGAATAAAAGAAAAAAGAAAAGAAAGAATAAAAGAAAAAAGAAAAGAAAGAATAAAAGAAAAAAGAAAAGAAAGAATAAAAGAAAAAAGAAAAGAAAGAAAAAGAATAAAAGAAAGAATAAAAGAAAAAAGAAAAGAAAGAATAAAAGAAAAATAAAAGAAAGAATAAAAGAAAAAAGAAAAGAAAGAATAAAAGAAAAATAAAAGAAAGAATAAAAGAAAAAAGAAAAGAAAGAATAAAAGAAAGAATAAAAGAAAAAAGAAAAGAAAGAATAAAAGAAAAAAGAAAAGAAAGAATAAAAGAAAAAAGATAAGAAAGAATAAAAGAAAAAAGAAAAGAAAGAATAAAAGAAAGAATAAAAGAAAAAAGAAAAGAAAGAATAAAAGAAAAAAGAAAAGAAAGAATAAAAGAAAAAAGATAAGAAAGAATAAAAGAAAAAAGAAAAGAAAGAATAAAAGAAAGAATAAAAGAAAAAAGAAAAGAAAGAATAAAAGAAAAATAAAAGAAAGAATAAAAGAAAAAGAAAAGAAAGAATAAAAGAAAAAAGAAAAGAAAGAATAAAAGAAAGAATAAAAGAAAAAAGAAAAGAAAGAATAAAAGAAAAAAGAAAAGAAAGAATAAAAGAAAGAATAAAAGAAAAAAGAAAAGAAAGAATAAAAGAAAAATAAAAGAAAGAATAAAAGAAAAAAGAAAAGAAAGAATAAAAGAAAGAATAAAAGAAAAAAGAAAAGAAAGAATAAAAGAAAGAATAAAAGAAAAAAGAAAAGAAAGAATAAAAGAAAAATAAAAGAAAGAATAAAAGAAAAAAGAAAAGAAAGAATAAAAGAAAGAATAAAAGAAAAAAGAAAGAATAAAAGAAAAAAGCAAAGAAAGAATAAAAGAAAAAAGAAAAGAAAAAAGAAAAGCAAGAATAAAAGAAAAAAGCAAAGAAAAAAGAAAAGAAAGAATAAAAGAAAGAATAAAAGAAAGAAGAAAAGAAAAAAGAAAAGAAAGAATAAAAGAAAAAAGAAAAGAAAGAAAAAGAAAAAGAAAAGAAAGAATAAAAGAAAAAAGAAAAGAAAGAATAAAAGAAAAAAGAAAAGAAAGAATAAAAGAAAAAAGAAAAGAAAGAATAAAAGAAAAAAGAAAAGAAAGAATAAAAGAAAGAATAAAAGAAAAAAGAAAAGAAAGAATAAAAGAAAAATAAAAGAAAGAATAAAAGAAAAAAGAAAAGAAAGAATAAAAGAAAGAATAAAAGAAAAAAGAAAAGAAAGAATAAAAGAAAAAAGAAAAGAAAGAATAAAAGAAAGAATAAAAGAAAAAAGAAAAGAAAGAATAAAAGAAAAATAAAAGAAAGAATAAAAGAAAAAAGAAAAGAAAGAATAAAAGAAAGAATAAAAGAAAAAAGAAAAGAAAGAATAAAAGAAAAAAGATAAGAAAGAATAAAAGAAAGAATAAAAGAAAAAAGAAAAGAAAGAATAAAAGAAAAAAGAAAAGAAAGAATAAAAGAAAAAAGAAAAGAAAAAAGAAAAGCAAGAATAAAAGAAAAAATAAAAGAAAAAATAAAAGAAAGAATAAAAGAAAGAATAAAAGAAAGAATAAAAGAAAAAAGAAAAGAAAGAACAAAAGAAAAAAGAAAAAGAATAAAAGAAAAAGAAAAGAAAGAATAAAAGAAAGAATAAAAGAAAAAAGAAAAGAAAGAATAAAAGAAAAAAGAAAAGAAAGAATAAAAGAAAAAAGAAAAGAAAGAATAAAAGAAAGAATAAAAGAAAGAATAAAAGAAAGAATAAAAGAAAAAAGAAAAGAAAGAACAAAAGAAAAAAGAAAAAGAATAAAAGAAAAAGAAAAGAAAGAATAAAAGAAAGAATAAAAGAAAAAAGAAAAGAAAGAATAAAAGATAAAAGAAAAAGAATAAAAGAAAAAGAAAAGAAAGAATAAAAGAAAGAATAAAAGAAAAAAGAAAAGAAAGAATAAAAGAAAGAATAAAAGAAAAAAGAAAAGAAAGAATAAAAGAAAAAGAAAAGAAAGAATAAAAGAAAAAGAAAAGAAAGTGTTGAGTCTTGACTCATTGTTGAATCTCGCCTATTGCATGGAATAATAATGCAACACAAAATGTACTTAGAACAAGAATGTATTATAACAAGAAAGTGTACACAATAAGTACATATAGTATTTCTGTATATTTCTGGGAAGACGTTCCTGGAGAATGTGTTGACTAGTCGCAGTCGATCAGAGTCTCTAGTTGGATCTCGTGATTCCTCCCCCTCGTCTTCCGGTACCAACCATTATTTATATAGTTGGTAGTCACCTATGCAGATTAGGTGGATCCTACCACAACAACCCCCTCCCAAGCCTTGGAATCCTTTTGGATTTCAAACTGGCTTCTATATGGGATGATGATTATGGTTATTTCTTTGTAGATCCCCTTTGCATAGTTCATATGTATATCTGTTTTTTTTTTTTCAATATCTTTTTCGTTTTGGATTCACGTCCAATGGGTCCGTGAACTTTCGTTTCCTACCGGATCTTCTCGGTTCATGAGCACTCTGCGGAGGTTCTACTTGAAAAGTATCATACATTACATCAATGGGATCTTCCTCCTCATCCGGTATACTCTCTTCATGCTCTAGCACGTAGCATTTTTTGAGTTGGTTCTGGTGCCTTTTATGAGTATTCTTCGGCCCTTTTATTATGTAAATATTATGTAAATTCTCTTGTCCACTATGCCTCGCTCCCAGAACTCAATGTTGTTTCTATAGCACTTGAAAAAGACCTTCTCTCCGGGGGTGTATCTTTTTCTATCTGTATACATAGTGTTCTTTATTCTATTTCTTCCTGGCAAAAGCTTGTCAAACACTGACTTAACTTTCCTAGCGAACATTAGTTCAGCTGGTGCCATTTTTGATGGTGTTCTCTGGTTAGGCGTGATTCTGTATACTTGTAGGAATTGCTGAAGCGCCTTTTCCGTTGGAACTCCTGAGGCTTTCTTCAGAGCGCGCTTTAACGTATCTACAAATCTTTCTGCGAGTCCATTGGATCTCGGATGATACGGCGGCGTCGTTATGTGGTTAATTTGATATAACTCACAAAATTCCTTAAAATCGTCAGAAGTGAATTGTGTACCATTGTCACTCACAATACACTCTGGCACACTGAACCGTGCAAATAGTTCATGCAAAAAAGTTGTTGTGGTATTGGACGTAGGCTTTTTGCAGCGTAGTACTTCCGGCCATTTTGTAAAGCTATCTACCACTATTAAGTAGTAATAATCTTCTACTGGACCAGCGAAATCAATGTGTAATCTTTCCCACGGATGATCCGTCTTTGGCCATGGTTTGTGTACTATAGGTGGTGCCTTAGCTGCTAATGCACACCCTTTACATCGATGAACCATGTTTTCGATATCCACATCCATTCCTTTCCAATATACAAAACTTCGCATTAAGCTTTTTGTTCTATTAATCCCCGGGTGACCCATATGAAAGTCCCGTAGGATTCTTTTCTGCAACTTTTTTGGTACTACTACTCTCTCACCATATAATAAAATTTCGTCACAAATTGAATAGATCTGAATTTTTTGGTCATTTGCTACCATTTTACTTTTTATTCCTAAAATGAAATCATCGCTTTCAGATTCTTTTTTGATTTCCTTTGATGTAACCGGTAGCTCTCTTACAATGTTGTTTACCATGCTTTTGACCTCATAATCTGCTCTGATATTTGCAATGATTGTTTCTTCGAATCCTTCATCTTTATTCGGTACGAGTCTTGATAAGGTATCCGCATGAATTATATTTTTGGATGATAGGTGCTTTATGTGGAAATCATAATTGAGAAGAATGGTTCCCCATCTTAACAGTCGATTTGCCGTGTAAACGGGTAACCCTTTCTTTGACCCAAAAATAGTGATCAGAGGTTTATGGTCCGTTTCTAACCTGAAATGTCTGCCGTAGATGTACCTATGAAATTTTGTTATGGCAAAAATGATACTCAGCGCCTCCTTTTCTATCTGTGAATAACTTCGCTCTCCTGGGAGTAATGCCCTCGAAGCATGCGCAATCGGTTTTCTAGAACCATCTGGCATTATGTGTTGAATACATGCTCCTATCCCGTATGAACTAGCATCACTTGCCACTACAATATCCAGTTTAGGATTGGAATGGGTTAAAAAGAGGTCGGACGTAAGCATTTTCTTAATTTCATCAAAGGCTTTTTGACATTCTACCGTCCATTCCCATGCCTTGTCTTTTTTCAGTAGTTCATTCAACGGAGCTCTTAGATTGTACATTCCTTTAATGAACGCTTGATAATAGTTCGCGAGCCCCAGAAAACTCTGTAGTGTCGCCACGTTAGTGGGCGTCGGCATGTTTCTAATCGCAATGGACCTTTCCGGATCTGGAAATCTGCCATTTTTGTTGATTATGTGACCTAAATATTTAATTTCCTCCAAACCAAATTCACACTTTGATTCTTTGACTTTAAATCCAAAGTCCTGAATCTTTTTAAATACTTGATTGAGGTGCTCTCGATGTTCGTCGACGTTTGCACTCCTTACTATAATATCATCTAAGTAGGCACACGCAAAGTCTAAGTCATTCAACATGACGTCCATGGCTTGTTGAAAAATGGCTGGTGCCACTTTAATACCAAAAGGAAGCCTGTTGAACTTGAATAAACCCCTATGCGTGTTTATCCCTAGTAACTTCGAACATTCTTCTTCGACGGGAATTTGGAGATAGGCATCTGATAAGTCGATTTTTGAAAAAATCACTCCGCCATTTAGCTTGTTAAAAATCTCCTCAGGACTCGGTAACGGGTAATGGTAGTCCTTCATTACAGAGTTCAACCCTGTCGAAAAATCAACGCAGACTCTGATTTGGTTTGATTTCTTTTTTATGCACACAATCGGCGCAGCCCATGAATTAGATTCTACTTTTGAAATAATTCCCATTTTTTCCAACCTATCAAGTTCTTCGTTAACTTTCTCTACACTTGCGAAAGGCACGTTACGTTTCTTTTTAAATATAGGCATAGTATTTTCTTTTAATTCAAATTTAGCTTCAAACTTGTTACATCTTCCAAGACCAGGTGTAAAGGTTTCCGGAAACTTTTTCTTTAATTCCTCTTTAATGTCCTGTCTTGTTTGCGTATTACTTTCTACTTTTCTGCAGAATGAGTTTAACGGTTTATCCCACAATTCGAATGTTTCAATAAAATCTGTACCCAACAAGTTTTCTCCATTTCTCAGAATGAAAACTTTTATTTTTTTAACGATCCCATTCAATTTCATTGGAAGTACAACCTCGCCTTCGAAGTTAATTTGCTTTCCAGTTACCGTTCGAGCGAGTTTCGTTGACTTCATTATTGTAGGCCTTTTTAAAATTTTCCATGTTTTATCGTTCATTATTGTTAAATCTGACCCCGAATCGAGTTGAAATTTGATATTCTTTTTGAATATTTCAGTCGTCACATATTTCCTCAAATCTCTATCTGATTTGATATTCGAATTTGTTTGTCTAATTCGGCTCTTGAATTTTTTCGTTTTACAACACGATCCTTTGTGACCATTCTTTTGGCACACGAAACATTTCTTATTTCTATATGGGCAATTTACCTCCCAATGTCTTTCGTTACAACGTCTGCAATTATATGGTGGGACTTTTTTATTTTCGTTCTTTTTATTTTCTTGTCTATTATTAAAATACGCCGAATTTTTTCTTCAATTTTTCTCTAATGTGTACTTTGACTGCTTTTTTATTTTTTTAATATAAGCAATACCAGCTTCTTCGATTTTTTGCGACTCTTTCTTTAACTTTACGGCCCGTTGACACTCCTCTGCTAACTTTTGCAGGGTAAGGCCTTGTTCAGATTCGAGTTTAGACAAAACTCTACGTCTTATTTCGGCACTCTTACTGGATACCAGTCCTTGAGCAAAAATTAAGCACTTGAATTCTTCAACCGTAATCTCTGCCAATCTGAAATTGTCACAATGTCTATTCACTATAGATGCATATGTTAAGTAATCCTGATCGTCGGATTTAGAGACATTCATGCATAACCATCGCTTATGCCAAAGCGACATATTTGCTCCAAACAGCTCTTTTAGCAATTTCACTGTTTCCGAGAATTCCAATTCAGTTGTTTTTCTCGGTAGAATAAAATCTACAAATTTGCTATGTTCTGCTGTACCTAGCTTTCTTAGTAATAGACTGACTTTTCTTGAATTCGACCAGTTTTCACAGTCTGTGTAGAAAATATCTTCATATCGTTTAAAGTACGCTTCAAACGTTTTTTCTTCGTCTGGCACATAGTTGAAAGTTTCCAGCGAATTAAATATGGTGTTATTAGAATATGAAGAATTTCCCTCATTTGCCTGATAGTTGTTTAATTTCTCCAGTGTTAACTTTTGAATTTCTAAAAGTCTTTCATCTTGTTTTTCTTGATATTTTTGTTGTCTTTCATCTTGTTTCTCTTTATATTTTTGCAGCGCTATCTGTTGTTCTTGTTGTCTTTCCTCTTGACGTTCTTGATATTTTTGTTGTGCTATCTGTTGTTCCCTTATTAATAAGGCAAACTGTTCCTGCTGGGATTTGAATAATTCAGCTGTGACTTTGGATAGTTCCTCCATTTTTAGCTGATAGTGTTCATGCAACAAGGAATATACTTTTACTTTGTGTATCCACGAATATCATATAAGCTGACCAAAAAATCGAAACAACGTACGACTTTTATATTTTATGTCTTGCTTTTACATTCACGCCCGTGCTAATCAACTTTGGTATTTTTTTTTTCGTGAACAGAGAGCGTCGGACTTTTTTTTTTTCCGTTTTCGACTTCTGTTCGCGTATTTCAATGACAACGTCTGATTTTCTTATCAGAGGCAATTCGTCACTATATTGTTGAACAAATAATTTTAAAAAAATAATTTTTTAAAGTTTGTTACCTTTTAAAATCGACACGGTGTATTTGTGCTCCTTTTAATCCATGCATGTTTTTGTAGTCGGCCAATTTTTCTTTTTAGAGGGTGTCTCGTTGTAGATAATTTTTTAATTTAAAATTACCGTTATTCGTTTACGACACCTTTCAATTTTTCTGAGTGAACGTTCCTTTATGCTTAGTCGTCTTTTAACGAGTTCTACATATCCAGAAGTTCAGAATCCTTCGTCGTTACGTTAACGTTGGACTTTGAATTAATAGTTTTTTTTTTCAGCCTGGGTTCTTCAATGACTTGTCCCAATTGTTGAAAACACTCACTATTAATTCTTTCTTCTTTCCGTATGGTTCGTTCTACTTCTTTGCCATTGTTGAAACTTGGCGTATGGTTCGTTCTACTTCGTGACCATTGTTGAAACTTGACGTATGGTTCGTTCTACTTCGTCGCCATTGTTGAGTCTTGACTCATTGTTGAATCTCGCCTATTGCATGGAATAATAATGCAACACAAAATGTACTTAGAACAAGAATGTATTATAACAAGAAAGTGTACACAATAAGTACATATAGTATTTCTGTATATTTCTGGGAAGACGTTCCTGGAGAATGTGTTGACTAGTCGCAGTCGATCAGAGTCTCTAGTTGGATCTCGTGATTCCTCCCCCTCGTCTTCCGGTACCAACCATTATTTATATAGTTGGTAGTCACCTATGCAGATTAGGTGGATCCTACCACAACAGAAAGAATAAAAGAAAAAAGAAAAGAAAGAATAAAAGAAAAAAGAAAAGAAAGAATAAAAGAAAAAAGAAAAGAAAAAAGAAAAGAAAGAATAAAAGAAAAAAGAAAAGAAAAAAGAAAAGAAAGAATAAAAGAAAGAATAAAAGAAAAAAGAAAAGAAAGAATAAAAGAAAGAATAAAAGAAAAAAGAAAAGAAAGAATAAAAGAAAAAAGAAAAGAAATAATAAAAGAAAGAATAAAAGAAAGAATAAAAGAAAAAAGAAAAGCAAGAATAAAAGAAAAAAGAAAAGAAAAAAGAAAAGAAAGAATAAAAGAAAGAATAAAAGAAAAAAGAAAAGAAAGAATAAAAGAAAAAAGAAAAGAAATAATAAAAGAAAGAATAAAAGAAAGAATAAAAGAAAGAATAAAAGAAAAAAGAAAAAGAATAAAAGAAAAAAGAAAAGAAAAAAGAAAAGCAAGAATAAAAGAAAAAAGAAAAGAAAAAATAAAAGAAAGAATAAAAGAAAGAATAAAAGAAAAAAGAAAAGAAAGAATAAAAGAAAGAATAAAAGAAAAAAGAAAAGAAAGAATAAAAGAAAAAAGAAAAGAAAAAAGAAAAGCAAGAATAAAAGAAAAAAGAAAAGAAAAAATAAAAGAAAGAATAAAAGAAAGAATAAAAGAAAAAAGAAAAGAAAGAATAAAAGAAAGAATAAAAGAAAAAAGAAAAGAAAGAATAAAAGAAAAAAGAAAAAAGAAAAGCAAGAATAAAAGAAAAAAGAAAAGAAAAAATAAAAGAAAGAATAAAAGAAAGAATAAAAGAAAAAAGAAAAGAAAGAATAAAAGAAAGAATAAAAGAAAAAAGAAAAGAAAGAATAAAAGAAAGAATAAAAGAAAGAATAAAAGAAAAAAGAAAAGAAAGAATAAAAGAAAAGAAAAAAGAAAAGCAAGAATAAAAGAAAAAAGAAAAGAAAAAATAAAAGAAAGAATAAAAGAAAGAATAAAAGAAAAAAGAAAAGAAAGAATAAAAGAAAGAATAAAAGAAAAAAGAAAAGAAAGAATAAAAGAAAGAATAAAAGAAAAAAGAAAAGAAAGAATAAAAGAAAGAATAAAAGAAAAAAGAAAAGAAAGAATAAAAGAAAAAAGAAAAGAAAAAAGAAAAGAAAGAATAAAAGAAAAAAGAAAAGAAAGAATAAAAGAAAGAATAAAAGAAAAAAGAAAAGAAAGAATAAAAGAAAGAATAAAAGAAAAAAGAAAAGAAAGAATAAAAGAAAAAAGAAAAGAAAAAAGAAAAGAAAGAATAAAAGAAAGAATAAAAGAAAAAATAAAAGAAAGAATAAAAGAAAGAATAAAAGAAAAAAGAAAAGAAAGAATAAAAGAAAGAATAAAAGAAAAAAGAAAAGAAAGAATAAAAGAAAGAATAAAAGAAAAAAGAAAAGAAAGAATAAAAGAAAGAATAAAAGAAAGAATAAAAGAAAAAAGAAAAGCAAGAATAAAAGAAAGAATAAAAGAAAGAATAAAAGAAAAAAGAAAAGAAAAAAGAAAAGAAAGAATAAAAGAAAGAATAAAAGAAAAAATAAAAGAAAGAATAAAAGAAAGAATAAAAGAAAAAAGAAAAGAAAGAATAAAAGAAAGAATAAAATAAAAAATAAAAGAAAGAATAAAAGAAAGAATGAGATAAAGAATAAAAGAAAGAATGAGATAAAGAATAAAAGAAAGAATGAAAGAAAAAATAAAAGAAAGAATAAAAGAAAGAATGAGATAAAGAATGAAAGAAAAAATAAAAGAAAGAATGAGATAAAAGACCTGTTCATTGACTGGATGCATAAAATCGAAAGATGGAACACTCATAATCAAAATGAAAAAATACTCCAAATATGTTCATGACAGAAGGGAAACCACAAAAACATGGAAAGACCTAAAGATCGTAGGTAATATTAGCAATGAGCAAGATGAACAGGAACAAAGCAGCAATACCAGACAGGATTGCAATCGAAATTCTATCAGCCACAGATGATCTGAGTATCAACAAGATTACAAAAATAATAAATGAAATATATGACATGTGATATGATAGTGCCAACTGACTGAAAGACATGATAGTGCTAACTGAAAGACCTTATCACTGCCTAAGAAGCCCGTTGTAAATGAATGAGAGTTCCATTGGACAATCACAGCTTACTGTGTCACATGATTAAGCTTATGATTCAGATTCTGATGAATAGAATGCATAGCAGAATTAGACCAAAAATATAACGAGACCAGTGTGTTTCCTTAAACAAGAAATGCAGTATTTATGATCAGAATGATATCAAAGAGAGCAATATAGGTTTGAATAGGAGTAGATACCTTCAACTATTGCCCGATTCACACTCCTCCCCAATTTTTTGAAACAGAAGTAAAAGTTTATCCTTTGTTTTCTGTTTAAGATTGTGTTTCTGGTCATTCCAAAGTCTGCTTCAATTTTATACTTCTAACGTCTACACCTGAACTCTGAAATTTTATTCACTAATTAAATCTTGACCTCTTTAAATCTAGAATCAACTGTTATCTTTCTTGTATCGCCCCCAAGAACTTCACTTCTTGTCCTTTTTTATGCTAACAACACAGTAACCCTCTACATTGAGTGGCTTTTGAGCCTTGTATTGGGTGAACCTTAGTAAAAAAAAAAAAAAAAGAACATATAGCCCTGTTTGATAGATGATAAAAAATAATTTTCATAAAGTCTAACACAAAGATCTATTTGAACTGCTAGGAAAACTTGATTTGTCTGGGAAAGACATTAGAAAAACCAACTAACTGACTGCATATGAATAGAAAATGAACTGAGTTAAGTACACAAAAATACAAAGAGACATAAGACAAAGACGTTTTTTTTTTGTTTTTTTTTCTGGATTTGTTTGACCTTTACAACAAGGCAATACTAAAACAAGTAGAAGTCCTACCAGAATTTATTATCAGTGCACACAGTAAAATACATAAGATATGCAGATGACACTTTGTTGATGTCAGGTGTAGAAAAGTGTAGGAACTTGAGTTTGGTGGTTACCATTCATTTAATGGTGTTGTCAGCCCAAATCAATCCATACAATATTTTACTCAACAAATATGTTAAGCAAAATGCAAAAACAAGAAAAGAAAACAACAAGAAACATTTGTGATAAAAGACAAAAGGCAAATATTTGAATAACAAGTAATTTTCAATATATTTTTGTAATGAAAATATTTTACAAAAATGTAGTGGATTTTTTTTAGGTGAAATCTTGTTAGTTTAATTTATGTTGAACTCAAGTTTGGTGAAAGATTAAATTTTGTTAATGAGTTCTGATTTGAAAGAATGTTTGTTAGAATCTGTTATTGAAGATTCTGTAAATTAATTGCAACAGAAAAATTTACATTTAAGAATTTATTGTTCATGTAAGTAGCAAATGTTTGTAAAGTGAATGCAATTTTGTGATCAAAGAAGTTATCCACCTTCGAGTGTTTTGCGTAATACAATGTTCTCGAATGTTGAGAAATAAAGTTGATTTGTTAGCAGGAATTTGTTTAACTTCTGCGTAAGAAATTTGATGAGTGAATGAGAATAGAGTTCACTGGTGAGTTTTGGTGAGTGAGTGTGAATATCATTAAGTTTATACAATGTTTGTATGGACGAAAAATTTAAGATTGTGTGACGTGAAGTTTAGTTGCAATTCATTTGATGTCACGATGCTCACTGGCGAGTGTGAATGAGTTTCTGTTTTTATTTGCTTCGGATGGCTCACAGAGACTTGGCACAAACTTAGATTTCAGTCACGAGCTGTAAAAATTAGTTGAGCATGGGTGGATAGTAACGCCTATTTGTAAATTTATTAACCAATGAGGACTCAAAATTATTTTGAAAGTGTATGAAGTTGAAAGTGTTCTGTGATCCACTTTTTTGCACAGATTTGACCAAACTATTTTTAGGTATTGGGTAATGCAGAATTTGAGTTCTACAAACTCCTAAACAAGTTAGTAAAGGAAAGTGGGAAGAAAGGACTAAGCATCAATTGTAAGAAGATAGAATGTATGTTTGTCAGCATGAGAAACAGTCCAATATGCGAGCTATGAAGTGAAGATGTCAACAGATATTTAACTATTTAGGAAGTGTTTTAACATGTGAGAGAAAATGTGACATTGAAATCTGAAAGTGCAATGGCCTTCCAAGTGCTAAGCCAAAATGGTAATATTTCATTAGAAACAAAGGAAAGAGTTCTGAACTGCTATGTAATATCAATCCTCCTGTATGGCAGCGAATGGTAGACAATTTCCTCACAGATGAAGAGAAGACTTAAGCCAACAGAGATTTGCTTCTACAGAAGGATGCTGAGAATACCATGAACGAAGCATGTGAGCAGTAAGGAAGTTTTAAGGAAAATGAAAACAAAAAGGATGCTTATACTTAGAACCAGAAAGAGAGAGTTGTAATTTTTGGGATACATAATAAGGAAAAAGGACGTGGAGAATTTGACACTCACAGGTTATATTGAAGGCAAGAGGGAAACTGATTAATCTACCTAACAGGCTTGTATAGATGGATGCCAGAACAGAGAATTAAAAGGAGAATGAAAAAAAACATTATTAAGAGGTACGAAGGACAGAAAGTTGTAGAGAGCCACGATTCTCTACATCTGAATCGACAAGAAACATAAAAGAAAAATCAATTAATAAATGCCAAAAGTTTCCGTTGAATTTCAGTAGATTTTTTAAAATACAATGTTTGTTAATTCGTTAAAAATCAGTTATAAAGATATATTTTTGATAACAACAAAGATGAAGAGATTAGTTTGAAATGATCCAAGATTTTACTATATTTATTATATAGATTAACCCATGCCGGTCTTATTGTTGTTGGGGAGAGTTTTTGCTTTGACACCGTCTTGTCAGTGGAATCAAAAAGGAACAGAAGAGAAATTTTTCAAATGGCGGTTTCGATGGAATCTGATATTTTGGATTCTCTGAATGATCTCGGATATCCTGAAGAAGTATATAAAGATGAAGAATTCAAGAAAATGCTGCAAGAAGGACCTTCGGTCGCATTTACCAAGGTATGTCGCTTTTTACACAATTTAAAAACCGACCTCATGAATAATGTTCTGTTCGTGCTTTTTAACGTTGCTATGAAATATAAAGGAACATTACTGTTTTTCATTCAAATTTCCTACCTGGGGACTATGAATATTAATATATTCCCACTATTTTATTTCCATTAAATGAATATTAATAGAACGATAATTAATTTGTTACTTCAAAATATTGTTACACGTGTGACAAAGATCGCAAAGAAAGCTTCTTTGCTTTGAAAATCTTTTTTGATACATTATTTTACGTCGACGATGTAACATAAAATTAGTTTTGAATAGATGTGCTTCTTAATAAGATATCGCTAGAATTAATGCTAAGATTCTGTTATTGAAATTCTACTAAATTCATATTTTTGTGTATTTGAAAATGACCCCGATTTGAAAGGTAATGTTTTAAATGTGAGATAAGAATAACTCTTCTTTTTCTTTCCGTCGCCAGCTCCGATTTAAAAGACTAACTTGCTGGTGTTTTTAAATTTCATTTTAATTTTGTGAGACGAAAAAATGATTAAGATTACAATGAATGAAAGTATTTCAAAAATTTAAAGAAACAAATTTGGTTGTAAAAAAATAAATTTCCTAAATTCAGCTTGGAATTTTTTTTCTGACTATATTACCTCATATTGCGAAATCACTGAAAAAAAAAAGCAAGCGCACTTAATTGTGATTGAGGTGAATAGACTGTGTACATTGTTGTTGACATTAGGAAGAAAAAACTTGGTGAATATTTTTATATTGCTATTTTTAATTCACATTTTCATGGTTTTGTAATTTCGTACGGTAAAAAAAATGACTTTGAATTTTTAGTTAAACTTCCAAATTATTTTTCGCCACTCCAAAGTGTGCGTATGACAAAAAAAAACAAAAACATGTTTTTAAAAAAATCACGACGGAAAAGGTTGTTTGGAAAATGTTTATAAAAGTACGATTATTTACTTGTAGTATTTTATTTTATTTCTTAAACTTGAAACTAAAAAACGGAATTATTACCAACAGAATTTTAAAAAAATGTGCAATTATAAAAAGTCAAACATTATTTTCAAGTAAATTTGTTTTAAGATGAGAAAGTGTGATTTAGAAATAAAAAGTATAACTTAGAGAACGGTCGATAAACTTGGGGAAATAATTCACTTAAAGTTTGGTTTCAAAATTATTCCAGCAACAAAAAAAGTAAATGTTTAAAAATAAATCAAATCAAATCGTAAGATTTTTTTTTTATTTTTTTTAACAGATTTACTAAAAAAAAAAAAATGAAAGGATTGTGGATTTTCAATGATGAAAAATGTTGAAAGAAAACAAAGTAGAAAAATTATATTATTCAGAATTATTTTTTGTACGAATTAATAAAAACTAAACAAAAAAGAATCTTAAAGGTGGGGGGAGATCTAACCCTACGTTCTTTCTTTGTTATTTTATTGCACTGATGACCAACCATATATTGTGTTTTAGTTTTGTAATTATTTTTAAGTTCCTTTTTTAGTTTTTTACCTCTTCCTTCTTTGTTGATCTCCTCAATTAAATCATCAAGTTTGAAAACTTAGTCAAAACTTTGGGGGGAAACTCTGTTTGACTTTAAGAAAAGAAAATAATTTCACATCTCTCCCAGATCAATTCATAATTGTGTACTGTAAAAATCATTTTCTGTTACTTTTTTTTTAAATCATTTTATTTTTCTGTTACTGTTTTTTTTTCTTTTCTAAGTATGCATCTGTGTCTCATCAGCAAGGGTTAATCATTCCACAAGGACGACCTTTTATGGGGAAAATACTCTTGCTTGCTATTAAAACATGTTTCCGCGTTCAAATCCCTTTCAGAAATTTCATTTATTCAATATTGGTATTATTCATGTATTGTAACACTAAAAAAAAAAAGGGCTTGGACTATCAAAGGTCAGGATGGATTGTGTTCAGATCACAAATATTTTTGTAAAACATTGGGAAATGAAAGAAAGAAAAATATTAGAAATCCTTCCACTTGAACTTGCTGGTTTAATGGTGGCGGGTAAAAAAAAAGTGATCTCTTTCAGGAGGAGGAGAGGGTGGGAAAGTTATCCATTTCATCATGAAGCTAGACTGGTTTCGGTGGGAACATTTCGAAATCAATATAGATTTTGTTTTGTTTTTGAACTTTGAACCCAGTAGGTTCCAACCAAGCTATCACCTTCTACTTGTAGTGGACAACTTCAAAGTAGCTTTTTATCACTAAACAATCGTTTTATACGGAATAACTGCAACAATTTATTCAGTATGACAGATTTGGAATTTACCTCTGCAATTAAACATCCCTTTCTTTAAACTTCTTGAGGTGGGAGTAATGTTCAAATTATCCCTTTAGGTGGGAGGATATGAAAATGATACAAAAAAACTGTCAGGTTGAAAAAAATTAATCCTCATTCTCTGAAAAATCTAATCATCTGAAATGAGTTTTTGTTATCAAATTATTTTCAGTTACAGAAAAGTAAAAGTTGATTTCAGTTGGTTAATGTTTTTAATTTCATGCTTATATTGTCCATAATTATTTTACATGCAACTCTTTTTTTTATATGGTCAGGATTTAGTAAACAAATCCGTCAAAACAAATTTGACTGGGGTGAAGAGTCAAACAAAATTAAAACAGTAATTGAAGCTGCCTTTGAGCCTTGATTGTATTTGAACCCATACTTCTATTTCACTTTAGTCTTTTGTGGAAACTAAACATTTCTGGTAATAAGGGAAAAACTTTACTGATTAAGTAGCCAAAAATGTGCTTTTGAAAATGAGGAAGAAAGAAATTGTTGATGGTCAGGAATTAAAACTGACTTTATGATGGAATAGAGAAAAAGGTAATTAAAAACAATTCTCTAATATTAACACTAAAGCAGGGAAGCTATTGAAATTAATGCTTTTATAATTGTCTTGTTTTCAAAATAATATATTTTCACATCATTCATTATAAAATTAGGTTGTTATACTGAAAATTTTAAGATGGAAAAAGGCACTTTATTGATTATTTGAAGCAAGTTAATATGTTGTTTGGGATCACTTGAACATTCTCTCCGCCAGATTGGTTTAGAAATGAAGAATCTTAAAGTGAATCCCTTTTATCATGATAAGAGATCATTTTGCTTGGAGGATGTTTAAAATCTGTTTGTATTAGAATGTGTAAAAAATTGTATTATTCAATGGGTCAAAAAATTCCAACAGGAAAACAGCAGATTGTTTTTTTTTTTATTGTTGTCCTCTACCCACTACACATGGAAGCTGATGTTATGCTTGGAGGGTAGTCGTTATCTTGAAAGGTGTTTAATGTTAATAATCGTGTGTGTGGATCACCACTTAGCCAATGTTGCAATCAGTCTCTTTCTTGATGCTGTATAGATGTGCTGGGAATTGAGGTTCAGGCATTGTCCACGAAGGTCAGTTGAACTTCTTTCATTTCCATTATGAACTCCTTTCCATCTGGATACTTTTATGTTGGCGTAAGTCGGATTACTTTCTAAGAGTTCGACTTGGTCCACATAAGGATCAGTTTTACTATTTTTTATAAACCTCCTTAATAATATGGGACCTGGCGTCATTAGCCAGAATGAAAGGGAACTCCCATGTGATGAACAACAAGGGAATGCAAAGAAACACTTGTGGGGGGTTGCATTTGTAGAAGTACATAGCAGCGATCTTACAGAGTGTAGCACTTTGCGAAGCGCCAAATCCCAGTACTTTTCAGCTGCATTTCCCAGTCTAACTGCTAACTGAATCGCCTTCCATATAGAATTGTTCAACCTGCGCATTCCCAGTTGGATGATATGGAGTGGTTTTACTTGTCGCAGCCCCTTTTTGGGAGAGGTATTCTCTCGATTCCTTAGACATGAAAGAGGCACCACTGTCAGAGTGTATGTAGCCGGGCATCCCAGTCAAGCCGAACAAAAGATTTAAGGATGTGTGCATGTTTGAAGATGAATGGAAACTGTGAGTATTCATCAATTACTGCCAGTAAATATGTGTTGTGCATGGCAGAAGGCACAGGTCCCTTAAAGTTGATACTTAGTCATTCCATGGGTCTGTTAGCCTTGATAAGAGTGTTTGCTGGCAAGCTATAGAAATGAAGTTTGATTTCCACACAGATTCTACAAGAAGCGCACACCTTTTCATATTTTGGTTAGGTTCCGTCTGTGCATCCTGCAATAATAGTAATGTCATCAATGTTAGAGAAAGCACCACGTAGATTTTCTTTCTTTATTATTTTGTCTATAACTCTCTGGAACAAAGCAGCTCCGCTTTTGACCCCAAATGGAATTCTGCAGAATTGGAACAAGTGACCATTCGCCTCAAAAGCAGTGTATTTTCTATCTGATACTTTAAGCGGCACCTGATGGTAGGCACTTTTGAGGTCAAATGTAGAAAAAATGCTCTATCTAGGTAGGTCATTGATCATTTTATCAATTCTTGGTAGACAATGAGTATCCAGTACTATATACAGATTTATTGTTTGTGAGTAATCTATTCACATTCGTTTTTTTATGGCAGTTAGTGGGGTCCTTTACCACTACCAGCTGGGCTCGCCATTGAGAAACACTTTCTTCAATTATGCCTTCAGAAAGCAGGTTCCGAATTTCTTTATTGATAAAGGACTGATCCTCTTTGTTAAAGTGCCTCAATTTGATGGTAATGGGTTTACAGTTTGGTGATAAATTGGGAAATAGTGAAGGGCTTTCTATCTCCAGTGCGTTTAATGTGCAAACCTGATTACTACTGTCCATAATTAATTTGGGCAGGGGCCCACATGTTTGAACATCATTTTCTGATGCTGATGCAGACAATCCTGACTCAGTATCACATCAGAATATAAATCTTTCAAAACACCTAGACAGGTAGTAAGATATGACTGACCATTAAGGCAAAGGGTTAGATTTACAAATACATAGACTCTTGAGTTAGAGTTTAAAGTTTTCTGGGCCATGGTGATATGCTTACTGGACAGGTGGACTTCCAAGTTCAGTTCTCGCACAACTCTTTTGCTGATATAACTATTAGCGCTACAGGAATTGAGTAGAGCACTTGGGTTTTTTTGTTGTTAACCACTACATGCGTTGCAGCAGATAGAGCTCCCATGGTATTAGTAGCAAAGCATTGGTCAGTATATGAGGACAGCCACTGCTGCTGACGAAAATTTGAACAGACATGCATGAGTGTAGTGTCCTTCCTTTGAGCATTTTTTATAAATAGTTCTACAAGCAGGACAGCGGTCCCACAAATGGTAGGCAAATCCACAAAAAAGCATTTACATTTGGCTTTATAAACTACTGCTGATTTGACTGGAAATTCATCACATACTTTCAGTCGACTATTGCTGCCATTTGTGCCTCTGGGTCAGTATATAAGTCATTATTTCTTTGTGCTAAGTCTTTTAAGTACTTCTTTTTTCTTCTTTTTTTATCCATCTGTCAGCAGAAATGTAATTTTCTTTATTAAAAAAAAAATATAATATTCTTTACTGAAATTTTATTTGAGGACTATCAGCCAATCTAAAATTTACTCTGATATGAAACAAATATTTATTTAAAATATCACAGAAATGCATTTTTTAACATGACATTAGGTGTTTTTATTAGGTGTTGACAGCTCTTATTGAAAACTTGTCAGTCAGAAGTTTATCTAATTTTTTTTCTACAGGGGACATATCTATAAAAATTACTTGAGGAATATAAAATGAGCTCCCCCCCCCTTTTCCATATATATATATATATATATATATATATATATATATATATGTATATATATATATAATTTTTCAGTAATCTTAAAAATTTAAGAAATATTCTCCATAATATGTTTTATTGAATTTTAGCTACTTTGGCTTTAAATTTACTTGCTACTGCTCTTATTTTATGATAATGTCATGTATAGATGTTTGTATTTACAAAAATTGGCACATTTATAAACATACAAAAAAATTCAAAATTCTATTAAAAATACGGGTGGTCACTGAATTGTATTCAGCTTTTCCATTTGTGATTTGTAAATAGTTTTTACTTAATAAGAGTATCACCTAACCTGTACAAATTAATACAGAATTTTAAAAGATTCAAAACTTTATAAATTCCTCTAATTAAAATTTAAAAAAAAGTTAGAACAATTCTCGTAAAAATTCAGTATTTAAAAAAAAATTTTTTCTTATGATAGTAGTGTTCATAATATATCTTATTCATAAAAGCAATTAAAAGCTTTTCTAATTAAATAATATTTTAGTTTTAATCCATTTTTTATTTTAAAATTCAGAGCAAATTTTCTGTAACTGAGGGGTCCTGTTTTAGAAAAAATGATGATTTAAATTCTCCAAGTAGTTCTGCATATAACATATAAACATTAATTGATATAAAAATTAATTTCTAAATTTCCAAAATTTAATTAAGTGATGTATAAAAAAAATGTTTTCACCAAGATTTTCTCAACAAGAAATATTTCTAAAATACTTTCATTCGGATCCAGCACTTATTTGATTTTTGCAAGAATTTTCAAATCAATGTGTTTTTCACTGCAAAAAGATGCTAAAATTTCCTATACCAATTTATGATCTCCCTGCTGATGCCAAAAAAACAATATTTTTTTTTTAACCAAAATATTAATCCTTCTAAAAAGGATCAAAAAATATAATAATCAAAAAATCCTTTAGTCTTTCCTCAATAATAACACAAAGATTTTGGTGATAAAACTTTGATTTCATTAAATTTGGGGCATTATTTTTAATCATGTATGCTCATCTTGTAGTCACTCTATGGATGTGTGTGTGTGTGTGTTTATATAAAAAGATCGTATACAGATTGGAATCCAACAGGATGATAAAAGAAAGAACAAATAGGAAACGTATATTGGTCTAACCTGTTTCACTTTTATTTAAAAAAAAAAAAAAGCATTCTGATGAGACTTTAATAAAAGTCAAACTGTTAGATTGATATACATTTCCTACTTGTTCCTTATTTTATCATGTATATATACAGAAAGAAAACTTAACCAATATGTTTTGTCCTCTGATGGATTTTATCAAGGCAAATGTAAGGATTTTATTTTGTAACAAGTATTTATAGGCAAAAGCAAAAAACTTGTTAGTCTTTCAAATTTTTTTATCCATCAGGTTAACTGAAAAGTCTCCATTAATTATGGAGCATGTTAATGTCTAATAAACAAAAGCAAGTAAATGTTTTTTTTTTTTTTTTTTTAAATGATGTAATTAAAATTTAAATTATTTTACTTTGGGATTTATGGATTACATATTTTAAATACCAGGGAATTATGAATCTAATTGATTTCTTTTAATTTATTAACATTTTTATAGTCATGTATGTTGGCTTGGGAAAAAGAGTAATTCTTTCAGAAATGAAGATATTTGAAAGAATCTGGGGTGCAGATTTATATTTTGCTAAGATATGATAGCAGCACTCTCAAGATTTCCATCGAAGTAAGTTACTTTCTCTTTTAAGTGTGACATTCTTTAGATAAAGTCTATCAGAGGACAAAACCTGATCGGCTAAGATAAGTTTTCTTTTTGTCGTTATTCATATTATCCTTTTACAGATATATTGAATCTGAAATATCTGAAATTTTACACACATATAATATGTTAGTTTTTTATATATCAGGAACATTTTCAAGGCAAAGAAGTATGACAAAGTGGAAAAAAGTTTTTGTGTGACACATTTTGTTCTTTAGGGCTTCTTCATCATCATCAATGTTTACATTGACATGACTCTATGCATGTGCATAAACAAGAGATTCTTAGAATTTGAAATTTAAAATAATTTTTATTTATTTATTTTTTTTAATGTGTTTTGCGTATATAATCTAGACAATTTAATTTAGGTTCTTTTTCTTTTGTTTATGTTTCCATCACTTTTGTTATTACATATCCCCCACTTTGATAATAGAAGCTCTGCTAAGAATGGTGAGACGTTGTAAGAACCTGGATGTAAATTTACTGTGGATGATCTAGAGATTAAAGCACTTTCTAAACATTTTCTTCCTAGTAAATTGTTTTCTCTTTCCATTTGAGGAGTATTCTATTCTCATTACGGTGAGCAACTAATGCATCTAATGTGTTGTTTTGTAAAAGGTCCCGTATCTGTTCATAATATCCTTTATTTAAATTCCTTGAGGTTTCTCCAATGTATTCCCTGTGGCAATTATTACAGTTAATAGAGTAAATTCCTCCTTCAAGTTTTAGTTTATTATTTTGTCTTGTATTAAGTCTTTTATTGGTTTAGGTATAAAACATTTTCTTGAGTTTTGATAAATTGTAGTTGTGATTGTGAGTACAACAATTTTTTTTTTTTTTGAGGGGGAGGTCATGATAATATATATATATATGTGTGTGTGTGTACACACAATGATAAAATATTGTTTTAAAGATATGCAATATTTATGGGTAGAAGTGCTCAGTATCAGCGATAGAGTATATGTAAACCAATAGAAAAACGCAAAAAAGAACTATAGACTGGTTCCACAACTTAAAACACAAACATAATTGCAAATTTATTCCTCTAGATGTAAATGATTTCTACCCATCTATAACTGGACCCATGTTAGGTAAGCCCATCTCCTTTAAGCACTGCCGGAAATCAAAATTATTCCACAATGAAGACGCATGGATAAAGAAAGAAGGAATTAAGTAATCCAATAGACCTTATTACCCGTAATGTATCATAGTAAAACCAAAACCCTACACACATGGCCTGAAGATTGCATGCATAAAACCTTGGTGTTGACCATAGTTCAATTTTACATTTACATATGCGCTATCTCTGATATTGAGCACCATTACTCATAAATAGAATTTTTTTCATATTTAGTTCCTGATAAACAGTTTAGTACTTTCACTACATTTATAACCGATCATGAGCATTTGAAAAATTTAACTACGGCTAATCCCTAAAAACATACCCGTCCCCCATTTACTATTCACCTACAAACTAAAATTAATAAAAAAAAATACAAAACCTCATAAAAAGAATGAAATGGAAAGTGTATTTGTTCTTAAACGAAGAACTTAACACAAATGTCACACTCAAGGAAAAATAGTTTCAAAACAAATGTCCCATGGCAATAACACAAGGAAGACAACTTCAAAATAGATTTAACTTTGTAAGAAACATAAAATTTCATAAACAATTAGATGCTTTCCAGAAAAAAACTAAAAGGAGATATAATCAAAATAAACAATTCACCTAACAAATGTATTGTAGCAGATAAGACTAGAAATTTATACGAACTAAGCACCCCCCCACCTCTAAACAACAAACTACTGATGAGCAACATAAGGAAACATACAGAAAAGCACCAAAAAATACAGAATACAATATTAACATGGAAGCTAAAAAAATCATTCAAACATTAAACCTAGATGGCCAGGTTGCATCAATAAATTAGAAGCATTCATTAAACTAAAAGACCACAATGAAAATATCAAAACAAATCAAACTTGCATACTCGTAAACCCGACTAACAGTGAGCTAGGTAAAATAATACTCAAAGGAATTAACTCTGAAGTAAGGACAAAGAAGTAAACCAGTGGAAAACACAAAACAAATATAGACTGCTTGTACAACCTAAAAAACAAGAATAATCGCAAATTTATAGAACTCGATATAAAAGATTTTTATCCTTCTATAATTAAACTCCTGCTAGATAAGGCCATCTTCTTAGCTCAAGAACAAATAAAAAATAATCACAAATGAAGTAAAAATTATTAACCACTCCTGAACTATTATGAAAGCTGATAATTATGCCAATGTAACCATCTTCAACGAGGCTAAAAATGATTATGAAACGGCCGTAAGAATTAGTGGATTTTTGGCAAGACTCATATACACACCACAAAAAAAGGCTAACAGGAAGATATCCATTACTGTACAACAAAACCATAAAAACAAACATGCACACTTCCCCCACCCCCCTATCTAGCATCTTTTCACAAAATATTCAATAGAAACACAGTAAAAATCATCTGCAGTTGCACCAAAAAACACAAAAAAAATGAAAAGCTCACCAAAAAAAAAATAACAAACCACCTGTATAAACCAAACTCACCTGTAACTGCAGAGTAAAGAACAAATGCCACTTAAATAGCAATTGCTTGCAAAACAATGTAATATAGCAAGCCACTGTAAAATCAGCAAATAACAAAGAAATAGGAGTAACTGAAGGATCCTGAAAACAGAAGTTATGCATGCAAAACATCCTTCACGAATAGTAAATACATGAGCAGAACAATGCTTTCTAGACACAAATGGGAAAGTAAAAACAAAAACCAAATTACATAAAAAAATATCATGGAAAAATAAAGAAAACAGAATCAGCTTATAACAATAAATCCCAAAACTGTAAACTCTGTCCAAAGGAGAAAATAGTTGTAATTAGCTTCCCAAACCAAAACAAATTACTAAATAAACGAAAATATGCGTCCTCCGACGTTCAAAAATTATGCATTTTGCCATTTAAGGCTTCACCAGATCCAAAAGCAAAAATGTGTATTTGTGTATGTTTTAAATGATGACATCTTATTTTTTTTTCCCAAAGCTGGCAATTAAAAAAGAAAGCAAAAAGAAAATGAGTGACTTTTTAAAAAGTTCATATTTGTTTTCTTTAATTTCAGTTTCAATCACGAAAAGCCAGAGCTTTGGAAAAAAAATAAGACATCATTTAAACATACAGAAATACACATACATGCATCTCATTTCAGAACAAATATTCTTTCATGAACATTTTCCAATTGTCTAAAATTTAAAACTTTGTCAGAATCATATATCCTAATTTTAAAACACACGCATGTGGGTGTGTGTGTGAGAGAGAGAATCAAGTAGTTACATACAGACGTGTGTGGATGTGTGTGTGCATATACAAGAATGTGTTGAAGGTTCTTGGCTTAAGATATCAGAAAATTAGAGCTAACTCCCTAATAATGTGTAGCCACCTCCCAACCTCGTTTTGTCTGAATAATGGTAGCTGCATAACATGATAGATAGTTAAGATGTTACAGTACTCTCCATAACTTTAGTTGTGATAATTTGGTGTAGCTGCAAGAAATTTAGCAATGTCTGCAACATGTTCCATACATGCCCAATGGGGTTTCAATCTGGTGAGTACAGGGGCATATAGAGTACATGGAAGTCATCAGAGTTCCTGAAACTAGTTTCATGTTGCAGGTTTGTGTTATCGTTTGCAGGGAGGGACATCACCAGTGGGGAAACGGTGAGCATAAATTAAGGCAAGATCTGTGTATGTAACTTCTGTGAAGACTGACCTTAGTTTCACTAGTGGTCCTGGCAATTCCAGAGACCTAGCACACACAATTACAAAGCTACTATCAGTTTGTTGAACATCCTCCTGATAGGTTGGATTCCCAGCCCCAGACAGTTTCTTCCAGGCGCTAACTCATTTGCTTGAAAGAGTTAGAAACAGGACTCCTGGCTCAGACAAGGCACTGATGTCATGGTGTTAATATAACATTACTTTTGGAAGTTGGTGATTACAAAACTCCATGGAATGCAGTGTCTACTGTACAATTTAATAACCAACCTTGAACTGGGATGTGATTTGATGAAAGCAAATGTCGGTGCTTACTACTATAGAGACCCCCTCCCTCGACCAGGTGGAGGTTAAGTCTGATTGGAGGCCCTGAGCAGTGTTTTGTGGCCCTCACTAGCTTATCAGCATTTGCTTTTTATCTACCCCCATTTATTTACGTTACAAATTAAACTAAGCACAACTGTTAAAGGATGGGAAATTTCCACAGATTTTGATGTCATTGGGGGGGGGGGTCCAAATCTGTGAATTTGTTTTTCTTATGCTAAGTCTCGTAAAACCGCTATATACAATTCACTATTTTTTATCCATTTAAACTATTCAATTTTTGTTGATGTTAAAAATTGCTGCAAAGCATGAATTTATTTAAGATAGAACAATCTATTATGATGTGTCTCTAATTTGTATTTAGATATATTTTATTTATTTTCAATTTTTCTTGTTGAATTGTTCGACTATATTGCATATATTCAATTATTGTACATAATTAAATTACACTAAAATTAGAATTTTCTGATTATTACCATATGAAAATTGAGATGTAGTAGAGTAGGAGGTAGTGTATCAAAGATTCAATGGTAATAGGGTCCAGGGGCACATAACCCTTGCACTGGTCCTCGATGAAAGAATAAATTTATGTAGTTGATCATTTAAGAATTGGCATTGTAAATCACTTCATGAAATGTTCACACAAAGGCCAATGTCTATGATAATCGTGGAATCATCTGTGACTTGTCTATGTATGAGAATTTCTCAAACACTATAAATTGAACCCATTGAACCATATATATCCTGAAATATCATCTAGAAAATGTTTTTGTTCTGTTTATTTGGCATTACACAAATACATAGACACAGTACCTTTGACATATAAATATGTAAACATAGTACCTTTGACATTTTCTAACTTCGGCCCCTCCCCCAAAGTGACTAATTCAATAGTCATCTTGGCAATATCACACATGCATACTTTGCTTCAAGTTTTGGGGTGAAATTTTGAAGGGATATATAACGCCACATATATATTTACATTTTTTGTGTGTGTGTGTGTGTGTGTGTGCGCGCGCGTGCGCAAAATAACTATGACCCACCTGCCCAAATTAAAGTTATATTTGTTTTTGATAAGAAAAAAAGGATTTTAGTTAAATAAAAATTATGATAGACAGACATGAGTTATGGGCAACGTTAATAATGTTGAATATTTGTTTTACAAATTTGACTATATTTAAATTAATTTTTGAAAAAATAAGGCTCACTATAGTTTTTACTTTAATCAAACTTAATTTAAAATTATTTACTTTTTTCATGTTAGTAACAAACCAAAAAAATAATGCAGTCTATTTTTTAAAGATTGAATAAAAAATTATTTTCCATAAAAAATTATTTTTCCATATCATAGTTTTGGGGTGGGGCAAAGCCTCTAGCACCAGCCTGACCTGGACTAATTCAAGATATTTTCTTTGATTTTTTTTTTTTTTTTTTTTTTTTTTTTTGTAAAGTAAAAAATAAGAATAGATATTAAGTTTCTTTTTTAAAATCTGCAATAATGAATGAATAATAAAAAGTTAAAATAATTACACAAAAAAAAAACCAAAGTGAAAATAAATTCAAGAATAGACATTTTAAAAATACATTTAGAGTTTTGAAATTATCAGCAGAATTTACAAGTAAAAACGAATGGGAATAATTATTATTCCCGTTCATTTTTACTTTTTAATTCTGACTATTCTGAAATGCTTACATTAATTAAAATACGTAATATTTGCATTAGAATGCATTTTTAGCTATGTAAATAGCTAAAAATGCATTCTAATGCAAATATTACGTATTTTTAATTTTAAAATATCTTCACAAATACAAATCTTATGATACCTTTTTTTCAAAAAGGTGGGTTGGGTGATACTGAGTCTGTATGTATGTGTGTGTGTGTGTGTATATATATATATAGTCAATTATTGTATGTTACAATTCAGAACATATTTTGGTAATAGCTTGAGAAAAATAAATTAGACACTAATATGGCAGTAATTTGAAAATTTTAATTGAATCACAATTGAAATTAAAAGGTTATCCAAAATTGATTTCAAGGGTTAAGATTTAATTAAAGTGTGTATGTTTGTAAGAAAATATATTTCTTGAATTTTTATATTTTAAATGAATGTTATCTACCTTTTTTTAAGACAATTCTTTTTTAATTCTGAGCGGGGGTTCTATGTCAGCAAAATGCAAAACTGGACCCTTATTTTGTGCCTATGTTCATGTAAATGTCAATCCTTTTTCACAACATTTATCTGATTTCTTGCAAAAAATACATATTCTATTCATATGAATCTACAGGGTGCAAAATGAGTAAATTGTCGCCATTTTTTATATTTTTAATTCCATGCATGGGTGTTGTTTGTTTTTGATTTTGTCAACTACACAGAGTATAGTAGGGGGTCAGTTGGACACGATCTGTGAAAAAAAGAGCACCATGACAAAATTCACTTTGCCAGAAATTTGGAAAAAGCATGCTGTACTGCTTGCTATTCATGCCAGAAGCTCGAATACAAACATTTCAGTGTGTTTGGGTGTCGTCAATCTGATGACGGTGCAGAGGATTCAGAAAGAGTTGGATGAGTCTAATGGTGATTACAAAGGTACGGCAGCTCGGAAAACTCACTCTGATCATTCTGATAAGAATGCCTGAATTTGTTGGTAAGGGCCTCAGACTCTATGTCAAGGCCTACATCAAGTGCCTTGAGAAGGTAATGCTGCTCTGGGTCAAGACTGTGGCTGCTGAAAGACACTATGTATGGCAACAGGACTCTGCACCATGCCACACAAGCAAGAGAACTCGGTCATGTCTGTCAGACAACTTCTGTGACTACATCACCCTTTACATCTGGCTACCTAATTTCCCAGACTGCAACCCCCTTGATTATTTATGTGTGGGGTTCAGTTTAGTGAGAGACCAACAAAACTCCTTGTAATACCAAAGATGAACTAAAGGCAACGATTATGGCAACATTCACCAACTTAATCAAAGAGACCGTCCAGAAGTGTTGCAGGCAATTCCAAATTCCACTGGAGGCCATGGTTGAAGCCAATAGTGATTTTACAGAATAAATTTACTCTTTAGTATTTCAAGATATTTTTGTGTAATTTTGGTAAATATATCTGTTAAAATGAGATGTCAGTGTTATTTTCATTTTTGCATAATTTAGACGACAATTTATCCATCGCATCCTGTATTCTAGAAATCTTGCCTGCATTAAATAACCCATTGAGGTTGATGTGCTGTATTACAAAACAAACCCAAACTCCTAATATTCATAATTTTACAAAAATCCTAACTCCCCGTCTCAGTCCTTTAGGCAAAAGAATAACAAAGGCAATTCCAAAAAAGAATTTTATTTTTCTATAAAAAAAGAAGTCATCCATAAAAATAACTGGAATATTTCTATAAAATGCAATTTTTTTTTTTTAACGCACCTTTTACCTGCTAATAAATTTGCTTTTTTTATGCCTACAGTGTGTATAAGCCAACACCATCCCAAACACATCAACACAACATTACTATCCAAAAATCCATTCATGTTTTCGTTAGGATATTCATTATTTACATAAATAAATAAGCGCAAGGCTTTCAACAAATTGGCTAGCCAAAAAACAGTATTTAGCCACAAGCAACCTGCAAACAAGTCAATTTGTTGTAAGAGATAAAGAAACAAAAGAATAACAAAACAAAAAATGAAATAATTCTCACATAGAAAATTATTTCATGAATTTAATGTGTGTATGTGAGAGACTTTTTTTTTATTTTTTTATCCAACAAAAAAGTAAAGCACTATTTATAAATAGTTTTTTTTTTCTTTTCTATATTAAAATATATAAATGAATTTGTGTTCTGTTCATAAAAGTTCCAGTTGAAAACCTGCCCAACATATAAGAGAACATTACACTAATGCCTGAAGAAAACAGTGCCTTCCAACTTGAACGATGTATTTATTAAATTATACCTTATTTAAGAAGCACTAAAGTTTAAACATCTGGCAGCAAGTTCACAAAAGATTTCAATTCATCATATTTTGAAAATGTAATTTTGTTTTTTCTTTTACTAGATTTATATTTCAATAATACTCAAAAGTATATCCTCAAAATGTTTTTGTCAGGCCATTGCTTCTATGAAAAATGTAAACACAACACAATTTTTTAAGTTTTTATTTTCAATGACTGGAAAAATAAGTCATTTAAAAAAATTTGTCACTTTAGTTTCTGGAATTTTTCAACTAAACATTCAGTTTTATTTAACACAATGGATGCAAAGTGTCTGTTTTCACTTTATACTTACATTGTAAATTGAACCTCTTTTTCTGAAAACTTATTTTTGCAATTTTCAAAAACCAGTATTCAGAACAACATGCTCTCAGGTACCATTATTAACCATCTAGAAAATTTGGAGCTAGGAACCAAAGCTGTTTTTTTTATTATACAATGACAGATGGACAGAAAGACATTTGATAAATTATAGTAAGTGTTAGATCTACATAGAAGCTAATTGCATTTTAAATCAGCAGCAGGCGGCTTCACACACCTGTTGTTTAAAAGGGGCACAATCCTGGAGCTGTAGTTAAGCTCTGCTAATTTCTCCTTTGTCAGTTTTTGTATCAAGTGCCGGGTGAAGCCTTGTCACTTTAAATAAGAAATTGCTGTTGCTATTCCCTTCCTTTGGATTTTGTCTCTGCTCTTACCCTTGGTAGAAGAGCATAGTTATGGCCACCAAATGTAGCCTGAAAATTCTTCCAGAGTTTGATGAGGGCACAACAGATTAGAGGAGACTTGGAAAAGAAGTTTGGAATTGTGGACTTTCTATACAGACTTGCTGAAAAGTAAAGTTAACTGTCCAGGAGATGCATTCAAACAGTAGGACGATACTGCTAGTCAATAAATTGGATCATCTATTCCTGCAGGGAGAACAATTAACACTTATGAGACGCATTTAAAAAATATTATTTACTGAAAGTGGTGAAGTATTGATTACCTTTAGTAGTGAAAGTGTGATTAGATTCTTTATATATAATATGACTATTTACATTTAGATTTTATTTTAAGTTTTGTAGCTTATTTTTCACCAGTTTTACTTGGTCCAATTCAGTAGAGGGTTGCACAGGGGAGTAACACACTATGACAAGGAGCAAATTATTGAGAGTGAAGCATTTTACAACAGATATATTCGGGGGTGTCATACAGAACATGTGGAGATTGGAAATCTCATGGAAATAGATGTAAGGAGGAAAAAACAATCCCAGGGGTTTTAGACGGTAAGATTTCACAATGTTTTATTTGTGGTTCCCAGAAACAATAGTCATGTAATTGCCCTTATGGTAATGGCGGTGAGACCAGGGAGGAGTTGATGCCACCGTTGTCCTTGAAAGAAACCCAAAATAATTGTTTGCTAACAATTTTTCAGAGTGATGTACAATCTGAAGCTGGTATCAATGGCAAAGATGTTCAGCTGACTCTTTCCTTGGGGGGGAAAAAAAACGGAAATTACAAATTCTAGTGAACAAGTCTGCTGAGTGTACCGTTTTGGACACAGGCTGCTCCACGACAGGGTGTGGTGTAGATTAGCTAACGGATATTTGGAAGAATTAAATAATTATGAGGGAGACAACTTCACTTTCAACTTTTACCTTTCTTAATGGTGGCACTGTGAAATCTTGGAAGAGAGTTACCTTCCCTTGTTTTACAGGAAAGCTACAAGCTAAAATTAAAACTGGTGTGGTGGATTGTAAGGTCCCTTTATTGAGGAAGGAATCTATGAAAAAGACACAAATGTTGTTAAATTTCAGTAATGATACCATTTATAAAATAGGCAATAAAATTATATCCTTTTCAAGTCGACCACATATGACAATTATTTACTACCTATTTCATTATGGTTGAACCAGTGACCAACAAAAAGAAAAATATTCATGAATCTAAAATATTCAGATCCAATAAGAACTGCCCTTAAACTTCTCAAACAGGTTAGCCATCCAATATCATCTAAATTAATTAAGCTAATTAAAAATGCTGGTGTTGGTAATACTGAACTGGAAAATGCCATTGTTGAAACATCTAAGTCATGTGAAATATACTGTACGTTCAAGAGAACTTCTTCCTGGCCTGTTGCTAGTATCCCCATGGCATCAAAGTTTAATGAGGCTATTTCCATGTATTTGAAGGCTTGGAGTAAGTGTTATTTTTTAGTAATAATTGACTTAGCAACACAATATTTTATAGCAATTGTGATTTTTAAGTCTGTTTCAACAATGATAAAGAGAATGATTCTTTGTTGAATTAAGCTGCTTGGAACTCCAGCAAAAACTTTAACTGATAATGGCTGTGAATTTAATAACAATGAAATACGTGAGCTTGGTAATCTGTCTATATTTCTGAGATGAGGTATTATGTACACTATTTACATTATTCAGACTACTGTCCTCATCTTTGTTGCCATATTTATTACAACAATTCGGCCGTTGTATACTCCGGCCTTCTTCAGGTGGTTGGAATGTCAAACTGAACCCTTTATTTCACTTGAAATAAAGGGTTCAGTTTGACATTGCAACCACCTGAAGAAGGCTGAAGCATACAACAGCTGAAATGTTGTAATAAATATGGCGACAAAGATGAGGATAGTAGTCTGAATAATGTAAATAGTGGAGCTTGGTAATGCTTTTAACATTAAGATAATGACAAAAACTGCTGAACATCAATGGAGTGTGTGGGCTGTTAAATGCTGTGATTGAAAACGGTGTTCTCAGGGTAATGGCAGATTGTAAATGTGATGTAAAAGTTGCTTTAGTTTGGACAATAGTTGCAACAAATGCCCTAACCAATAACCTTGACTTTTCTCCTAATCAGTTTGTGTTTGTATGCAAACCTGCTTTGACCAAATGTATTTGAAAATAATCCTCCCTGCATTGGAGCCAATGACAGCATTGTCTTCCAAATCAGTGGAGAGTAATGCTTAAATCTTGAAACAAAAAAAGAGACCCGTGTGTCAGATCTACATAGAAGCGAATTGCATTTAAATCAGCAGCAGGTGGTTTGGTACTCCGGTTGGTTACAAGTGGGGCAATCTTGGCGCTGTAGTTAAGCTGAGCCAATTTCTCCTTTGCCAGTCTTTGTATCAGGTGCTTGTTGAAGCCTTGTCACTTTGAACTAGAAATTGCTGTTATTATTCCTTCTTTCAGATTTTGTCTCTGCTCTTACAGTAAGATAATGAAAAATATTCTTGGATCTCACAAGTTATTCATTTTAGTTTGAATGATTCTTGTTTTTTTTTTTCTTGTTTTTTTTTCTTTTCAGGTTGTGTCCTGGTTAAGTTTGGAGTTGCAAGAACTTGCTAATCTAGAAGAACATATAAATGCTGTCGGCAACCTTGAAGAGATCAGTTCATTCCTGATGGAAGTAAGTGCATTCCTACGAGAACTGGCCTGTCCATATGAAGCCATCACTTCAGGACCCATAGAACAGAGATTGAACACACGTGAGAATCGAGTTTTACTATTGGACTTCTTAACCACTGAACTATCCAGTGTAAGAATAATATCTGTTAACAAACCATCACCTCTGATCATTGGTAAAGAGAAAAAGAAAGATGATGGTGAATCTGATGTTGCCTTTTTCTTAAAACAAGCCCTTACTGTCCTCGGCTTGACAAATATCCCTATCGACGTTAGTCCGGAAGCTTTGATTACAGACTTGGACAGAGAAATCCGTTCACTTGTTGAGAAACATCCAGACAGACTTGGAAAATCAGCATTGAAGCATTCACTATCAGAAGACCAGTGGATCGAGGTTCAAAGGATTAATGAAGCATTGAGTGAGGAGTACAACATTCGACGGGAAATGCTCCTGAAAAGAATTGATGTGACTGTCCAGTCGTTCATGTGGTCGAAAGTGCACACCAATGACATTCTGAAGGTTTATACACGCAGCCGCAGTTGTTTACAAACAAAATCAGATGTGACAATTGCATCACTCCTTGCTAGCAGGGATGACTTGTTACGTCTTCAGAAGACAAGCAGTGGTCATGATCGAGAGGTCACCAAATGTGATGTCAACAAAATTCTGATTGGGGCAGTTCCTGATCGAGGGGGACGAGCATGGGAACATGATGTCCCACGAGAAATGCCACAGTTTAAGAAACGTGTTGCTGGTGGTGGAGGGGGTCACCGTGGTGGAGGTCGAGGTGGAGGTGGACATCGGGGTGGCTTTCACAAATCGGGTCATAAAAATCACAAATATTAAACATGCTGGTAATATATTCAGGACTTTTTCTGTCTTTTTTTTTTTGTTTCCTTTTTTTTTTTTTTTCTTTTTTTAATTTTTTTGAAAGAAAAATTTTATACTTTTCTATGTTTTTTTTTTTTCTTTCTATATTTCTCCAAAAAGAGAAAAAAATTCATATTTAAAAAAAAAAAAAAAAAATATGAACAAATTAAGTTTTAATTTTTTCATGAAAGATGAAAGTTTTGTCCAAAGTAATAAGCAATATTTGATTTACAGGTAAAATGTGTAGTTGATTTTATTAATATTTCGAGATTTTTTTTTTTTTTTTTTTTTTTTTGGACTATTTTAATGATGGTGCAAATAAACATTGAAATATTAGCCAAATCAGTTCAACATCCTAACTTGCTACTCAAATACTGTTTTATTTAAAAAGGAAAATCTTTGGAGTTCTTTCCTCTTTTCGGTTTTTAAATTAATTTCTCTTGATTGTTTCATTAATGTATATCTGTCAATCCATAGAATAAAATGACAATAATATAAAAAAAAAAAAAAGAAAAACTAATCTTAGCCAAGCACATACACAAAACTAATGTTGAATACTTTCAACCATCCCAGCTGTAATGGAATAACTTTCAAAATCTCCGCAACAAAGCTAGATTTTCTTACCCCTTACTATCCCTTAGGTCATAGTTCTGTGCTACATATAACAAATGATGGTATAAAAATGTTCATGCCTTTTTATACAGAAATTTATAAATTAAACTATAAGAAAGTCTTCTGTTTGAATTTTAGTAAAGGCAGCTAAAGAAAGTATAAAAGAAGTATAAAAAGCAAGTTGAGTTTTGTACATATCATTGTGAAAGGATATACATCATTGCAATGATCAGTATAAAGTAATTGCTATTTCATTATTTTATAAATTCACGATAATAATTCACTCTTACGGATTTAATTCATTTTTGTTTTGTGTTTGTGGAGTGGATTGCCTTGCATTTTGTCCCAAAGAGTAAATCTCGTTTTATTCCTAATAAAATATTTTCAGCGTTTTTAGTATTTTGTAAATTTCTGACTAGGTTTCTAAAATCAATTCACTTAACATTAATTTTTACATCTTACAGATTGAAAAAAAAATGTAATCAAGATGGTGGCTAGAGAGGGCCTCATAACCAGTGCCATAAAGGAAATTTTAATATCGACTTTTCTTTATATACAATGTTTATTTAATATTTATTTTCTATAAATTTAAAGACTTCAATTATTATTGACATAGGTAAACAACAGGTGTTTGAAATTTTAGCTTTGAAGTCTAAAAATACTTTTTTGATAACATTGGAATTGATTTGTAATGTTTTGATTTTAAAGTTGTAACATTAAAAACAAACATTTTTCTAAAGCAAAACCTTTATTCCTTCATATTTGGTATAAGCAAAAATAATTGTTCAAAGTTGGTATTGTTATATGACTTAGAAATTAAATTCTTTATAAATAATATGACTATTTACATTTAGATTTTATTTTAAGTTTTGTACCTTATTTTTCACCAGTTTTACTTGGTCCAATTCAGTAGAGGGTTGCACAGGGGAGTAACACATTATGACAAATGAATTGGGCATTTACATTCTGGTTGATAGTGGCTTCTATTTGCTTCACATTAATTCCTTTGAGAAAGGCATGAATCCACCTTTTTTATATACCTTTTTAATCTAAGGAGTAACAGAAGAAAAGAAATATTTCCTGATGTTTTAAGATAAGATTTTTTTTTTTTTTTTTTTTTTTTTTTTCACTAATTGTGCTTGTAATGTAGTCTGAAGTTTACATCATTTTGTCCTCGGAATTTTTATTCTCTAATTTTGTTTTTTATGATTTAATGAGACAAAAATGAACACTGTAATGACTCACTGTAATGAGTTTATCATGGTGGAAATAAGTCTATCATAAAAGAAGTAAGAACTTGAATTGGTGACTCAGTGAGTCTGCCAAAAATACTAATGGATACTTATGGTTAAAAAAGGAATTAAATAAACAATAGCACTGGATAAGAAAATCATCTGAAAAAAATTGGAAAATTACCTGAAAAGTGAAAATACAAAAAGAAAAAGGAAAAAAAACATAAAAAAACTCATCTTGCTTTCTACATATTTGTCAATACAAAGGAAATAATGCTTGGCAGTATGAGACCCATATAGATATCAATGTGCCAACAAAAGTACTCCTTTTAGAAAGACTGGTATGTATTTCACTATCATGTCCCATTGCCAATAAAATTCATTAAATTCTATAACTTTTTTTTTTCTTCTATATTCCTACCCATGGCTTTTGGGTTGGATATCTCCTGTTGAAAGCTTTCGTGTTTTTTGTTTTTTGGGGTTTTTATGAGGGGAGTATTGACATGTTCTCCTCTTAAGAAAGAAGCACTTCCTCACAAAATTTTATTTGGGGAGAAGATTGGGCCAAGGACCTTTCAGCTCATCCACATAGGACCCACTCATGTCTTTTAAATTTGCATCAACTTATTACAGCCCTCACATTTACAATCCTTCAATTATTAGCTAAGCAGGCAAAAGTAAAATGACAAATACTTGTCAAATTGGAGACTTACAATATGCAACCTTGTATTTATACATTAAAATAAAAAAGACACTCTCTCTCCCCATCTACAATAAAGGAACAGGAAATGGTAATTGACATTGCATTTAAATTTTTAAGATTGTAGTTGTCAGGGAAGCAAGAAATCAGAAGGGATTTCTGCAAGTGAGAAGTGCGAGAAAAAAAATTGTTAGTTTCTTACAAGAGACCTTAACAAAGATGATGTATTTTAATGAGATTTTGGAAGATAAGAAAAAAAGGTATTTACTAACTAATGCTGTGCTTCCTCAATTATCCAGACACCTTGAATATGGGCTTGAAAAATATGTTTATATAATTAAAAAGAAAAAAAAAACAGTTAATTTAATTGAATACCTAAATTATTGAAAAAGAAAGAACAAATATAGCAGTTTTCCAAAAGAAATATAACATATCCTCAGATAACATTTTCAAACACTTTGTTTAAGGTTTGGTCCAGTTTTATGATTATGAAAAGGGCCCAGTTTTTATCAAATTCCCATTTGCCAGTAACTCCTGAAACAGAAACAGAATTATTTATAATCCCCCTTTTAGTTTTGTTTTAGGTTTTTATAATTTGAATTCAGAGGTCATTTCAGTTTAAAAAGCTGTAAGATTACAAACTATAGCAAAGCAAGACTTTAGAAACTGTCTATGTCAATCAGGGAATGCTACCATCAATGTACATTTCATGCTCTCTTCTCTTCCCCCCCCCCCGAAAAAAATTATAGAGGAAGTAATGAGCTATATAAAGGAAAACCAAAAGTAAATGTTGAAAAATTTTGTGGGGGTATTTGAACAGCAGATATTAAGCACATCAATATTTTCAGCTGTTTGCAATTGATGCTTGTAGGAGAGGCTTTGTTTTTTTTTTGGGGGGGGGGGTTCTGTATTTTTAAACTTGATCAACTGTTCATGTGGAATATTCGTCAACTTTTGGAATAGCTTTGCTGAATAGATTTTCCACCAAATCAAAAGGAGATTAGCTTGACCAGTGGTTGTCAGTTGACCGTCTTCAGCTTTAAATTCTGTGCTGAAATGAATAAGTGATTCTCTCCCCCCCCCACAACAATATCTTTCTATTCAAGATTGCTTCAATTAGTTGAAATACTCCAGTATTCTTCAGAGAGGAACCATTGTATTCTAACTTTGCAGCTTCACAGTGTTTCTTTGTTCGCAGTGAGATCACGTAAGCATTTGCTTTACCGTAAAAACCGACAAAGAAAAAGGATAACTAAGGTTTAAAATGCATTTTTTAAAATAAATCTTTGTTAAAGATTTTCTTTAGTTTCAATTTCAAGTTAATAGATGAAATGTAATATTTCCAATGGTTGCAGCAGTGACAGCGAGGTCATCTGTATAGTCAATCTGTCAACTTTTTTGCAGGATATCGACTTAAAAGTCTTGGTGATAAAGTAAAACGTAGATGGTGATGTTTCTCAAGGGAAGTTCTTAATACATAGTCAAGGAAGATAGAGAAAAGGTGTAAGGGTGTCTCCCTGGAGGACTCCTGCTTTGATGTCGAAGTAGCTAGTGTCTCTGTCACAAATGTTTGGTATTTTTGTATAGCATCATTATGGCAGTTAATGTCTTGGTTGTGGGGCAGGGGTGGGGTTTGTCATATGCCAGAAGGATCTTCTCCATTTTTTCCCCTACATACAGAATTGAAGGCTTTAGAGAAATCTACAATAAGTAAGGTAGCCTGTAGTTTCTTTGCCCTTACATGGTTGACAATCCATTGAACAGTCAGGATTTGTCCAACAGTTGATCTATTTTTTTCTAAAAACCATTTTGATGTTTTGTTTTGTTTTTTTCTTTTTTAAATTTTGGAGCACCTTTTTTACTTCCGGCTTTATTCTGTTGAGAAGCATTTTTGCTGCAATGCAGGTGAGTGTGATTCCTCTATAATTTTTTACACATCTTACATCTCCTTTCTTTGAGATAGGATCTATGCAACCTTCTGTCCATCTTTGTATGACCTCTCCATTAGTACACCTACATCATCTAGTAAATTCTGCCAATAACACTAAAACTGAATTCATAGGTTTCAACCAGCAAGTCTCAATACAAACTGTCTTGGGTGAATCAATAAAATCTGTCGAATCTTGAACCTAGGAAACGAGATAAATTCTACTGAAAATTCACATCACTAAAGCCTGGCTTGCCTTGAATAAAATGGATGTAAACTGGAATTTCATCTCCCAGACAACTTGAAGTGGAGTCACTGTATAAGTGGTGTTAATGTATGGTGCCATTTCTTGGACAATAACTAAAATCCTTAAGTCTAAGCTGGATGGAATCTACATTCAGATGCTGAGAGCTAAACTTAACATCTGTTGGAGACAACATCCAACTAAATCACAGTTTTATGGACTCATCCCTGGTATTTCTACAATCTTACATGAATGTAAAATGTGCTTTTCAGGACACCTAGCCATGGAGCAAGACAGGTTGGTCACCCAGCAACCACCTAGATTGACCAGCGATATAATGAAACAAAATGGCACCCTAATGACCTTCCAAACTTGATGCCGGACCGTCATGGTTGGCGTGATAGATTCAGGAATGTCTGAGCTAGCTCAACCAAATAACAAAATAATAAATAAATAAAATTCCTCATCCTAGAAATTCTGGCAGAAATTGTAAGTGTTTGACAGTTTATAATATCTACCATTTCTTTTAAGCACTTTGAATTTGGTGGAATAGTGATCGTGAGTTCAATCCTTGGTTAAGACATTTTGATTTAGTGGCAACAAGGTGAGCAATAACTGAGCAGTACTAAAAAGAGAACAAGATGATATATCTCTAGACCTGGACAGTAGAAAAAGTACAATCTGCTCCTATAGATTAAATAAAGGCTTCAATTTAAATTTCCTGAAGGATAACTGAATTGATAAAAACCTGAAGAAGGTTGAAGAGTGCAATGGCTAAAATGCTGTGATAATAACAAAGATGAAGACAAAATGTCAGTCCTCTCAAGTTGATATCCTGCAAAAAATGTTGACAGAAATTGACGATGCAGGCAATCCTACAGTTCTACTTTATCTATCAGGTCATCCCATAAGTTCTGTCCGAATTTTGAATAAAGAAAACAAGTGACCAAATGTTACATTTAATTACAGATTCAATCAATGTATTTTCCCTGATTATCTATGATTTCCTTCCATCTATTAACAAGCTTACTAATTCCATTACTGTAAAATTCTTTTGGCTTTGATTCAAAGAACTCACAAATGTCAGTTTTAACCTCTTCCTGTGTTACAAAAGCTGTTTCTTCCAAATGATTCTGTAAGCTACGAAACAAACGGTAGTCTGAAGGAGCAAGGTCGGGAGAATAAGGTGGATGAGGAATTTTCTCCCAACCAAGTTCTTCGATCTTTTGTGACGTGATTCTTGCTGTGTGTGGTCGCGCATTGTCCTGATGAAACATCACCTGTTTTCGATTCACTAGAGCAGGTCTATTTTCTTCAAAGCTTGGTTCAAACGCTCTAATTGCTGACAGTATATTTGAGCATTAATTGTTGCATTAGGTGGTAAGAATTCAAAGTGGATTATTCCTTGGCAATCCCACCAGATTGAAAGAAGAAACTTTTGCCCATGAAGTTCCCTTCTCGGCTGTGGCTGGGGTCCTTCCCCTTTACCAAACCACTGTCTACGATGCTTAACATTTCAATAAAAGATCCATTTTTCGTCGCCAGTCACAAGTCTATCCAAAAAAGGTGAAACAAGTTGGCGAGAATGGAGAGAAGAGCAGATGTCAACTTGGGATTTGAGGTTGTTTTCAGACAATTCATGAGGCACCCATTTTCCAAGTTGTTGAAGATGACGATGAACACTTGTATGGTTTGAACTGAGAACCACTGCCAATTCCTCAACTGATAAAGCAGGATTTTCTTCAAGGGCTGCTTCAAGAAGCTTTTCATCAAACTCAACTGGACGTCCGGTTCGATCTTCATATTCAAGGGTGAAATCTCCACCTCTGAATTTTGCAAACCATCTTCTGCAAGTTCTTTCATTCACACATTCCTCTCCATAAACTGAGTGAATGTTTCTAGCCGCTTCGGCTGCTGAGTTTCCTTTCTTGAACTCATAAAGCATTATGTGCCTCAAATGATTCTTGGGTACTTCCATGTTAGCAGGGTTTTAATCAAACAAAATTTAATTTTATTGTTATCTGAAATAAAATTTGATCAGTTTAAATGCATCTAAATATAAAAATAATGTTCAGCTCCATTAGACATTATAAAATACTCTTTAAATTTTGTTCATTTTAACAAAATGTTAAAATTCGGACAGAACTTATGGGATGACCTAATAGAAAATGATGCCAACAATGTTGGCCTCTAACCGAATTCACCAGCTTCAACCAGCAAGTCTCAATACAAACTGTCTCAGATGAATCAATAAAATCTATCAAATCTTTTATATACAAGATAAATTCTACTGAAAAGGTTGTGATAATTTGCATAGCTAAATTCTGGGCTACCTTGAATAAAATAGATGTAATCTGGAAATCTGATCAACCAGATAACCACAAGGGGAGATAATTTTGAGCCACTATAAAGGCAGTGTTAATGTATGGTGCCATTTCTTGGACAATAACTAAAATCCTTAAGTCTAAGCTCAATGGAATCTACATTCAGATGCTGAGAGCTAAACTTAACATCTGTTGGAGACAACATCCAACTAAATCACAGTTTTATGGACTCATCCCTGGTATTTCTACAATCTTACATGAATGTAAAATGTGCTTTTCAGGACACCTAGCCATGGAGCAAGACAGGTTGGTCACCCAGCAACCACCTAGATTGACCAGCGATATAAGGAAACAAAATGGCACCCTAATGACCTTCCAAACTTGATGCAGGACCGTCATGGTTGGCGTGATAGATTCAGGAATGTCCGAGCTAACTTGACTGAATAAAAAATAAATAATATTTCTAATAAGCAAAATACTTTGCTGTATTTCAAACTGAATTTAAATTGATTAGAATGTTTGGGTTTTTTTTTTTCGTTTTGAAATTGCTAAAGATTACTAATCTGTTAACACAACAGTTATTTTATTAAAAAAATCTTTTAAGAATGAAATATACTTTTCTAAAACTTTATCTGTTGAAGATTAGCTGATTTAAAGTTTAATTAATCAGATTTGAAACAAATATTACTTTTAGAATATTGCAAAAAAGCATTTAACATAGGTGGATGGTTTTATGAAGTATTTTAACTTTTATGAGTTTTGTTTCTGCAGCATTATAAGTAGTTGTCAACTTTCTTCCACTAGGGCATCATGGCAATCAGTAGTCCCTACTCACGAGCACCTGATTAGCCCAAGTGTCCATTTTTTAGAACCACCACTCCCCTGGCCAAATGTGTCCATCCAAGATATTTACGCTTTTTCTAAATGTACACATACATAAATTTCACTAAATAAAACATAAATATTATAATTCACAACATTAACAACTCTATTATATTTGGCAATTTTTTCTTGGGGTGGGGACATAGCTGTAATAATTACTTTACGAATATAACATGAATTACTTTTTATAACTTTAAAGTAATCTAATATTGAATTTTAGGTATTTTAGTACTATAGTCTTACAAAGATATTTGTTGAAGAAATGTTGAAGTTATCAATAAATTTTAAGTTTACTATTACCATTCTTATTTACTAATAATGTGTATCAATGTCAGCTCTTATAAAAATCAGCAAATGTATAAACAAAAAAATTCTTTTTAAAACACTGGGAATCACTGAATTGTTATCTTTCCACTTAAGTAAATATTATATTTATTAGTCTTAACAATATCACCTAACTGGCACAAATAAATACAGAATTTAAAAATTTGAAAACTTTATAAATTACTCTAATTAAAATTTTTATAAAATGAAAACAATTCTTGTAAAATTTCATTATTCATTGAAAAAATATTTTTCCTAAGACGATAGTGTCCATAATATATCTTTTTCTTATTCATAAAATCGGTTAAAAGATTTTCTAATTAAATAATGTCTTAGTTTTGTTGAATTTTTTTTATTTAAGATTCAGAGCCAAATTTTGATAATTGGTGGTCCTGTATTACAAAAAGAAAATTGATTTAAATTCTCCAAGGACTTTCACTAAATCCTAATTGAAGCATTAAGCTCTACAAAAAGGAATTTCTTAATTTCATAAAATTAAAGAAGTCTGATGATAAATTTTTTTTTTTTTTTTTTTTTTCAAGAATTTCCAAATCAGTGTTTTACTCTTCAAAAAGAAACTAAAATTTCCTGTACTAATTTACAGTCACCCTTTGACACAAGAAAAACAATTTTGAAGCTTCTAAAAAGCATCAAAAAATATAATTTAATAATGAAAAAATTAACTTCTTACAACAACCCTGTACTCTTCTGATATACCCAGCAAGTAGGATGAAAATGATGGCAACTGATAAATTTTAACCCTGAGACCTTTCTCACATATAGACAGCAATTCTTCATTGAAACATCTTGCTGTAAATAGAAATGTCTTTTTTTTTCTTTTTAAATGAATTCACCTCAAGCAGGATGATAATGCCCCAAGATGTAAGGGATTACTGGGCGTGAAAGAGAATGAAAAAACTAGGATTGTGTTTCTGGTTCCTTTTAAACAGGAAGCATGGGATAAACCTCTTTGATGTCGAGTGAAAACTTGTAAAGAAACTTGCCAAAACTGTGTGTAACTCTTTTTCACTAATATATATGTCTGTGTGTGTATGTCTACATGTGCATACTTATGAAAAATTATTAACCCAAAGCACTTCACAAAATTTGACCACATGTAAGTTGTTTTTTTTTTCTTTTTTGTTTTTGGCATTCTTGTAATTTTTCGCCCCCATTTTTTGTTTGTGTGTGTGTAACATCATTTGCCATCTTCTGTCTTCCTGTGTGATGGGGAGAGAATCTGGGAAACACACACACACACACACACATTTTTTTTTTTTTTTTTTTAGTGAAATTGGAGTAGATTTGGATAGCGAAATTAAATCAGAGCATTTTGTTTGCTAATCTGATCTAGGGCAGAAGTTGTACCCATTGAATCTGGGTCATTAGAAGACAATGGAAATGGTCGAAATAATTTTTATCAATTAAAAATTGAAATAGAGCTGAGTAAGCTAGAAGCCGAGGGTCAGTTATAATCAGCTGGGTTTATCTATATAAACGCATAGTTATGCTGAAAAAGAGAGTTTTGGCTCGTCTGTCTTCGAGTGCAGTCGAGCTGGGTGGAGAGATGTCGGAGATTGAAAGTGAGCAGAGTTGAGTTGGAGGCTCGAAGAAGTAAGAAAGTGACGTCAGAGATTGGAACAAAACGCCCACTAACATGTGCTGTTGATATAAGTACGAAGAAGCGAATTACTTCCTCCAACATCTAAGACTACTACTGCTACTACTATTATTACTACCACTGGGAACGGAAACGTCGAACAAGCTACAGTAATCAAAAAGGGTTAAAATGAAGCCACCTCGCTCCTTTAACGAAATTACACAAAGTATTTTCTTTTGTTTTGTTGATCATCGTTCATATACAAGAGACTGGAGAAAATTCTTGAAGAGAGAAGAGAGAATTGGCCCGGGGCGAGCGTTGGGAGGAGGAACGCCACTATAACTTTAAGCCCCGCACAGAAATCTTTATCCCTCCATCGCAAGAGTCATATATCGTTCTGAGACGATTTAACAAGTTAATCACATACACTCTCTCTCTCTGTCTAGAATCCAGTGTATGAGTTTTTACGATAAATACTTATCTTTTCTGTAACCCGTTTCTTTTCTCTACTGTTCTTTTCTGCTATATAAAAGACATTAACAATTCAACCATTGAATAGTTATTTGTCCGGCTTTCTGCAGATATTAATTTTTGTTTTGCTGCATTGTAAATTTCTTAGCGCAGACTCCACAGCCGTGTCTACATCTTCAGCTGACCATGAATGGACGGACATCACCTCTGCTTTCTGGATCAAACAAATCACAATGTAGACAGGATTAAACCAGCGGACCAGTTGAATAATCTACAGATGCTCAGAGGACCTATGGCCACTCCCTTAAGTTCGGTTAGGACCGAGTAGACAGCTCAACCCAGAGAGTAAGACGCCGGAGGTTGAGGGGCTGGGGCGAAAGTGCTAGACCTGAACCCTGTTCCTTTATTGTCCTTTCCTCACTTCTCTTCACTAAAGTCTTTTCACTCTCTTTCATTCACTGTGTCCTAGTGGCATTATTGCCTTGCTTGTGGTTAAATGATTAATATATATATATATATATATATATATATATATATATATATATATATCCATCCATCCATCCATGGTGGAGTAATCGGAGAGCAGAGTTCGAATTCCAGTCGAATCCATTACATTCACTTACGTGCTAATACCCTTGGGAAAGGTGTGAATACACTTCTTCTCTCCTCAGCTATGAGTAAATAGCAGGATAGACCAGGTTCTATAGCCTTGGATGGCTACTGGGCTACCACAGAAAGAAATGGCAACCTACTGCAGAAAAAAATCTGCCTCATCAATCATGTATCGAAAGATACATGATCGCCTAAGCATGTATCACGCATGGCACATAAGTGACTGAAATATTTGCTAAAAATGAACATACATGATGAGAAATGCCCTAAACTTAATAAAAAAAGGTTTATCATCAAAATCTTTATTAATATTAAGAGGAAAATTCAAAGAATCAAATTATATTTTTTAATCCTTTTTAGAACTTTCAAAATTGTTTTTGTTGCATCAACAGATGACCATAAATTCACACAAAAAATGTTAACATATTTTGGCAGTGAAAAACATTGATCATTCTTGCAAAAATCAGATAATTCTTTAATGAAATTTTCAGAACATATTCACAAATGAATTAAATTATTTCAGAAACGTTACTTTTTTTATTAAAAAAAAAAAAATGCTGAGATATATATATATATATATATATATATATATATATATATATATATATATTAAACTGAAAGTACTCAGATATTGGACAATTTATAGTTATACTTTCACCTGGAACCAGAGTGAGTGCTTGGAATGTTTATATTCCAACAATGAGTTTTGGATTCAAATCTCGTAGTCAATTTGTCAAAGAAGTGACTTCTTCATAATATTGGCCTGAGGAGATTATCCCAGCATTCGGCACTATATGAAAGTGTCTGAGAAACCTTAGAAATGGAATTGGGTAGATGAAAGCTATTTATACTTGTGTTAGTGCAAAGTCACAAGTAATAAATGTTAACCGGGCAAAGTCCCTGGTAGAATCATACTAGTGCATGGAAAGTGATTAGTGACTTGAGGTATTGAGAGACTTAATAATTCAGATTGAAGGAATAGAGATATTAGGATTACAAAAATATGGGAGAGTGGTTAATTAAATTGGAGTCTGGTGAGGAAAACAGTCCAGTTTAGAAATATTAATTTAAACTCATGAAATACTTATAAGGAAGGCCTTGAAAGAGTCTAAACAAATGAAACTAAGTAAGATTCAGAATAACTGTCCCCACCACACACACACAAATCTATAACCCCCAAGGAATTTGTCTTAACATGGCTCTTAAGTCTGACAAAATCCACAGGATTTTTGATAAATTATTTTTGTTGGGGATGGGGGGTGTTGAAACTATTTGGCATATTTCTATTGATTTCAATGTGAATTTTGTAACTTAAAGATCCAGGACAAAATTGAAAAGCACTTCGTGGTAGGCCATTTGGGTTATATAATAGGAGGTTCTTTGTTTCGTAAGCTAATTAATCATGTCTGTTTCCAGATCAAAGTCTATATAAACGGAGCGCGTGCTTCGTGGTTGAACAATTGCAGAGAAACCCAGAAGATCCGCCATAGAAATTAGTCATTGCTAAGACGTTAGCACTACCAGCATTACTTAACAAATAGATGTCTCTCGGGGCCTCAAGGGTAGAAAAGGCGTGGTTGGGAAAGAAACAGCCCCATAACAGTTGTACGATTTTTACATTTCACCTTTTAATTAAATTGTCGTTTCTTCTGTTGGCATGATTACATCTTTTTCTGTAAGATCGTCCAGATCAACAATGCCCCCCGGCCTGACAACGGTAGATAAAGGACTGTGTTGAACATTCATTTTTAGTTGGTACACAAAGAACGAAATCCACGATCCGATACGAATTCTGGTGAAAGAAATGAACCAGTGAAATTGATTGCACCGAACACAAGCGAATTTCACTGATATGCAGCTCCCCGCCATTGTACGATATTCGAAACTTAGTAGGTGTGTTGCATTTCAGTGATCAGCACGGGTTATGTCTAATGATCACAGGCAGGGGGTCAGCTTATAATCGTGATCGATTGTTCTGTACCCAGGCAGAGATACTAAATGAAATTATGTTGAAAAACTTTAAATAAATTCAGCACAAACGTTGGTTATATATATATATATTTGTGTATTTAGGCAGCAATCCTTCTTTCGTGCACATTTTATTGAATACGACAGACAAGGTGCTTTTATTTAATTTTTTTATACAATTTCTCATGTGATCTAATAATTTTGTTTCTTTTCGACTGATAAATTATATAAAAACTGTCCGAATGTTCTTTTTATCCGAGCGCTTTCGGCCATACATTTATCACCTTATCTGTCGTATTCAATGAAATATATATATATATATATATATATATATATATATATATATATATATATATATATATGGTAAATGATGTGGTTGGGCGGTTTTAATTCCATGTGAGCTTGTCAGCAATTATTTGAGTAGATAGATTTGTGTGTAAAGATACCTGGAATCTTCAGGATAAATTTTATGCTTTCCATTGATGTGTATCTTCAGAGCTTTCTTTTCTGCAGTTAGTATGAATTAAGTAAGGTATTGCTGTGATGTGAATTTCAGAACTATGAAAGAACGAGACAATGAACCCTTTTCCTCTTTGTTTGTTTTTTCGATTTTTTTTTTTTTTTTTTTTTTTTTGCACTGCGATGAAGCGATAACTTAGCATTTTCCCTCAGTAAATCAACTAGTTAATTTCAAACAAACCACGGACACTCACCGCATCTAAGCACAATAATGTTTTTGTTTCATTTTTTTATCTAATATATATATATATATATATATATATATATATATATATATATATATATATACACACACACGGATAAAATTTTCTTTCTCTTCTTTTGTTAGCTTATGTTTTTCTTTATAAAATTTGTATCAAAATCTTCCGCATATTGAATTAGCTTCTTTTGAAAATGTTGAATTAATTTTACTTTGAAAGATCTTCATCCTAATCAGCCATAACAAGTAGTAACCCTTCTCCACACTACAAACGGGTGACCAACAGCAATCTCGTCCAAGAGCAATTGTAACACTTCGCTACAACTATATTGTCTATAGCTCTATCAATATTTCTTCTCAATCTGCTATGTACACAGTGCCATTTTTGCAGAATGTTTGGTAAAAACAGAATGTGTCCAAAGAAAACCAGTATCTTTCTTTACTGTTCTATATTAAGAGAAAGAATTTTTTTAAGAGTGAATTCAAAGTGAATGAATAAACTAACAGAAGAGAAAAAAAACTGTACAAGCACGCATGCATGTGTATAGTATATACGTTAAAAAATGACAATCAAACATTTAACTTTTTTCTATCGTGTGTCATTTATCATAAAACATGCTTTTAATTCTTTTCATATAATTAAAAAAAATAAATGTGCATATTTGTTTGAGACACGATCTGAACAGCGATGCTCAAAAAAGTGTGTTGCGTGCATTTATGCATATCAATAGAAAGAAATTATGCATTTTTTAAATATTTGTTGCGAATAGTATTTTAAGAAATATTTTCAAATCGTATTGTTTCTAATATCCTAAGAAACAAAAACTGATATACTGCCTTAAGGCTTTCACTGCTTTTGTTGTTTTTTACGTATAAAAAGATAAACTTTTTTCTTTGCTGAGTACACTGACTCGCAAAAAAATACAAAATTAGTGATTTTCATTTATTTTAATTTTTATCTTTTTTTAAAAAATATGATTAAAGTTTTAATAATTTAAGTATGAGGAATTTTATAAAGTCGTACTGGCTGAGATGGTAACGCTATAATCAGCTTTTAAAGTAGCTACGAAATATCAGCTTTTATCGCGAATGAAGAAAGACAATAATGATGTAATGAAAATCTTCATTAAATATTATCAGATTTATCTCCCCTGTTCATTGCCAAACTCAGAAAAACATCAATAAATTTTAGTTCGACTGTTGACTTTTTTTTCTTCCCTTCATTTTTGTTTTCTGAATATATTCAGATTAAGTCTTCAATTGGTTAAAAAAAACAAAAAACTATCAATTTGTTAATTCGAGATTGATAAAATTGGTGATTATATATATATATATATATATATATATATATATATATATATAATTTATATTCGAGATATTTTTCAGAAGACAAACAGTACAGTAGTAAATGGTGCGAATTTCGTAATTCCGTCTTCATTCAAATTACAAGACATCGACAATGATGCTACAATTAAAATAAGTTCTTATTTTCTACTAAATCTAAATTTTGTCTTAAAAAAAACTATTTGAAAATGAAAATAGGTATTGTGTACACCATTAAATTAATTTCTGGCAAACGACCTCCCCACACACACACACAAACTACCATTATTGTTGTTATTTGCATCATGGCTATTGATGACAGCAACGATAATCATATGAAGATATTTGAATGAAAAGTGATTATTACGAAGACACATGTTTTCAGAATTATTCTCACTGCATAAATTTGTCTAGAGTTATCTCCCTTCGGAGCTCTGCCCACGCACTTGTTGGCTGATTATTTTGTTGCGACAAATATCAACAGATAGAAAAGTTCAAAAGAACATCGATGCGAGTACAAAAATTAAGGATTGTATTGATGCACGACACAAGCAAGCAATTCTACTTTACATCCGATTATCATACGGCGATTATATCTCGTGGTTTAGTCGAAGAAAGATAGAGAAGAATATGATGAGTGTATGACGTAAAAATAACCCGTACTTCGTAAAACATTAACAACAACCTACTATGCAATTCTGCATAATTTATTCATATTTACTTCAAGCCATTCATATAAAACGCACACCGTCAACGTACGCAGCGGCTCTTGTGTAGTGATCGTGTCATCATCATTACAATACATTCATTATTATCATCATCATCATTATTGAATGAACATCTCTATGCTGACTACCATTCAGTATATGCCGAGAAACTTTGGGGGGAAAATGCCTGGTTTCTATATATGTATTTTTTTTACCGAGTAATTTTTGAGCCCTGGAAATTTTATGAAAATTCAAATTAAAATATAAGATATACATCGTTTTTTCTTTAAGTATTGAAGCCCAGATTGTAGTTTAGAACATGTACAAATTGTACATTAATGTTGTTGTATTTTTAAAATAACTATATTCTTCGAATTTTGAAAAGACAAATATTTTTTGGTTCATTGCAATCGCATAAAATTTGGAGGTAAAATCAGTTAAATTAATTTTTGAAAAAAATAAATTTGTTGAGTGATACTTTTTCAAGATACCGACCGTAAATCTGACTGAATTCCCCCAAAATATGGCTTTTTAAATTGACCAACCAAATGATCAGTATGTTAAATTGACCAATCAATAACAACTTCCCTGATGATCGCATATATCGTGCGAATATGTTTTTTAATTTGGAAAATTTAAATACAGAAAATAAATGGAAATATGGCAAGTCAATTTGATGTTAGAATCAAGATGTAATAATGATGACCAAGTCAAGCATTTGGCTCCTCAGTTCATGGACATAGTATTTTTAATTCGTCTGTCGACTACGTCTTTTGATATGAATTCATTCATTCATTCATTCATTCTCTTCTTTTTCTTTTTGATTTAAAAAAAACAAAAAACAATTGAAATTATATTTGCATATAATATATATATTAAAACCCTTTTTTTTTTTTTTTTTTTTTTTTTACAAGTTAAAAAAAAAATGGATTTCTTACGACCTTCCCGTTTTAGCTTAAATAAAACCAAAAAAACGAAATCAAAGTTAATAACATCAATTTTTATTAATGTTCGGAGATGAAAGAAAAATGAAATATATCAACATATTTGTATGCTGCTAAAATAGGAAAAAAATCTCCATTAAAAAAAAATGTTTGAAGGTTCGAAGAAATTTTTGTCCACGATATCCGATCATCGGAAATTTTACCTTTTAGTTTAATTTGTAATAAGATTATGTAATTAGCCATAAATTGAACAAACAAAATAATATTTATGCTCAATTATCTATCGTCATCTCTCTCTCTGTGCTATATCCTTTCGTCAGAACGCAGACGATCATGTTTCTCCACACTTTTCTGCCTTTACTTGGTCGTCGTCATCACTGTGACAAATTAAATCAATAAACACAAAAATGAATAAATATTACATACTTGAATGGAATTAAGGAAGATTTTTTTAAATTTTTCATAGCTATGCATATTTATTTAGCGACCGTATATTTGATGGCTTTAAGATCCACATTTCCCCACAAATATTAGAATGCGCTTATAAATTCCTGAAAAGAAACGTTTTCAGAGAATATGGATGAAATTCCAGTAACATCCGATGTGCCATCCAACATTTTTGTTAATATTCCCTATTGAAATAATCCGGATGGGAATGGGGGGGGGGGTCTTATATGTCGGTTGGTTTTACTTTTATGCTATCAAATTATTACACTTGAATTATTTTGTTACATCATCAATATTCCTTTATTATTATTATTATTATTATTATTCCTCCTCCTTTTGAGTGTTCACACCAGTAGTAACTGATGATCTAAAAATTGGACATTAAACAGTAGCAAGTGTTGTCAATACTCCAGTCCAAACTGTCTCTTCACTTCACTCATTTTGCTTTTTTTTTAATGTTATATCTTCTGGATAGTTCCATCTAACTCTTTCCTCTAGTTCCTCCATTCTTTTCTGGGAATCTTCGAGACCATTCCTAGTGTCCCGAAAGTAACTGGTACTACTGTTACTTTCATCATGTTACACAACTTCCTCAACTCTCTAACAGGGTCGAGATACTTTTTCTTTCTGACCCCCCCCCCCGGCCCCGTATCTTACATATCTCAAACACTTGATACGAAAGTGGATTTCGTAATTTCGCTCCGTGGTTTGCCGAAATATAGAATGCACTTTTTCATTATATTTATTAAATTTATTTTTGTACGGTCCCCCAGATGAACTTCTTAGATGTGCGTGAGTGTGTTTTTTTTGCAGCTTTGCTTCCTCTGTCACTGACTGTCATCATGTTTTCATTTTTTTGTTTTTTGGGGCTTTTTTTGTTTGTTTGATTTTTTGTTTTGTTTTTTGCCTGATTGCTTTTCTTCTCAGAAAAATTCTTTGCTGACGTAAACAAAATAACAACTCATGAAATTTACAAAGCCAAATTTAGCGTACAGTTCGGCTGTAGAAAAATAATTTATGGAAGCTTTTCTTCTCGCCAGATTCGTTTTTATTTTTTATTTTTTTATCGTCTGCTTAAAATGTTGAGTTTTTATTCCATCCGGAAGGGCGCTTCTTCTTGTTGATTTCATTGGTCTTTTATTGAAGATATAAAAAAAAAATGAATTCACAGCGCATTACGGTTGCTGTGAAATTAATTCGATATGAGCAACATTTAAAAAATGACAGTTTTTTTTTTAGTTACGCATAAGTTTGACATTATCGACTCTTGTCGTAGAACGATTCTTCAGCTCATATAATTTGCTCATGTAGTGAGTTCAATTCTCACTGGGTGACCACAATTTTAGTCTTGTACCGAAGTTAAACGGAAGATATATTATCACTAAAAACTTTAACAGCACCGTGCGGTACATACACCAACTCCGAGCAATAACATGTTTTTCCAGCATTCTGATCATCACTTACTACACTTGGTTCGATCATTAAAAAGATGAACAACCACGAGCTCACTAATGTGGCAATAAAGCAAGACGCTTAGGAAGTGATCCTAAAATGTAGAATAATTGGCTGGTTGTGACATTTATTGGTTTTAAAACATACAGCAAGTGGATTCTGTCTGAAGCATCTACCAGTGGCTAAGACTGGGGCCGGTCTCACTCTTCTGTTTTTCTTTAGTTTTTGTTTTATTTCTCACATTTATATTCTAATAACTAATTTAAAAATAACAAGGCCTCTCCTCCAGTAAGCAACAGAAATCCTTTTCCTCAATGCACAAGATACAAAAACAACAACCGAAAGACTTTTTAAAAATGAATAAAAAAAGAAAAAAACAGGATTTATCGTCCTTAATATAATTTGATTTTTTTAAAATAAAATACCCCCCACCCCGCGAAAAAAATAGCCTGCAACTCTTAGATAATGAATAAATATAAAGAATTGAGAATGAAATGATTATTATTTTTTACGACACATCGCGGCTGTTGTACTTGATTTGTAAAAAGATGCTGTGTTTTCTCTCTCTCTCTCTCATTTCCTTTCCCTCTCTCTCTCTCTCTCTCTCTCTCATTTCCTCTCTCTTTCTATCAGACTCTTCGAAGAAAATGAATGTTTCTTTTTGGATTTCTAAATATTACGTTTCGGTTTAAAAGAAAAAAAAAACAGAAAAGCCATTGATGTTTGTCAAATGTTATTGAGCGAGAGAAGATAAGAGGAGAAAGGGGGGGGCAAGAAGAGGAGCAACTATGCAGTTCGTCTCGTGGCGTTCGAAGGCTGCACAAATTATATAAAGTAACAATATTTGTCCCGAGTATTTTTTAGACGACGGTGTCTCTTCAATATTTTTACCACACTTTCCAAAGTCGTGATAAAGCTTTCAGGACTTAAGCCTAACCAATTTCAAACTATAGTTAGCCAATCTAACCAAACCAAATTTGATTTTTTTTTTTTTTTTTTTTTTTTTTTACCAACATATCCACAAGGTTATAGTTCAGTGATGTTCTAGAAAAGAGGTCAGTTTGTTGGGTCACTTCTTTGAAAGAGAAACACCAAAAAAGGAGAATTCTTTTAAAATACTTTAACCTTATTCTACCTATCGCAATTAAACTAATAATTCGATCCCCGTCGCTTCGGTACTCACATTTCAAATCTAAATTGTTTCTTCATTTATTTGGAAATATATTCAGTTTAAATAAGAGAGACATAAAAATGATTTTAGAGGGCCAGCTTATACTTTTTTCCCGTTGCCCAAATGTTGTTGCCAGAAAGAAAGGAAAATTAGCTATGGCGACACAGATATGCATTTCAGTTTCATTCAGATTGGGTGTGTATATACGTTTGCGTGTGTGCATGCATATTTTCATTCAATAACACATCTAAAAATATATCTGCAAAATTTTTTAAATAATTTTATTTATTACCGAATAATTTCCAAAAAGTTCGATAAAATGTTATAGTTATCTGATTTTTAGGGTTTTTAAAAACATTAACTTTTTTATGCTTGTATCCAAAATTATGATTTTATAGTTCATCCCAAGACTGAGTGTGAGAGGAATCTATTATTACAATCATTTGTCAAATTGTGTGTGTGTGTGTGTGTGTGTGTGTGTGCATTAAATGGTACAAGCACACGTCAATCACTCAAACACAATAAACAAATACATTTACACGCACACATAGAAAGGTACACGCAGACCTCGTGTGTAACGGGGAGAAAATCTTCTCCCCTTTTTATTAACCACATTGAATTTCTTGTTGAAATTTTATGTGCATTGTGATCAGTAATTTTAATCATAATTTTGATATTTTAAAATAAATTTGTTTGTGTGAAAACAAGAATTATTATTTTATATTTTTATCTATTATTATCCTTCAAATGATGAGACGTTTCGTTCAAATTTCAATTATTCACGTTATGTAATTAGTTTACGCATTCTGTTTAAGATTTTAAAACACATTTCTTTGTAATCTTACTTATTAAAAAATCGCGCCAAATAATGTTTACTACTAAGTCCGCGCGACGGCTTTAAAAACGACCAGCGCTCTGATCACTCTACTTATTCACTTTCCGTCCGTCAATGAGACAAATCAACTTTTCAGAATGAGAACCACTTTCGTTGACAATGTAAGACTATATTTAAAAACCTGATTTTTCTGCCTTAACTGCATATATCCTTAATTATACCGTTAGCAGTTTAATTTAACAAGATCAAAATTTTGTAACGACAACAGGGTAGGAATTTTTTTTCTCGGATTTTGTATATTTAAAAATCCGAACGTCCGAATTCTAAACAATTATAGAATAAAAAAAAATATTATAATAAAAATCCTGGGTGTGCTTCTTAAGTAAATCATTTGTATTTACAAACATATGCACATGAATTCAAAATAGTCAAAAAGAAGTAAAAATAGTCTTTATTTAACTTAGTCTTTGGGTAGTTAGTCGACAGTAAAAATCTGTGATTAAGAAAATACTTCTAAGTAGTTGGTCCACAGTCAAAGCTGTGGATAAGAAATTTGATCGTCAGCGAAGATTCACTGACTGTCCCTGCAGTTGTTGAAGATGATTCGTTTGAAGTCTCCAACACGTTTTTTCAGCACGCGCTGGGTGGGGGAGCTATGTAGTTACGTCTTCACTTGTGTTTGAACGGCTTGGAGATAGTCGCATCTCTGCTGCTGAATGTCGAAGTCTTTGGGGATTAATAAAAAACTTTCTCCGAATGTAGGCTCGAGAAAAATAGTTTTACTTGTTCTTGATTGGTCAAATATTTCACATGGTGATGTTAATTTCTAACCAATAGTCACTTTGATTTAAACGGTGCGTGTTGTATTGTGAAATCTTTTTCGCGTGTTTGTTATTAGACAGGAATTCAATTTTGGGCGTATTTTAATGTGGGGCATGTATGTGGGTATGCAATTATGTTGGAAATGGGCTTTCTTTTCTATAATAGATGTGTGTGTATCTTTCCATAAAATTGTTATAATTTGACTGTAAAACAGGCAACACAATATTTTCTCTTTGTCAAATTTTATATTGGAATTTATCCAAAGACACATGGCACAGTGGATAACGGCATTAGTTAGATCCAGTCACAGGACCCAAAGAGTGTGAGTTCAATACTTGGTTAAGGCAATGGAGAACTTGGAGAGGGGAATTAACAGGAGATAACTGATAACTAAAATCCATTAAACATGGCACGTGGAACTAGAACAGTCTACCCCAGTGAGCGAAATAAAGGGTTCAGTTCGACATTTCAACCACCTGAAGAAGGCCGGAACGTACAACGGCCGAAACGTTGTAATAAATATGGCGACAGAGATGAGGACAATAGTCCGAATAGTGTAAATATTATCCAAATACCTGCATTTTAAAAAAAATGTGTGCATTACTGCTAAAAAAGAATTCTTCAGTTATATTTTTGCTATTTCTATTTGTTAAAGAATTTTTCTTAAATAATATTACCTACATTAAACTGATAAATGTTCTTGTTGGGTTCATTGTATTATCGTATATGTATGAAATGTACTTAATATGTATTAAGTACTTAATCTTTTTAAGCTGCAGATTCGGAGAAAAACTCATCTTTATTCATGAAATCATATCTGATAATCTTTCATTTTATTGCTTCTTGTCAATGAACAAGGGGTTCGTTAGGCTACGGTATTCTTCCTGCTGTAATCTCTCAGCAACCTTCCTTCATTCTCAGCCTCTCGCTATTTCTCTCCTGTATTTCTGTTGGCGGGAAGCATTAAAAGCATTAACATGGTTGTTAATTACTACAGATATTTAATTTATTGGTAATCATCAATTAACAGTAAAAAATGGTATATAATAATCAGAAAACGCACATTACGAAAGATATATAATTTATAACAAAGTCTCATAGACCCCCCTCCCAACTATACAATTTCTAATTAAACAGAAACAAGCAATCAGTCAAATATTAAAGAAAAGGCCATAATATTGTTTTTATTCTTTCAAATTTTATCGCTTCTAGATTCACTCGACAAATCTGAATTGGAAGCAAATTTTGTTTAGATTTGTTCACGAAATCTGTGGCACCAAAATGGGCACATTCTGACTTGGTGGTCTATAGCGATATACGATGATGCTCATTAAACGAGATGAGAGTGAAAGAATGACTCTTAAATTGTGCATAGCAGCTCAAATCCCATGAGGATGACACTCCTATCTCCAATCAGTCTGAGTCAAGTGTGGGATGAGAACTGTGATTTATGACTTTTCTTAATTCACCTGGGAGGCGAGAGGAGTTCAAGCTTCATAAAAGAGCAACCATTTTGCCAATTGGCGGCAGTCCATCCTGGTCAGTGTTACGAGGAGGGAACCCAATCTAACACGCTTCGCTTCCCCCAAGTCTAGAAGCAGGCGCCCTGTCTCGTTGTTGAAGCACTTGAATAAACCAGAATGATTTCTTCAACTGTTTCTCGTTGTCCGTATACCTCCGACAATGGGGTCACTTTTCGATCACCCCAATTTTTCTGCCTCCAAACACGGCGATCAGTCAGAAAACGGGGTATCTAAGACATAATCAGGTGCTGGTCCAAGGCGTAACGTTACAGAAATACCGAGTTCGTGATAAATGACTAAGACTTCTTGCCCTTGGAGTGGGGCCTCGAGACAATTATTATCATAAAGAATTGACATCATTGTCATTGAAGAAGAAGAAGAAGAAAAGTGAATTTAATAAGATTAATAGAAAACTGGTCGATTTTATTTCAGTTTCTGATCACAGAGAATCGTTCGATAAAATACAGAATGAGCGTACAATGAATTGATTTTTTAAAAAGCCGATGTTAAATTATGTCTGAAATGAATTTCGAATTTTTTGCTTCAATTCTCGCAAAAGACAAAAGGATTAAAGATAAACCCAAATCAAATTGGATTTCAAAGTTGAACAATCTCCCACCTCCTGCCCCCATCGCTCAGTTAAAATCAGACGGCCCGTTTGCTTCTGTCACACGCACGCGCGCGCACACACATACACTAGCACACAGATTAGTACATCGATTTCATTAAACATAGCAGCCACAATTTAATTCAACGCTTTAAGGAATAAATAATAAAATATCAATTTAAAAAATTCTCTTCGATGGAAAAAAAAAATGTCTCCACACACAAATTGTAAAACTCTATTTCTGAAATTCTTCGTATTGAAAGCGTCAACTGAATGAATATAAATATTTGAATGCATTTAAACACTTTTCTTCTTTATTTGCTGTTATTATAGAAATGTTCTAAATTTAGTGGAAACCGTCAGAGAGAAAGAGAGAAAAAGAGAGAGAGATGCATGTCTACATATACACACATATCTATATTCAATACTTACAACAAGCCAACAATTAAACAAAGTTTCATCTAGTATGTGCCACCGACCTTGCAATTATGAAAACGAAGTAAACTTTCGTACATCAATAAATAATTACTTTTGCAGCAGGAATTTTCAATAAAATTAGATTCGAAATATTTAAGAGGGAGATATAATTCTGCTGTTTTTACAAAATCTTATAGGATTATTGATAAAGTAAACTTTTACAAATACTTTTTTGTTGTTGCAGACTGGCAAATGTATTTTATTTTTAAGATATCAGAAGGTTAGGTTATCAGAAGGGTTAGTGATGTTGGTGTTCTTAGGCATTCATCCAAAACAAATTAAGAAACAGGAATATTGAAGGCAAATCATTCAAGAGAAATCAAAGTGAAAACAACATAAAAGTTTAACAATAACATTGATTTATATAAAATTAACATACACAATTAAGTCAGATATTGTTGGATAAGTGTGAACGGTTGAAATGAATTATGTAGTGTATTTAATGCCAAGTTTCAGTGTGTGTGTGTGAAACTGTTACTAAGGATTGTGTGTGAAATTAAACAAAGTGTTTGGTCGTGTACAAAAATGTCTTTTGTGAGAGTTCAGTCAATAGTGTGTATGCGTATGTTTGTTTAAATTAATGTCCAAAGTTGGTAAGAGTTGTGTACCTTTAGTTGTTTTGGTGTTTGATTGAATGTTTACGAATACTACTTATTTAGTAGTGTGTTATTTCGCTTTCTTTAGTATTGTAAGCAATTGTTCCTGGGAGAGAGAAATGCTGTTTGTTGAGTCAAAGAAGTTTGCGCGGGAAAAGTGTAGTTGGTTAAAGTTTTCACTAGCGTGGATTAGTTTGGCATCTATCCAGCTAGCCACAAGTACTGACCCAATCATACAAAACAATATTCCTACCACCAAAACACCACATTCATACTTACCTTTCTTACTATATTCACCAAAATACCTCATTGTCTCAATGAAAATCCTAAATAGTCCCCATATGTACAAATCGTTGTCTGTGGGGGGAGGGGGGAATAAAAACAAGCTAAAAAATCCTCAATGATTATATACAATATGATTATAAAATATTTACAAGAAACTAAACAAAATCGTGTTAGTAATAAAAAAAACCCCACAAAACTTAAACTTAAATGTGGCAGAAATATCAGTTAACTGGACGAAATCGATGCAGGACTATAAGAATATCGAAAAACATTCATTCATCCATCCCAAGCACTCACACAGACACACACTCATTCTGACACAACAAATACGAAAAACACACACGCGAAACGAAAGACGCCCCGCATCCACCAGAGAACTGACATCACTGACCACCTAACAAGGGAGGGGGTGGGGAGTTAAACTAAAAGAAAAAGGGACAGAAAAAGGGACCAATGAGCAAACACACCCTAGCTAAGTTTACTGGAAAAGAAAAGAAAAACTAAGGAATCAAATACAAAAAAACTACTCTAGCCTAAATCCAGGGATGGGTTGCCAAGTTCAAACCAGTAAACAATATCCTGATGCCTAACCGGCATCAAAATGCCACTCAAGGTCAGACCCTTTTACTCGGCACAAGCGCGCCCACCTTTTGCCAATTTCTGATGAGGTGAGCCGCCGCCTTTCCGTCCTAATCTTGACTTTAAGCTGATGCTTAAAGTACAAGATCAGTTGGGAAGAAGTGAACTTCTCGCCATCATAGAATTCCTTCTGATGCGTCGTCCAAATCACGACTCTTATAACACCTAGTAAGCAAAAGAACACATAGTGTTCAGCTTTCGTCATCTGCGGCACCACATTGCTACAAACAGAACTGGCCTCAAGGACAAAGAACTTTCCCTGCAGCATGCAGACCATGAGGCCTTCAACAAACTTGCACAACGGCGTTACCACCCTACAATGGAAGAAGGCGTGACCAATGGTCTCGACTTCTCCAATACAGCGTCGGCAGTTTGGAGATTTCTCCAAGCCCGCTGAACAAAGTCTTTTGGCTACCTAGAGGGCCCCACGAATCAGCAGCCAGGTGAGTGATGCCTCATCGTTATTGAGGCATTTCAACCCAGGCGTCCAAGGCCATATTGAGCGAGCCTCCTGCTTCGTAAGACCAAGCTCGTCAATAAGATCATCCTGAACGCCCCCCCCCCCGACTAACAGTTGATACAATACCATACGAGACAACGCCTGGGCGTTGGAGAGGCCATCCGATGCCCATAAGAGGCGTTTCAGAGCAACACGATAGAAGGAGCATTCGGCTCGGGGTAAACGGCGGGCTTCCCCCTCGCTCGAGTGCACACTTCTCAGGGATGGGAAGTTTCTACGGACATCTTCCTTCCAGAAGGCGCCCTCCTCATCCGATTCGCGACACATTCGGTCTAGGAAGGTGATGCGAAAGATATATTGACGAATCTCAATGCTAGGCATACCCGGACCGCCTTCAGATGGATGAAGGCAACAGATAGCGGCCTTGTCTCTCCACAAGAAAGAGAACAAGCGCCTTACTAATAATATTAGTCTGGTATACGGAAGTGGAAGTACAGAGAGTCGGTAAAGGAGAATCGGGTAGATGTGTGAAACACATACTTCTACCCTCCCTTTTAAGGAAAGCCTCCTCCGAGACCACAGATTAACCGCGATCTCGGCCTTCCCTTGTACCTCCGACCAATTCATTTCCAACTGGAGATCAGGACTGAACCAGACGCCGAGTATCTTGACCGGCCCATCCGTCCAGAGGAAAGGTCGGGGAAGAGAAACTCCCTTCCACGCACCCAACCGCAAGCCAACAGACATCGTGGTTGATCTTGGTCCCTGTCACCATCACATAACCACTGATCTCTTTGCTGACTTCGTCAATCTCGGATCTGCTCGACACAAGAACCGAAACGTCATCAGTATAGGCAGAATAACTGGCTGAGGTGGTAGCCCCAAGCAGGGAAATTCCGCGCAGGATCGGATTCGACAATTACTTTCGAAGGAAAGGTCCAACGCAAGAACGTCAAGCAAAGGCGAAAGCGGACAACCTTGACGAATGGAGCGAGACAATACGAAAGGCCCCGATCTTACCCCATTCACTTCCACCAGCGCACCGGGGGTCGCATACAAAAGTCGGATCCAGGAGCGAAAGTTAGGTCCGAAACCGGCCGCCGAAAGGACAGCCTCCAGAAAACGATGGTCAACCCTATCGAAGGCTTTGGACTGATCTAAATTGATCAGCGCGGCTTCACTGTCGACTTGTTCTAAGATCAAGCGTACCATATGAAGGTTGTCCTGAATAGTCCTACCCTTCACAGCACAATGTTCGGAGCCAATCAGACTAGACAAGACAAGCTGCAAACGATTGGCTAAGATCTTCGCCAAAATCTTTAACTCTATGTTTAACATGCTTAAAGGGCGAAAGTTAACTAACCCATCGCCACCGTTCTTGTCCTTACTCAGCAACTTGATCACACCACTGGTGAAGCGTTGAGGTATAGACCCCTGCTACATCCAGTTGTTGAAAACCAGTTCCAGCAAAGGAACAAAAACGGGCAACTGCCTCAAGTAAACTTCATAGGGAAGACCATCTAGTCCTGGATATTTATCCAGGCCAACCTGTTTCAGCGCTTCCCAGATTTCCGACTCTGTGATGGGACCCTCGCACCCAGCCGCTTCGGCTGCCTCAAGGCAAGGAAAGTCGGCTAAATAGGCGTCGAACCGAGCAGGTCTCAGACCGGGCTCCCTGGTGAAAAGATCCTGAAAGCAATCTCGAAAAGCCTCACATATGCCCGCGTTTATAGTCACGGTCCGATTATCCGGCAATGTGACGCACGCGATATGTCGCCGAGATGTGCTCCGATTTTCCTCTGCACGCAATTCAGCAGCCATATTCGTCGCCTTAGAGGACATTCTTTTTAACCTAGCCCTCACTATCAGAGCTTGACCCTTCTTGATCAGCAAGGAGGACAACTCTGCCTTAGCTAAGGCTACTTCCCCACTATCACGGGATTTGACAGCCCGATCAACTTTTTGTTCTAAAGCCGTTTGCGCCGCTAATCTATCTAGATTGAGTCGACGACTAAAATCAGCAGCAAACATTCTAATTTTGGATTTTAATTTATCCCACCAGGCGTTCCCTACAACCGCCCCCGTAATTCCCTCTGTATCATTAGTAGCAGCTGGTCCCGGAAATCCTGCTCACCAAATAATGAACAGTTTAATTTACAGTAACCAGCTTAACTTAACCTTAGGCTTATCGAAGTTGACACGGACCCGGACAAGCCTATGATCCGAATAAACTATATAATGGAAACTTGGACACCCTAACAGCCCGACGTCGACTCTCCTAAGACTCGGTTGAGGTAGCTAGCAAGCGTCTCAGGAGCCGAGTTGCCACTATTTGTCCAAGTCCATGCTACCTCCCGAGGGTGCTCATTCCGGTACTTATCAAGATCAAACTCGTCGATAAAGTCTCGAAATGGCTTCACATCCCGGTTGTTAGTACCCTGATTTTGCCCTATACGATCTATATCGGGGTCAAGGACGGCATTCCAACCCCTCGCTAAAACTACCCGACGAGATGTCTTCAAGAACGGCTCGATCTGCCGAAACAAAGCAGGCCGCTCAGAATGGTTATTGGGCGCATAAACCCCAATGAGACGCAGAGCCTTATCCTTTATGGTAACGCAAAGCCCGCCCGCCGGATCTGCGAAGACAAGAGTATATGCAGCCTTCAAAGATCTTCTCACTAGCCAAGAGACACCCCTCGAACGACCATCAAAACATGCTGAATAAAGAGAGAACCCCTTAGACAGCACGTCCTCACGGTCATGAGAAGAAAATCGGGTCTCTTGCACACAACAAACATTCACCCCGAGGCGCTGAAGGTCGTGAGACTCCGACCCCAGGCCGAGGACATTTACACTTGCTAACCAGAGAACCATTGTTAAGACCGATTAGGGTTGCTTTCCTGAATTAAACATGACCGGGGTAAGCCGCCCCCATAGACTCATGGTCCATCTCAGTCTTGATGGTACCGTCTTGGGAGATTCCGCCGATATCCCAGGGGAATGTCAATTTAAGTGCTCTGTAGAGGGAGGGGTGGACAAAAACCGGGATCCTCCCAGCACAAAATTGCTTCATTTTTCTCAATTTACCGTTCTGGAAGATAGCAATGGGTGGGGTTATTTTGAATGAAGTAATAACTTCGTCCAACATTGACCAAACTTGTTTAGCCCCTGTCTTAGTTCTTATAACTGTTAGAACCCTTTGAGCGTTTGGGAAATTAAGCCGTTCTTCAATATCCTTGTAATGACCGGCAGCTTCAGGCCACCAACGTCAAGACAGTTTGGGATGGAGACGAAGGCCTTACGATATAGCATAATGTCGAAGCTCAATCCCCCAGTCAGGCTATCACAAGAAGCACCCAGAATCTCGCCGTACTGGGACAAGAGAGCCGCCAAGTGCTCCCCGATAACCTGAGGTGGGACCTCATATACTGATACAGGTCCTTCGACAGCCCTCGTACTCTGTACGAAGAATTAAATCCTTTGTGATTAGTTCTCTGCTTGTTGCTTTTACGCAGTCTTCGGCGGTGGGTAACAGCACGTCCCACATGAAAAAGCCCTTCCCTTAACGATTTAAAGTGGCTTAAACCCCAGGGACTCCAGTGTTTATACCACTGTGTCTTTCGTCGAACGACAAATTTTGCGCGAACGCTTGTCGACGACGAAAACTGACACTATTCTTTTGTTGGTTTTCTTAAGTGCAACTGGATTCTCCAACAGCCCACCTTCTACCATAAGGTGTGCGTAACTCTTGGCATGTTCCAAGAACTCCGCAATATCGATAATGCATTTAGGAAGGGACTTCCAACAAGAGGGCGATTCCCCGGCCTCTGCATTATCACTTGAGTTGTCTTTTAATTGGTCTACGTTGTTGCTCTTTTCGGCCTCCGTAGATTTAGAAGCTTTTTTGAGAACGTCTATAATTTCCTCATTTGTAGGAATAGTAGCTACGGCTGGATAGTCCTCAATGTTATCCTTATCAGGCGGATCTTTCTTCGGGTTAAACAAATGCTTCCTTACCGATCTCCTGAAGGAAGCCATTTTAGGCTGTTTTTCAAAACTAAGAAAGAAGGTACTTTTTTCTTTCTTATCCATTTTTAAAGGGAAGGGGAGGGGTGAAAAGGTGGGGAATAGTTAATAAATTCCGCCTTGGCGAAACTGAAAAAAGAAAAGAAAAATTAACAGACAAAAAACAGCAGGTGACAGACAAATATTAGAAAGCGAGACAGAAAAAAAATACTAAAAACAAAGAACAAATAAATAAATATACACAAAAACATCACATGACGAAAAAGAACAAATAAAACAAGGTTCACGGCAAGACAAATTTAAAAAAGTACAATAAAAAAATAGACAAAAAAAAATAAAAGAACAAAGTTCGCCTAAAGGCGAAACAATAAATTTAAAAAAGAAAACACAAGAACGAAAACGCTAGAGAAAGAAAAAAGGAAAACAAGGAAAATACGAAAATTACAACAATAGACAATTTGTAACTAGCTCCTAGTTACAAAAACAAAATGGCTGACGCTATGAAAGCGCGTCAGACAAATAAACGAAAGAAAATAAATAGACAATACAAAGATTAGAACAAATTTGGTACAGAAAAAAATTTAGAAACAAATCACGAAAAACTTACAGGATATTAAAAGGAAAGAATTAAAGAAATAACAAGAAATTAAAGTTAGTCAAAAATTAAAGTGAAACACAGGGGTTACAAAATAAAGAAAACGAACATATATTTAAAAGAGAAATTAAAGAAAAGAAAATCAAAATCAAAAAAGAAAACTAGAATAAAAGAAAAAGAGCAAAAAATAAGGGGGTAAAAATAAAAAATGGGGAGGGTAAAAAAGAAGAAAAAATCAAAATCTTTTTCAAAACAGTCGTAAAAAAGACGGTAATAAAAAACAAACACAACCAAAAATGTACATCAACAAATAAAGGGTAAAGTTCAAAAAAGGTCAGGCGGCAAACCCCAGTCAGAAACGGACAGAAATAGACCACCAAAAACAGGGTGAATTTCTGACATTATTTATTATGTGAGAATACATAATTATGGCACAAGGCCGAAAGAAGGGGAGGGTTGAGGCTGGTCTTAACTAACTATCCCATACCTAGCTAATCCGATTCACGACCTATTCACTCGTTACAATTTGCCCATTCACCACAAAAACTCGTCCATCACCAATCAATTCTCCATACACCATAATACCGCATCCTCTCAAGGGGGAAACCTACAAAACGCGCCCACACCATACAAATTTAATGATAATAAATACTTAAAATTCTATGATGAAAAATGAGAGGGGAGGGATGTGAACCCAACAACAAACTAAAATTAACATAAAACAAACTAAACATAACTGATGTTAGGGCTCGTCCAACCCTCAAAACAGAGAGGCCGCTGTATTCTGCCCGGGGGACGAAATCAAGAGACTCTCTCGCTAAGGGAGTGGGAAAAGGATAAAAAATTATACGGTCGTGGTAAAGTATAAAGCTGACCCAGTCGAGATAAAAAGGGGACCAAAAACAAACTGGGGAGGTTGGGAATCTCAACTTGGATCATAACCAAAGATGTAGCCGGGAACAGGCCAGGAACAACATTTACTCACATTAAATAGGTACACAAAAGCTTGTATAACCTAATCAAGAAGGCTCCACGGGAAACCACCCCGATGTGACATAGGTTGACCTAGAAGAGAAAATCAAAGCTAGCCCCGTTCAAATGAACCAAGCTCGCCTCAGTCACCCACCTTTCGCTGAAGACTGTCGAATGCAAGCGTTTTCTATCAGTTCTAATCTTCATCTTGAGCTGATGCTCAAAGATCCGAATTAGATCCTGATGAGAAAAACGGATGCCTCGCAAGACTTCCTCCTGTCGCGTCGTCCAAATCACCATTCGGGTTGTGGCTAGCAGCGTCAGAAACACTATTCGCTTCACCCCAGAATACAAGAGGGTGACACATTGTCACACGCGTATGCGCGATCAATGAGCATAACTGTCAACTTGCCGATATGGTCCCAGAAGGGGCGGACCCGGAGGCAATGGTAGGTGCGAAGCCGTTTCTTCTAAACCAAAGCTACATCGTTCACAGTCTGGCAAATCCGCCAAGCCCCATATGAAGGCCATGTCATTGAAAGGCAGCCGATTCCGAGCCAATCGCCAGGTAAGCGAAAACTCAGAGTTACTGAGGTAATCCGCCGCTGGCGCCCAAGACCAGTAAGAGCGAAACTCCTCCTCCGACAAGCAGAGCTGATCATGTAGGGAATCCTTCGCGACCCCCTCCACTAAAAGACGATAGAAGACCTTCCTAGGCCGTGAAAGGTCACTGGAACGAGGAACATCCAACAAGGCCCACCGACACTCACGAAGGAAATCCGATTGATCCCGGGGTTTACGATGGCGCTCAACCCGCGAGATAGGGGGACTGATAGTATGGAAAGGGAACGCGTCTTTAACAATCCCCGCCATAATCGAATCTCCTGTCAACGCGCGGTGTAGGAAAGCCAACCTCGATGCGAATTTGTGGCTCACCAAGTGCAGCATTCCAAGCCCCCCATGACACGGTCATTGTGCACAGATTCCCACGTCCCCTCTATAAAAGGGAGGATAGCGAGCGCTCAAGCGGCTTCCGAAGGTCTTTACAGAGAGGAAGTACGGAAAACGCCCTGCCCTTCACGGACAACCTCCGTTTTCTCCAGCTGGAGGTCGGGTCTAAACCACACTCCAAGAATGCGGACAGGACCGTCCGTCCAACCGAAGGGCTCCGAAAGATCGACCCCCTTCCAGGCACCTAACCGCAAGCCGGACGACTTGTCGCCATTAATCTTGGCTCCTATCACTTTCTCGTACCGGTCAAGCGCCTTCAGTACCGCCTCAATGTCGCTGCGGGACGACACGAAAGCAGATACGTCATTGGCGTACGCAGAAACCCTGGCTCGAGCCCCACCAGGAACGGCGATTCCGCGTAGGACTGGAATGCTCGCCCTGTCTCTCAGCTGGCGAAGGAGAGGCTCCAACGCCAAAGCATAAAGTAGGGGCGACAGTGGACAACCCTGACAAATCGACCTAGACAGCGCAAAAGCGCCCAACAGCTTCCCATTCACCTGTACCACAGCACCGGGGGAGCGATTCGAACTCTCCACGGCCTCCCTAGCTAGGGGATCCCCCAGCCACCGCCCGGGAAAGACTAGCCTTAAGCGTCTTCAATTTTTCAGCGCTATCTAGGGCGAGCCGTTTGCTGAAATCCGTAGTGGAAGACCTAATCCTACACTTAAGTCTATCCCACCACTTATTCCCGATAACCGCCCCCACTATTTCCCGCTGCACTAAGCTAGTTAGCTGCTCCTGGAAGTCCCGCCTGTCCAGTAAAGACAGATTGAACTTCCAGTAACCAGCCATTCTAGGCCTATGGTTTAACGCCACACGGGCACAAACGAGTTTGTGGTCCGTGTAGTCTACCCAGTGGAACGTGGGGCAATCTATCAAGTCTACGTCGGCTCTTCTAACTAACATTCTGTCAAGGTAGCTAACCACCTTGTCAGAAGGCCAACTATTAGCCCACGTTCACATTTTCCCCTCGGGGTTATCGACCCGGTATCTATCAACGAGACCAAAATCGTTGATCAAATCAACCAAGCTACGATCGCCCCGTCACCCGCTAGCACCATGCCCCCCCCCCCGATCTAACTTGGGGTTCAGGACGGCATGAAGTCCCCCATTAAGACTAGGCGCGTTGAATCCACTAGGAATGGCCCCAGCCGCCGAAAAAACGAAAACCAGTCGCTGGGCGCATAAACCACAACGACCCGAAACGAACCACGGCAATATTGGCCACAATCAACTGTCCCTCGGAATCGGTATGCACAATAGACGACAAAGTCGTTAGACAGCACACACGCATCGGAACTGAAAACAAAGTGGGTCTCTTCGATCGCGGCGACATCCTCACCAAAGGACAAGAGATCCCGGAGCAGGCGGGCTGCCTTACTCCGATCCCTCAAGCCCTTCACATTCAAAGTCGCTATCTTGATAGACATCTTCTAGGCCTGGAAAAAAAAGGTGAAAAAGAAAAGACCTATTCACATACAGGACGGAAATCCGCAGCGGTAAGGACCCCGCCGAATTGTCCGAAGCTTCCCGTTCCTAACTCCGTCGTCATGCGACCTTCCCGGATAATCCCGCCAACGTCCGTAGGGTATGTTCATTTTTACACTCTATATAACGAGGGATGGAGAAGTACCGGGACCCTCCCAGCACAAAGTGCTGCAATTTGCTTAAATCTGGAGTGCCCAACTGGGCCATTCTTAATTCGGGGTACATATCCTTGGTTTCAAACACATGAGTCCAGACTTTCAGATATTTCCCCGTGTCTCTGATAGGGGCAATAACCCCAGCAGCATCTGGTAAATTATTCAGGTCCTCCACTGATTTCCCATCAACGGAAGATATTTTGAACAAGGGACCTAATAAGGATCTTTTTTTCGAGAGGAGAGGCCCTTTTCCAAAACCTCCCTGTTCACCTTGCATATATCCGCTTTCTTTAGTTTGGGCCTATTTTTCTTCTTTTTTTCCTTGTGTGTGGGGGTTGAAGAGGACGGTAGGGTAGGTGTAGAAGGGGATGGAGGGGGGTGTGATGAGTCTGAAGGTATAGGGGTGGGTGTTTGTGAAGATGTGGGAGTAGAAGGAGAGAGTTTATGAAGGGGGAGGCTCCTTGATGTTGATGCTACATTACTATTTTTTCCTGGCGAGGCAGTGACGGATAGCGACCTGATCCTGCCTCTTTCCGCCCTACTTCGTCCAGTGTGCGTTTTCTTGACCGGTATTTCCTCTTCCTCCTCTTCTTCCCTATTCCCCTTTAAGGAAGAGGACCGTGTTAGTGGTGTTTCCTCCACTTCCATGTCACTGTCCAATTTCTCCGGTGTGTCTTGCTCTGATTTTTGTTGCTTTGCCGGTGAGCTTTTTGTCTGCAATTTTTCCTTCTGTTCTCTGGGTTGCTCCTTCGGCTGCTCCATTGATGGCTGCTGCACCTTTGGCGGCTGCTGCTGTTTTGGTAGCTGCTGCTCCTTACGTAGCTGCTGCTGCTGTTTAGTGGCTGCTGCTGCTTTGGTGGCTGCTGCTGCCTGGGTGGGACTTCCTTTTGAGGGGACGGGTGGTCTGGTTTCCGTTTCCGCCCCTTAGCCAGCACCTCCTACCAACCATCACCAGAACCCTTGTCGGGTTCTGCCCCAGTGGTTGCTGTTGATGTTGCTGGTGTTGCCGCTGTTGCTGTTGCTGCTGCTGTTGCTGTGGGTTGAGGTGTGTCATTCTTTCCGGGGCACGCCTTGGCCATGTGACCCGAAACCCCACACGACCAACAGTAGGGTCTTCGTCCCTCGGCGACAACGAGCATCCTTCGCTCCCTGCACATCTGTATTTTTGGGATGGCGATAAACATTTTCCGTGTTAACGTGATCTCGATGATCACATCCCAGGTTGCGATCCCCGACTTTCCGGTCACTCTCATCACCTTTTCGACTTTACCGTATTGGGCAAAAAAGTCCTCACATATGTCAATGGGCATGCCATGCACAGTTACGTTTGTTCTCCGCGTTCCCATGTATTCTGTCTGAAGCCGAAGTGTTTTGGACGTTAACACACTTCCGGCGAAGTCTTTGGCCTCTTGTTCAGACTTCATAAGCAAGTCCCATAATGCCCTTGAAAGCCGTGCTAAAATACAAGGAGCAATGTTCAAGGCTTTCACATTTTCCTCCATGGTTTCCCTGCTAACACCAACCAAATTGCGATTCTTAATGTCGGGTGTTAGCAGGGAAATTGTTCTGATATTCACTTCTTCGAAGGCTTCCTGGATAGTAAGAAGCTCGTTGCCTTTCGTGTAATCTTCATATTTTTTCCTTAGATTCTCATAATATACATGTTTTTTTTGTGGGTCTGGTTTCCGACCAGGCCGACTTTTTGAGTGGTCCATTTTCCCCCATCACCGCCGGTGTTTGTTTGTAAGTCCGTCATAATAGTGCAAAGCACTATTACGACGGAACAACAGTTTGTTTGTTTTTTTTGCTTTTACATTTTTTTTTGTTTTTTTTTTGAAAATTCAAAATTTCTCAAAAAACTTAAATAATAATATTTCAACAAAAGAATTCAACAAAAGAAAACCGAACCAGAGTCCGGGGTAAATAAACAAAACAAAAACGGAATTAAATAACTTTGTCTTGCAAAAACCAGACAAACGAAAGAAACTGAATAAAATTAAAAGGGGAGGGGGTCAATACAAAAAGAGAAAGCAGTAAAACTTGAATTTTACAAAGGTAAACAAACTGAAAATCAAATGCAGAAAAAAGGTGTTCAAAAAGAAGTAAATCAAAGGCTTAACGTTTCTTTAAAGACCGTCCCTGGACCCCAAAACACACAATCAACTCGAATCAGGGTAAATTTCTGACAATATTTATTACTGTATGTACAGCAAATGTGGCACAAGGCCAAAAGAGGAAGTGGGGAAAAGGACGGTCACCATCTGTCTTAATTAATAACTTAGCTAGCCACAACCACAGACCCAATCGTACAAAACAATAATGCTAGCACCAAAACAACACATTCATATTTACCTTTATTACTACATCCACCAAAATACCTTATTATCTCAATGAAAGTTCTAATTAGTCCCCATATCTACAAATAATGTCTGTGGGAGGAGGGGAATGAAATAACAACTCAAAAGAACCCCAATGATTATATACAATATGGCTTGAAATTATTTACATGAAACTAAACAAAAACATGCTAGTAATAAAAAAACCCACAAACCTTAAGTGTGGCAGAAAAATCAGTTAACTAGACGAAATCTATGCGGGACTTTAAGAAAATAGAAAAAACATTAATCCATCCCAAGCACTCACACAGACATGCACACACTCTGACACAACAACAATTACGAAAAACAAGCACGCGAAACGAAAGGCGCCCCGCATCCACCAGAGAACTGAAATCACTGACCACCTAACGAGAGAGGAGATGGGGAGTTAAACTAAAGGAAAAAAGGGGACAGAAATAAAAGGGGCCAATGAGCAAACACACCCTAACTAAGTTTACTGGAAAAGAAAAACTAAACAATCAAAAACCTACTCTAGTCTAATTCTAGGGATGGATTGCCCAAGTTCAACCGAGGAAAACAAAATCCTGATGCCTAACCGGCATCAAAATGCCACTCATGGTCAGCCCCTTTTACTCGGCACAAACGCGCAAGATTCATCCACCTTTTGCCAAATTCTGATAAGGTGAGCCGCCGCCTTTCCGTCCTAATTTTGACTTTAAGCTGATGCTTAAAGAACAAGATCAGTTGGGAAGAAGTGAACTTCTCGCCCTCATAGAATTCCTTCTGACGCGTCGTCCAAATCACGGCTCTCATAACACCTAGTAAGCAACAGAACACGTAATATTCAGCCTTCGTCATCTGCGGCACCACATTGCTACAAACAGAACTGGCCTCAAGGACAAAGAACTTTCCCTGCAGCATGCGAACCATGAGACCTTCAACAAACTTGCACAACGGCACTACTGCCTTGCAATGAAAGAAGGCGTGAACAGTGACTTCTCCAGTACAGCGACGGCAGATTGGATATTTCTCCAAGCCTGCTGAACAAAGTCCCCTGGCGACTCAGAGGGCCCCACGAATCACCAGCCAGGTGAGTGATGCCTCATCGTTATTGAGGCATTTCAACTCAGGCGTCCAAGGCCATATTTAGCGAGCCTCCTGCTTCTTAAGACCGAGCTCGTCAATCAGATCATCCTGAACGGCCCCACTGACTAACACTTGATACAATGCCCTATGAGACAACGCCTGGACCTTGGAGAGGCCATCCGACGCCCGTGAGAGGCGTTTCAGAGCATGACGACATTCGCGGTAGAAGGAGCATTCGTCTCGGGGTGTACGGCCAGCCTCCTCCCGGCACGAGTGCACACTTCTCAGGGATGGGAAATGTTTACGGCGCTTCCATCTGGCCTTACCAGTTACCAGCCATTCCCCCTCCCCCTTCTCCGCAACTGCAATAGCAGCGAGCGAAGGCTCTTTGGGGAATGTGGCCTTAGATGTTTCGCCAACCAGAGGATTAACCGACCCGGTCCCGGAAGCTGGCACGCCCATTACAGGCGAGGCGGTAGGTAAAGACGCGGCCAGAGGGGAATTTTGGTTTACTGGAGCTTGACTTCCAGAGGCCTTCTTCTCTGGGTAGGAAGAAGAGAGGTGACTAGTCACACCACACTTCCAACATACCGTTTGCGGCCGGTCACAATGACCGGCAGCTTCAAGCGTCCAACATCCAGACAGTTGGGGATGCAGCGGAAGGCTTTTTCGTCCAACCTGATTTCAAAGTCCACCCCACCGTTCAGGCTATCGCAGGAAGCGTCCAGAATTTCACCAAACTGGGACAAAAACACAGTGTTCCCCGATAACCTGAGGAGGGACCTCATATACTGCTACTTGGTCCTTCTTCGACCTTCGTACTCCGTGCGCAAGATCAAATCTTTCGTCATTAATTCACGGGTCGATGTCACAACGCAGTCTTCCGGCGTGGGTAACAATACGTCCCACATGAAAAATCCGGCTCCCTTAACTTTTCTGAGGGGCTTGATCCCCAAGGACTCAAGTGCTTTCAACTCTGTGTTTTTCGTTGAGCTACAAATTTTGCGCGTACGCTTGTCGACGACGAAGACTGACACTATTCTTTTGTCAATTTTTATCAATTCTATGGGGTCTTCTAAGAGTCCACCTTCTACGACAATGTGAGCGTAACTCTTAGCTCTCTCTAAGAACTCCGCTAAATTGATAATACAGTTTGGAGGGGACTTCCAACAAGATGGCGATTCCCCGGCCTCTAAATTACCTTTGCTCATGTCTTTGTTTGGGCTTCTATTAGCCTCCATATTTTTCTCATTATGGCCATTATTGGCCTCCATACTTTTTTTAACTTTGGCCATTTTTGGCTTCCATAGTTTTTTACCCAAGTCTTCATTCACAGCTGTATCTGCTAAGACTGGGTACTCCGCCGGATCATCTTTATCAGGTGGTTTTTTTCTTTACGGAAAATAAATGTTTCTTAACAGACTTCTTAAGATCAGCCATGATAGGCTTTTTCTTTTTAATAAGGAAATATGTTACTTTACTGTTTTCTTTTTTTCCATTTTTTATAAAATTTATACAACGGGAAGGGAAGGTGAGGGGTGGTAAGAAACAAAAACCGCCTGTAGGCGGGGGAAAAATGCTAAATAAAGTTCGCCTAGTAGCGAAAATTTACAATGACAACGAAAATAAAGCAGTTAACCAAAACACAAAAATCGCCCGAAAGCGAGACAGCAAGCAAAAAAAAAAAAATTACAAAAACAAAGAACAGATAAATACAAAAATCACATGACAAACGAGAAAAAAACAAAACACGGTTCACCTAACGGCAAGAAAAAAATTTTTTAACACGTACAAAAATTAAAGAACAAAGTTTGCCTAACGGCGAAACAATAAATTTAAAAAAAGAAAACACGAAAAAAAAAAAAGCGAAAACGCCAAGTTTCAGTGTGTGTGAAACTGTTACTAAGGTTTGTGTGTGAAATTAAACAAAGTGTTTGGTCGTGTACAAAAATGTCTTTTGTGAAAGTTCAGTCAATAGTGTGTATGCGTATGTTTGTTTAAATTAATGTCCAAAGTTGGTAAGAGTTGTGTACCTTTAGTTGTTTTGGTGTTTGATTGAATGTTTACGAATACTACTTATTTAGTAGTGTGTTATTTCACTTTCTTTAGTATTGTAAGCAATTGTTCCTGGGAGAGCGAAATGCTGTTTGTTGAGTCAGAGAAGTTTGCGCGGGAAAAGTGTAGTTGGTCAAAGTTTTGACTAGCGTGGATTAGTTTGGCACCTCTCCAGGGTGAATTTCTGACTGGTTCGAATCGATTCGGACGCTTCTAATTATTGAGTTTTGGGTCTGAAAAATCGGCTCAAAATGTTAGGCGCGAAACGATATTTTCGCTTAAACTTGCTACAGTTTTAGAGATCTGAGCCAATGAAAAGTTTGGTTTGCTGAAACTAAGATGCTGATTGGTTAATAGGTGATTATTGGTGTAAAGTGCATTATCCCAGAGGGGTGAAAAGTAGGTATGGACTCTGCCATCATTATGATTACAGAAACGTAAATCTAATGGTGAGAAAGAAAATCATTTATTCTTCTTGGATTGTCACTATCAAAGGTGACATAGGTTATCTCTGATCTTGGGATTCCATGCAGTATTTGGACAATGAAGTCAATAAGTGTTGGCAAAAGAGAAAGAACACAAATAGCTTATACGTTTTATAAGAATTTAATAAACTAAATGAATAAAAAGGGGTGCTTGCGGACAGTCCGTGGGTGTAATTTCGAGTCTGGCAGATTCATGGAATAGCAGTTTTCAATAGGTTGTGCTTGTTATTGCTGCCCGTGCCGCGGTGGACGCAAACAAGAAAACATATCATTTTATTTGTGTTTAGCGCCTTATATATGCCTGTACAACGTCAACATTGGGGGTTTAATTTTGGACAATGAACAGGCTTCTCATGTTTATTCCCGTTCTTTCTAGGACTGCTTTATTCATTCTAATTCCTGTACTGGGAACTTTACTTCTTTATGAAGTGTCACTATCACAGGTGCCATAACTTATCACTGAAACCATGACTCCTTTCTAAATTCTCATTATCAAGGAGAAATTAGTTTATCTTTAAAATCATATACTTCTTGTAATGACACTAGCAAATGTAATACGCCTTTTCTTCTTAGAATCATTGTTCAAGGGATGTGTTACCTAAAATGTTGTAACTGTCACACGTTGGGATTACCACTTGGAGAGGAATGTTTGTGTTTTTGGCAATAGGTTTATTGATTATATTAATTCTGATCCTATTCGTTTATAGTGAAATATGCACTGTTATTCCGATTTTAGTTTCAACGCCTTCTCCAAATTATATGAAGAAAAGATATACAGAAATTTAGAAAACCATACAATATGGATAAAATATAAAATTAATTACATAAATATTGATTATATAAGAATTCATTTATAGAATAATTATTTTTTCATGAAAACCAATTAAAGTTTAACAATATCAAAAGAATTACAAATGCAGCAATGTGTATAGTGAAGCAATACAGCAGAAAAAGTTGAGGAACAATAGAGGCATCTTAAATTGCAGTAAAGCATTTGTTTCAGGCAGAAAAGGTTTGCCAGGCAAACGACAAGAATTTGACAAGAAAGGTCAAATCGCTTCCAATATGAACATTTCTTAAATGACATTTATAACAAGTAACGCCCGAAAATAATAACAGCGGAAAATTTTAACGTTTCATACGTAGATACATGGCGGAGTAGGAAATGGCTGCGCAGTAACTACTTATTTAAGACGTTGCACACTGAGAAAGACAATATTTGGAAAATGCTATTGAACTTCCAACGTCATGATAACTTCTTGGACATAATGCCCAGCTAACAAAGCCATGAAATTTTACTTTGAAAAGACTGACTTCAAAAAGTTCAGAGGTCATCCAAGAACCACCATAGTCACAACGCTGAACCGAGACATTCAAAGAACAAAACAGAAAAATCCCACTTTTCCTTTGGAGAAGTTTACAATCAAAGAAGATCTGCAACGAATCCGGAAACTCGCAGAGGACAAAGAAGGCTGACAAAATATTGTCGGATCAGTATATAATGTCACTGAAGATGAGAGAACATGTTAATTCATCACCTCAAATCGAAACAGTTTTACTTTTGATGATGATGTAGATCCCCGGTTGAATTCGTTGACATTTTAGGTAACACATCCCTTGAACAATGATTCTAAAAAGAAAAGGCGTATTACGAAGTATAGTACGTTTCAAAGGAAAGAAACTCTATTTTTATTTACATGACGAGGATGTAATAGTAGACATTTTTACGCCTAAACAACTTTTTGTCAATAATGTTAAAAATTGAACTTTAACTGTGTAGCCATACAGTTTTCCTATAAGGCGTATACAGTCGTAATTTTATAGAAAATAAAATTGTACTACCTTTTTTTAGGTACCGTGTCCCATCCAAGACATGAGAAATCATGGCTCTCCACAACATCCTATGTTTTGTAGCTCTTAACAATATTTGTCTTTTTTTTTACTATCCCTTACATTCCTCGTTTTGTCATCCAAGCTTGTTAAGCACTCACTGTTTCCCTCTTCCTATCTTGCCTTCATTATGTCTTGTGAGTGTCAGATTCTTCATACCCTCTTTCCTCAGAAATCTCCTTTCTCTCTTTATGATTTGAAGTATGTTGCTGATCATTACTTTTCTTTTTAGCTCAACTAAAATCAATGGCAACCAAAATGTTCACATATAACTGGCGGGTGGTCATCATTTGTAAAAGGAGAAAAGAAAGAAATTTCAACATGGAGACATTTTTAACAAAGGATTAACAAATGAGAGGAAATATATGAGTGTTTACCCAACTAATAAAAAGGAAATAATTTGAAATTTAGCTATTTAGGAAATGTGTGTTTGTGCGTGAATGCGGGTGAGGCATCACGTGGTTAATTGGGGTGGTCAACCACTTGATGCATCTACCCCATGCACGCAATATAAGTCTTCTCTCCATTGCATTCTAAAATGAAAAGACGAAGATCATTTCCGAGCTTTCAAAGTCTCAAAACAGGTACTACCAAACAGGCGTCTTGGCAGACCAAAGGGAGATAATCCCACAATTCTCACCCCAGTTGAAATATTTTATACTTTGACAATATTTCAATTATGTTCGAATTTGTTCTGTTCTCTATATAGCATAATAGAGAAGATTCGAATTATATAGTTAAGATATGAGTGATTCACTTGACGATGAAAAGGTACTTAGTTGGAGTGTACTATGTTATCTGTTTGCTGTTGAAATTTCTTGTGTCAGAACGTAGCGCGTTCTGAAGAAGAATGTCTCGGTAGTGTGTTTTTCGCGTTGGAAAAAAGACATAGACCAGCGACAAATTGATGTATTGTAACTATTATTAATTATTAGAACATTTCTAATTGTTTTCCAATGCTCCACTTGCGTTTATTCTGAAAGGGTCTATTTTGAATTGCTGTTGATTTTATTTTGGTATCACAAATGTAACAGAAGAATGCTTTAAGATGTCGAAGCATGATTTGTTAACAAACAACATTTGAAGAAATTTGGTATGATTGCCAATTTTTGAGAATTTCTGGCGTCTCCGCCAATGTCTTAGTAGGTCATATAAAGTTTTGAAACGTCAGTGAGTCGACGATCGTAGTTGGAATAAATGACTTCTATTTATGTTGAGTTGTGAGAGAGACTGTTTAATTTTTTTTTTTTGCCATGTGCTGGAAAGAGTTGAAAATCGACATTTGGGTTTGAGTGGTACCTCGTGTTTTTCGAAATTTTCTTGTGGTCCACGTAACGTTTCTTCTTTGTGAATTTTCTAGGATTCTGAAAAAAAATGTACTATTATTTTTTTGTAGTGGCTATTTTGGTTGTTGTTTCAAATTTTGTGAGAATAAAGTCGATATGTTTTCTCTTTGTGTTTTTGTTGAGAAGTTCCTACGTGGTGAGTCAAGTTGTGTTTTTTTCTGTGTTGAAACGCTGTTCATGACGAAAACGTCCTAGTGTCAGTCGTGTTGACATTGTTGTTGTTTGTTTACACTACACTACAGCGACTCATGTTATGGTAGAAAGCTTTGCGTTTCATTTAGTGCCTGTATTTAATCTTCTTGTTAACAAGTAAAACTTTGAATCACATAAAAAAAATGTTTAACTTCCAGAATGTTCGATATATTTTTTGCGTGTACATGCAACGAAGTTTTTTTTCTTCATGTTCCAGTAATTTCTCCTGGATTCGTGAATTTTCTTCGGCTTGTTTTTAAATTTGTCAATGAGAGACGAGGAGTTTTGGTTGAATTTTGTTAGTCTATATCGGCTCCCTAGCGTTGGGGTTCAGTCGTAGAGGATGAAGGAACAGAAAAAAGTCATGCGTGACTGAGAAAAAGAAAGGCTCGTGTAGCAAGCGTAGCGGCTATCTGTAATATTTCTATTATATTATTTTGTAAGAATGTTCGCTGATTTGGTGTACCATCTTCTAACTTTGTCTTGTTGTAGTTGTGTTTAGCATGTTTTACGATTTGCATGCTGTCACATTGCAGAAAAAATATCATTTTTCAATTTCTGGTCTCATTTGTCCTGCAAATACACTTTCTTTTGTAGACACACGACGCGAGTCCGGATAAAAAAATGTTACAAGACAGAAAATAAACAACAATTAATTATTAATAAATGAATTAACAAGACATTACAGAAAAATAAGGAAATAAATTAACTTCATCATTGAAGTTATTGAGAGTTCAACACTCACACCATCCCCTGATGTCTCTGGATTACATACCGAGTGTTTTATCGGGGAGATAGAGGAAGCGCGCGGTGCCACTCCCAAAGTCAAAGAGAAAAGAAACTGAGCCTTTCAAAAATCGCTCTGCCTGTAATCCAACGAAAATTTTTTTAATTTTTTTTTTATTTCCATTTTCCGTAAAACTTGCTTCTTCGTTGTTCACATAACTCTGCCCATGGTTTTTACTTTTTCTCCTGAATAACCAGATTTCTGTTGCCACAAGTCACCTCTTCATCCGTGAGAAAATCGTCTTGCATTCACTGTTACATACGTGCATTTATTACGTAACAGATCAACTCTCTTTAGTTTTCATTTTTGAATAACGAATATGTTTATGTTTCTTTATATACTCCGTTTTTTAGCTTTTTTGAAAGTACCTTTCGTTATTTCAATATGCCTACAGAATCCTATACCACATTTCCCGTCGTATAATTAATATTAAAACAATTCCCAGATATTTATGTGCCATGCGTGATACACGCTTAGGCGATCATGTATCTTCCGATATATGACTGACGAGGCAGATTTTTTTACCCGCAGTTCGTTGCCATTTCTTTCTGCGGTAAACCGGTTGCCATCCAAGGCTATAGAACTTGGTCTGTCCTGCTATTTTTACCCATAGCTGGGAGGAGAAGAAAAGAATTCATACCTTTCCCAAGGGTATTAGCACGTAAATGAATGCAATGGATTCGACTGGAATTCGAACTCGGCTCTCCGATTCCTCAATCCGAGCCGATATCCATTGGCATTAAAAAAATCAATTTTGTTCTTCTTTAATTTTATCATTATTTCCAATTCGTAGCCCCGTATCTTGGGCTACTCCGTCAAAGATGATATCTGCTTAAAAAAAAATGTTTCTTCCTTAAGTGGGTTTATTAGCTAAATTCGGAACGTCTAAAAAATTAATGAAAGCAGCTTTTTTCACTCGTCCTCACAAAAAGCCACCATAATAGCTGATAAGTAGTATTTTCTTTTTTATGCCATAAAAAAGATTTTCATATCGAATAGGAAATCCTTCTACAAAATAAATTGAAAGCTAAATAAAACTTTTTTTTTGTATAACACGAAACAACATCAAAAATACCCTTAGTTTTCAAAAAATAATCTTCATAAAAGAAAAGTAAAAAAACTGTTCCACAACCATTCACTTATTTGCGACATGGGCACCTCGAGGCGGTGTAAGGTTAGTAAGCTTGTCTCGCTAGAACAATTACGACTGAGTAGTGAGTTCGATCCTCACTGGGTGCCCCATACTTTCGGCCTTGTGCCACATCTAAGCTACGCTTGGAAAATCACTATTTGCTGAGACATTTCTTTTGACTTCTAAAGAAAATTTATCACAATAATGGCGCGTTCTTTAATCACGATATTTCTTTATTATTTATTCATATCGAAACAAATGAATTAGTATCACTTGTGAACCAGACAAGACAAGATGCAACAAAATTAAGGTATGGCGTTTAACAGTGGATGTCACGGTGAACAAAAATATCGATAAATTTTCTTCCTTTCCCAAACAATGCGAAGAAAATTTGATGCGTTAACAATTAAGAGTAACCTCCCTTGGATTATTACAATTCTCGGCTTTCCACTCTTAAGGGTTTATTTAAACGTTTTAATTCGGATTCAAATTGTTTGGTTAAAAACAAAACAAAAGTAACCAATTAGTATTTTCGTCTTCAGAGAATTACAAATAGATTAACATTGGCTAAATGTATATGTTTACTTTTATGATAACTTTCTCGTTTCATAAAGTCTTCAATGGAAGTTGAAAGAACTTTTTTAATCAATTTCAATGAAAATATTGAAGTAATTTAATGATATTTTGACTGTTTTATTGTAAAACATCGATACATCATTAAAATATGGAAACAAGTACAATGCTAATAAGGAAGCCAATGGTAGGATTTAGAGCATATGTGTCTGTTCAGTTTTGAAAAGTTGCGTAAATAGATGGTCGAACAAGGGATGGGAGGAATAGTAAAAAGACAAACATTGCTAACAGCTATGGAAGAGGAAGTTGTGGAGAGCTAAGTTCGCCCATTTCCTGAAGAAACACAGCACACAGAAGAAGATAAAATTACAATTGCTACACTTCCTTTTGAAATTCAGTTTGTTTTTACAGTAAATAACAACAGAATTCTCTTGGATAAAAATACAACAGCAAATGGATTTTCCTGTTCACTTATGAACATTGATTATCTAAAATGATAGTTTGGGCAACAAAAACAACTATAATTCCAAATAATCAATTTCTTGGGGGAAACACCTGTTCTCATCTGATTACTAAAGTTAAGCAACATTGAGTCTAGTCACTACCCAGATCAGTAACCACTAAGGAATATAAGGTGTTGTAAGCTAACAACTGGCCTAGCAAGCTAGTAATTGATACAATCTCACTACTTATATTAACAGAAAACCTCAATATGTGAAGATGCTTTTGGACTGACAGGTTGCAAGTCCTACCTGGAGTCAAGTCAGATCTGGCAAATTATATCTTTTGTTTTTACATTATCTAAGGATGTTTTATTTCCTACAAAATGCAGATCTCAATAAGGATTGAATTATTTTCTACATACCCCACAGCAACAAAAATGTAGACATGTATGACATTAAATTCATAAAACTAATTATTAAAAAAAAAGGAAATATAGATGTTATTAGTTATTTTGTTTTAGTTTTTTTAACTTAGCCCACTGAAGAATATTGATTGTAAACCATTTTACATCTGGTATCATGAAAATTTACATCTGGTATCCTCATAATGCACAAATGCTGATTTGATTAAATAAATATAAATGGATAAGGTTCAGAATTTTTCATCTTCTGATTTTGATAAATAAATATCAGTAAAAGTATGAGATTACAAAGCTTTGAACAATATTTACACTGTAATGAGAGATGTTACTACTTATTACAGCTGATAAACCTTTCAAAATAAATGAATTCAACACATGGGTGCTCATATATATTTATCTAGAGGACAACATGGCTCACAATAGAAGAGAAAGAGAAAATGATATTTATATGTGTACAGATAGCATAAAAAAGGAAAGAAAACATTTATATACTAAGCTGTAGTGTGTACTTTAGTGTTTGTGCATTGTGTGTTTGGGAGGAGTTAAAAAGTCAGCAGCCTGCTTGGTGAGTGTCTTTTGGGATGGAGAGAGTTTCAGATTGTCATTACTACATGCTGGAGTAAAAAAGAGAACGAGAGAGATGGTTTATGTCCCTTCCTTTTATAGTCTTGAATAGAATGTCAGTGAGCATCCTATCAGACGAGGTGGGGTAATTCCCACGGCACTCACTGAATTTAGACATGCCTTTTCTTGTACATAAACAAATGAAATAAAAAAAAAATAACCCTTTGAGCCCTGCATTTCTGAACAATTGTAACCCTTCTGCCTGAGCTCCTGAGTCAAAATTTGCAAATAATTGGTATGTAATGTTTCACAGTAGATATAAAAATAATTACAAGTGTTTACCCACTGTTTAAGTGGTGGCTGGACATTAAGTCATTTTTCTCTATCATCAGTAAAGCGGTGGTCAGGGCTTAAAGGGTTAAACAATGACTTATGTGTAAATACAAATTATATATATACATATATATATTCAAGCAGTAAGATCAGTCTGTTGAACTGCTTCAGTGTTTTTTTTTCAATTGTTGAATAAGTTATAACACATACAAAACAAAATTGAGGTTAAACTGTCCAAAGTTTGTACTTTGTACAGTTCATCTACAATTTTAATCCAGATGTTGCTTGAATTTAATAAGACTTATTTAAATGAATTATTCCTATGTAAATGTATATATATATATATATATATATATATATATATATATATATATATATATTCCATATATTTTGTTTAATTTCAATGAAATCTTTTCATCATCACATATAAGCTTTGTTGTTTCATAATGAAAGAGAACAAGAAAAGTACCAAGGTTGTATTTATTCATTTTATTTTTCCAATTACTTTTGATGTATTCCAATATCATCTTCAGGGTTATGATGGCTGACAAACACAATTATCTGTTCTAGCCATCATAACCCTGAAGATGATATAAAATAAAAAACAAATAGGAAATGTATATCAATCTAATATGTTTCCCTTTTATCAAAGCTTCGTCAGAGATTGAGAGAAAACAGACACTTTATATATAAGTGTTTCTGTCTTTTTGTCTGTTTTCTCTGTATCTCTGATGAAGCTTTGATAAAAGGGAAACATAAACTATGATAAAGTTGGCGATTAAAAGTACTCAATACAATGTAGAGCCTATAAAATGGAAGATGAATAAAAAGTAAAATGGAAGAAACTCAAGTTTCACCCTCAAAAATGAATGATCCTCAGGCCAGGTTAAATTTCAAAGTAAAAGTTGGCAATCAATGTTTCCAAATCTAGGCTCAGTATTCAATAAGAAAGCAGAAATAATGGTGTGATGTTTGCAGGTAAAAAAACTATTAACTAATATGACACTCACAAGAACAACTATGAGATCTCCATATTTCAGGTGTAAACCACAATCAACACATGATTAATATTGAACCTAGCCTGACGATCCCTCATTTTTGAGGCTGAAACTTAAATCGCCTCAGTTTTATTTTTATTCTTTATTTATCTTTATATATATATATATATATATATATATATGTGTATTATAAATTATATAATTTAAAAATATGGTCCCATCACTACACAGGAATTATCATGTTTCAAAGACAGAAAGCAAAACTTTAAATTTAATTTTAAAATTAAATTAAAATCTCTAGTTCTGTTTCATTTTCAAGTGATTTTTGGAATAACTTTTTTAGAAATTTACTGCATTTATCAGCACATACAATCTTGATATTTTGAGTTGTTAAGGCTACGGGAAATTCAGTCATTTTGATAAGGGGTGGGGTAGGGTATTCATTTTCATAGACAACTTATGTGTCAAATATAAGTTACTTTCAAAATCAGGTTAAGTTAAGGTGGGGTAGGGGTACCTGTTCACATATGATGACATCATTTTTCGCATTTTGTCTGGATTTTTTTGAGTGACAAAATGTTTTTTGGCATTTTTTTTTTGGACATTTAATTTATAATTTTATACACAAAGATTTTTTCAAAAGGGTCATTTGAAAATGAGTAATTCGTATTTTTAATATTTAAAATCTATTCATACAATTTTAAAGTATTATTCCTAATAACTAATAGACTATACATTTTTTTTACAAATAAATATATTAGAATTACTTTCTTATTTAAAAATTATTATTCAAAGACCAAGTATAAATATGTATGTTTCATTTTTCATCTTTTTTCCTTTTTTTCAAAGTTAATCATTATTTAAGGAAAATCTTTGACAGTGTCTGCAAAAGATAGCTATTTCATTTCTTTGATTAAGTAAATTTTTATTTTTCATAAGCTTAATAATGTATAATTTTTCATGTATGCACAAAGGACATGGGTCATTTAATGACCTAAAAAAATTAGCTTTTCTTATTAATTTCCATTTTACAGTAGGTGTTTTATTAGTATCTTTTAAGTGCCAGAAATATTTAGATAGGGACGTCTGATTTTAGTATTTAATTATTTTAAAAGAATTTAAAGGAAAAGTATAATAATAATAAACACATAATAAAAACATAATAATAATAATAGCAATAAACAGCAATAACAATTTGCAAATGTGCTCAATGCAATAACCAGTACAAGAATAAAAATTGGAAAATGGCATTTGCACACTATTTTACGTTTTTGCTCAAAGCTGTAGTAGTTGGGGAGCAAACACCATTTTCACTTATTATTAATTTATATTTATATACAAACATATTTATATATACCTACATTCGAAGTGCACACCAGCAAAAAACAAAATGGGAAATTTCATTTTTATGGGTTGCAATTTGAATGTAAGTATATGTATATATTTATTTATATATACTTCTTAGCTCTGTCTAACCACATTGAGCACTGTTTCGTTTACACCTTATAATGAGTAAATACATATTCGTTTACTTGTGTGTGCATGCTAACGCATCTATATACAGTTGCTAATATCTAGTTATTTGATTTATCCACGTCAATACCTATATATATCTATATCTATCTATCTATCTATCTATATATATATATATATATATATATATATATATATATATATATTGCACATATAGTGCTGGTGCTAAAAATACAGTGCTCGATTTAATATAACAGAGCTATCAAGAATATATTAATAAAGGACACATATTATTCTTCATTAATAGCATGACTAGGAGTTTCATTCACAGCTATCAACAGTGAAGTCAATAATTTTATGAAAAGCACTCAACAACTATATATATATATATATATATATATATATATATATATATATATATATATGTACCATAAAGCCTTTAAGGAGGAAGTTAATAAGTTTTAAAAAACACCCAATAACTGAGAAAATAAAATCAATAGTGAATCCAAGAAAATAGTCACTGAATTAAAACTTGATGATAGGATCCACAAATTCCACAAACAACAAACATTCATCACAGTTAAAAGATCATGAAGCTAATTTCTGAAACAGCCATCAATACTGATTACTCAACCCAAGTTATAAGTAATATCAGTAAAATCAGCAAAAAGATCCTTGAAAGTGCATGCAAATGCACCAGAAATGCTCTAGGAATTAACCAATTGCATGAGACAGCAGAAGCAATTGAATGGTTTACTAATATAAAAAGGAAGAATGAATGTACATTCATATAATTCAATATTTGCAACTTTTACAAGTCGTCACAAAAATCTGCGAATGGGTGCTATAAATCTAGCAAAAATGACTTCCCTATTAGAAATCATAAAATAAATATCATGAAACAGGCACAAAAACCTAGACTATGTCATATTGGTTACCTGTGGACTAAAAAAAGTAACCCAGAGTTTAATATTGTAATGGGAGCATTTGATTCAGCAAAGGCATGCAAATTATTTGGAATATTATTGTGGAGATTTAGATTTACTTTGACATTAAGGACACTGGATTATATAGAGATGATGGTGTAATTCTCTTCCATAATACAAGCCCACAAAATACAGACTAATTGAGAAAGGAACTGTAAAAAAAGTTTAAAGATCACAAATTAAATATTACCACTACCACGAATGCTAAAGTGATCATAATAATTATTCCAAAGAGACTTTAATCCAATGAGAGCTTGATGTAAGTTACAGAGCAATATATAATAATAAATTAAGAAAACACCTTAAAAATCCATATCAGTTATAATTTATTTCATGAATATTGTTATATTCATCTCTTCAGAGTGAATATTTTAAAGAAATTTCTTAAAAATATTCAGTTTGAAGAAATCAATATAACACTATTCATGAAATAAATTGTAATCGATATGGATTTTTAAGGTGTTTTCTTAATTTATCATTATAGTTTATTTCTTCAATTGTTATACTGTTTAAAATTTGCTATATTTATAAGTGACATGTGCTCTATACGAGTGATTCATTTTCATACCTTATGTGATCATCAGACCATGTGTTACCTCTCTTTGTGTGAGTTCTCTCTATATATATAGGTCAGTGGGACATGGAAAGGTAGAAAACTATTTTTTCCATTTTTTTGCTATAGGCTAATGATTATTTATAATTCTAACTTTGAGTCATTTTATTTTATTTATTTATCATTTTCTTCTATTTTATATACTTATTTATATTTTCAATATTTTCTTTAGTTGTAAATTTTGAAATAAAATTTATTATACTTCTTTAGATTATTTATTATTAGTTATTTAGTTTTTGGAGTTAGCAGGAATTTGTTTTCAATCGGCATTTGAAAATGAACTGATCTTCTCTTTAAGAGTTTATATTCCTCTTGGGAGGTGATATTTTACTATTTTCTCCTCTTGCTAAAGGTTAGACTGTTTCAAGATGCTATTGTAAGCAAGTTCTGTGTTTCTTATTTTCTTTGTTATTTTTGGTTGTGTTTTTGATGTTCTATATGGATATTGACAGTATTGTACTGCTTTCAGGAAGCTTCTATTATTCTGATTTATATTTCTCTGGGTTTCCTTTAGATCTTACAGTAGCTTGAGATATTATGGTGGTCTGTAGGCAGTTATCATTAAGTGGGTATTTAGATTTAGTTCTACAATTACAGGTGAGGGTGGTAGTTGTTTATAGTGTATATTTTATGTGCCTATTCTGTTTTGTTTTCAGCATACATACATTCATTCATTCATATATATATATATATATATATATATATATATATATATATATATATGAAGGAATATAGTTTTAAGGTGTGCTATATTTATGTGATAAAGTGCTCAATATCAAAGATAGAGCGTATGTAAATATAAATATAAAAGTGAACATTGAAGTCAACACTCAGAGGCGACAGGCCCTTTCATGCTAGATGCAATCATCAGGACGTAATCGGCAGCCTGATGATTGTGTCTAGCATGAAACAGCCTGTCGCCTCTGAGTGTTGACTTCAATGTTCACTTTTATATTTATATATAGTTTTCCCTTGTTATTATATATATATATATATATATATATATATGTATTAAGAAATATACATATTATTCCTGATAGCATGACTTGGAGTTTCATGCACCACACAATCTTCAGGTGCTGAGTATAGACTGGCTGTTATGTAATTTAAATTTTTAAAATTATATCTGGTTATCATAATGTATATTATACTAGGATTACAGTTTTTAATTTAAAAATTATATTTGGCATTTAAAATAAACAGGATTTGTATATATATATCTCCGGAAAAAAAATTAAACAATATTTTATTTTAGAGTTGTGAATATTAATTTTTTATTATTAAAGGGAGATTACGTGTTTCATATATATATATATATATATATATATATATATATATATATATATATAAGCACACACATATATATAACAATATCTTCTCTCCTTCCCCCACAAAAAAATTATTTACTAATTTAATTTGTATTAAAAATTAATTTGGATCAACATATTTGACCAGATATTTATTTTTATGCCTGCATGTAACAATCAATTCATTTCTCTTGTTTAATAAGCTAGGGTTATTTAAATGTTTAAAACACTTAAATAACTCTAGCTTATAACCAATTTTTCAACAAGTCATAAGTTACATTTATTTCCTTTCAAGTTAAAAAAATTTAGTCCAGTTAAAATATCCTAGTTGATTGGTGGTGAGATGCCATCATTCTTTAATTGCCAGAAATATTTGGAGAGAGAAGTGCTGTTTTGGTATTTTATATTACCTAAGGTCATTTGATGACGGTTAAAATGAAATTTTGATATATGGTTTGAAATAACCATTATTCAAGTCTACAGTCATATCAAGAAAGTTGATCACTTTAGCATTCGTGGTAGTGGTAATATTTAATTTGTGATCTTTAAACTTTTTTTTACAGTTCCTTTCTCAATTAGTCTGTATTTTGTGGGCTTGTATTATGGAGGAGAATTACACCATCATCTTGTAATTGATATATAGAGACACTCCACTTGTAATTGATATATAGAGCCCACTCCACTTGCAATTGATATATAGAGCCCACTCCTCTTGCAATTGATATATAGAGCCCACTCCACGTGTAATTGATATATAGAGCCCACTCCACTTGTAATTGATATATAGAGCCCACTTCTCTTGCAATTGATATATAGAGCCCACCCCACTTGTAATTAATATATAGAGCCCACTCCACTTGTAATTGATATATAGAGCCCACTCCTCTTGCAATTGATATATAGAGCCCACTCCACTTGTAATTGATATATAGAGCCCACTCCACTTGTAATTGATATATAGAGCCCACTCCACTTGTAATTGATATATAGAGCCCACTCCTCTTGCAATTGATATATAGAGCCCACTCCACTTGTAATTGATATATAGAGCCCACTCCACTTGTAATTGATATATAGAGCCCACTCCTCTTGCAATTGATGTATAGAGCCCACTCCACTTGTAATTGATATATAGAGCCCACTCCACTTGTAATTGATATATAGAGCCCACTCCACTTGTAATTGATATATAGAGCCCACTCCTCTTGCAATTGATATATAGAGCCCACTCCACTTGTAATTGATATATAGAGCCCACTCCACTTGTAATTGATATATAGAGCCCACTCCACTTGCAATTGATATATAGAGCCCACTCCACTTGCAATTGATATATAGAGATCACTCCACTTGTAATTGATATATAGAGCCCACTCCACTTGTAATTGATATATAGAGCTCACTCCACTTGTAATTGATATATAGATTTCACTCCACTTGCAATTGATATATAGAGCACACTCCACTTGTAATTGATATATAGAGCCCACTCCACTTGTAATTGATATATAGAACCCACTCCACTTGTACTTGATATATAGAGCCCACTCCACTTGCAATTGATATATAGAGCCCACTCCACTTGCAATTGATATATAGAGCCCACTCCACTTGTACTTGATATATTGAGCCCACTCCACTTGTAATTGATATATAGAGCCCACTCCACTTGTACTTGATATATAGAGCCCACTCCACTTGTAATTGATATATAGAGCCCACTCCACTTGTACTTGATATATAGAGCCCACTCCACTTGCAATTGATATATAGAGCCCACTCCACTTGTAATTGATATACAGAGCCCACTCCACTTGCAATTGATATACAGAGCCCACTCCACTTGCAATTGATATATAGAGCCCACTCCACTTGCAATTGATATATAGAGCCCACTCCACTTGTAATTGATATATAGAGCCCACTCCACTTGCAATTGATATATAGAGCCCACTCCACTTGTAATTGATATATAGAGCCCACTCCACTTGTTATTGATATATAGAGCCCACTCCACTTGCAATTGATATATAGAGCCCACTCCACTTGTAATTGATATATAGAGCCCACTCCACTTGTAATTGATATATAGAGCCCACTCCACTTGTAATTGATATATAGAGCCCACTCCACTTGTAATTGATATATAGAGCCCACTCCTCTTGCAATTGATATATAGAGCCCACTCCACTTGTAATTGATATATAGAGCCCACTCCACTTGTAATTGATATATAGAGCCCACTCCACTTGCAATTGATATATAGAGCCCACTCCACTTGCAATTGATATATAGAGATCACTCCACTTGTAATTGATATATAGAGCCCACTCCACTTGTAATTGATATATAGAGCTCACTCCACTTGTAATTGATATATAGATTTCACTCCACTTGCAATTGATATATAGAGCACACTCCACTTGTAATTGATATATAGAGCCCACTCCACTTGTAATTGATATATAGAACCCACTCCACTTGTACTTGATATATAGAGCCCACTCCACTTGCAATTGATATATAGAGCCCACTCCACTTGCAATTGATATATAGAGCCCACTCCACTTGTACTTGATATATTGAGCCCACTCCACTGGTACTTGATATATAGAGCCCACTCCACTTGTACTTGATATATAGAGCCCACTCCACTTGTAATTGATATATAGAGCCCACTCCACTTGTACTTGATATATAGAGCCCACTCCACTTGCAATTGATATATAGAGCCCACTCCACTTGTAATTGATATACAGAGCCCACTCCACTTGCAATTGATATACAGAGCCCACTCCACTTGCAATTGATATATAGAGCCCACTCCACTTGTTATTGATATATAGAGCCCACTCCACTTGCAATTGATATATAGAGCCCACTCCACTTGCAATTGATATATAGAGCCCACTCCACTTGTAATTGATATATAGAGCCCACTCCACTTGTTATTGATATATAGAGCCCACTCCACTTGCAATTGATATATAGAGCCCACTCCACTTGTAATTGATATATAGAGCCCACTCCACTTGCAATTGATATATAGAGCCCACTCCACTTGTAATTGATATATAGAGCCCACTCCACTTGTAATTGATATATAGAGCCCACTCCACTTGTAATTGATATATAGAGCCTACTCCACTTGTAATTGATATATAGAGCCCACTCCACTTGCAATTGATATATAGAGCCCACTCCACTTGTAATTGATATATAGAGCCCACTCCACTTGTCATCAAGCAAGCTGATACTATGGCCAGTCTGCTACAGATTTGAACATTGCAAAAAATCGTTCACAGTTCATGAACTTTTTGGCCTCTAAATTGAAAATGAATACACATCAATAATATTATGAATGTAAATAAAGGATAAGTAGATTAATATTTAAACTGCTGGATTAATATCTTACTTATACTAGATTAATATTAATTAATACTATAATTAGTAGATTAATATTTAACATGCTCATCTTCACAAAATTCAGTTGTTAAATCCTTCTTAATCTGAATCCCTTAGCTTCATCAAAAATATCAACACGTCATGAATAATTTTTATTCTTGGAAATCATTCCACAAATGACCAATTGGATAATTTCTTACCTGTTAGTATTGATTGTCCATGAATGTTTTTAAGTGTTTGCATATCTGGTGATTGGCCAGGTGAGAATATCATTTAAAAGGTAGGTTCTTTCATCCAGTATCATTGAAGCTACCCTTTTGTCAGCTTGGCAGTGTGTTGGGTGGCATTATCATGCCAGCAGGATGGCATCCTTATACAAATGTGCTTTTCTCTTTTAATAAACAGTTACCTTCAGCCTGTCCACATGAACTGTCTGACCACCCAGTGGTATAAAGTCTATGAGTAGCAAATGTTTGGCATCCCAAAACACAGTTCTTTGTTGACTGCTGAACTTTGAATCTTTTGTGGAGGAGATTCAGTGATGATGGCTGCTTTCAGATCAATGAATCAACTTTTGCCCCAAGGTCTCAAAGGTATCAAAGAACTGCCTGGTAAGTATCAATAAGTAATTGCAAAAAATGGTGAATAAAGAATTGAATAAAATATAATTGTACTTTATTTTTTGAAGAATAAACTTGATAAAGAAAAGCAGAAATTATTTATGACTCAACCTAATGTATGTGTTTTATTCAAAAAATATTTGTTTGCCCTCATTAAATAAATATGAATTTATCAACAGATACCAACATTGAATTCTGCGTTTCTATTTTAGGGCATATTATATACTTTTTGCCAGTTCATCATCCCACAAATACACTGAATCAATTTAGCCAACAATACAATTGCCATTTCTATAAAATAATTATATGACTTGTAAGGTAAGTTAAGCTGTCATTCTGTCTGTAATCAGATGCTGTTTTTGTTTCCAGATAATAGAACAGTACAGGATTGATTCTGATCCATAAAAATGCTATTTCATTTTAAAGATATAAAATGACAGTTTATTTTACGCTGCTTAAGTGAAGGATTACAAATTCTGTATTTCTTCCTGGAACATCTTTAAATGATTGCTTTTCAATCCCAGGGAAAAAGGAAGGATTTTTATTTTCATGCTGGATAAACTGATCCTAAATTTACACACGTAGAGTGTACCAATTATTGGCACAAGAAGTGGAACTTGTCAGAGCAAATTCTAATTCTCACCAAATCTGTTATACTGACTTCATACTGATGCGCTGCAAAAAAGCTTAAATCCATCTTTCTCGTACCACATCTATGGATTAAATAGAAGGCTAGATACAGATGGAAGGTAAGCACAATTATAAATTCAAAAACTGGAGAAGATAGTGGGAAATCACTCCACTTTCTTTTCTAAGAACTCATAGCAATTCACAGAAAGAAGCCATGACCGCTTACATTATAAATCTGATCTTGCTTGAATATTTGGAGCAGTACAGTCTTCCTGCTCTTGATTTCTTCTCATTTGATCGAACATCAAATTAGCTCTGGGTTAGTAAATGTCTGTTTATGTACCTATGATATCACAGGTAGGATTTATGAAAAAAATGCATCAAAACTTTGTGCAAAATACATATATATGTGACAAAGTAAATTCTGGGAACAATTTGCTACTCTGTTGCTACTTGCATGTCAAAAGTTGCAACAATCTCCATTCTTTAGTGTCACCAGCTCAAATTTTTACAGTCACAAACCACCTTGCTACATCCATAGGTTTGAGTTCCACATATTTCCTATATATTACTTCGGTAAGAAGGGCATTCCACTCCAAAAGCTGCTTCCCAAGAGTTGCTGCTTTTTACTCTTATGTTGACGCTTTCTGGAACATTACAATATTAACCTTTTCAAATCTAGTATCTGTAGTTATCTATCCACCATATCCTCATGTTCTTCACTTCATACTTCCTCCTCTTATATTCATATCACAGACCTCATTCAGTAAACCTTTACCTTGAGTGGCTCTTGGGTGAACAACAGTAAAAAAAAAACATATACAGTGGGAGACAGATGTGGCAATTCTGCTGGCCAGGAAAGTTTCTGAATAACTTGCAGAATATGTTGAACAGTATGGGAATCATGTAGGTAGACATTATTCTGCTGAACAGCATATTGAAATTCTGTTGGCAGGAATAGCAGCAAAACCAATCAGCCAATGTTTTGAATGTACTCTTAGGTGCCTAATAGCTTGGAGACTTTTTTTTTCTGAGGAAATTTTCCTCCACCCCATTTATTCATTTTTTAGCCTTTTAGTGCTTTTCTGACACCCCTTTAATTAATACCCCAGCATTTATTGTATAAGAAAGATTCTGACCCTCCAACCCAATTATTAAGACACCCCCACTTGTATTACACCTCTAAGACTACATTGTATTGTTCAACATTTGATCTGTAAACACTAAATGCAAACAAGAGTAACAACTTACTGATTCTTATACCATAATTCCAGGAGTAAGACCTGTGTGTCACAGAGAAATACACTCCCCAGGTTTACATTGCCCATTTAACACTAGAGCGCTCACTATTTGATTTTCTGGGTGATCCTCTTGTGACACCACTGGAGACATTCAAGAGATTGTTGCTGTGTAAATAGAAATTCAGCTAGATGTAAAAGATCTGTTCAAAACGTGTCAGGAACGTTGCTATGGTAACAGAGCTAAAGTATGCAGAGTGAAGCTACTTGGTACAAATTGACCTTGAACTCTGTTGTGCATCATGCACACTAAATTATAATGTTCTTACTCACTTCTGTTGTTTATAGCAGTACTTGGAAGGAAAGTGTGTAGAGTGTGGTTGTCTCACCACATCACAGAGTTTCCATCAGTGACCATGGCTTGCAGCAGGACACAATTCCCAAGGTTTAGCAACCACCATATTCCGCAGATCTTGCCCCTTACGTCTTTATCTTCTTTCCAAAAATCAATTCCCACTTGAAGGAACAAGATTTCAAGACATCAAGGAAATCCAAGAGAATGCAACAAGGCAGCTGCTCACTATCCTAAAAAAGGAGTTGCAGAAATGCTTCCATCAATGGAAATGACACTGGATAAAATGTGTGACTTCAGAATAAAGGAACATAAATCCATAGTTATATGTTCTATCACCATTATTACCATTTTATATACAGTTTACCTTAACTAACCATATTCTCTTTCCATTGTATTTCAGATGTACTAAACACTTCTAACATGTCATTATTTGTCATTAATAAACCTTTGAATAAAGCAAAGAGGGTTTTGAAACTCATTTATGATAAAATGAGTAACATGCCTTGCCCTGCACCTGACTGCAACACAACGTGTCCATCAAGACTCCCGTGGAGGTGCTCATCCACTTTATTGGCCTTCATAGCATCACCACTCAGAGCATGAATACAGCACCATCTACTGCATGAGCCGCTACACCGCGTCATCTCCATGGCTTGTACAAGTGAAGGGTGGGCCTACTTTGTACAAAGATAGTTGGATTACAAAAGTGCTACACACCTCAATGACAATGATGTCATTTTCCAGCTACTTAAGTGCTGTGATGAAACCTTGAGGAAGGACCTCACACGGACATTCAGTGCCTTAGGCTCCACCAATGAGCAAACAGTCCTTCGTGATATCAAGTCTCTAGCTGTCCACCAAGAAACATTACTACTGCTATATTCAACAGCATCTGTAATGCAGTCAGTACCTCTACTAGATCCTCTGTCAAAACCCTTACCCTCAATCACCATATATGCAAGGAATTCCACAATGCGTTGGTGAAGCGCTTTTCTAAACCTCACTCTTTTGTTAATATCTCCATCCAAGTCAATCCAATGGACACACATGCATTAGGCTTCTCTACCTGTTTCACATGCCTAAACCTGATTATCTATTACAAAGCAACGGCAGACACTGGATGTCACTTTTACGCCTGGTTGGAACAACTCTCCTGTCCAGACTGAGCATGAACTGGAACCATCTCATACCAGTCAACATGACCTCATTGGTGCTCTCATCTTGCAAATATTCAGATTTGCCTCATTCAACATAGAGAACCAAACCCTACCAAATTGTCTACTTGACCTCCTCAACTGATGAACTCTTCCTCCCCAAGCAAAGCCTGTGTCGCTCTCAGAGTGATCTCTGTTGACTACCCCACCATTGGAGAAAATCCTGAGAACATGTGTGCCCCAATGGATACAACACCAATACACTCAGTGAGCAGACTCGGAGCACATGCAACTGCCCCCAACAGAGCACTTCCATTCCCTGCCAGTGAGAAGAACCGAGGCTGCCTGAAGGAGTGGCTACTGGAATATTAGAGTCCCAGTACATTTAACATCTGTGAAAATCAACACCTCTCCAGAACGTCCAGTCCACCAATTTCCATTTTATATACAGTTTACCTTAACTACCTATATTTTCTTTCCGTTGTGTTTCAGATGTACTAAACACTTCTTTTGTCATTGCTTGCCATTAATAAACCTTTGAATCAAGCAAAGAGGGTTTTGAGAAACATTTACAGAAGAGGACTATTTCAAAGGAGATTAAATGCTGAATTGGTATGTGTTGTAGTTTCCTCTTTATAGCACCAGTTCCAACTTTTGGAAAATTTCACCAGAATATTTACTATCCATTTCTAGTGAACGTGTCTACTATTTCTGGTTTAAAATTAAGAGAGTATCATAATTTTAACTTCAGTTAGTGTACATGACAAATATTCAATATTTTATATACAAAATTAATCATCCAGTCAAAAAGTGATGGAAATATTTAAATAATTTTGCAGTGACATTTACTGCATTGATAATCAAGGATTTTTGATAAGATAATTAAGTCTATTGTTGCATGGAAGAAAAAAATTCTTCTTAAATCATAAAAAGTAAAGATGTCCAAACAAAACAAAAGATATAAAAAGCAACTTGATCTCTGTTATTTTCATTTTTTTAATCAATTCACTCCAAGCAAGGAAATAATGCTAGATTGTTACTCACAAGTGAAGAACAACAGAAATGAGGTATATGTGAGTGGGGAGATGCACAGTTCAACAGTTGTCTACCCTGTCCTTTCTGCGAGGCTCACTTCATTCCTTCTGTGAGCTTTTTTCTGGGATGGTCACTTTTATAGATAAAAATTTTCTTTTTCTTGTCATCTTCATCTAAAAAAGTAATTTATCTTCCTTCCTGTGACTTTCTCTCCGTCTGAGCCTCTTGCTCTGTACTTTGAAGTTGACTCATCTTACTGATAACCATTGGTTAAATGTAAATGTTCTGTATTTGCGACAGGTCCCACTGTTTTCAATTTAATAAAACCTCAGTTGACTCATATTGCTACAGATGCAAGGTGCTACTGGGAACAGAGGAGAATGAGAAAACTTTAAAAAGAACTGGAAACCCAATCCTAAACAGGATACAAAGGATATAAACCTCTACTCTTGTTCAAAAGAATAACATATTCTGTTATATTGTTATTAGAAGACATGTTTGCTTATTGACATTCAGTAATGTCTCTTCTTAATCTAATGACAGGATATCTTATATCAGGAGGTGAGATATGGATGCATAACTTATAAATATATGAAGTTACTTGGTGTTTGTTTTTGGCTGATGCAAATTAATTGAGTTTATTTTTATTTTTTACAAAGTTTCTGTAATATTCCATTTTAAAGCATCAGTTATACTCGATTAATTTTTGAGTTTATTTTTATTTTTTACAAAGTTTCTGTAATATTCCATTTTAAAGTATCAGTTATACTCGATTAATTTTTGTTAAAGTATTTGCCCAGATGATGATTAAAAAAATGTACAACTGAATATTGGTTCCAAACATTTTGTATCAGAGATGATGTCCTTGAAGATGAGGGTGAGGGTTACAGATATCATTCTGCAATTGGCAATGATCAAATAAGAGTCATCAGTGAAAAAGAATCCCCTGCAAAACAGCTTAATAAATTACAGGAATATTACAGATTCACCATTCAACAGTTATTTAATATTCACGCAAAACTGACAAATCAGAAAAATCTGACAAATAAGTGTCACATGAGCAAAACAAAAAAAAACATTCAGTGCTATCATATCAACTTTGTGGGGTTTTTTCTGGCAGAACAAAAAATATACATTTCATAAATGCATAGGTTGGACGCAGATCAAGAGATGAAGCATTAATGATTTTGAACAAAAAATCAACATCTACCAAGTGTTCCAAGAAATAAGACTCAAGATAAACCTTTCCAAAAGTTAAAAACTGTAATCTGAAATTGGAAAGAAAGCAGTTACAACATCTACACTGAATCACTAATCAAAATGAAAACATATTCTATCAAGTGTTTCAAGAGATATTACTCAAGATAAACCTTTGCAAAAAAAAACAATGATCTGGAATTGGAATGAAAGCAAAGATGGCACCTACCATGAGTCCATCATCAAAATGAAAATATTCTCTATCAGGTGTTCCAAGAAATAGGAGTCAAGATAAACCTTTCCAAAACAGAAACTATGATATGCAATTGGAATGAAAGCAGTAATGACACCTACCATGAATTCCTCAGCAAAATCAAAACATCCTCTCTCAGGTGTTCTAAGAAATAGGTGTCAAGATAAAACTTTCCAAAATAGAAACTATGATCTGGAATTGGAATGAAAGCAGTGATGTTCCCTACCATGAATCCATCATGAAAATAAAAATAGCCTCTATCAGGTGTTCCAAGAAGTACAAGTCAAGATAAACATTTCCAAAACAGAAACTATGATCTGGAATTGGAATGACAGCAATGATGGCACCTACCATGAATCCATCATCAAAATGAAAACATCCTCTACCAAGTGTTCCAAGAAATAGGAGTCAAGATAAACCATTTCCAAAACAGAAACTATGATCTGGAATTGGAATGAAAGCAGTGATGGCACCTAACCTGAATACATCATCAAAATGAAAACATCCTCTATCAGGTGTTCCAAGAAATAGGAGTCAAGATAAATCTTCCCAAAAAAGAAACTATGCTCTGGAATTGGAATGAAAGCAATAATGTCACCTACCATGAATCCATCATCAAAATGAAAATATCCTCTATCAGGTGTTCCAAGAAATAGGACTCAAGTTATACTATTTCCAAAACGGAAACTATAATCTGGAATTGGAATGAAAGCAAAGATGGCACCTACCATGAATCCATCATCAAAATGAAAACATCCTTTATCAGGTGTTCCAAGAAATAGGACCCAAGATAAACCATTTCCCAAACAGAAACTATGATCTGGTATTGGAATGAAAGCAAAGATGGCACCTACCATGAATCCATCATCAAAATGAAAACATCCTCTATCAGGTGTTCCAAGAAATAGGACTCAAGATTAACCTTTCCAAAACAGAAACTATGATCTGGAATTGGAATGAAAGCTGAAATGACACCTAACATGAATTCTTCATGAAAATGAAAATATCCTCTATCAGGTGTTCCAAGAGATAGGAGTCAAGATAAACCATTTCCCAAAACAGAAACTATGATCTCGAATTGGAATGAAAGCAATGATGGCGCCTACCATGAATCCATCATCAAAATGAAAACATCCTCTATCAGGTGTTCCGAGAAATAGGACTCAAGATAAACCATTTCCCAAACAGAAACTATGATCCGGAATTGGAATGAAAGCAAAGATGGCACCTACCCAGAATCCATCATCAAAATGAAAACATCCTCTATCAGGTGTTCTAAGAAATAGGAGTCAAGATAAATCTTTCCAAAAAAGAAACTATGATCTGGAATTGGAATGAAAGCAGTGATGGCGCCTACCATGAATCCATCATCAAAATGAAAACATCCTCTATCAGGTGTTCCAAGAAATAGGACTCAAGATAAACCATTTCCAAAACAGAAACTATGATCTGGAATTGGAATGAAAGCAGTGATGGCACCTACCATGAATCCATCAACAAAATGAAACATCCACTCTCAGGTGTTCCAAGAAATAGGACTCAAGATAAACCATTTCCAAAACAGAAACTATGATCTGGAATTGGAATGAAAGTGGTGATGGCACATACACTGAATTCTTCATAAAGAATAATATGTAGATTTAGTTGGTGCATATCATTTCAAATAAGTTAGTAAATAAAGCCTATAGGCCTTAGTGAGGACTTTCGGTCTTTGAAACTCATGGACTGGTGCTACACAATCACAAAAGAAGATGTTGGCTCTCCATAGTTTCATCATATGAAGACTTTCATATGGATGTCATGCAGGGTACCAAACCTGTTCAGAAATATCTAAACTGGCAGCTGTATACAACCCCTTTCTAATATTAATTTTTGAAAATGATTTTGAACGAGTTAAGCCTGAGTCTTTTGGAAATGAACACACATCTTTGGACAGTGTGGACTGGTGCTACAGAATCAGAAATAAAGAACTGTACGAAATAATAGACTCCATATCACTGAAAGAATTTCAGCAGCAACAACAATTAAAATGGATATCACATGTAAAAGAAAATAATGACATAATCAAGATGTTGACATTCCACACTACTTCAAATAAAAGGTTAGGAAAGAAACTTCCATCAGTATTCAAACTGGATTTGAGAAACTTATTTTCCTGAAAAATTATTTCAAAAGAAAAATTTTATAAATTTCAATCAAAAGTAATAATGAATGCCAAATGTTTCCTTATAAGGAAACAGCTAATATTACCATTACTAAAACACTTTCCCAATCTAAAGCCACATCAGGTTATGATCAATTTTTTCTGGTTAGCATCTGGAATTATTTACTATCACTTCTTGTATTGCTAGAAAATGAAATGGACCTAATATTACAATGTTTGCATCAGACTTTGGTCAATTGAAAAGGACCAATTCCTCATGACAAAACCACATGTCTTGCAAATAACTCTGCAGAAACTGAATAAACTATGTGGTGAAAACCTCTCACCTAACCTACTCAACAAAGCTGTGTCTGACTGATTACTACTTTTTCATACATCTTGACAATTTTCTACAAGAGATGGTCTTCAAAAACCGAGATGCATCTCAAAATGCTTTCAAAGAATTCATTGTTTCAAGGAGTTTAAAATTTTATGCTACCAAAACAGACTCGTTTATTGTTGCCATCAATAGGCATGACATCACCTGGTTTCTAACTTTCAGTGAATTTCTATAATAAATTAAATCCATTGCCCTATAGATTCTACAAATATAAGGAAGTACCTAATGGATTCTCACACAACCCATTCCTTAAAAGCTGACCAAATGCCCGAACATCAGGTTTTTGTAGAGAAGGACTTCTTGGTGAAGCTGCAAACTTTTCATCTCCTCATCATATATATATTCACACATGATATATAGAATAGATACATAAACTCTTTATCAATGTGCCTAGAATCTTCTGCTGTGTCTGTGGTAGTCTCAGTTGTATTTCCTACTGATGACATTTGTTCATGTTTAAAACCAAATAAAAAGAAGATAGCTAAATAATTTTAATTGTTTTTAATGTTTTAAAAATAAATTCATTTTCCCATGATGCAAGTTATAAAGAAACTGGAAAGGGTTTCTGGCCACATGTGTGATTTTATGACTCCAATTCTGGAAAGGGCAGGATTTTCCTCTTTCTCCTCTTGGCTTCAAGATGTGAACCACATGGTAATAGATTTCCCTACTGGTGAATGTTAGTTTCTCCCCAGTCCACTGACAACTGAACTTTTTCCACTTATCAACAACATCGTCAGACATGTTTTACCAGACTTAATCATGAAGTAGAGGTTTGGTCTTCCCAACTCAGCATGTGGCTAACTTGAGCTCAACCATCTTTACCCATTCTTAAAATTACTTCTCATAAAGCATTTCAGACCTAAAAAGGAAAACAGACATACTTGGTCTTCATAACTCAGTGTGAGGCTTATTTGAATTCGACCATCTTTACCTGTTCTTATCCTTACTCCCCATAAAGCATTTCAGAACCAAAAAGAAAAATGGACATACTTGGTCTTCCCAAATCAGCCTGAGGCTGACTTGAGCTCAACCATCTTTACCCATTCTTATCCTTACTTTTCATAAATAATTTCAGAACCAAAAAGAAAAACGGACATACTCAAGAGACCTTTTAACTTTATTTCAATACAGTCGTCATAAAAGGAATAAACATCTGTAACAGAAACACAAGTTTTTTTTGCATGCTTCTTCTTCTTTCTTTGCACATTGGACACACACCTTCACCTCAAAAATACACACAAAACCAACAACCTGGTTAACATCCACAAATCTCATTATCTCAAAATTCACAATTTATATTCCTTTCATTTTCACTTCTATTATTGAATTCATATGAGCGTAAAAACTAATCTTGCTTATCACTGTTTCTAATTCACAACATTTCTTCTCAGGTTTAGTTTTATTATACTGCCCTTTGACCTCATACAAGCCTGTAGCATTCTTGTCTTCATACGTGAATTTTTTATTCATGTTAGCTTTAATTATATTTGGATCATTTTGTATTTAAACATCTTTAAATTATTAAAATATTGCAACTTCTTGTTTTGAATTAATTCAGAATTTGTCAATCCTAATCTGTTTTAGTCTCTTTATTCTCTACGTAATATCAGTCCTCCCGTGTAGCAGAGAATGCCAGACAATATCCTTATAGATGAAAAGGAAACTTGGGACAGCAGAAATGTGGTTCTACTTGAGGATGCTGAGGATACCATGGATCAAACATGTGAGCAATGACAAAGTTTTAGAGGAAATAGAAACAAAATGAAACTTATACTTAACCTCAGCAAGTGACAGTTGAAATTTCTAGAGTACATAATGAGGAAAGAGGGATTGGAAAATCTGATACTCACAGGACAGATTGAAGACAAGAGGTACAGAGCAAAACAACACATAACATATTTAGTGAGCTTGAGTAAATGAACGGCAGAACAAGGTTTATGAATGATGACAAAAAGACAAAATTTATTAAGAGCTACAAAGGACAGTCAATTTTGAAGAGCATGATCACATAGAATAAGAAGATTCTTTGAAAGTTTACTGGTCAGGGTTAGCATAAGCAGGTCATTTCTCATTGACTACCTGAATAAATGTTTCTTGTCTTGCACTCTAATTACTGAAGGAGACAATACTAAGCAAATCTAATTCTTGTAGAATTCATAATAGATTTGATTTGCTTAAAGGCATATCAACTCTTTAATGGTCATTTAATACTATAATTTAATTTTATTGGGAGCTTTGAAATAATAAAAATATGATGTTATTCTTCTTTCACAGTTGAATACATGGTAGATGATACTCAGCTTTTGTGTATATACATGGTGCGATGGGTAAATGTTCCCCATTTTATATTTTTAAATTTGCTTATGGACATTGTTTTTGATTTTGTAATCTCCACAGTATAATAGGGTCAGTTGGGTACTATCTGTGAGAAAAAGAGGGTCATGATGCAATTCACTTGGCCAAAAATTTGGAAACAGCATGTTGTACTGCTTGGTAATAGCAGAGAATTCAGAAAAGGTTGGATGAGTCTAATGGTGATTATGAAGGTACAAGAACTCAGAAAAATCATTCTGATCATTCTGATAAGAAAAGAACTTCCAAATTTGCTGGTGAGGGAGTCAGATGCAACATGGAGGCCTACATCAAGTTCTTTGAGGAGGTAGTGCCACCTTGGGTCAAGAGGGTGGCTGCTGAAGACCTTATGTCTGGCAACAGGATTCTGCACCATGCCACATAAGCACGTGAACCCATTCGTGTCTCTCAGAAACTTTCTGTGACTACATCACCCCTTATATCTAGCCACCCAGATTTCAAGCCCCTTGATCATTATGTGTGGGGGCACAGTTGTGTGAGAGACTAATAGAACTCCTTGTAACACCAAAGATGAAATGAAGGCAAGGGCAAGGGTTAGTGACTGTCCAGAAGAGTTGCAGGATATTGCGAAGTCATCTGGAGGCCATGGTTGAAGCTAATGGCGATTTTATTGAATAAATTTACTCTTTAGTATCTCAAGATGTTTTTGTGTAATTTTCATAAATACAGGGTGCAGCAAAATGATCTGACACATTTGTAGGTGCCCTGACTACATGAATTTAAGCATGCTACTAGATTGGCACCTAGGTCCCACCATTTTACTGTTGAAATAGTTAAATGTAATCACCACTTCTACTCCAACAGTTTCTTTCTTTGTACTTCCCAACATTGGAACTCCCTTCCTCTTACTTGCTTCCCTGATAACTACAATCTTCAAAAATTTGATTACAATGTCAATTGCCATCTTCTGTTGTCTTGATCCCTGTCCTTTTTTCCTTTCCTCCATCTCTTCTACACTCAGTTGTTTCTCTCCCTTTCACTCTCCATAACCCCCTGCATGCTAGTAGCACTCCTACCTTGCTTGGGGTGAAATGCTTAAAAAAGAATAAATAAGTAAAAATGTATTGCTGGTACTTTTACTATAAAAATGTATTTTTATACTTTTATAGAGATTTGTTTTTGTATCGGGGTTCACTATTTTGGACCCTAACAGGTGCTACCACCCCGGGTTAGAGTGACCAAAGAACAACAGCAATTAACAGGTGGTTCTACACATCTCAAAACCCCCAACCTCCTGTTCAGAGGCCTTGCTGCCTGATGTAGTTTCATAATAGACACTTATATGTTTCTAAGTAATGATTGATAGTATCTTATTATTGAAATAGTTATATTTTAATCCCAGATTTGTTTTCAAGAGTTAAATGTTATCATTATTTGATGAACTGCTTCTCTTAATCTTTGTTATTTTGATAACTTCTTTTGGGAGTAAATTCTTTTATCTCCCATAAGCGGTTATCACAGATCATACTTTTTATCATGTTTTAACTGACAATGATTCATCCAACACAGTCATTATTAGTTTTTATTTTTTATCTTTGCATTCTTTCAGAATTTTCTCTTTTCTCTCAAATAAAAATAAATAATTTATTTTAAAATTCCCAACTTGCATACACATGGCAATCATTGTCTTTCCTGCCTCAAAGAAATTTGTCAATAATATATTTATAAATAGTATCTATTTGGGGTTTTGCAAGAGATTGCCAGGAGATATGCTTTATGCCAATTTTAAAATCATTTTCCTTTTTACAGCTAAATTTCTAGTTATAGGTAACACCATGTCTTTACAGATGTGTTCAGTAAAGTACTTGTAAAACCAGTATTAGATACATGATATAAAAAGAAAAGCTTCCTTGTGAGTGCTTACATAAAAATAAGTGTGTCTACTAGAGACCTATTATTGTAGTGAAGTGGTTTTATTCATTGTCTTCCTAAGTGTCTCTTCCTGCAAGTTGTAGACTCTTTCATTCACTTAACACTTGAATTTACCAGCCTCAATGCTATTTCATAAACAATTGTTCAAGATCCGCAAAGAAATATTTTTCATTCATAACTTCAACTTAACTGAAATCAAAAATGGATAAAAGACACATGGCTACAGAATATTTTTAGATGAGAAGTAGACTTGACTTTTCAGTGGCTACGAGGGGAACAGTTTTCAAAATTCAATAAGCAATTCCTTCTTAATTCATGGCTGATATTAAAACTGAAAATACAACAGGATAATTTTTACCATAATTATTGCAGTTAAAAAAATTGTAAATGATGATATCCAATTTATGAAATATGTGAAATTTAAGAAATCTGGATAATAATGACTTTACTCTAAGTGGAATAATTACTTTTTAGTAAATTTTCGACAATTTTAGCTCTGATACAACAACTAAATAATTTTACAGTACACACACACACACACACACACACACACATATATATATATATATATATATATATATATATATATATATATCATAAATAAGACAAAGAACAGATCACGTAAGAATCCACAGTTCTTAGCATTTACTTTTTAAAAAATGCTCAATACAAAGTAGAGCAAAATATTATTATAATATTTTTATTGTAATAGACTACAATAAAAACATTTTCCATCGCTACAGAAAAAACTTACATGTTTCGGAACTATAATGGTTCCTCTTCAAGCAATGGTAGATGATGTTAGTTTTTTTATTGTAATCTATTATAATAAATATATTATAATAATATATATCTATAGTACTAGTAATATAATTGGTATATAATTCAAGTGGGCCCTAGTAATATCAAATATGAAAACTGATCCACAAAAAAGTTCAATGTATTTAATATAACAGAGCATATAAATTAATTACACAACAGAATCCAAAATTACCTCATTGTTGTATAATACATATATATATATATATATATATATATATATATATATATATATATATATATATATATATATATATTACAAAGAGTTAATTATACCTTGAATTAATTAACTCTTTGTAATGTAAAATATATGCTGCCTATTTTATTATTTATATTATATATATATATATATATATATATATATATATATATATATATATATATATATATATATATTGTTGTGCATTCAGGCAGCAATCTCTCTCTAATACATGCTTCATTAAAAATAACTGGCAAGGCAAGTTTAAGTTTTTTATTGTTTTTCTTGTACAAAAGAGACTCATAGTTTGTTAATTTGTTTAATTATTTGTTTAGATTATATTGAGGGGGCATTGGCTACCTTATTTGTTTAGATAAAATATTGACTTTGTTTAAAGTATGTTACATTATCTTCATTGTAAGTAGGGAAGAGACTTAGATTTTTATTCTATACTTAAGTATGTTGTATCCCTGATATTGAGCACTTTCACTCACAGCTATAGCATACCTTAAAACTAGATTTTTATCATATATACATTATATTATCATATATCATTTGTACACATACAAATTGTTAATTTATTGATTTCCAACTAATGAATAAACATAATTTTCATATAATTAACTGTACACAGATATATAATAATTAAATATGCATAGACAACAAAAAAAATTTGACTTAATAGAAATAAATCTCATTTTAATGTTTGAAAAAAGTATTCATACAATGCAAATTTCAGATTTTAAAACTCTTAAATTGCTTTAATACTGTAGATTATTCAAGTGGAATATTCTAGAATGTTCCAATAATTTTATCAGTAGTTATTTTTAGCCTAAAAATCACAAACAGAACATTCTGTAAATGATATTCATGCAAGAAGGTTTTCATTATGGCAAGAGGTAAAGAATTGACAAATTTGCAAAAAGAACTGATTGTTAAGCTCTGGAAAGAAAGTAAAAGTTACAGGAAAATCTCAGACAACATAAATATTCCATTTACTACCATTAGATCATTCATTGCAAGGTATAAAAAACTCAAAACTGTTGAAAGTCAAAGAAGAACAGATGCTCCATGGAAGATTTCTACAAGATCTTTGAGGAAATTAATGCATCAAATTTAACAAAATCCAATGGTTACTCATCAAGAGTTGCAAGATGAATTGCTTTCATCAGGAATCTGTGTCACTAAATGGACAATAAGCAATGAAATTCATAGGAACAATCTAAAGTCACGCTCCCCTCGAAAAGCTCCACTGCTATTGAAATGACACAGAGATGCTAGGTTGAAATTTGTTTGTGAATATAAGGATAAGGAAAAATCATATTGGGAAAGAGTATTATGGACAGATGAAACCAAAATTGAGTTGTTTGGATGTAATTCTAGAAATAATTGTATAGAGGAAAGATGGCAATGCCTTCAGACAAAAGAACACAGTTTCAACAGTGAAATTTGATGGTGGCAATATCATGGTTTGGGAAAGTTTTTCTACAAAAGATACTGGCAACATATTAGTAATAGATGGTAGAATGAATGCCACACCATATCAAAATATTTTGGAAGCAAATTTAATGATTTCAGTTGAAAATCTTGAACTTCCTCCTGACTGGATCTTCCTAATGATCCTAAGCACACTGCAAAAATGACTTGCTAAAAATAGTCTAAATATCTTGAAATGGCCAAGTCAGTTCCCAAATTTAAATCAAAAATTCAAATCCAATCAAGAGCTCCAACAAACATACCAGATGTGAAGATTATATGCGAAGAAGAATGGAACAAAATACCAACTAAAATTTGCAAATCATTCATTGAGAACTACAAGAAGAGGTTGGTTGCTGTAGAAGTGAATAATGGCGATTCTACAAAGTATTACATGAAGATTATGTATTCTTTTTTGTATTGTACGAATACTTTTTTTCACCCATTAAATTTGATAAATGGCATTTATTTCTATTATATCAAGGTTTTTTTTTCTGTTTTCTATGCATAATTAATTATTATGCATCTGTGACAAGTTAATTATATGTATGTTTATTGGAAGTTGGAAATACAATAAATTAAAAATTTGTATATCTACAAATATTTGTCCCCCCCTCACACTGTATATTGTGTGTGTGCATGTGTGTAGTGACATGAATAAAATGGACCTGCCCTATTTTGAATAGATTCAATCGACTACTAATAAGTCAGCTGTCACTCAGTATGGAGGTAGAATTTCTATGTCACAGACCAGAAGACATCACAACAATATGACATCAGTGATAGGTTAACACTGTCAGATGAGGTGAACTTTGTGAAAACATAGATTCATTGTTTTGCTACCCAAGCATGGGCCAAGAAGTTAAAGGCGAGGAGAATAAGATTGTAAATGTCTTTTTGGCTTTGGCAGGATGTGAGGCCATCAGAAAGATCTCTGTTGTGGTGTATCCCAGAGAATTGGAGGATTTGACTGTTTCACAAATTTTGGACTTTATAAAGAGAAATTTGCACCCAAGAAACTGCATGGTGCAGTAATGGATAGTGGCTTGGATTGAGGAATCAGAGAGCCGAGTTCAAGTTCCAGTCGAATCCATTACATTCACTTACATGCTAATACCCTTGAGAAAAGTATGAATCCTCTTCTTCTCCCCCCAGCTATGGGTAAATAGCAGGACAGACTGGGTTCTATAGCCTTGGATGACCACTGGTCTACCGCAGAAAGAAATGGCAACCTACCGTGGGAAAAAATCTGCCTTGTCAGTCATGTATTGAAAGATACATGTTTGCCTATGTGTGTATCACATAACTGACTGACTATTGCTGAGAGGACAAGATTTCTCACAAGCAAACAAGAGACAAACAAAACAATAATTTAGTATGTAAACAAACTACAAGTGGCTTCTAGATTTTGTGAGTTTGAAAAACTTGGTATTGGAGAACTGACCACTGAAGATGAGTTGATACATTTGAGAGTAATAATAATTGAAGGTATGCATTATGTTTCTTACAAACACAAAATTTTAGCAACAATTAGAGTTAATTGCAAAATGCAATGCATTCAAGAGTAATAGAAAGCATCTAGCATATCAAATGACGTTGTGTAATGCAAATAGTCTGATAAAAAGCATGAACAGGACAAGGAAATATGCCCAGCTTTAGGACAAGTAACCTTGAATTGTGAAAATAAAAACCATTTCTAGTCTGTGTGCAAGCATAAAAGAAAAATAGAAAAGGGAGAGAATTTAACACTCTCCTGCTCAGGAAAATACAGCTGTATTTGTGATACAAAGGCATAAAGAGAAAAATGCCACAGAAAATTTAAATGGTATAACTTTTCCTATGCAAATAGATACTGGGAGTGATGTCACCCTAATCCCAGTAAAATTCTGGAAACAAATTAAAGAAAAGTTAAATTTAAGACAGTTTGATGGTTCTTTCATCAAAACATTAGGTTGTTCTGAAAGAGCTGTTTTAGACCAACACATGCTTCAAAATTATTCCTACGATGGTAGTGAAATGTGAAAAAAGTCATGGACTCATGGGAATAGATGTCTTGAAAGTGGATACAACCAAATTAATTAACAGCGTGAGGTTGGAAAGTAATAACACGGGTATTTTAAAAGGATAAAAAGCGAGCATTTAATTAAAAGAAAATAGTCACCCTTCTTACTTTGAGTGTCACAGACTGCCCACTCACATATATTTAGTAGTTGCTAAACTAAAAACAGTGGTGTAGCAAGGCATTTTAGAGCTCTGATGGAAGTAATTGGGTCTTGCCCATTGTTTTATGAAAACGGGATGGAGATTTAACGATATGTGGGGTTTATAAAATAGGAGTAAGCTACAAAATATGCTCCAATTCATTCTCTATTCCTAAATTTTTTTAAAGGACCTTTGAAAATGTACTAACTGGTGATGTTAAGAATATGATCATCTATTAAGGCCATATATGCATCAGTGCTACGAGTGGAGACGGGCTAATAATAAAGGATTGTGTTTTAAACAAATCAAAAAACATTGGGATCGCCATAAACAAAAATAAATGTGTGTTAAACAATAACATATTTGGGACACCAGATTTCGAAAGATGTAATTTCATCAGACACAAATTTGATAAAGAAAATAGCAAAAGTATCTGCACCTACAAATAGAAAAGAATTGGAATCTTTTTTAGGGTTAGCCAATTTTTACAGCAGATATTTGCCAAAGTATAGCATAGTTACAAAAAAAAGAACAATGAATTTAATTAAATGGACCCAATGGCAGAATACAGCATTTGAAAATTTAAAGAAAGAACTTATAAAATAACAGGTTGTGAAAATTTCTGACCCCAAAATTAAATGATTTTAACTATGGATGCAAGTGAGTGTGCCGTATCAGTGATTTTCTCTCAAGAATCACATCCTATAATGTACCTTTCTAAAAGTTTAACATCATCTGAGGGTAACTATTCAGATATTAAAAAGAAGAGTTAATTATTATACAGAGAGCACAGATACACAACTTACCAGTTTTTATTTGGCAGGAAGTTTCTGCTTAAATCTGACCATAAAACTTTAGAGTTTATTTTTAACCTCAGGAAAGAATTACCTAAAATTATATCTAGAATTTTAAGATAGGTCATAAAGCTCATGGCCTTTGATATTGACATAGAATATATGAAAGGAAACACTATTTCACATGTAGATTCTCTATCAAGACTAAAGTTCAACAATTAACTATTAGAAAAATCGGACAATTCAGAAGATAAAATATTGCACAGGATTGAAACAGATGTATTACTGTTGGATTTTGTCTTGCATTTGAAACCTTACAGGATCTGCTATTAAGCAAGATTGGATGTAGAATAAAAAGAAAGAAATGGAGTGATTGTTCTGAGGCAGAGAGATCCTACAAAGAGATAAAGCACAGGTTAACTACAGAGAAGGGCCTTGAATGCAATGGAGATGTTTTAATACCACCAGAGAGATTAAGAAAAGACATAATAAAATGTATACACAATGATGTTTATTGTGGAATAATAGCAACACAGCAATGATTAAATCTGGAAGCATGGTGGCCTGTGATGTAGAAAAATATGTAAAAAATGGCCAAAGTGTAGGGAAATAAAAAATATTCGCCAAACTAAAATACATTCATGGCCTAAAGAAAAAGAGCCATGTGCTTGCATTCAGATGAATCATGTGCATGCTAAAGGCATAGGACTATTTTTAACTCTGGTCGACTCATTCTCTGGATGGCCTGAGTGGTTAGATTTCAGGATAGAACGGCAACCATGGTAAAGCAAATATTACAAGTAATATTTTCCAGAAATGGAGTGCCAAAAATGCTAGTCTCTGACACTGCACTAGAATTTTGTGATGAAACATTGTGGATACAAACAAATTGGATGCCTCCCTTATAAAGCACCATCCTACCCCACCCGCAGTTTAATTGCAGAAAGAATAGTGCAGACAGTGAAAAATGGGGTTGAAGTCATTTTCCCCATCTAGAAAAATCATAGTTAACTACTGAGACTATTACTGAATTATAGAACTATTCCATGTGTTGGTAGAATGCAAAGTCCATCTGCATTGATAGGAAGATAAATTAGATCACCTATGACAATGTCCTGTTCAATAAATGAAAATAAATTATATTATTACTAAATTGAAAAATAAAGCTTCTGTAAGTTTGCAATTTTTGTTTATTTATAAGTTTGTATGTTATGCTATAGCTATAAACTGTTAAATGCATTGAAAATACAAAACACTATTCAATTACATCATTAGCAACTTGAAAAATAAAGCTTCTACATGTTTGCAGTCTTTGCTTATTTATAAGGTTGTATGTTATGCTATAGCTATAAACTGTTAAATGCATTAAAAATACATAAATGCTATCCAATTACATCATTAGCAAGTAAAAAAAATAAAGCTCCTGAAATATTTTGATTTTTTACACTTATTGTGTATATGGTAAATCCAAATTTTTGGTTTTGGGGTGACCTTTTTCAAAAAGTAAAACAATACATTTTTCATTACTTTTGAATAATAGTTCATCGATGTATGACACAGGAACATAAGGTTACAAAAAATTATTATTTTTATATATATATATATATATATATATATATATATATATATATATATATATATATATATATATATATATCTTAAAAAGCTAGAACAAACTTACCAAACCAATTATGGTTTCACCCCTTGGGTCTTCCAGCGGGTGTAATTTTAACCAACCTGAATATTATATTGTTGTTATATCTTTTTACCATATTTACAAATATTGCTCTATGGACGAGGTATTGGGCACTCTCTAAAATCTCATAGAATAGAATTTATAATCTAGTTAATTTTTTGAGGAAGAAGAAATATATAATTTCTGTGTTTTAGTTCTTATTATAATCATCAAAGATTAAATCAAATCAAATATGTCAGCTGGACTTTTTGGGTGAACAGTGAACTTATAATTAATTGATTAGAACTTATTAATTAGTTGATTAGTGGATAATTGTTCAATCATTGTCTGTTTGTCTTCCTCCATTGTATGAATATCAAGTCATATGTAATTATATCTTTACTCAAAACCTTATTGAATCTATTTTTATGTGGGAAAGTGTGGGCTTAAATATAAAACAATTGGTTATAAGCAGAAGTTTTTATCTTATCATCTTTTTATCATTGGTAAGTAATGAAGAAACATGATTTAACAGTTGAACTAATATCCTCAAGAAACAAAGATCAATTAAAAAAGATTGTAACTGAGAATTAGCATGAAAGGACTGAAAGAGATCAACATGGATCAGATATAAATGAACATAAGAGACTGAAAGAGATCAACATGGATCAGATATAAATGAACATAAGAGACTGAAAGAGATCAACATGGATCAGATATAAATGAGCATAAGAGACTGAAAGAGATCAACATGGATCAGATATAAATGAACATAAGAGACTGAAAGAGATCAACATGGATCAGATATAAATGAACATAAGAGACTGAAAGAGATCAACATGGATCAGATATAAATGAGCATAAGAGACTGAAAGAGATTCAAACATGGATCAGATATAAATGAGCATAAGAGACTGAAAGAGATCAACATGGATCAGATATAAATGAGCATAAGAGACTGAAAGAGATCAACATGGATCAGATATAAATGAGCATAAGAGACTGAAAGAGATTCAAACATGGATCAGATATAAATGAGCATAAGAGACTGAAAGAGATCAACATGGATCAGATATAAATGAGCATAAGAGACTGAAAGAGATTCAAACATGGATCAGATATAAATGCGCATAAGAGACTGAAAGAGATTCAAACATGGATCAAATATAAATGAGCATAAGACACTGAAAGAGATTCAAACATGGATCAGATATAAATGAGCATAAGAGACTGAAAGAGATCAACATGGATCAGATATAAATGAGCATAAGAGACTGAAAGAGATTCAAACATGGATCAGATATAAATGCGCATAAGAGACTGAAAGAGATTCAAACATGGATCAGATATAAATGAGCATAAGAGACTGAAAGAGATTCAAACATGGATCAGATAAAGATAAAAACAAGAGACTGAAAGATATTGAGATGGATCAGATAAAAATGAGTATAAAACTGAAAGAGATCAACATGGATCAGATAAAGATGAGTGTAAGAGTCTGAAAGATGGACGTGGATCAGATAAAGATGAGTATGAGGCTGAAAGAGACCGAGATGGATCAGTTAAATATATGCACCAGAGACTGAAGCAGATCGACATGGCTCACATAAAGATAAACAGAAGAGACCGAAAGAGATCCACATTAAAGTTAAGTGTTTGTTGTAACCTAGAAAGGTTTAGTGAATAAGAATAACCAAAACGTAGGTTGGAAATGGAATGGTAATCTTTATAACATTAACAACATACAAGATTCACCAGCGGCATGTAGTAAGTAATCTACTGCTAGTGGTGAATCCCCCAGACAGTATATTCCACAGTATTTATGAAGATTGGTACATACCCATTATAGTCCATAGGTACGGCATAACCCCCTCCGCCCACTTTTTTTTAATTTACTCTGCCCAGAATATCTTTTTGGGTTGATTTATATTCTCTCTGTATCCCTTCTTTTCCTCTTACTTTGTCTTTTTCGGACATCTCTCATAGGTGCTTTCTGAGGAATGGGCACATCGAATGTGTCAAAAAGAACTTCCATCAACATCAACATCCACTGGGTATCGTTCTCTTCATTTATATGCCTACTTTTTATTTGATTCCAATGCCTTTTGTGCACCATTTCCGGTTCTTTAACTAAAACCTCCTACCGATTCTTCAGACGATAGTTCTAATTTTTCCAATATCTTTTACCTGTCTGATACATCCGGTAAAAAACCTTTTTTACCAACTTCGTAAAATTTATTTCCAGCTTTTTATACCGTATATTCAGTTTTTTTCTTATTGGATATCAGCTTGTCAAAAACTGATCTTATTTCCCAAGCAGACATAATTTATGGCGCATTTTTATTTGGTGTAAGAAGCCGATACACCTGTAGAAATTGTTCCAATGCTGCATTTTTTAGAGCCCTCTTAAAGGTATCCACAAAACGCTCTGCCTGGCCATTACTTCTAGGCTGGTAATGGGCAATTGTTATGTGCTACAACACAAACATTTTTCAAAATTCCTTGAATTCTCTCGATGTAAATTGGATGCCTTTATCCGAAACAATAGAATCTGGTGCCCCGAACTTCGCGAACAGTTCGTGTAGAAACCCAATTACTACTTGCGTGGTTGGTTTCTTACATCTCAATATATCTGGCCACTTGGAAAAATGTCTTCGACGATCAGATAATATGACCCATTAAGTGGACCAGCACAGTAAATATACAGACCTGACCATGGGCGGTCAGATTCTGGCCATGGATTGAACTTTATTGGTGGTGCTTTAGCTACCAAAGCACAGCATTTGCATGACTTTACCAAATATTCGATGTCTCTATCTATGCTACACCAGTATACATAACTTCTCATTAAGCTTTTCATTCTGGATATACCAGGGTGTCCTGTGCGGAATTCTTTCAGGATTCTTTTCTGTAGTAATAAAGGTACCGCCACTCTTTCGCTATACATGAGAATGTCATTGCAAATTGAATATAAAATGAATTCTGTTTTACTCTTGTCTTTTAGTTTTTTTCTTCATTTCCGCAATAAAATTGTCATCAATGCTTTATTTTTTATTTCTTCCAAAGTCACGGCTATGTAGCGGACCGTGGGGGTGAAGATGTGAAGAGATATCAGAAGGTTAAACTTTCCTGATGGCAGGTCCACCTTCATGAGAATGTCGGACTTTAATTAAGTCCAAAGAAGACAAAGAAAACAAACAAGACCGATATACATGGGTAAACAAATATATATTAATAACAAAACAAGTTAAACAATGACATGGACTGTTACATAGAGTTTGTATGGAGAAATTATGTGTGTATGTTGTAAGTGTTCGTACGTACGTGTATTGTATTGCGCGTTCCCAGAATTTGGGAAACGCTGTAACTGTGAGAGGCCACATATTGGTGTAAGTGGAAAAAGAAAGATCTTACCTCGTCTCCGCGCGAGGTAGCGGCCCGAGGCCTAAGTCGAAAAAGAGAGATTTTACCTCATCTCCACGCGAGGTGGCGGCCCAGGGCCCTGAGTCGGAAGAGAGAGAGAGAAGGGTCAGCCAGTATTTATAGCCAGGGGAGAGAGACCCCTGTTGAAGGATTAAAGAACTGAGGAGGAGCTAACTGCGACAGGTAGTTCCAACACAGTATTGCATAGAATATTTTTTATCTCTACTTCCGCTTGTAGAGAAGCAATGACTGTGTCTTCCAAAGGTTCACTATTTCTTGGAATACGTCTGGACAATCCGTTCGCGTGACTCAATTTACTTGATGGCAAGAATTCCATCTTGAAATCGTAATTCAATAAGATAGTTCCCCATCATTGTAACTGTACGGATCGGTAGGCCTTTTTAGACCCATAAATAGCTAGCAATAGTCTTGTGATCCGTTTGTAAGATAAACCTTCTTCTGTGAATGAATTTATGAAATTTCGTAAGAGCAAACACAATCACTAAACTCTCCTTTTCTATCACGGAATAATTCTTTTCGGCTGGAAGAAGCGTCCTGAATGAGTGTTCAATAGGTTTAATCGAGCCCTCTTCGAGTTTATGCATAATGCAGTCTCGTATTCCGTGTGAACGAGCGTCGCTTGCTACGATTATTTCTTTTTTGGGGATCGTAATGCTTCAAAAACAAATCCGACGTTAGCATTCCTTTAATTCTTTCAAATGCTTCCTGGCACTCCGTAGTCCAAACCCATTTAGAGTTTTTTTTGTAATAGTTCGTTTAACGAAGCTCGCAAACAATGCATGTTTGGCACGTTGAAATAATTTGCCAAAACCAAGAAACTTTGTAGGGAGCTGGCATCTTCAGGAGAAGGCGCGTCTTTTACAGCACTGGCTCGTGCTGGATCAGGTTTCCTGCCATTTTTGTCAATTACTTGTCCCAAATATTTGATTTTAGCCATAAAAAATTCACACTTTTCGTCTTTCAACTTGAATCCATAGTCCTGAATCCTTCCAAAAACCTCAAAAACATTTTTCTTGTGTTCTTCTGTGTTTCCACTTTTCAGCAAAATATCCTCAAGATAAACGACTGCAAAGTCAATTCCACTAAGCATCGTATCCATTACTTGCTGAAAAATAACTGAAGCGACGTTTATTCCGAAAGTCAAACGATTGTATTTATACATTGCTAGATGTGTTTTTATCGTAAGTAATTTGGAACATTCGTTGTCCACATCAATCTGCAAATACGTGTCACTTAGGTCGATTTTCGAAAATATCTGACCTTCGCTAAGTTGCGCAAAAACCTCCTCCGACATGGAATTTAGCTTTCATTTTCTTGCACCTGCCTAACCCACCAGACAATACCTCTGGGAATTTAATTTTTGTTGGGGGATCTCCCCTTTTTACACAAATGGACTCACCCAAGGTATACATATACTACTGCCAGTGAATACCCGGGAGTACGTTAAGTCAAGTCGGACAGTAGTAGTAAGAACGTTGAGTCGGTCGAGTAGTAATAGAGGAGGGTAGCACAAGAGTCACAGTCACGAGCACTTAGACTCAGTAAGAAGTCATACAGCGATACGTCGATACCAAAGACTTTATATATATTTGTCAACTAACCCCGCATTCCTGGAACTACTAACCTGCATTACCAGTTTGTATTATTACGTTAATATATTTATTTCCTATATTCATTCTTGGCGTTTGTTATTATTTGATACCGGATTTCATCCCGGAATCCATAACAATTTTTATCTCTTTCTTCAAACTTTTTTGCTTTGTTCCACCTTTAACTTCTGATCGGACTGTTTCATAAATTAAACGGCATTATCCAGTCCGTTCCAAAATGGTTATTTTTCATTACAATCTTAATTTCAAGGTTTTATCGTTTAACGTCACATTTGTTATAAATTGTCCTTCGAATTTTATTTTCTATCCTGCAACACTACAAGCGATTTTCTTGCTAACCATTAACATTGATTTTCCTATTTTTCTCCATGTCTCTATCTATTAATTACGCTTAAATCCGATCCGCTATCCAATTGTAATTCAATATTTTTGTTAAAGATTTTTACCTGCACAAATTTCCTTATATTTCGACCGGCAGATTCATCCATCTAGTAACTTGAACGTAATTCCTCACTCGTCTTTTCACTTTTGTCTTACTCTGTGTTTTCTTATGTCCTTTTTTTCCCGCACCGAAAACCTTTATTTTTGTACGGACAATCCTTATACTAATGTAATTCTCTACATGCGTAACAGGGGTTAGGAGTAACGTTATCTTTTATTTCTTCACTTTATTTTTTGACGCACTTTTTTAATGTGCGACACAACCGCTTATTTCAATATCTTTGGCATCTATAACATTTATAAGCAATCTTCTGCAGAGGTTTTATAAAGTTAGATTGAGTCCATTTTCCAGTTTATTTAAAACCCTTCTCCTAATTTCACTTCCCATAATCACGGGCTTTCTTCGCCTGGGCCAGGGAAATGCGGCAGACATCCTCCCCTAAATTTTGTATATTTTCACTTGTCCTTTTATCTTTTGCTTCAAAATAAGGGCTTCTATGTCTTTTGGAGGGAGGGGGCATTTCAAAATTTTTAACGGGGGTTAGGAGGAGTGTAGGAGGGTTTTAGTCGGGATAGGCTGGGATCTCTAAGGAGGAGTGTTTTGACGGGGGAGGAAGAATGTTTCTGTGGTGAAGGAGAGGACGGGGTAGAGGTCATGGATAGAGCTGCCTTTTTAGAAGACGAATTTTTTTTCCCCGTCCAATTTTTCTTTGAGTTGTTTGGATATCTGTCTTTTCGCATCCAGTGTCATACTTTTTTTGTAGATCCTTCTGTGAATTCAATTTTGAGACCGGGGCGTTGTCCTTAATGTTAATAGAGGGAGTGGGTCTGTCCGTGCCTTTAGTCCCGGGAGATTCAAGGGACTGAGGCCCCGCTGTCTATCGCTTCCCTCTGGCCCTACCAACCACTTACCATTCCTCCTCTCCCTTCTCCACAACTGCACTGGCAGCGGGGAAAGCTTTTCGGGGAATGGAGGCTGAGAGCTTGACCCAACCGAAAGAGTGGCCATACCAGTCCTAGAGGCTGGCAAGCCCATCACAGGCGTGGCGGAAATTAAAGACTCGGTCAGAGAATGATCTTGGTCGACTGAGACCTGACTTACAGACGCCTTCTTCTATGGGCAGGAAGCGGAGAGGTGACCAGTCCTTCCACAACCTCAACACACCAGTTTGCAGCTGGTCACAATGACTAGCAGCTTAAAGCCCCTACTTCCAGACAGTTGGGGATAGAGAGGAAGGCTTTTTGGTCCAACAAGATGTCGAAACTCCATTCCCCAGTCAGGATATCTCTCCATACTGGTTAAGGAACGCCGCTTGATCCTCCCCGATTACCTGAGGAGGGACCTCGAATATTTCTAATCGTCCGACGCCTGCAAGATTCGTTCTTTTGCGATTAAGTCACTGCATGATGCTTATACACAATCTTCTGGCGTGGGTAAAAATACGCCCCACATGAAAAAGAGGCTTAATCCCCAGGAACTCCTGTAATTTTACCACTATGTCTTTCGACGTACAACAAATTTTGCGCTACGTTTGTTGACACCAAAGACTGACCCTATTCATCTTTCAATTTTCTTCAGTTCTTGGGGATCTTCTAAGAGTCCACATTCTCTGACAAGGTGAGCGTAACTCTTGGCTCGCTCCAAAAACTCTGCAATATTGATTATGCATTTCGGGGGTGGGGAACTATCAACAACAGAGTGATTCCCCGGCCTCAGAATTTTCCGTCTGGTTATTTCTTGTTTTTGCGCTTTTTGAGGGGACTTTTTGGGTATTATTGGCCTCCTAACTTTTGTTGGCCATATTTTGGCTATTTTCGCTATTATTGGCCTCCTTACATTTCTGGGTCGACTTTTTGCCATGATTGGCCTTCCTAGCATCAGGACCCTTCAATTTCGGGTACTCCAAACAGTCATCTTTGTCTGGTGGTAAATTTTCAAAAGCTTTCTTCAGATAGAGTTGGTCATTTTTAGATAAATAGGCGGAAATTTCTTTTTTTTAATTCCTGTGAAGAGAAACTGGAGTGAGGAGGGAAAAATAAAACACATCAATAGATAAATAATTAAAAACTGCAAAAAAAATGATTTCTTCTATCAAAATAGAAGCTAAATAAAAGCAAACAGTACAAACTGGAGAGGGGGAGAAAATAAAGAAGGAATAGAATAAAAAGCATAGCTGTAAACAAAATATAGATTAACTACGTATGTGAAATAATTGAACAAAAAGAAAATCAAACTGAAAACAGTTTAAATTATAAAGAGAGATAAAAAACTGGAAGCAATAAAGTTAAGAAATAAAGCCTAGTAAATAAGAGAAAACTGGGAAAACTAAATGTTAACCCAAAATGAAAAAATAAGTTGTCTGAAACTGAGGAGGGTAAGCAAAGAAGTCAAAAACTGAAAAAAATAAACTGATAAAGTATAAAGAAAGAACAAAATAGGAATAGGAAAAACATAAACGTTTAAAAATTAAAAAAATGGACTTTTTTTGTCATATGTCAAGTCAAAATTAAAATAAACTATAAATTAAAATGCAAAAGAAAAAGAAAAAATACAGAAGTCTCGTTTGACTTTAGTCAAACCAGTTAAATAAAGCCAACAGCAAACAACAAAAAAAAAAGAAAGAAAAAGAAAGAAAAAAGAAATAAAAAAAGAATAAAAAGAATGAAGAATAAATAAATTAATTTATAAAAACCTAAGACTTAGAAATAGGTGTAACAGCAAAAATAAAAATGGGGAAAGGTAAAAAACTGAAAAAAGGAAAATTCAAAACTTCTTTTTTTCTTTTCTTTTTTCTTTTCCTTTTTCTTTATTTTCCTTTTTGCTTTTCTTATTTTTTCAAAAAACATAAATAATAAAAAAAGAATGCTAACTATAAATGAAAAGCAATTGAAATAAAACAAAAAACAGAAAACAGTAATCCAGTAAGACTTTGTTAAAATGGACTAAAAATAAACATAAAGATGTCAGCCAAAGACAGCAAAAACAAACTCACAAGAAAAGAAAACAAAAAATTAAATCAAACAAAAAAATGAATGATTGAAAGAAGGAAAAATAAATTAAATAAACTTAACAGATGTCTTGTATGATGAAGAAAGTTTATAATTAAAAAAATCCAACAGGTTCCTTGTAGCACACAAACTCCAGTCAAATGTAAGTCACTTCCGGCCAAAAACCAAGACTCGTGAACTAGTGGTGAATTCCCCCAGACAGTATATTCCACTGTATTTATGAGGATTCCGATATACCCATTATAGTCCATAGGTACAATATAACAGTGTTAGAGACTGGAAGAGATGGACATGGATCAGGTAAAGATGAGCATAAGAGACTGAAAGTGACCAACATGAATCAGTTAAAGATAAGAGTTATCATAGAAGTTACTAACCAAGAAAAATGGAGGTAGACAGAATGCATAGCAAGAAGGAAGGACAACAGATGGAGCAAAAGGTTGGTTGAATAGTGTCTAATGCAGAGCTAATGCAAAAGAAAGAGAAATCAGGGCAAAGAGAGACAATTTCAAGATGTTTATGAAATGGCATAGAATAGCAAAGTTATGGTCACCATGTAGTTGGAAAAAGCTTTTCTCCAGCAGTGAATGATGTTTCCTAGTACTTTGCAGTAGAACATTGTTCAAACCATAACATCGCCTTCACCAGTTTACTGTTTGCCTATCAAGCATCCTGGTGCCATCAATAAACATACACTCTGCTATCTGTCTTATTCAAGAGAAAACAAGCCACACTGAACCATTTCACTTTCCATTTATACAAGGTTCAGTTCTAAATGTGAATATGCTTTCAGTAACAGGCATCAGTTAGTTTATGTAATCTAATTGGCTGGCAGATTTGCTAGCCCCATGCAAGGACAATAACTGTACTATTTTACTTGATACTTTCCTTACTTCACTTTAATTAAAGCTACTAATAATTTATGCCACGGTAACCTTTTGTTGGTTTGTAGTTGGTATACACTTAACTTCTTTTTTCAATGTCTCATCTATCCAATGCATTTTCAGATGTTTGTAACTGTCTCTCCTCTGACCACTTCCAATAGGTTCATGACAAGTAAATATGAACTCGCCAAGGCAGCACAACTTGTGTGGTACTCATGTTCAGTTGTGGTGAGTACCACACAAGTTGTGCTGTTTTGGAGATGTTCTGACATAGTTTTCTCAATATAACCCTTTAACCAATTCCAAAGTTACTCAATTCTTCATACCTCTATAACTGTGACATTCAGCACTTAAAAATGAAGTACATGAAGCCAGTTTATCTGCTAATAAACCACTGTATCTGATACAAGCAGTTTTTTGAGACAGTAGCTGTCATTCTTGACCTATGTTATTAGTTATAATGTTTTGACTCATCATTGGATGTACATGTGTATACATGATTATATGCCAGGTCCTTGAAGAGTATTTTTTATTGGTCATGCACTGTAAACTAGTTTAATAAAGTTATTTCGTTTCATACAATAAACAAATAAATACTGAATTTTTCAGTCTACATATTTATTTTTATTTGTTGCAAAACAAGTGAATGACTGGTTTTAAGCAATCAAGCAGAGCATGACTTGCATTCCTAGAATGTATACCTCTGGTTTGGATGTATGTGTATTTCAATGCTTGGATATGTGTATATGTGTCAATTCTAGTCACCTATCAATTTACAACATGGCCTTCACACGTAGGGAAAAATAAAAAAAACTTCAAGAACAAACAAGTCTTTACAAATTTTTTTGCATGAATTTTGTATTTCTTTTGTTGTTCCATATTTGATAAAAATCTCTTTGTCGTCTTTCTGAATGTCTCCTTGAAGTTAAGAAAATATGGACTTCAACAACACTTGAGTCATTGTAGATATCAGTAAATTAAAGATCCTTTCCTCTTCTTGGTTTATTATTATCTGAACATCTTTTGATTTGACATAGTCACATGATAATTCAACAGTTAGATTATCAGACTGGTGACAAAATTTTCCAGTAAAATTCTCAATTTTTTTATTGACAAAGAAATATTTGAGCTTTAAAATAAAAAAAAAGAAATATTTGAGCTTTAAAATAAAAAAAGAAATATTTGAGCTTTAAAATAAAAAAGAAATATTTGAGCTTTAAAATAAAAAAAGAAATATTTGAGCTTTAAAATAAAAAAAAGAAATATTTGAGCTTTAAAATAAAAAAAGAAATATTTGAGCTTTAATATAAACAAAGAAATATTTGAGCTTTAAAATAAAAAAAATATTTGAGCTTTAAAATAAACAAAGAAATATTTGAGCTTTAAAATAAAAAAAGAAATATTTGAGCTTTAAAATAAAAAAGAAATATTTGAGCTTTAAAATAAAAAAAGAAATATTTGAGCTTTAAAATAAAAAAGAAATATTTGAGCTTTAAAATAAAAAAGAAATATTTGAGCTTTAAAATAAAAAAAGAAATATTTGAGCTTTAAAATAAACAGAGTAATATTTGAGCTTTAAAATAAAAAAATAAATATTTGGGATTTAAAATAAAAAAATATTTGAGTTTTAAAACAAAAAAAATATTTGAGCTTTAAAATAAAAAAAGAAATATTTGAGCTTTAATATAAACAAAGAAATATTTGAGCTTTAAAATAAACAAAGAAATATTTGAGCTTTAAGATAAAAAAAGAAATATTTGGGCTTTAAAATAAGCTAATGTGAACTTGAAAGTCAGGATTGTTTACATCTGGTAAAATAACAAACTATTATTACAATAAATTATTGAAAACAAGCAATTATAGAGAAAAACTAAATTTTCCACAAAATGTCACATCTAGTAATATCAATAGATCCTCAGATTACACCGTGTTTTTTTTAATTGAATTCTTCCCTCAGGCAAAAAGCCACTGAGATGCAAGGGGTTACTCAGTGTGGAAGAGTTAGAAACAGGATTTTGTAATGTTGTCCAGGGTGGTTATTGAAATAATAACTAAAACAATAACTTACAAATATAAGGGTTTATTTTAAACAAGAACAATACAAGTTCGTCTGAAGCTGGAAAGGAAATTCCCTGAGACCAACACCATAGATGCTTATATAACTGCTGGAATAGTCCATTTAATAGAGGTGTATCAATTCTTTGTATACTAAGGGTTTTCAGTTTGTTCCCTACAATACAGGAATATTGCTAAGGAGCAAGAACTAAAGGAGAGAAACCAGGAGGACGGTAGATAGCGATTGACATTGCATTTAAATTTTTGAAAATCAAAGTTGGCTGGAAAGCATGGAACTAGAAGTATGTTCCTCAAGCTAGAAGTACAAGAAAAGAAACTGTTAGCATAGAATTTACAGTTACATCTAGCCAGCTCAAGTGTAAATTGATGAGACCTTCTTTCCAGTCTAGTACTGTGCTTAAATTCAAAGAGTCCAGGCACCATAGTGAAGAGCTCATCCAAACAATTATCATGAAAGTATTTATAGAAAAGGCAAAGGGAGGCAAATTTACAGTGGTGGGAAAGTAACTGAAGCCAAGAAGTGTTGGCCAAAATTGTTGATTATGTTTTTTTGGCTGGATGGCATTAGGAGTGTTTAGCATTAACTACATTCAAAAAGATGGCTTACAATTGTATTGTGATTTGAGACAACTGTCATATCAGCATTCATACAAAATAACTAGTCACTTTATGAGAACCTCCTCAGTTCTTCTTGCTATGGATTTGACAATGTTCTGGAAGCACTCTTTTGAAATTTGGGTCTGTACTGTTATTATGGCATCCTGGAAATTCTTCTATAGGATTGGCTGTGCATCCAGGATTTGAATCTGATTCCCCACTACACCCCAAAGTTACTGCATAGAACTGCAATCCAATGACTGTGGAAGACTCTTTAACATAAAAAAAAAACTCATTGTTGTGTTCCATGAATCAAGGGCACATAATGAGGAAAGAGGGCTTGGAGAATTTAACACTCACAGGACACACAGAAAACAAGAGGGAGAGAGGAAAAGAGTGCATAACCTATCTAACAAGCTTGTGCAAGTGGATAGCAGAACAGGGTTTAGGAGAGATGGAAAAAGACAAAATCTATTAAGCGCTACAAAAGACAGGAAATTGTGAAGAGCCATGATCACCAATGTCATGAAGGGACATGGCATAGAGAAGAAGAAAACATGTCATGGCATCCCACTGAAAATGATTGGGAAGTGGTTGGTTGCACTTTAGTCATAAATTAATGTATATGGTCAGCCACATTGCTTAGGTAATGTAACAGACATTAAACCATCTCACTAGACACACTTGCATTGTTAACCCTATCAGCAGCAGCAGCAGCAGCAGCAGCAACCTGTTTTCAGTTTGTGAATATGCATAAATAAACAAAAACAGGGAGCATAGATACTGTGAATCTCAAGAAGCTAGCTCTCTTTCTCTTACTTTTGGCCGAGGTCAAGTTAGGATGCTAAAATTAGCACTCTTTCTCTTTCTTTCTTAGCTGCACATGGCTTAAACTGCACACATCACTCACTCTCTAACTCACCAACAGTGTAAGTTCAATTTCTTCTTCATCCTTTTTACAGAGACTCTCTTAGATTTTTTACAGAGACTCTCACAATTCCTTGAATTTGCACTTTTTTTCAGGAATTATCCTCAAAATTTTCTCTGCATGAAGATATTCCCTAAATTTTTATCTCATTTTGTTTCACTTTTTTTGTTTGTCTATCTTCCCCTACCAGTTCAACTCTTTTAGCTTTTATTCAACACATACACCTTCGCAACTACAAATGATGACCTTAAGTCTAATAACAACAGGAGGCTGCAGCATTTAAATGATTTTATAGATATCAAGTGTTCAAAATATTCCCCATACAACCAACCTGAACCATTGGTAAAAGGCAGGCTGTATCCATTCTTTCATGCTGTTTATGCCAAATTCTAGTCACCCCATTTGAATACCACAGCAGAAATGAAGACACATCAGACAAGGCGATATTTTTCCAATTTTCTATTGTTTAGTTTCTTTGGTACTCAGCAAATTGTAGCCTCAGTTTCCTGTTCATATCTGAAAAGAGAGCGGCACTCAGTGTAGTCATCTACTGCAGTAGACCCACTGCTTCAAGGTAAGTTTTAACATGTATATTTCCAGAATGAATGGTTATTTGAGATACTGTTGCCTTTTGATTAACTTGAACCAGCCTGGACATTCGCCTTCGACTTCATTATCAATGGATTTCCAAACACAGAATTGCTACTCACTGGAATTTTTTCTCAACATTCTCTGTAAATCCAAGAGATGACTGTGGCAAAATCCCAGTAGACTAGCAATTTTTCAAAATATTCATAGCTACCTGTCTGATACTAACAACTATGCTGTATTCAAAGTCACTTAACTCACCTTTCTTTCTCAGGTTAATACATGCAACGAAATTCATTGCAGCTGTTAACAAAGAGTTTTTGTTTTTTGTGTGGTGTCACTTTCCTCATTTTAACAAGACACAATATTTAAAAATGATGAAATTGACACAGCACAAAAATAAAAATTCTTTGATAATTGCTTTGACCTGGGTATAATAATAAACTACATCCAGCAGGAAGGGCCTCTGGGGGGTATGGAACCACCTCTTATTTGCTGTTGTTTCCAAGTACACCCTAACTTGGGGTGGTAGCACCTGTTAAGGTCTCAGCTATGGGCAAATAGTGAACCCCCAACCAAACAAAACAAAAAAACTCTATGAAAGTATAAAAATACATTTTTATAGTAAAAATGCCTGCAATACATTTTTATATTAAAATATTAGCAACAATACCTATTTATAGTAAAATGACCAACAATACACGTTATGTAGTTGAAGGCATCCAATTGCGTTTAAAATATATTTAGTTGAAACTATAGAATTGTGTTCAAAATATTTATATTTTGGCATCAAATAACCCATAGAGATGTTGATATGCCACTAAACAAATTCAACCAATCAAACAACTGACATGAAGAACTCTTTCATGATATTAATCCAGATAATATCTGACAATTTCTTAAAGAAATCAAACTGTATTCCAAAATATAACTTCAACAAAACTACAACATAAAACTCATATTACTGCCTCTAGCAATTATGTCTACACAAACATGTATATGAACAAAAGCTGAGTATCATCTACCATGAATTCAATTGTGAAAGTAGAATATCATATTTTTATTATTTCAAAGCTCCCAAGAAAATTAAATTTCAGCATTAAATAACCCATAAGGAGTTGATATGCCGTTAAACAAACAAATCAATCAATTGATAATGGCTTTTGAAGACATTGGACAAGTTACATTTAAGATTTCACTAGAAACTAGAAAAATAGTCTGAAAGATAGAAAAAAAAATCTTTAACAAAAAAATCTTTCAACTTTTAAAAATGAAAAATTTGCTCAATACAAGAACTTCAAACTATTTTAACTTAATTTATATAATCAACTTTTAATTATTTTTCAATGAATACAGTTGGATGCATTTACTTTGCAAATATGGGACCCAGCTTGAGAGAAGAAAAAACAATAACTCTATTAACATCAAATTGTTTCAAATGTTTTTTATCAAGAAATCCTTTGTGTAGAGAAAATATTTCAGAATCATCATGGAGCTAGATAAACCTTGTAAATTGTGACAAATATTTTGATATTTTAAGCTTAAAAAATAATTTCTCCCAAAGCAAGAACCAACCTATATAAATGAATATAGGTAGATATCAATGGGCATAAATATAAACTTTTGCCATAGAATAGCAAACAAATGGAATATTCTAAAAACTTGCTGGTACCATTTTTAAGCTAATTCCTGAATGCATTCATACTTCAGATATTTTATTAACCCATTTAACTTATTTAACAGAGATATTAGAAATAAATGAAGATGATGGCAGACTAGAGAGGGGAACATTACTAAAGAATGAGAAAAGTTGAAAGACAGTTACGCAAATCTTGCCATTGGAAATTTCAGCAAAGTACAGTTTCATTGTTTAGCAGGGGGGGATTTCACTTTAGCAAGTGAGACTGTTAAGTTCTACAACAACAATCACCAGCACCACCAATATGACCACCACCACCACCATAGACTTAAAAACTGGATTTTGAACAAGAAGTCTGATTTTTATGTCAAGTCCACTTGTCCATTATTGTTTATAAAAAAAAAAGTAGGTTACATAGAAGATAAACAGTTGAATATCTTCAAAACTGCAGACACAATGACTGGTCAACAACATTTGTATTTGCATTGGCTTCATGGTATACTTGGTCAAAGGACATCCACTGATTTAATCTCGAATGTTCACTATTAAATATCTTACACATACTAAACTGCTGACATGTTATTAACACAAGTAGTTACTTTTATATTTCTTTATCAAACATTTTCAATCTAAGTTGAAAAGTCAAGTATAGCAAATTTGCTGATATGTGAACTTACCAAATTATTAACCTTAATGAGATTAAACTCTTGAATCATTTATTTGTACTGCAGTATTTTTAAAAGATTTAAAACTATTCATGTGAATTTAGATAAAAAAATAAGAGGTAATTTGAAAATTCTCATAAAATGTAATTCAGATTTTTATATTCCAAACAGTATCCCCCATTTGTAGACATGAATATTAATTATTTTAGGATTATAACCTCGTATTAATTTTTTTTAGTCAAATAGCTAAGTTTCTCATTGAAAAAAGACATTCTGAATGAAAGCTGTTTACATTAAAAATTTCTGTTTACCTCCCTATGTGCTGTGTGCCCCTACAGAATGTGAATGGTCATGTCCCCCATTTGTTTTTAGACTTTCAGCTGATCATTTCTCTATCTTTTTCATGTGTATTATTCATCTGGAAATGCATATTGGCTTAGATTACCCTTGGCTTCAATAGCAGTAACTTATTTCTGAGATTATTATCAAAATTATTTCTGAGATTAATTATGAAAAGAAACTTGTGCATCCTCTCTGTAATTCTCTTTCATTTCTCTACTATTGTGGCTTGCCAGTGACAAGACATGGTTGACATGAAATATACAAAGAGAAAACAGCATTGGATTTAAACCTTACTTTGGTGTGCAGTCTAAATTTGTTGCAGAGGGGTGAGAAAAACAGAATTTTAGTTAATTTTATTTTGTTTATGAAAGTTCTGTACAAAATACTGACAAAAAGATATGAATGAACTGAGAATACAATCATCAAAAATAATCTATATAAATTCACATAATTGATGTCTTATAGTAGTGAAGGTTGAAGTAGAGAATTCTAGTATGTTTGAAACACAAAAATTCTACTAAAGCCTTACTACTTAGAAAGTTCTTATTTATCCAAACATTAGTCAAGCACAAGAATTACTAAGAATTCTGAATAAGAATATGTCTTGCATATTTGTATTATACTATCTACGACAGCTTACAGCATCTTTTATTGTATGTATTACTGTCAAGATGAATACTTTTTCTTTTCACACACACACACACACACACACACACACACACACACAGATTAATAACACTGCCACAAAGTCAATATTATCTTGAATTTATTATGAGATGATATATTAGCAGTTGTTATGATTTTCTTTCATCTGATTTCTGTTGCCCTGTGTTACAACTATAATACCATCAGTTTAATAAGTTCAAGATAATATTACAGTATACGACTCACTTCAGATGATACCAAAATAGACTTTGCACTGAGTGCCCATCAAATAAGCCAGGTGATTCAGTAGGTTGACTTGAGAGATGACCTGGCATGGATATACCAGGTACAGATCCACATCTTCACACAATATCAGTAGATGCCCCTAACATGGAAATATGTGATTGACCTAGCTGTATCTAGGAAGTATACACATCAGAAAAACTAGATAGATATATAAGAACCTACATGAGAGGGAAGAGAAAGAGAGTTTCTTATATCTTTGCAAGAATGTAGTATTCACATTTGAAGAAAACCTTCAAGTTACACACCCACTCACTGACAGTAAGTGACAAAGTCTGAAATTGAATAAACAATAAAGTTACATATGAGAGATTTAATCTTTTTTTCTTATTAGTCTGTACAAAAATAACATTACAATATTACTACTAGTACTACAAGTTTATTATTAATACTAATATTAAAAGTCTATTTAAATGTTAAAGATAATAGTGAAATTGTTATTTGTTTTTTGAATGCCCATTTTGCTGCCATCTTTAATAACAAATGAAAACTCTACGGTTAAATATAATCATCTCTAACCAGCTTCCTTTGTGACCTAATTAGTAAGGCAGCTGCCTTGGATAGGAAGAGAAAATAAATAATAGCTGGAAACTCACCATAGGCTTTTGATTCATACAGTATACCACAGGGACATTTAGAGTCATGCCTTTTCCAAGAGCATTAGCAGGAAAGTAACATTGATTGCTGCAGTTTGAATGCAGTTTACTAAATTCTGTTTTCAATTTGGTTCCACGTCTATTACTTTGTATTTCCAATTTATATTGGAAATATATTGAAATAAATAGCTCAACCCGGTATCATATGGCACAATGGTTATTGACATTGAAAATGGAACTTAAAACAATAGTTCAAACTACAGATAAAGTTGCGGATTTCTATTTGAACTTCTGTGATGAAGAGTTATCATTATTTACATGTGGACTTTATTGTTATTATTAAAATGTTTTAGCCATTGTGCTTTCCAACCTTCATCAGGTGCCTGTCAATCCAGGTAACCTTCAAAGGAACTTTAAAATGAACACTTTCTTTAATCTACATCGTGAATTATGGCCTACACACATACCAACAGCAATTTATCAGCATGAAACATACCCCCCTTCATAATAACAATTACCTGGCAAATATAAGATCAAGTAGTTGAAGAGAAATTATAAAAAATGAAAACAAAAGTAATGAAGCATTCTTGATCCAATGTCTTCCTATAGAAGACTGTAAATCCCACTGGCCAAAACATGGTGATCAAAACAACAAGGATGAAGATTCTAATTCAAATATTCTATCAAATGATTATAAAAATTTTAATTTTGTAAATTTCAAAAATAAAAAATTGTTATCTCTATGACTAAATTCCAAAAGAAAAAATCATTTTAAAAGAGAAAAGAATGAAAATTTACTTATCTATATTTGGTCTGACACAAGACCAGCAAATTTAAGGTACCTAGTAAGGAACAAACTAATTTCATTGTCAATAGTTGACAATTATGCCATGGCAAGGCACCTTGCTTAGCATAAACTAGTCTGGCTCAAGAATAAAATAGTGGGGTGCAATGGTTTGTCTGAATAGATTGCTAACCCTCATTCTATAACAGACAATCTTTAATATTTACAAAGCTGACTTTAGTCTGGTAGCAATGTTACTAGTGTGCAGTACCCAATGAGGATCAAATTCATTATATAGTAGTCATAGTCTGGGAGACAACTTTATTATTATTTGAGGTTAAGATGCTTGAAAGTAGAAAAAATGATAATGAAATAGGCCCATAGAATTTATTTTTCTTTTTTTGTAAGACACAGAAATCCCACCCAAAGAAATTCTATCAGCAAGTACCACCAAGCATTGCTTTTCTCCTGCCAACTGTCCATAGCAGAAGCTGTCAGTTAATTCTAAGATCATACAATAGTCCCATGCATTTTGAGATTTAAAATGACAGACGATCAATTTACCTGTACGTAGGTTCATTGTTCTGTAGTCATAAAACAAAAACAATATTGAAATGACCTTAACTTTTGTAAAGACAAAACTATACAATGTAGCAAAGACCGTTGCATATATTATTCCAGACACTGGTGGTATTTTCGTTCTAGACATCAGTGATATTTTCCTTGTAGACATCAGTGGTATTTTCCTTCCAGACACTGGTGATTTTATTCTTTTAGACACTGGTGGTATTTTCTATCTAGACACCGGTGGAATTTTCCTTCTAGACACCAGTGGTATTTTCCTTCTAAACACTTGTAGTATTTTCCTTCTAGACATTTGTAGTATTTCCCTTCTAGACTCTGGTGGTATTTTCCTTCTAGATAATAGTAGTTTTTTCCTTCTAGACACTGGTGGTTCTGACCCCACTCAAAAAAATTGACAGAGCACCATCTTTCTACTTTCTTCTTCATTTTTTTATTGTACAAAGCTTAATAAATACCAACAACTCTATATCCTACCATATTTTCTTGTGTATAATATGAACAATTTTGTACAAAGATTAAAGGCCAAAAAGTGAGGTCGTATTATGCACAAGTACAGATTTTCAGAAATTTTTTCTCAGCTTAAGAATATCTTATTTGAAATAGCAAGATTGCAAATACACTCAGCACAAAAATAAGTTTTGAAACAGAAATTATAAAAGAAACTTGCGATGGTTAAAAATCCCGTTCATTTCCATTCATTAATAAATTTAAATATTTTAGTGAGATATATTTATGACATTGAGATTTTAATAGATAAGATAGTACAACTTTAAAAATAAATAGGAATGGTTGTACTATATTATACTCAAGGATGTAATCTATTCCCTGTTTTTAGCTTCAGAAACACAATGAAAATGAAAATGAAATGAAAGAAAAATAAATAATAATAATAGCTGGCTTCTCATTTTCCACATATTTGCTAAAGTGGTTAGTTAATCCTGTTGCAGATTCTCACCACTCTCAAGGATACTCCTTGCTTTGTGTATCTGTTGGAAGTCAAGTTTATACCAGACTTGGAACTCATATATACAATCCATTGCTAAAGATGCTGGAAAGATGGTCAGCTCTTTGTACCATTCCAGAAAGTACCTGACTCCACCTGCCATGCTCTTTCTTTAAAAATGACAGATCAGACCCTGAATTCTCACCACTTTCAAAGATGCTCCTTGCTTTTTGTATCTGTTGGAACTCAAGTTTACACCAGATCTGGAATTTATATATATAATCCAATACTAAAGATACTGGAAAGATGATCAGCTCTTTGTACCATTTCAGAAAGTACCTGACTCCATCTGCCATGTTCTTTCTATACAAGAGGCAGATGAGGACAAAAATGGTTTATTGCTGCTGTATCTGAAATGGAACTGCCCAATCCTCTCTTTCCAACCATGGTAGTGTTTAAATGTATTTATGCAGCCTTGTAGGTGATGGAATATTTTCCACCCTGCAACAATTTTTCCATTGCAAACCTATCACTAGTCTGTTGCTATTTCCTTAGGAAAACTTCTGATGGGCTACATTCACTAGTTCAGACCTTTCCAGCTAAGACCCACAATGCCATTTACACAGGGGTGAACCATCTTCATTCCATTCATATTCCAACTAGGACAACTTCTTCTCCAGAGCTGCTACTTTGTGGAACAGACTTCTGAGAGGTTGCTTCCTCAATCCCTCCAATCTTAAATTCTTTAAATTCACTTATATAAGTCATAAAAATTCCTGACCCATGAAGACATAGACAGAATCCCTCACATACCCACAATAAGAAATTTCAAACCACAATTTGAAACCACTCAGTTTGACCAACTTTAATTTGACAGACTCAAGAAATTAAAAAAAACAAAACAATTATTTTAGGTATGAAATATTTAGTCTTCTATTCTTATCAGATGTTACTAAAATAACATTACAATAGTCATAACATTAACATAGCACAACATTACTATAGTTATACAGTTCCATACTTTTAGGACTAAGGTAAGTCTAAGTATTTACATATGATGATGGTTTGAGATGCCAATCAAGTGCTGTTCAATGTCAATATTAATACTTATCTTTGTGTAAAACAAAGATCTACCTGCTGTCCGAACTGGCATACCCCCCAAAATTACACAGCCTAGTGGAATGAAGCTGTTTCATGTAAGCAACTTTTTGCTAACCAAATTTATATTCACTATAAATCCATTTTGCTGTAGGATTATTAGGTGGTGTATTTTTGGAGCCTTAAACTTAATGACACTTTTCTTAATCAAAAGCACCCATATAAAGGATTTGAAGACCATTCATTATTGGATAGACTGTGAAATCAGGTATAGCTGATCATATGTGAAAGAAAAAGGGGTCAGGATGGTCATCAACACAAGTGGAATTAAATCTGAACAATAGATAAAGAACATAAAAATAAGGCAAATGGAAGAATTGATGCACATACTTAGTATTAATAAGTTACTTGATACTCAGCACAAAGTTCAGTAACATTTTTTTGATTTGCCTAAGAAAGAAGAAACATTAAGTTTATAGCTCTAAAATGCCACTATTAAGCCTTTACTTATCTTTTTGTCAGTTTATGTATGCAATATTTGTCAGGTATACAGTATCAGTGAACCTACATGTACAATACCAGTCAATTTGTATATGCAATACGTGTAAATGTATGCAATATCTGTCAGTAAATATATATGCAAACCTGTCATTCTGTATATAAAATACATATCAGTTAATATATATACAATATCAGTGAGTCTCTCTCTCTCTCTATATATATATATACAATACCAGTCAGTCACTAGACATAATATATATATATATATATATATATATATATATATATTCCATATATATATATATATATATATATATATATATATATATATTCCATATATATATATATATATATATATATATATATATATATATATATATATATATATATTCCATATATATATATATATATATATATATATATATATATATATATATATATATATATATATATTCCATATATTTTGGCAACATAAGCACGTCTGATTAAAAAATTTAGATATGTTGTGTTTATTTATTTTCAGTAAAATCCTTTCATAATCATGTGTAAGCTTTTATTGTTTCATGATTAAAGAGAGGGAGGAAGGTACAATGGTTGTATTTATTCATTTTATTTTTCTGAGTACTTTCAATATATTCACAATATCATCTTCAGGATTATGATGTCTAAGACAAATAGTTGTTTGTGTCCAAAGTAAATTTTTGCCTTTATGGTTCAAATGTTAACAATTCCAGTCATGCACAAAGTCACAAACAGTGATTTTTAAATTTTTTCCATATTGTAAATATAATCATTTCAGAACATTTGTACTATATTCATAATTAATTTTTTAAATGTTGGTTTTAATTTTTTAATAATGATGGCTTTGAGAATTTGTAGTTTCTGCTTATTATGTTGTTGGTTAAGTATACGGGTATTGTCAACTAATATACTTCTAAATTTTGAATGTGGACAGGAATGTTTTTGCAGATGTTGTGCAATGTAGGTTGAATCATTCATGTGTAGATTGAGTCATCTTGATAGTGTTATTGTAGAATGACTAACATATACATTAACTTTTCTGACAGAGAAGCAATCTCACAAGGGACATTTAAATTGATATATAGTGTTGGTTTTCTGTGACTGCGATACATCAATTGGTGGGGAGGAGTTATTACGGATGATAAAGTTGTATTAAATTTGGTATAGTATATAATTAATTTTATTCTTTTACTGGGATCTGTGGGGGATATATTAGGATTTATGAATTTTTTTAGGATTAATTATTGTTTATATTTAGAATGCATCTGATTACGATATAGAAGATTGATGTATTTAGGGTCATTTGACGACGTATTATGTTCTATTTGTAATAGATCACCTTATTTGTTCATCAACAATGCAGTTAGGAAAGTCATTATTAATAAGATTTTGTTTAATGTTTTTAAGTTCAGTGTAGAAAATCTTTTTTGTGGATGAGTTAACTTTATCACAATTTATTAAATTTTGTATAATTGCTATTTTTAGTAGTTAGGACATTCGCTCTTATAATTAAGAGTGCATGAGTTTATGTTAATAGGATTTTTATATGGGGAGGCAGTGAATGTATTATTACTGGTGTCTAGCAATATATCAGGAAAAGGAATTTTATTATTATTGTTAAGTTCATAAGTGAATTTAAGGACAGTTATTTTGTAATTTTTGTAGTTCATGTATTTCAGGAATCTTTTTTACTAAGGTGAGAATATTGTCAACATATCTAAGGTAGATGGAGAGTTTTCAAACTTAATAAATATATTATTTTCAAGGTTAGCTATATAAAAGTTAGTAAAAGTTGGGACCAGAAATGAGCTCATGGAAACACCATGACACATGTGTGAACCCTACACACAAACACACACACCATACAATATATATATATATATGTATACTATATAGGTTTCCTAATAATAATGCAATATATATGTATGCAGAAAGAATATATGTACACATACTGGCAAAAACACACATACAATACACAAGAATAGAGGAAGGAAGGCACCATGAAAAGATACAGGGTGGGGGATATAAAAAGATAAGAACAAAGACATACTTCTCTCTTTCTCTGACCAAGTTTAATTATTTTATTACACCTCAAGCAGAAGAACATTTTTCAGCCAGTCCAAGATGCCGGATGACTACTACAACTCACATGAGACAATTGTTAAAAGGTTTAACATAAGAAGAAAACATTCATTTCTTTAAATAATATGTTTAACTAAGCATTCTTTGCTTGAGTCACAAGACCCGAAACAAAAAGTGAAATATACAAAATAAAGTATAAAGAAATCCACATAATAATCAAAAATGTTTGTGACTTTTTCTCTCTTTCAAATAAATACTTTTCTCTCATTGGAACAACAATAATCTCTCCCTTATACATACATATATATATATATATATATATATATATATATATATATATATATATATATATATATATATATATATATATATCCCAAAAACTGAAAAAATTGAAAATAGCATTGAAAACCACTACCCCTGATGACTGGAAATTTTACTAAGAAAAATCAATATTGTGATAAAAATTGATATTTAAAAAGTTAAGTAATCTTTTCATATAATATCATTAATGCTCTATTTTTATATATTGTTTTTAATATTATTTTAATATTTATAATACTGAGCACTATATATAAAAATATCTGCTGTTTCTTAAATTTTAAATCATATATATATATATATATATATATATATATATTAGTGAATATAAATAATTTACAATGTTGGTAGCACGACTCGGAGTTTCATACAATTTTGCAATCTTCACATGCTGAGTGTATTCTGATCTTATTCTATATATATATATATATATATATATATATATATATATATATATATATATACGCACAATATCAGTGAGCCTAAATATACAATATTGTTCTTTAGGTGCAACACAAGTCTCTCTAAAATGACTTTATAGTTAATACATATACACTACTTGTAAGTCCCAATATACAGTGCATGTCAGTTTATACAATGCATTTCTATTGATATATAAATTGAATGATAGTGTATATATACAATAATTCTCTGTTTAAGCCATGTCAGTCAGTCTATATATGCAATGCATATCTGTCTATATATGAGATATCTCTAAGTTAATATATACGCAATACTCATCTCTCTGTATATGCAATGCTTGTCAGTCTACATATCTATTACAATAAAAGCAGTCTATATATGCAATGTTTGTTGAGGCATATATAAAATACATGCCAGTTAATATCTATACCAGAATGTCTATATAAGTAATTTCAGTTTTCCAATATATACAATGTTCTATCACCTATATATCAATATATGTCATTGTAAATATACAGTTACTGTCAATTTATATATACAATGCTGGTCAGCTTATACATGTAGTTCTTCAGTTTATATATTTAGTATATACTAGTTTATAAATCAATATAAATCAGTCAATATATACAATGATTTTCAGACTATATATTCAATATCAATTAGTTTATAATATCAATTAGTTTATACAAAATTTGCCAGTCTATAAATGCAATATATATGAATGCATATCAGTCTATATAGGAAGTGCATGTCAGTAAATATATAGACAATACATATCATTCTATATACAGTTGACTTTGAAGGTTAAAGTTCATAAGCGGAATCCACAAAATATCAAGCAATTAGAGGAATTATGCAAGGAAGAACGGGGTAAAGTAACAGTGGATCAGTGTGAAAAATTTTGTGGCCAACTATAGAAAGTGACTGGAAGCAGTGAAACAAAACAGAGGCTACGCAAAAAAATATTAAATTGATGTATCCAATACTTTTGCATAGGGTAATTTTGAACTTTGATAAAAAAAATGAATTCAACCATGGGTTTTTAATTTTCCTTCCACATACAACTAAAACAACTTTACGAGATATTACTTAGCAAATATCAGGCAAAATGGCGAACATAAACTAGAGTTATAACAGAAAATAACATGTATCCAATACTTATGCGTGTCCCTGTATATGAAACAAATATCACTCTATATACACAATAGTTAAAATTTTTGAAGCCACTCCCAGAATTACAATGGAATAAACTTGAAGGAAGATATTTTGTTGAGAGCAAAATTTAATCATAAAATGCTTTTTTTCTTTTTGTCATAAAATTTCAAATAAAAAATCATATCTAACTTTTTTAAAAACATGTATAATAATTTTCTCCATTTAAAGTGCAAAACATCTATTTTGGGGGCCAATTTAAAATATTACTAGAGGTTGCCTGACACATTAGAACAGTAAGGTATATGAAATACATATAACTCTATATATAGGCAATGTGGCAATGTTTAACCTTTGTCCCCACCTCTAAATGGTGTGTCAAATGGTTGGTTATTTGATTGACACTGCTATTGGACTGTTTTTATCTCCCTTGACAATGTTTATTTACAAAATGTTATATTCTGTGCTAATAGGAATATATACTTGAAAAACAAGGTGGATAAAATACGTAAAGGTTTATTGTAAATAACCAGTACAATAAAAATAAAGGTAACAGTTATGTACAAGGTCATTGCATAGTCAATGCAGTCATGAGTGCTACTATTGGAAGGTCAGTAGTGCTCGTGTAAATCAGAGTCGTACTTAACGGATCCTAGCTAGACTCTGTAGTCCGTTGATTTACAGATACTTATGGGTAGTTACTACCTATAGTGTAGTCACTCATGGGGGTGACAGGTTATTCCATTACATCACAAGATTATAAAAATATTTGAACCCAGTAAAATGTAATATTTATTATTTGTCATTTTATAAAGATTTATTATTTATCATTTTATAAAGAAATAAATTTAAAAAGAAATCTTTTTATTCAAAAATTTATAAAAATTACAAAATTATCAGAATATATAAAGCAATGAAATTTGTAGTACAAATTAAAGAGATTCTGTAATTAAACTTTGTCCATCCACTAAATCAGGAGACACACATTCAAAATATTGACTGTTTGTCCTTGCACCTAAAACCTAAGTTTAAAGGAATATTTGGTTTCATTAGAATTGGTTCACTTATTTTTATATTCTTGTAAATATGCAATTATTGTTGTAAATAAGTAATCTAATAACTAAATTGTGTTTAACATCTTTGTTGTCATTCTCAAGAATAAAGAAAATGTAGAAATCCAATTTCACATGTTTGGGTATTATTAAAATTCTAATAATCACTATTTAAATCAAACATTGCCAAAGGTAATAAACCTCCTTTTGACACTAGTGTTTTGCAGGTACAAAGGTTAAACATTACCAGCAATGCATATCAGGCTATATAGATGACATGCATATCAGGCTACATATATGAAATATATATCATTTTATATTTGAAATACATGTCAGTCTATACATATGAAATGCATAATATTTTATATATGAAATATACTGGTCTATATATATGAAATGCATATCAGTCTATATATAGGCAATACATACCAGTCTATTTTATGAAACATATATCAGTTTATATATAGTCAATGCATATCAGTTTATATATATGAAATGTATATGATTTTATATATAGGCAATACATATCAGTCCATATATGGGCAATGCATATCTATCTATATCACTCTATATATATGTAATGCATATCACTCTATATATAGGCAATACATATCAGTCTATATATATGAAATGCATATTATTTTATATATAGGCAATACATATCAGTTTATATATATATATGTAATGCATATCACTCTATATATAGACAATGCATATCAGTCTATATAGATGAAATATATCAGTTTATACATATGAAATGCATATTATTCTATATATATGAAATGCATGTCAATCTATATAGGAAATGCATATCACTATATAGAGGCAATATATATATCAGTCTATATATATGAAATGCATATCAACCAATATATAGGCATTGCATATATGTCTATATGATTGAAAATCATAGCTTATATATATGAAATGCATATCAGTGTATTAGTGTATTAATATATTTAAATCTTTGCTTTATTTGCTGTATTTTATCTTAATGTTTTGCCAGTTTTGTGTTCTATTTACTTACCTCATAAGCAAAAGATATATGCCAATGATTGATCAATATTTTGCTGATTAGTTTGAATCAATGATTACTTTTACTAACGCATAAATCTAATTCATCTTAATTTTTTTAATTTTCTCCAATGCTTAAGTATCATCTTTGGACATGAAATTAAAATCAGGTTGTCAAATTCATCTTGGAAATAGTAATTAAATCAAGTAAAATCAACATACAATTATCATTGTATAATTTTTTTTTTCAATTTCACATGTATAACAGCTGGTGTTGCTTGTGGTGGGTGACTGAAGGCCTCCTCAACCGTTTGCTGAAACTAAGAACTAAACAGAATAAATTTGTCTTCTTGGCCTCAATCTATGACGAATGCTATTGAGCCAAACTATCATTTGTTTAAAATCATTACTACTATTAATTTTCGAAATATATCAGAAAAGTTTTTCATTCTTTATTTCCAAAATGTTATCTTTTGATTAAGATGTGTCTATAGGTCTCATTTCAGAAGTACAACCAAAAGCAAAAACAAATTGTGCATTTAAAAGTAAATCAACATTTTGACTGCAGATACTGTTGGTCTATAATATGTTCATTTTATGAGAAGATCAGATAAAAAATATAGAAACAATAATTTTTCAAACTTAAAATCTTATTTAGCCCACAACCAACTATATTTCGATGTGTCCTGCTTGTATAATAGTAGATAAATAATATTGTTTAGTGTTTACAATCAAGTTACAATTAGAATAAGAAAACCAATTTAAAAAATTCACTCAAGTGAATTTTGTTCTAGTTGCTATATGAAAGGTTTTGTTGTGTGCAAAGAAAGTGTCACCAAGGTGTGCCAACAAGGTGTGACAACAAGTTGTGTCACCAAGGTGTGCCAACAAGGTATGTCAGAGAAAGCAGAGTTCAGTTTTGACATTTTAGTGTACGTAATATGAAATAGTTGAACTGAAGTTTAGCAGGCAAATTAACTATGAGAGCCCATCAAAACTAGTCAGTTTTAGTGAGAGCTCATCAAAACTAGTCAGTGTCATTATTCCAGCATTTGACTTGAGACTCTGATTACACTGGTCATTTAGTGACACCAAGTCATTTAGTGACACCAACTTAACAAAGTTAACAGAGATATATAAGTGGCCAGTGATTTCAAATGAACATGAATAGACATACTTTAAGATTGAAATTCTTTAAATAAGGCATGAGAGGAAATTATAAAATACTGTGTAGAAATCTTATTAAAAATTCATGTTGGGAATTGAAAGATTAAGAAATGTTACCAGTTTTCATATTTCTTCATTTTCTTCTTTCCAACTGGCTTCTCAGTCAATTCTCACCATTGCCATCACCATAATCACCACACACACACACACACAATACATTAAAAGATATTTAAAATATTTTCATTTAGAGGATCTACTAAGAGTTTTTCTATATATTTTTTAAATTTATGAATTTAATATAACAATAATTCTAAGCAGAAGCTTATGAAGCTTTATTTGACTAGTTCAGCTTTAGTGGTGAAAAAAGTTTATTTTGATGAATGGTTACAAGCGAGAGGGGAGATGGGACGGGTTTATTTTATTACACAATGTAATTCTTTATATATGTTATCTTTTGATGATCCTAGCTCTTCCAAAACTTTTTTTAAGAGTTGGTGGTTTGTGTCTTTGTATTTTAAAGTATCATAATCAACAATAAATAGTTTTATACATCAGCTTTATTTCAAGAGACAATTCAACACCCTTAAGCCAGAACTCTTAAACCAACTTTGTGCACTATGGTCAGTTACTATTTCATTTCTTTCTGGAATTCTATGAACAACTTCAGCATCTCAAAATTACTGCATTATAAATACTTTTCTGCATGAAGAGAACACATCAAAATTAATAAAGTGCAGCTGCATGTCATTGCATTTATATATGATGACATTACGAGTCATATATGACAATAAACTACACCTGCAGCAAGGCCTCTGATCAGGAGATTGTAGGTTTTGAGAATTGTGGAACCTCCTTTTAATTGCTGTTGTTCCTATTTTCACCCTGTTCTAGAGTGGTAGCACCTATTATGGTCCCAGCTATGGGTAAATAGTGAACCCCCAAAGAAAATACTATGAAAGTATAAAAATACATTTTTATAGTAAAATGACCAACAATACCTATTTCAATGCCGAAATTTTTCTATGGAGCTTTTTAGTAATAAAAATATGATATATGTTATTCTGCTTTCACAATTGAATACATGGTAGATGATACTCAGATTTCGTGCATAGACATGTTTGTGCGGACATAATTACTAATTATATGTGTATTTTATGCTGTAGTCTTGATGAAGCTATATTTTGGAATACAATTTAATTTATTTAAGAAATTGTAAGATATTATAGGGATTAATGTCATGAATGAGTTCTTTTTCAGGTTGTTTGGTTGGTTGACTTTGTTTAATGGCATATCAAACCTATATGAGTTATTTAATGCTGAAATCTAAATATTTCGAACACAATTTTATGGCTTCAATGAAATATATTTTGAAGACAAATGTATACCTTCAACTACTGATAAAATAAATTGTTGGTCATTTTGATATAAAATGTATTGTTGGTCATTTTGCTATAAAATAAATTGTTGGTCATTTTGCTATAAAATGTATTGTTGGTCATTTTGCTAAATATGTATTGTTGGTAATTTTGCTATAAAATGTATTGTTGGTCATTTTGCTAAAAATGTATTGTTGGTCATTTTGCTATAAAATTTATTGTTGGTCATTTTGCTATAAAATGTATTGGTAATTTTGCTATAAAATGTATTGTTGGTCATTTTGCTATAAAATGTATTGTTGGTCATTTTGCTATAAAATGTATTGTTGGTCATTTTGCTATAAAATTTATTGTTGGTCATTTTGCTATAAAATGTATTGTTGGTCATTTTGCTATAAAATGTATTGTCGATAATTCTACAATAAAATGTATTACTAGCCATTTTGCTTTGAAATTGTATTGTTGGTAATTTTACTATAGGTATAGTTGATAATTTTTTATATAAAAATGTATTGCTGGTATTTCTACTATACAAATATATTTTTATACTTTCATAGTGTTTTGTTTTTGTTTGGGGGTGCTCACTATTTACTCAGAGCTGGGATCCTAACAGGGGCTATCACCCCGGGCCAGGGTGGACCTGGGAACAACAGCAATTAAGAGGTGGTTCCACACTCCTCAAAATCTTCAATCTCCTAATCAGAGGACTTGCTGTTGGATGCAGTTTATCTTCATACCCAGAAATATTGGATTGTAGAGATATCTGAGAATTTATAGTAATATTCAAAATTTGATAATTAAAAAGATTTCAGATGTATGTTAAAAAGCTGCATAAAAAGTGAATCAACAAAATTGTAGACTTTGAAAAAAGCCGCCAAAAATAAAAGTATAGGATTAAAAATTTGCATACATAGTAGAATATTTTCCAACCAATTTACAGTAACTTCATTAAATTAGTTTCAATAAATTCAAAACCCTTGCATTTGTATCACTGGAAAACAGATAGATATGAGATTTTGCAACAGGTCATGGTCAGTCTGCTCAAAAATACATGATCTTCTGCATAAATCTATGCCAAGTGATTTCCATTACGTCAGCTGGAAAATAAAATGGCTAAAGGTAAAAAGACACACTGACCACTGAAACTACGTGACAACTTCTTTAAGTCAATTTGCTTGTAGTTGCTTTTTTATGCAAATTGTAAATAAAGCCATTTATTAAATGTAAGAACTTTTTTTTATATCAGAGACATGTTTTTTCAATTAACATTTCAAATTATAAGTCTGCTTACTATGAAAAGAAACATCAACAGAAAATTAACTTACACCTTTACATATAAAAAAACTCACAGTCTTACTTCAATTATCAAAAATTTATTTATTATATTAATGAGGATGATGGTGATTGTTGTAAACTATAATTAGTTATAAGTAATCACTACTATTTCTCTAGCAGTTTAGTCTTCAAGGTCAGGATTAGTAGTATCACCCATGTTGCAATTGGATGTATCATAAGGTCAAGGTTTAAAGAAGGTCTGCCAGACATACTGCATAAAAATTCCCAAGTACCCTCAGCACTTCCCCTTTTGGTGACACCTCAGGTGCTGACCAATAAACCTAGCCCCCTCTTGAGAGAGAGGTACCACCTGGGGTGGGGAAAGCCCCCTGGAGCTTGGGTTAATATCCAATGAATGCCAAACCCAACCAAAAGGTCAGAATTACTTTAGCCTCCAGCTGTATCAACTGCTATTTATATGGTGGAGATTTGCATAACAATGATGATGATTTCCAATACCACTACAAATTCACATAATACATTTAAAATCCATAGGATAGCCTCACTCATGATTGTTAAGACTCTTTTCCACATCAGTCAAAATTTGTTGCCATACAGGGTGTGATGGATAAAATGTCATCTAAATTACACAAAAATGAAAATGACATAAAAAAATCTCATTTTAACAGATATATTTACCAAAATGACATAAAAATATTTTGAAATACTAAAGAGTAAATTTATCCAATAAAATCTCCATTGGCTTCAACCATGGCCTTCAGATGACTTTGGAATCTCCTGCAACTCTTCTGGACAGTCTCCTTGTTTAAGGTGAATGCTACCATAATCCTTGCCTTCAGTTCATCTTTGGTGTTACAAGGAGTTTTGTTAGTCTCACTCAACCTCACTCCACATAATAATCAAGAGGGTTGCAGTCTGGGGAGTTAGGTAGCCAGGTGTAAGAGATGATTTGATTTCAGAAATTGTCTGACAACCATAACTGGGTTCTCCTGCCTGTGTGACATGGTGCAGAGTCCTGTTGCCAGACATAGGGTCTTCCAGTAGCCATCCACTTGACCCAAGGCAGCACTATCCACTCAAGTTACTTTATGTAGGCTGCCATGTTGAGTTTAAGGCCCTCATCAACAAATTCATAATCACCATTAGATTCATCCAACTCTTTCTGGATCCTCTGCACTGTCCTCAGGTTGACACCCAATCACTCTCCAATGTTTGTATTGGGAGTTTCCAGCGTAAATGTCAAGCAGTACAGCATGCTGTTTCCAAATTTCTGTTGGAGCGAATTGTGTCATGGTGCTGTTTTTCTTACAGATGGTGTCCAACTGACCCTACTATACTGTGTAGTCAACAAAATAAAAAATAATCAACTTTCATGGATGAAATAAAAAAATATAAAAGGCGCGACAATTTATCTATCGCACCCTGTACAGTGTAGAGTCTAGTAGGGATATGGTTGTGTTTATAACAAAGGCAAATAAAAATAAAAAAAGACATAAATGCATCAGTCTAAAAAAAAGAAGAGAGTGATGCTTTTTTACTGATTTTTTTTTATTTTTTTAATGAAACTAACATTAGTTGTACACGGGTGCAAACCCTGCTTCATGTGAATCAGATGATCTCTGGTATTGAGTCATGCCTACAAGTGTTCATTCTTGTAAAATACACAATAATATAATTATCTATTTCTCTGAGTCACCTAAACAGATTCATTATCAGAGAATGGGAACCAATCAAAATTTCTTGTCTCAGTTTGAATTCCACCATTCAGGAAGTATGCTGGCATGACTTTTTTTTATACAGAAAATTGTCTGAAATACAAATTCTTTCTGAAAATGATGATGTCATGGTTGAATGGCTCCAGTCAGCCATTTCTCTTTCCCCTGTCATTCATTTCATTTAAATTCTCACTGCAAATTAAATCTGCAGATAAAAGCCAAAAATATCTTTAAATACACATTTTCGAGAGTTTATTGACTCATTGACAGGTTGCAGGGTAACAGATTGTTTATATTCAGTTATTCCCAAGAAAGTATGGATCAAGAAGGAGAAAAAAGTGCTTTTCATTTGAATACCATAAAACCACTGTCTGTGTGTCAATTGGAGATTACTTCTTTTTTATCTGGAAAGAAAAACTGAAGCAAAACAGCTGAAAATAATCCTTAACTAAAACAATTGAACAAAGATGACTATCTTGCTACCATTCAATACAACACAGATGTTTTGTAAATTGACAATCTGCAACATGTCTACAGGGACTGATTTGATAACAAGTTTTTTTCTCTTCTTTTTTTCTTTTCTTGTTTATTTGATGAAAAGCAAAATGCTGATTTCCAGCTCAATATGAAGGAGGTTTGAAAATCTTTTTCTTTGAGAAGAACAGTATACAATGTGTTTGTATATTTAAATAGTATTGAAAGAAAAAGAAGAAGAAAAAGAAGGAAGAAAAAGAAGAAATAAGAAAAAGAAGAAGAAAAAGAAGAAAAAGAAGAAAAAGAATAAGGAAAGAAAAAGAAGAGAAGAAAATGAAGAAAAGAAGTAGAGAGAAAAAGAAGAGAAGAAGAAGAAAAGAAGAAAAAAAGAAAAAGAAGAAAAAGAAGAAGCAGCAACAGTATTTCCTTTTGTCTTAAACTCAATTATAAACAGGAAGGATAAAAATTTTTCAAAAACCTAATATTAAAATGTTTAAGACCAGCTACAAGTACATCCCCAATGTGTGCTACACACTCTCACTGAGTCAAGAGAGTAGTGGGAGGAAGCAAAAGAAACAAATTACCAACTAGGAATTATGAGTACTATAAAAATTTTGATGAAACAAAACACCCCATGTGACTAACGTAGGGTTAAATTAAATAAAAATAAACACTCCTCATGCTATCTAATTACAAAAACTAGATCCAAACTTTTTGGCTCATCCAATAATTCCTTTTCTACAGTATTTATTTATTTTTAATTTCTTACTTGTATTGTTTTGTTAAAAATATCTTCTCCTTTTTCCATTGTTCTATAAATGCATATAGTTTTCTTGATTAATGTTAATTGTGTCTTATGTAATGTAAAATGGAAGAGATATGCCAATAGGATTTATATCTGTTTTAGATCATATCACAACACTAGTCTAAGAGGCAGGGTATTTACTCTATTCAATAAAGCCTATGAGGTTGAGAATTCATTTCCCTTGATCAAATTAAAAAGACAGTAGGACTCAAGACTGTATTGAGAAATTTTATCTGTAATCTTCATGTATGTGCAGCTCTTTCAAACAAATGCACACACACGGGGGAGGGGGGGCTGGTGCAAGGGTCTTGTGCTCCTGTAATCTATAACACAGTCCCCCAATCTACAGGGGCCTGCCACTCTACTAGACCTCAATTTTTATAAGGTAGTATTCATATAAAATACAAATTTTATTCTAACCTAATTATGTGCAATAATGGATCATAGGCAATATAGGTGAACAATTCAACTAGAAAAACTGAAAATAAATACAATGTATCTAAATACAAATTAGAGACATGTCATAATAGATCTTTCTATCTTAAGTAAATAAATTTTTTGCAGCAATTTTTAACATAAACTTGAGATTTTTTTTGTAAAAAAGGTGAATAATTTTAACATATTCAACATTATGGATAAAAAATAGTGAATTTTATATTCTGTGTTTTTTCAAAAACAAATTCACGGATTTGGACAAAAAACGTCCCCAAAATCCATGAAAATTTTTCATCTTTTAAAAGTCAGTTGTACTTAGTTTAATTTGTAATGTATATAAATGTAGGTAGAAAAAAGCATATGTTGATAAGATAGCATGGGTCACAAAGTACAGCATGAGGCTCCCAATCAGGTTTGTCTCTCCAGTCAGGGGGGTTGGGAGTAGTACGCATGACCATGTGCATAGATATTTTCCTAAGAACATTTTATTTGCTAAGGCATAATATTTTGAGACTTCAATATAAAGTTTTGTTTGTTTGTTTGTTGCATCAAAACAGATATATTTTCCCATTAAGGATTGTAAGAAATATATGGAGAGAGAAGGGAGATCACCGTCCCCTGTGGGATCAGGTTGAGATCATAGACAGGGAACACCATTGAAAAATTCGTAAACTTAAGGAATCAGCACATATGCTAGGCCACAAAAATCACCTGAGTCGACCAAGCATAGAAATAAATACAATATGGGAACCAGTAATAAGGAGTGCCAGAGAAAAGCAATGATAACAAAAAGTTGCAATATGAGATTTGGTAAAAAACATGGAATGATAACAGCAAAATTGCAATATGAGTACTGGTAAAAAATGATTGCTGAAAAACATTAGGTTTATAATACCCAGAAATTCATACCCAGGTGTCCTCAAGGACACAGTGGATAAAGGCGTTGGTTAGATCCAGTGACAGACCCAAAGAGTGTGAGTTCAATACCCGGTTAAGGCAGTGGAGAACTTTCAGAGGGAAAATTAGCAGGAGATAACTGATAACTGACATCCATCAAACATGGCTTGTGGAACTAGAACAGTCTACCCCAGTGATCGAAATAAAGGGTTCAGTTCGAAATTCCAACCACCTGAAGAAGGCCGGAGCATACAACGGCCGAAACGTTGTGACAAATATGGCGACAAAGATGAGGACAATAGTCCGACTAATGTAAATACTGTACATAATACCTCATCTCAGAAATATAGACAAATATATTTTACATAAATAAAATAGATTTTGCTAAAAGAAAGATAGTTGCATAAGGGAAAGCTAAATGTTTCACACTGAAATAAACTTTGAAACATTAAAAGTAGGGATTCAATTTATCCCCTGAAGATTATACCCACTTTGGTAATATCTACCATGAATCTTACTTGGAAATCACTTAAACTCTTTCAAAAGTGAACTGCTGATCATTTGGTTTGATGTGAATTGATATTTCTTTCAAAAGTTAAAAATAAATCTTTCATTCTGTTTTATTCTGGGAATCTAGTCAGAATTGTTCCCCATTAATCATCTGAGAGATCCCTTTCTGTCTTCAATCAGCATGGCTGATGCTAACCTCCAGGAGAGTGAGTCATTGCAGCTTTTCTGGCACACATTCTCTGCTGAAATGAAATGGAAACAATCTGGGTAACATGCAGGGAATTTCAGACTGAACCTTGTATTTCATCTATGAGGTTGGTTGTTCACATTTCACTGTTCACTCCAAGTTCTCCACTCAGAATTGTCCCATGGAATAATAGTCCAGAGGATTAAATGATTGGTTTATAAAGTTCGTAACATAGTAATTATGAGTGCGATCCCTGGGCTGTGTACTTGGGCTCAAAATGGTCAGAACAATAACTGTGCAGTACTAAAATAAAAAACTAGACAAGGTATTTCTGGACATGTGGGCAGTGGAATGAGAAAAATTCAGTCCTGTAGATGAAATAAAAGGTTCAGTTTAAAATTCCTTGAAGGTTACCCAGATACCAAGTACCTGAAGAAAACCAAAGGGAACAATGGATGAAATGTTTTGATAATAACAACAAAGATGGGGACAATTTTTGGTTGTAAGTAATGGAAATAAAAGATAATTTCTTGTCTCAGAAATTCAGACAGAAATAAAGTTAGAATATTTTGAAATAAGCATGAGAAATCCCCCCCCACAAAATCTTTCACCTTAAGTGGGTTATTTTGTGAAATAACAAAAACAAATCAATAATATAATTAACATCATTAATAAATTAATTAACATCATACTGCATTTATTCATCAAGCAAATTGTCCGTACAGGTTTTTGAAGAACTTGACATTTCCTACTGAAATACCTGTTATTATAATCAGCCTGAGATACAAATTTACAGGCTGTGTTATGAAAACCATTTTATTGGTTTTCCAATGCCAATAAAACTCTTGCTGTATAGTGGAGAATAGTATGTAACACCTGGTACCATATATGCACACCTTGTTCTCAATTTGTCACCATTGGATACTCTATTGTCTGAAACAACAGAAAGAGCACAAAGCTATGTGATTGACATTTGTTCCATTCTTTTCAGCTAAAAAAAACAAAAACAAAACTACTTATATATCTTTTTCTGACGGCAAAGGTTATTGGTAGCTTTTGTTAAATATGTCAACATAACACAAGGAAAGCAAGTCATTATGATGACTCTTTTATCAGAATGTGTCAACAAGATAACTTAAGAACATTTTCACAGATCATAATAATGATAATATAAATGAAAATATATCTGTCTTCTATAACTGAACAGATTTGAAGATTGTTGATTTTTGCTTGCTTTCTGAAATTTAAAGGTTTTCATTATCCTATGTATATTTCAGATGAATGGTTTTGTTAGGTTTTGAACATGGGAGGCACAACAGGTAATTACAATATTTGTTAGATCCAATGCTCTATTTATGTTATATTTCTTAAATTTGACATTTTATTAATAGTTTAAGACATCATTATCTCTGTTCAAACAAACAGCATTAGCTTAAATAAAACTGCTTTTAAAAGAAATTTTGGCATATTAAAAATATTAAATAAATTCATAAATTGTGACCCTGAGAAAGGAACTATTTCCTTATTGTCACCTGTTTGTACATCTACATCAGATACTGTCTCTTGGTTTGTATATATATATATATTAACTGACTTCTCTTGTTTGAAAATTTCAGATTTAGCCCAAATTGGATTTATTCTTATGCCACTTTTGACCAATCTGTGTTGTGCATGCAAACTATTTACTTTCTGGCTTATGTCCACATCTCATTGAAACACTGGTTCCTGTATGATCATTGAAGTTAAGCAACATTGAGCCTGGTTAGTACATAGATGGGTAACTGCTTGGAATACCAAGTGCTGTAAACGTGGATGTGCCGGTAGTGTAATGAATAATGGCTCAGAATTGTTAATCAGCAAACCAATTTCCAATTCCAGATGGGTTCATTATATTCACTTATGCACAAATACTCTTATCCCCCATCTATGGGTTAAGTAGTAAGACTTATATCATTAAACCATTATTATCTCCAAAAATAAAATAAAATTGCTTACAAAAATAAAATCTCCAAAAATAAAATAAAATTGCTTACAAAATATTTAGATTTCAGCATTAAATAACCCATAGAGGTGTTGATATGCCACTAAACAAAACCAACCAACTACTTGTTTTCTGTTATTTATTTTGCCCTAATGCAAAATGTCCCTCAAATCATTATATTTCTATTTATTTATCTATCTAAACTGATGTACAAAATAGAGAGTTACCTAATAATGTGTAGATCCTCCTTAAATCTGAATAAAACCAGCACAGAGTCTGAAACGTGCTGGAGCTAATGGATACACAGATCTAGCCAGGAACATTTTAGAGTTGTCCATAACAGAGTTGTGCTTATTGCATTTAGTGAGGTTTACATCATATTCCTTGCATGTGAAATGAAGTCTAAGTCTTGTGGGTATGTGGGCATGGGTGGCGATGGAGTCGTGTGGGTATGTGGGCATGGGTGGCAATGGAGTCTTGCGGGTATGTGGGCATGGGTGGCAATGGAGTTGTGCGGGTATATGGGCATGGGTGACAATGGAGTCTTGCGGGTATGTGGGCATGGGTGGCAATGGAGTTGTGCGGGTATGTGGGCATGGGTGACAATGGAGTCTTGCGGGTATGTGGGCATGGGTGGCAATGGAGTCTTGCGGGTATGTGGGCATGGGTTGCAATGGAGTCTTGCGGGTATGTGGGCGTGGGTTGCAATGGAGTCTTGCGGGTATGTGGGCGTGGGTTGCAATGGAGTCTTGCGGGTATGTGGGCGTGGGTGGCAATGGAGTCTTGCGGGTATGTGGGTTGCAATGGAGTCTTGCGGGTATGTGGGCATGGGTTGCAATGGAGTCTTGCGGGTATGTGGGTTGCAATGGAGTCTTGCGGGTATGTGGGCATGGGTTGCAATGGAGTCTTGCGGGTATGTGAGCATGGGTGGCAATGGAGTCTTGCGGGTATGTTGGCATGGGTTGCAATGGAGTCTTGCGGGTATGTGGGCATGGGTGGCAATGGAGTTTTGCGGGTATGTGGGCGTGGGTTGCAATGGAGTCTTGCGGGTATGTGGGCGTGGGTTGCAATGGAGTCTTGCGGGTATGTGGGCGTGGGTTGCAATGGAGTCTTGCGGGTATGGGGGCGTGGGTTGCAATGGAGTCTTGCGGGTATGTGGGCGTGGGTTGCAATGGAGTCTTGCGGGTATGTGGGCGTGGGTTGCAGTGGAGTCTTGCGGGTATGTGGGCGTGGGTTGCAATGGAGTCTTGCGGGTATGTGGGCGTGGGTGGCAATGGAGTCTTGCGGGTATGTGGGTTGCAATGGAGTCTTGCGGGTATGTGGGCGTGGGTTGCAATGGAGTCTTGCGGGTATGTGGGTTGCAATGGAGTCTTGCGGGTATGTGGGCATGGGTTGCAATGGAGTCTTGCGGGTATGTGGGCATGGGTGGCAATGGAGTCTTGCGGGTATGTTGGCATGGGTTGCAATGGAGTCTTGCGGGTATGTGGGCATGGGTGGCATTGGAGTCTTGCAGGTCTGCAATAATATCTGTATACATAACAAAAATATCAGAGTAGATTATATCAACCATTATTTCATAGTTACAACCAACTTGCTTGAACTCCTGCCAGTAGGTTGGATTCATAGCTGCATACAATCACATGGGCAGCTCCTGCTCATATCTGGCAACAGTACTCTATTTTAGGCCTAATCTGGATCTTGTAAACGTAGCAAGAGGAGTCAGGTACTGACTGGAGTGGTACAGGGAACTGACCATTTTTCCAGCGTCTTTAACAGTGGATTGTATATACAAGCTCCACTTGAGGTCTGGGTTGACTTTTATGTCCAATAGGCACGAAAAGTAGATGGCTTCCCTGAGGGAACATCCATTCATTGTGATTGGTGATAATTCAGGATTGTATTGGCAATGATGGAAGCTAATTAGTTTGGTTTTTGAGACATTGAAAGTAATCAGCCAGTTCCTCCCCCCCCCAACCCCCACTGAGGTGTTAAAGCTCGAATAGAGGAGAGATCAGCTGCCAATCTCTCTCTCTCTCTCTCTCTCTCCATATATATATATATATATATATATATATTCCGGTCCTCTTTTTGTGTAGCCAATATGAAATACCTGTGAATTATTTACAGACTAACTATTTTAATTATTAGATTTTGAATATTACTGCAATAATTCCCACCTAAATTGTGGAGCAATTTCTGTATTTTTCCAAGTTATTTGTTTTCTCAAAGATGATTTTTTTCTTTGGAATATTTTTAATTTCTTGATGTCAGAATAACTAGATGTCATAATTCCCAGCTTATCACCAAAGTTGGGATTGCATCTCTTCTCCCTTGTTTATCTTTGAACATTGGTATCACTTTTATTTGTACAGAAACTATCATTATTTGAAATATTGTCTACAGAATTTGTGTCCTTTTTATCCTCCAAATACTTTTATCTGGGAATGTTTCAACACAAGGTTTAAGTTTGATCACAAATATACATTTGTGTATATTAACATTCATCTTAATGATGAAATGTTTTGGTGGACCCTGTAGAAACTTTAGGGTCTGGAATAAAGCACGCCTCCAAAGGTTTTCCTAATATGATCTGTCCTAAGCCACATTTCATCATAAGACTTAAATTCATATTAGAAAACTGACTAATTTGTAGTATGGTTTTCAACAAATTCTTAGTAAACTAACTAATTAAATAATAATATTTTATTGTATAATATGAACTGATCCACCATTGTGAAATTAATATTGAGGAACCAATTACAACGCAAAAATATGAGAATCTTGATTAATTAGTTTTACTATGTATATCTTGAAGTATCGGTTGTTGTGTGCCATGATACTTTACTCTCTATAAGTGTTATCTTAATTCTTCTTTGTGTTCTCACTATTAAAACCAGACTGTGAGTCATAAACAGTTGTTCTCAATCTGTGAAAATCAACAATTTTTTATAGTTCTAAAAATAACTGGCTTTCAAACTGACTTCCTCTGTCATAACATGAAGTGGAACTACAAATCTTGTAATCCCTGTATATACAAAGCTTCAAATAAATATTTGTGCTATAATTTCATTTAATGACTCATCTAATGAGTTTAGCCGTCTTTAGATGTTAAAAGATATTTGTGAGCTTTAAATATGGATCTGAATCATTATAGTCTGCAAAGAGTGATCCAATAATATCTATGTGGACAGTTTGAAAGCGTGGTGAAGGTAATTCTAAATTTTGAATAAGAAATCTTGTATGGTTATTATTATTTTTTTACTGTTGGCAAGATATTCTACACAAATGTCATTCATAGATTTATCCATAATTGACCAATAGTATCTGGATTTAACTATCTTTACATGATCTAATACCAAGACAATGATTGAATGCTATCAAAAATAGATCGACACAAAGTTTTCGGTACAAAAACGTCTTACATATGACGTGGATACATTACATAATATCACAGTATTATAACCAGACACTGAAAACTCTTTATGGTTAGTTAAAGATTTGATTTCTTCATCATTAGCTTGTGCTTCAATGATTTATATCAAGTCACACATATCTACATATTATATTGCAAAAGTCGATCGCGGCAAACAATCAGTTTCTATATTCTGACTAGCTTTAATATGTGATACGTCAGAAATGTACACAGTAAGTATTGACATGTGTTGTTGTTGATGTTGGCAATTCGATTTTGCTGTGTTTAAACTGTGGAAAGCACTTCATAGTATCAGTTAAAATCACATGACCATCTTCAACGAAGTAACGGAAGTGAAGCTCTGCTAAATAGGCCACGAGCAGCTCTGTCAAAAGTCAAATAATTTGCTTGTGTTTGTGTCAACCTTTTAGAATAGGAGCCAAAGATAATGGATATCCCGTCTATTACTTTGGCTAATGTTGCACCAAACGCATACTGACGACCGCTAGTGACCCATTGATGGAGACTTCATATAGCGTCTGAACTAGGGAAGTTATATTACAACGTTGTTGCGTAATATCTTTAGGAGTCTTTTCAATATCGTATAATTCAAAAGAACGAGTTGGAAATAATGTCATACATTCAGACAAGAAGTACAATTTGGGGATGAGTTTTCGATAAAATCCAGCCATTGCTCAGAATCTACGTTAACTTCAAGAATTAGACATGGAAAAAGATTCTACCTGATTAAAACTTTTATTAAAAACTCTTTCTTCACTAAACCCAATATATATAAATAAGAAAAATTAAAAGTGAATTTTGATAAAGACTTTTTGACATTGTCCGGATCTAAAGTTTTAAACAAAATCTAAATTATTTGTATGTGCTGTTACATCATTACTAGAAATGGATAAAAGGAGAGTCTCCGTCTAGACACAGATACAGTCATCATTAACAAATACTGTGTCGATAACACGTTGAAATGTTTTAATACGAAATGATTAAATTGTATTCAATCCGAAAAGTGTAGTTATTGCTGTTTAAGGCATATTATCAGTATACAACAATTAAAAAGGGAGAAAGAAAGAGTAGGGAGGGGAGATTTCTTCTCTCCTATCTTTCCATATTCAACTACTTTTAGAGATGCTTACTAAAAAGATTCTTACGTCAAGTGAAATTTGCCGAAAAACAAACTATTTTTGTCATTAAAATGACAAATTATTTTTTCGCAATATACAAATTGTACAAATTACAGTATAGGCCTTGCACAAAATTTATTTTATTCGCATTACATTATCAAGGCAAGTTAACATTTCATTGAAAATACAAATTTGTTTTTCCTAGAAAACAAGAGTTTATGCAAACCAAATGTTTTTCCTTAACAACAAAGGAATTTTAACAATTTTCCTTTAGAGTAACATTTTATATAAATCAATTTCTTAGTAACAAAAAAAAATTACTTACTTCGAAATGTTCACAAATTCAAAATATCAAAGTTTCAAAAGTCGAATGAATTGAGAAATGGTTGAAAGTCGAGGGGGGTGAGAAAGAGTTGACTTACCTCGGGCAACGCTGTTTTATTTAGACAAAACATTCAAATGTTCGGAATAGGCGTTCTCAAATATTAGATAAATTCTCACAACTTTAGAAAAGACATTCGTATATCAAATTTAAAGGATTCTTCTTCTTCATCATCATCATCATCATCAACAACAACAACATCAACAGAAGTAATAGTAGCTGCAGCAATCTCGACCGAGTAATCGAATCCATTCGGGTCCTAGATGACAGATTTCTCGCCCGGGTAAGGTTTAATTCTCTCGCAGCAGCTGCAGCGGAGTTCGCACACCGAGACGGTCAACCCTTTCTGCCTAGATCACAGCTACTACACGTTCGAGTGGTCGAATCCTTTTTAGTCAAACTTTCGCCTCTTATATAGTAAACAGGTAAATCAAATCGGATCAAAAACCAATCCCTTTCTATTCCCAATGGTCATTGGTTAAAAAATCGCCAATCACTATCCAATCAAACCGCACATGTTTTCAATTATAATTTGTTTTCAAATCTGGCATCAAAGTTGAACGTCATGTTATAAATCTTTGCCACAAAATGTTTAAACCGTCTGACTTCATTTTGGTAGTTTCTTTGCAAAAGAAGCAATGTTAGTAACATTCTAATTTTATTAATTAGTTTTTCATACAGTTCAATTTTATCTGTTTTATTAAAAAATGATTTTTATTTTAATTTTTACACATTGCAACATTTTAGTTTTTCATACAATTTTAATATTATCTTTGTGATTAAAATAATTTCTATATTAATTTTTACACAATACCAACATTTTAATCATTTTTTTCAAATACGATATTATCGTTTTTATTAATACTTTTTATAGAGGTACTTTTATTTATAGAAGTACTTTTATTTATAGAGGTACTTTTATTTAGTAATAAACTGGAGTTAAGTCTGTTTTTAAAAATTAATGTTTGTTGGAAGTTTAGCTGGATTTGATGCAGACCGCCAATCACATTTGGTACAAAAATTGCCACAGCATCAGTAAATAACTGTCACATTTTCAAATAAGATGGAAAGGATATGTTCATTGACTTTTAGGAGATATCACTCCGGAATTCTGAAGGTTTTTTATTCTGTTCTTGCTGCTTGAGATAGATTTGTTTGCAAAAATGTGTCTGCTTTTGGCAGATGTTTGGTCTATGGTTTTTCTGTTTCAATGTGGCAGCAGTAAACCAAGTTTTCATGCCACCTGAAGCGGTCGTTGATATTGTCGTCCCTCTAAAGAACATTCGAAATCTGGACTATGAAATATAAATAAAGAATGATTACAATGACGGCCAATTATTTTGTTTTGGAGAAAAATAACAGCAACAGCAACAAACGTGGTGATTTTAAAAGTTACATTTTCTGGCTTTTCCTTTCCGTAAAATATTGAATCACAGAATCAAAATCTATTTCTTCGGCAAGGTGATACTCATCTGAAAGTATTGCCAGATTACTTAGCTTTCTTTCTTTGACTCATTGCTGACCGAATGTGCAGTTCCTGATTAACTTCAGTTTAGAGAACAATCATTCGCAGCTCGCAACACTAATGGCACGAGTCATAAACGCTCGTAGAAGTACGACTATTTTGGTAATTAATCACCGAATTTATAGCGTTAAAGTAGAATGAGAGGAAGAAATAGCACAACTAATCTTGCATGCTAAGACGCTTATAGACATGGAGAAGTCCAGGAAGAGACACAAAGAATCAAATCGACAATATAGCAATCGATAAAATTTCAGAAATACAGTTTTACATTATAAAACATATCAAGCACCAACCGTGAGAGCAATCACCTTTTAGTCATATCAAAACTTGAGTAAAAATTACTGAAATTAAAGAAAACCAAAGCATTCCCTATATTACAATATTTACAATCCAACAGACTCCTAAATGACTCGGTTTGCAAAGTTCTATGTTGACAGAGTTAAAAGCAAATAACATGAACGAAAATGGAAACTTAAAGTGCGGCACATTAAAAGAATCTCTAGTGACATTAGCGAATGAGATCATGCCAAGGAAAACGAAAAGAGAAAAGAGGTGTGGATGACATTCTTGACATGATAAAAAAGACAGGAAACAATGCCAAGGAATGGTATAGATTATGCAACATCAAACGCAAAAATTAGAAGCAGATATTAAAATCTGAAGTAATATCAGCATTGGCCAAAATGAACCGGAACAAAACAATAGGTCCAGATGGGATTGTAATAGCGATACTAGCAGACTTAGACAATTTGTGTATAGACAAGATTGCGGAAATAATAAATAAAATATATAATATTGGTGACGTACCAGAAGCCCTTATTAGATTCATCGTAGAGCTGCTTAAGAATCCAGGTGCAAATCAATGCAAGCTCCAATGGATAATCAGCTTAATGAGCGACATAACTAAGCTTATCATCCAAATTCGGATGTCAAAACGCATAGAAAAATTATAGCGGAAATAGAACAAGAACAGCATGGTCTCGTTAAAGACACTGGGATATAAGGAATGCGATATCTAGGCACAGAATATGATATCAGAGAGAGCAATACAGATGAAGAAGGATGTATATTCATATTTCATAGACTCTGCAAAACCATTTGATAAGGAACTACTTGACAAGGAACTGTTTGAACTGCAAGGAAATCCTGATTTATTCGAGAAAGATATTAGAATAATGCAGAATTTATACTCGAAGCAAACCGCTTACCTAGAAATAGAAAATGAATTGAGTGAATATCCAAAAATAGAAAGAAAAAAACGGAAAAAAATGATGTTATTTCACAGGAATTATTCAGCATACAGTGAAGCAATCTTGATAGAACTAGAACTCCTACCGGGAATTATTACTGGTGGGCACAATCTTAACAACATAAGATATGCAGATGACACCGAATAGACGATGGACACAGAAAGAAAACTGCAGGAACACCAAGACAAGGCAGTAAAAGAAAGCGCGAAGAAAATATTATTCATCAATTGTAAAAAGACAGCATCTATGGTTGACACCAAGAAAAAGATCCCAAGACGCGAGCTGCGAATTGGAGATGTCAAAATCGAAGTTCAAATATCTGGGAAGTGTTTTAAAAGAAGACGGAAAACGTGACACCGAAATCCGAAGTAGTATTGGAATAGTGAAAGATGCCTTTACAAAAGCTAAGCAAAGTATTAAGAAACAGAAAAATCTCGTAAGAAAATAGTGCCGAACTGTTATATAATATCAATCCTCCTATATGGCAGTGAATACTGGGCAATTTTGAGAATATCACGGACAGGACATATAGACAACAGCGGCGTTTTAAGGAATATGAAAACAAAAACGACACGCAGACTTAGAATCAAAAAGTAACAGTTGAAATTTCTTAGAAACATAATGCGGAAATAGGTCTTGGAGAATTTGACTCTCACGGGGCATATTGGTGACAAGATGAACCGAGGCAAAGCGGCGACGAACCTACATAACGAGTTTGTGTAAATGGATGGTAGAACAGGGACTAGAGGGATAGTAAAAAGGTAAACCTTACTCAGAGGTACAAAGAATAGGAAGTTGTAGAGAGCTATGATCGCCCACGCCCTGAAGGGACACAGCGCATAAATTTTTCTACTACGTCTGCAAATTTTTAATCTTATTTTATTTTTTGACGACTTTTCCTTGGAGCCTGCTGTTTTGATGTTGAGTCTATTGTTGTGGTTTTTTTTGTCATGTCTCTGAAATCTTTTCATGATAATTATTTTAATTGTTAAAAGTTGAATATTACTACAGACTTTAGTTAAATAAAAATAACAAACGAGGTGTAGACCTTTAACAGATATCTGAATATTCTGTTAAGGAAAATTGAAAAAATAATAAGAAATTTTTTTTCAACAGGTAATTTACGAAATAAATTAATAAACACCTGGATAGAAATGAACGTGGAAAAAACAGTTTAAACGTCATTAGTCCGTCTATCCAATATAAGTAACAAATGAGAGGCCAAGTTTGTGATGCTGTTGTTAAAAGTGATGAAGAGAGTCTCATTGTGGAAGTACGTGCCCCTCACCCTTCTCCTCCGAAAGAACAATCCCTGGAACAGCCACCAGCAGACTGCTGCATCTTGGGAAGGCCCGGAACAGCCCAGCGTTCGTTCCTCCCTAGCTCCTTCCCTCTTTTTCAGAATTTCTTACGCATACATACACCGAAAGAATCATATTTACAAAGTAAGCCAAATAACCGTACACTTGTGTACGGTGTACACGCATACGTCCACATTAATAACAGAAAGTCATTACATACACATAACAAGACACACCACGTTGATTTCGTATATCACACATAGACATCGCACATACACATACATGGTGGCAATTTGGTCTATGTCGGTTCTGTTGGGATCTTCATATGGCTTGTCATCGTTGTTTGTCTCATCATCACAATTATTATCTTCGCTGTTAAGTTCTTCTTGTTTGTGGTTGTCAACAAGATTGTCACCACCGCTGCTGATAGCAGGGACCCTGGCGTCATCCTGCTGCTAGCTTCTACCTAGCTTTTGGCCGAAACGGACATAGACAGCAGACACTCCAAGAGGAAGAAAGATCCCCAGACTTTCTCTCTTTCTCTTGTTTTTTTTTTCTTTAAGTTCTTCTTATTCTTTGTTTTCGTCACTACAGGTAGTACTACTACATTTAGTAGTACCAACACTTCACTTCTTGGAAGTCAAAAAAAAAAAAAAAAGGCAAGAAAAAAAAAAGGTCCAGTAAAAAATACATTACTGGTTTTTCTTCCTCAAGATTTGAAAACAAAAAAATAAAATATATATAAATTAAAAAATAAAAAAGGTAAAAAAAAAACATTGCAAAGAAGAAACGGAAGAAAGGAATTTTTTTTACTACTGCAACTACTGTTGCGGGTTTTTTTTTAAGTGAACGTTTATCTCCTGCGCATTATATATTTCCTTAATCGCTTTTATTCTTATTAATATTAATTTATAATTACTATTACTATCATTAGTATTTATTTACTAATTAATTATATTACTAGTCGTAAGTACGGCTACACCGTTTCGTTTAGCCTAGTATTATTGTTTAATGTCGGAGATGGTATCTGGCTTTTGAAGATGCTGATGAAGAAAAGTGAATAAGGATGTTGCTGCTGTTTATCGCGACTTTCAAGTGATCATTTTTGTCAGTCAAGTGAGAAGAAAAGTGTCAAGAGAAAGTAAACCGTTGTCATAATTACGAAAACATCACCACACACACACACACACACACACACACACACACACACACACACACACACACATCACATCACATCACACCAATTACACCACACACATGTATTTACACTGACAGACAGACAGAGATAGACGCACACAAACATACACCCATTATCTGCAGTAGAGAATCAGCAGATGTGGTACCCATGTAGCTGTAGGTCCTTCACCGGACTGCTGGTCCTTTTTCCTCATCATTCTCTTTCTTCTTCACCTTCTTTGTCATCTTATCCTACATCTCCTTCGTCGGCCGCATCATTCAACAAAGGTGGCTACTACCACATTTTTTACCAACAACAGAGAGAGAAAGGCAATTACAACAAACACCAGGTTTTAAAAAATAGTAATAATAATTATTATCAACATCGTCATTACTACTACTACCACTGCAACGAAAACAAGAAGAAGAGAAACAACAAAAAAAGCAATCACGTCGTGGGTTCTTTCATCTTCAGTGTTCAATTTGCTGACCACTTCCATCAACCGCCACCTCCACCTCCACCACCACCATTATCATCATTTTTGACAACACCTCCTCCTCCTCCTCCTCAATGTTGTATTTCGACTCGGATGGTACCGGCAGTTACAACAAATATCTTATTCACCAACACCTTTAATAATAATAATAATAATTCTGCCATCTCTGCGAAAACAAGAACGAGTGCGTCGATCATCGTATCTTTCTCTTCTTTTTCTTCTTTTCCTTCTTCTTTTTCTTCTTCACCTTCTGCAACAACTACAACAACTACCACCTCCGCAACCTTCATCATCAATGTTACTATTGTAAAATCTTTTATTACTTCTCCAAAAGCTAGTACGACTGATTCTTCGACCAAATCTACTAATAATACCAACTCTACAAGTTCAGCAGTAAGAAAAAGAGAAAATAACGAAACCCCGACCACCACCATCACAACAACAACAACAACAACCAAAGGAAAAAGGGAATCGTTCCTGTTATCTTTTTTCTTTTCCTATTCTTTTGAAACACTTCATTCTTTTCCTTCTTTTTCTTTTTCGTCTTACATTTCTTCTCACTCATCACCTTCCCTTCTCTCTCTCACTCTTGCTTCTCTTTTTTTATTTCTCTCTCTCTTCAACTTGTCTTCTTCTTCTTCTTCTTCTTCTTCTTCTTCTTCTTCTTCTTCTTCTTCTTCTTCTTCTTCTTCTTCTTCTTAGTCTTAGCGTTCTACAACAACAAGTAGTAGCCGAGGTACTAGTACTACTCGTAGTAGTAGTGTTGGTGTTGTGTGTCCGTGTCCCCGCTGCTCCCCATGTGTGGCGGCACTGTCCGGGTGCTGGAAACACCTTGCCGAGCTGGTGAGGCTCCAACTTCTTCTTCTTCCTCTTCATCTTCATTATCATCGTCGTCGTCTCCCCCCCAATCGTCGCCGTCGTCGTCCCTTGCTTCCTCATCTGCTTGTTGTACATCTTCTTCAGAACGGGCTTCGGCGTCATCGTCGTTGTTGTCGGAGGAGGAGGAGGAGGAGGGGCACCTGCGCCACCCCCGCCACCGCCACCCCCCTTTCAACAACAACAACAACAACCATCACCTAACAACAACAACAACAACAACAACAGCAACAACAACAACAACAACAACACAACTACTACCACCGCCAATATTCGCACCACTACTACTACTACCAACGCTGTTGTATGTCGTGCTGCAAGACCACCCAGTAGCAGTAGTAGGAATAGTACTACTACAACCAATACCAAGACTAATAACCCTGTTGTTATCAGTAGTAGTAGTAGTGGTGGTAGTAGTAGTCGTGCTCCTGTTGCCCTCAGCGCGACCACAGCACCACAACAGTACCAAACAGCAGCAGCAGTACTACAACAATACCAACACCATCAACAGCATCATCACAAACGGCATCAACCTTTACAACAACTTCTTTTACACCAAGTGGCATTGCTACTACCGCCACTACTACGACAACCAGCACCAACATCACCAACAGCAGCAGCAGCCTCCCTCTCTGTTGCCTCTTGCTTTGCTCCTACCACCTCTACTACTGTCACTCCTACCACCACGAGTAGTAGTAGTGTGACTACTACTACTACTACTAGTAGCATGGCTGATCCTCCTCCGGTGTTAGTGTCGGCCAAGCCGACCACGCCGACCAACAGTGCGGTGGATACGCCGTCTTCGGTCGAAAAACAAGATGTGGACAGACTTACGGAGAGCCCGTCCTCCGGAGGAAGTTTGGACAGCTCGGTCGAGCACGGGCACGGCCATTTCTTCATTAAAAAGACCTTCCACAAACCTACCTACTGTCACCACTGTACTGATATGCTGTGGGGACTCATCGGCCAGGGATATGTCTGCGAAGGTAAGGACAAGATCACATCATTCATTGACAGCACACACATACATGACTAAAAGAAAACCACCTGTTTTGCAATCATATATTCATCATCATAAAAGCGAGACTGCGTACACACACACACACACACACACAGACACACACACACACACATGTTTTTGGTATATGCCTAACAAATGACTTGGTAAAGTAAAGTTGTATTTAACAAGGTATCTTCATCATTCATCCCATTATCACCTACACTCTTTTTCGATTATAAGAAGAAAAAAAAAGAATTCTAAGTTGAGCAATTTCTTGGGTCCTACTTTCTTTACAACGCATCATTCTTATCACCTGTCTTTTTTCCCCTTTGTCATTTGACCTCTCAACGTTACACGCCTAAACTTTAAAAAAAAAAGAAGCAAATAATGAATGTTCCTTTTCTCACTCACTGATGCCATCTTCCGTTCTTTTTCTGTTTAAAAACATCTTAGTTGTAGAGTGTAAGCAGGCCCCTGATTTACAGTATGCTTTCTCTATGCAATCTATATGCATTTTTAGAAAAGACTAATCAACTTTGAGAGTGTATTTTGTGCTACGGATGACCAACGGTGTCATCATGTGTTAAGCTAGGATGTAATGAGCCATACTGTTCATTCCTCCCCAACCATAGATTGAAACAACTGCCAAAAATAATAAACAAACACTCGTTATGAATCAATCTCGGAGAAAAGTAAAGAAAATATATAAAAAAAATTAATTGTAAAGATCACAAATCTTTATTGGTTTATTTTTATTTTTTTTTAGATTTTACATTTTTACCGAAAAGTGTGTACGACTTTTTCTTTCGGGAATATATTCTGATAATAAATTAAAATGAGAAAAAGAAACAAGGAAACATTAATATTTCTATTCTTGGTTATTTCTCGGCTTTTTTAGTTTCCATTTTCACATACACCTTTGTTTAGTGTTTTCTTTTGTCTTCTTCGGTATTTCTTCTTCCTGATCTCAGCAAACCGATGCTGATGATAATTTAACACACCCTACCAATTCTACTAAATGACTGATGTGTTGTTAGCAAGATATGGAACCAAGAGGTTCTTGTGTCGCTACTTCGACTAAAAAAAAACGACCCAAGGTAGTGTAAAAAAAAACAAACAAACTAAAAGTGTAAGTAAAGTAAACGGTTGTATCGACTATTAGAACATTTTCTCTGGTTGCGATGAAAGGAAAATACTTTCCCTCTCTTTCTTGAGGCTTTTTCTTCCTTGACCTTATCGAGCTACTGTTTCGACAAGTCTTTCAACAATTTCGAACTACCTGTTTTAATGGGGAATGTGTGTGCGTGTGTGGTTCGCTTTCAAGTTAAAATCTATGATGATACTTGGAGGAGGAGGGGGAGGAAGACTGTTGCTGCAGCTATTGTTGTTGTTACCTAAAGAAAACAACAACAACAACAACAACATTTTCTTCGGCAGCTTTTCTTCTTCCTTCATTTATCCTGTGTGTCTGTAGACCTTGAGTATGTTATAGTCCGTTCTCTTCAGGCTGACCTCACTCAATCAATCAATCAATATATACATATGTTGACATCAGACTTGTAAAATCCATTTGTTCCAAAGAGGTAAACATGATAGAAAATAATAAAAAAAAGATTCAATTGGTGTACTCTACTGACAAGAAGACTTATGATATCTAACCTCCACCTCCCCTTTTTTACGTATCATCGCCACCTCTGCTTGTTGTGTAAAAAAGTACTGCTACAGCTACTATCATCATCATCATCATCAGTTACAGAACATCGCCGGCTTTCTCATCTATCTTAAGATTTAACATCATCACCTTTTAATATTTTTCTCCTTCAACTCATTCTATTTACTGCACGGCTTTTAACCTTACAACTCCAATAATACAAATGATTGATGATGATAATGATGATGATGATTGTTGTTGCTGTTCATGGTGATGATGATCATCATACCTTCTTTGGATGTTCTTCGCTTTGGCCCCTTCTTAACGTTGTTAAATATTCACTCCAAATAAAATTCCTTTTTTGTTGTTTTTATTTTTCAATCGGCTTTTTCTTTTTCAAGTTACAAATTTACTTCACCTTTTATTTTTTTATTTTTAAATTTGTGTCAAATTTTTAAAAGCGCTAAAACAACATTAACAACAATCTGTTTTTAAATCTTTATCAATTCCACCAAACGAAAATCTCCGACCAAAATCGTTTTTAATTTTCAGGAAATAAAAAAAAACGGATCATGCTTATTAATTTAGTCGACCTGTTGTTCATGAATTGATTCTTTTTTTTTTTTTTTTTTGTAAATCTTAAAAATAAACCCCGATTTTACGGCCACTTTTTTTACTTACATCGATTTATTACTGTTTTCTCATTTTTTGTCCGTCTTCAATTTTCCATAACGATTTCTAAAGTTTATTATTCCGAAAAAAAAAAGAATAGAGAAAAGAATAGCATTGTTTTCTTTTTGTTTTTTTTAAATAAATATGTACGTCCCTAAAAGTTTTTCTTTTTGTTTGTTACAATAATAATAATAAATTAAATGATGTTGTCGTCGATCGTCCGTTCACTTGCTGACGACTGATTATCTGATCGTCTCCCGCCGCCCGTTCGCCCGATTTCTTCGCTTTATTTTTTCTTCGCATCATCATCGTTTCTCTCTTTCTCTGTCCATGGCGATGTCCATAATGGAATGAGAGAGCAACAACAAACATCTTTCTCTCTCTCTCTCTCTCCTGATGTCTTCTTTACCATTTTAGCTTTTTATTTCCAAACACAATTATTCACTCGTCTTCCTCCTTTTTAACACCTGATCAATTTTCTAACTTGTCTGTCTAGAGATTACATTTTTACCGTCATATCTTCATTTGCCTTTCTTTAAGGAAGTATTTAAATTAAATTCTTCGACTTGTAAAATCTCCTCTTTTATGAAGGAAGATGTTTTTCGTCTCATCTGTAGTTTCCTTCTTTTTTGTACACATTACGAATTAACTACTAAAAAAAACATAGTCTTTTAATTATTCTTCGAAATATGACGACGACAATCACTGTTGTTGGCAATGACTAGTGTCTCTTTTCCAGCCTTTCATCATTTCTATTAGTAATTCTTATCTTACACAGTAGTAGCATGACCAATTGTCGGTAGGTGTTTATTCCGTATATAACAATGTAGGTAGGTCTCATCATCAGTGACTAGGAAGGAGAGAAAAGAGATAGTGATAGTTATAAAATGACAACTAAACTAACTACTAACTAAAACTACTAATATTTCTACATGATGTCGTCGTTACCGCCTTTGAAGAGTGAGGCTGATGGTCGCCACCACAGTCCACTCACTCCACCCAAACCTGTGACTGACTGGCCTTCATCAGCCAACATCTTCCCCACTGCCACCGTTGTTGTTATTATCATCAATATTATTAGTTGTTTTGTTATAGAATAAATTGGATTTCTTGGACTCTTTGCTTTTTCTTCGTGTCCATCGTCATGCACAAACAACCACCTTCTTCTTCTTCTTGTTCATGTGCCACCTGTCTGTGTTCAATTGCCAGAGTGTCGTTCATCTTCTTTCTAAATACCAAGACACACGCTATGATGAAGAAGACTGTTTTAGTTTTTTCCTTTTTAGTATTATTAGTTAATTAGAAGGTTTTACTTTTAAATCTTGATTACGAAAAATTTTCAACTTTAGTTTATATTCCAAACGTTTTTTTTGTTTCATTTTCACATCGCTTCCTATTTCTTTTTCTTTCAATATCAGTTTATTGCGTCTAAATTTCATAATCTGATACATTATCCTTGAATTAAAGATAGTCAAACAGTTTTGGCTATTTTAAAAACTGCTAATAAATTGTATTGAATAAAAGTAATGTTTACTCTTCTTACCATTATTGAACCAATTGATTTTATAAGGCAACAGATCTTTCTTCTTCAAATGATTTTACCGTCGTATTTCCTCTAAAAATGAATAATTTTACTTTTCTTGTTCATGTGATACGTGTTTGAAAATAAAAAGGATATTTCGACATAGCAGCGAGCATTTCGTTTGTGTTTCTTACTAAACATCTTTAAAAATAAATTATATAATTTCCAAATTATGCAAGAAACGTTAAGGAATGATGTTATTCAATGTTACGTAATAAATTTGATATCTTTTCATTATTGAAACATTAAAACAGTTTCGTTGCTTAATGTTTCTTTGATTCGTTTCTTTTCTATTTAAAAATATAATATTTAATATATCATCACTATGTCCATCTTGTAATTTGAACAATGAAAGCGATCAGTTTTTTCTTTCAGCCCGCATCCTCCGTATTACATCGTTGTCATCCATTTGATAATAATTCTCTTAAGTTTTTATTTTACCAATATTATTATTATTGAAATCGAATTATTGTCATTTTTAAAACAAAAAAGCAGACCCTGTTTGATTCATCAAATCTTTTCATAACCTAACCACCTGTTTTATCTTCTGAGGAGGAGGAAGAAGAAGAAGAATATCCTTCACTTTGCGAATAATGAACAAGCCAAGAAGAATAGTCACATCAGTAGTTCTTTCTTTCTCATCATCATCAGCTTTCATTTCTCCTTCTCTGCAGTGGAAAATATTAATTTTTATGGAACTAAAACTGATTTTTTTTTTCATTCGCCGTTCTTTTATTAAAATATTCATTGTCTTTAAAATAAAAAAAAAAACTTCAAAAAGATTCTTTTAAGAATGAAAAATTGCTACTAGAAGTTTTCAATTGGCATAAATTGTAATTTAGATTTTTCTTTTTTGCCTTTTTTTTACCATCGTAACAACCACTGGCAAATTTTGTTATCCATAATAAGAATCTAGATAAAAAAAATAGTTTGTTCGAAGAGGAAATTCATTCATTCATTTTTCTTCTGTGCTGATGCTACTATATTTTGATTTTTTTTTCTTCCTTCACCCAACCAGAATTGCTCAACTCTGACTCAAAATGCAATTTCTCATATTTAATTTCCTCATAGTTTTTTTTTTAATTTCTTTTTCTTTTTTTTTTAATTATCTTTTGGCTTGTCATTTTCATAAACAATTTAATTATTTCGAGCCTTTTTTTAAAAAAGATTTCAAACCAATTCTCGTTGAATATACTTCGCCTTTCACAGTTGATTAAAATTTAAAGATATTCTCTCATTTAAATAAATAATGATAAAAACAAAAATATTTTTAAATTAATTTATTTTTTAGTAATCGTTACTTCATTTTCTAAATCATTACCAAGCATTTTTATTTTAAGCAGAAGCTGTAACAAACACTGGACTGCCAATTTCGTGATTAACAATGAGGAGTTGTCAAAGAATCGTTTTCATTAAATTCTGGAAGTTGTTGAAAGAAAGAATCGGTCTCTTTTTTATAGTTCATTTTATTTTTATTTTTTATCATTTATTAATTAATGACCCCCCCCCCTTACTGTCACATCTATTCTGTTTTTCCTTAGTCATTTTCATTTTTCAATAAAAGAAAAAGCCGTAAAATTTCTGGATGATACTACTGCCGATAAATGCATTCATTTGGTCTTCTTGTTCTTCCTTCACAAACAAGAAGTTAAAATGATTTTTAGCATGTGGATGGTTGTTGCTTGAGGATATGTCAGCATCATCTACATATTTACTGTTTCTTTTTTTAGGGTTAACTAACTAGAGACTAGTGTTGATAAACAAAGTATGACCCTTATACCTTGATGATGGAAATGCTACTTAAATATGCCAACAACAACACTGTTTTTTTTTAACTGTAGAAATTAAGTAGGTGGAAGAGCTTCACTTTTACACCTGTTCATTTTGGAAATATTCAATAAAAATTACTTCCAATAAATCTGACAATGAATAAAAATACAATTGATTTTTTTACTGCTATTTTTAGGTAAAGCATTTTATTTTGCTTGTAAAATAATTTTACTTACAAAAATAACAAAATAAACTGCAAAATTGAAAGACTTGGTGGATTTTTTAATAATCATTTTCTCATTCTGTGACTGGATTATTGATTTAAAATTGTAAATCAGAAGATGAATGTGTGAATTAATTTGCATATTGTGTAAACATTATACAAGAAAAAAATGAAGTTAAGTAAACATTTTATTTAAGAAGTGGATTTGTAAGGCGAGGTAAAAAAATTTTAAAATCTTGATGGACTTTTTTTTTTTTTTAGATATCTGCGATTTAATTTTTTCAAATAAGTGAACATTTTTACATTGAAAAGCGCAAAAATTGCTATAGTTTTTTTTTTTTTTTTTTGCACAGAGTTCTTTAGAAATTTGGGGATTTCCATAAAAACACGGCGACTTAACTTCTTGCTACTTTCATTTTCCTTTACATTTAGAGAGAAAATCAGCTTCCAGATTCCACTTTTTAGGATCTCGTTACAATTCATATTTAAGATTTGCTTAAAGCAGAAATTTCCGGAATCGTTTGTGATGGACCTATAAAATTTCTATTTTATTTAAATATGAATTTTAATATCGAAACTACAGTGCAATGTTTTTCGACTTTTACAGGGTGGGGGGGTCACATTTGTCTTCAAAAGATAAGCTTTTTTCTTTAGTTTTTTTTTTTTTTAATTTTATGAGCACAGTTTTTTTAACACTATTCATTTCAACTTCAAGTATTTTCCCATACAATTATTCAGCATTTTAAAATTAAAAAATACATTCTTTTTTTTCTGATAAGAATTCTGCAGAGTGGCATTCTCATTTATGTTTTTAATTTTGGAACTTTAAATTGCGTTTTTTCTTTTTGAAATTATTCTTTTGATTGGTATTTGGGAAAAATCTTTTACAAATGCGTTCGAATTTATTTAAGTAACAATAAACAATAGGTGTTCTTTTTTTCAGATCACTTAAAAATAGTTAGTTCTTGGTAGATTAGGTATCTTTGTATTTTACCAATTTCAAAGAAGAAATACAGTTAGAAATAGAATTACCGATATTTTACGCTAATTTGATTTTCATATAAATGATAAATCCATTTAAATAAAAATGTATGCTTTTGTTTCCTTACTCATTTAACCTTGATGTAGTTTTAAAATTGGCATAACGTTATGACTTTCTTTATTTTTGTCGTATACTTGTATGTTGAAGAATTTATTATTTCTGTCAATGAACTCGGAAATATTCCCTAAGGCTAAAATTAAATATTGTTTGTCAAATTTCTTTCTACTTGTTTATCAGCTGTTAAATAACAAAACAACAAACAAAAAGCAAATGGTTAATTGATGTTATTAAACTACATTTGAAATATTACATTTTTTTCTGAAATTCATTTTACTCTAAGACTTAATAAGAAGACTAAGAAAAAAATACATTTTTACACTGAGGAATTATTTTCACCTAAAATACTACAAATAAAAAATGATTTCAAATGTGAATATGACTGTCCAGTGGATAATTATCTTTAGAAATAATAGTGTGAAAGAGACAAGCATTATTTTGTTGCAAAGCCATTTCTCGTGAAGTCCTGTTCTATTCTTATTGATTTTTGCTGTTTGGCAGACATTCTTGATAGCTTTGTGTCTATGCACAGTTACTGACCTCATCACAACTGATTTAAAAAGTATACCTTAAAAGAAAAGGTACATCTTGCTTGAAGCATGAAACTTATTAGAATAAAGTTAAGGTATAAATTCCTTGATAAGTTAGTGTAGGAACTGATAGCCATCTTGTGTGAATTTTTTAATCATTTTCTGTTATCTGCTGAAAGATGTTGTATAAGCAGGAGCTGACTGCTGGTTAGCATTTAAGAATTTCAAGTTCATCAGCCCAAACATGACAATTATTAAATACAGATTTTATTCTTTGAATCATGTTTTACCATTACAGATTTAATTTCCATAATTGGGATTCTTAAGAATACATCTGTTATTGTCATGAACTGATGTTATATGTACAAAATATGTTACCTTTTTATTGAACTTTCAGATTTGTGATTTACAAATCATTTTAAAAATAGTTTTACTATTTATTTAAAGACAATGATTTTAGAGGCTAATTTTTCATGATGTTATATTTAGTATATTTTTATCATCATATAAGGGGATGCTGAAAAGTCCTCAGTGTGCCCCACTTTCTAAAGTCTGAAAAAAATGACCAGGTCAGAAATTTTTTTTTTTTTTGTGGGGTGGGGCCAGACCTTTTCAGCCCATCATTGTTAACCAGAAAATTTACTTATTTAAAAAATTGCTTTCTAAATTTTTGTTGAAGTTTATGATTATTGTTATAGAATTCTATTGTAATTACAATTCTAAAAATATCTCCTCTTTATATGATGGTAAATCTCTGTAATATTAATCGATTTTAAATTTCTAACGCGATAATAAATTTATCAGACATATTCAAATATAAAACCTTTTGGCAAGAAATTGCTTTTCTTAAGCAATGCTAGAATGTGCATAAAAAATAAAATATTTTCATTTTTATGGCGTTTTCAAATTGCATTGTAGAGGTATTTGAATTTATTTTGTTTTTGTTAATAAAATATACATTTTTAAAAGATATTTTTCTCAATAGATGGAAAGCATGCGACATGCATGCTCTGTACATATATATTATTTAATTGTTTCATTTTATTTAGTATTATTGTACAATAATTATAACAAGTGTTTTAAATCAGAATAACTATTTTAATGTTTAGTGTGGATATCCTGGGTTACATCATGTACGTAGTAATATAATGTGACATTCTTCCAACTCTAAATAATGACATTTTAAGATTAGTTATAAAATAAGGTTTATCATCAGATGTTTATTTACTTCTTCATTTATTCACTTCAACAGGTTCAAATTTATTGATTCAAAAACTAATTGGGAATCTTTTTTGGTATTCTTCCTGTCAGTTTTAGTGAACCTCTGTTCATCTATTGACCAGAACAGCCTAAATCAGAAGAAAGGATTTTAATAATTTTCTTAAATATTTCTCTTCAAATTACTCAAATTCTAGCTTATAAATGCAGATTTCTGGGATATATGATGAAGTTGGACAAGTACAGCATTGAAATAGATATTGCAATTTCCATCAAAATATATCATTTAATATTCTTTTAGTTTGACAAACTATTTTTAAATATCTCATGTTTTATAGAACTCTTATCATTTCTATATCAAGCATTATAGAACTCTTATCATTTCTATATTAAGCATAATCAATTCATTCTAACAACAAGAACTTGTACTTGTTATTGATCTGAAGTAGATTTCTTTTATTTTAAATCATTTCTTGAGTAAAAAAAACTAATAGTAAAACCAAAGAAAAAGTTCTTTGTCAAATGTCAATTCCTCAATAACAGTTGACAGTTACTATTTTCCGTTATTGCATGTGCTTCTGGTTGTCTGAAAAGAACTTCCCAAATTATACATTTTTGCTTAATCTAAACGAATGTGTTTTTTATACAATTTCTCAGTAAAGAGATTATTGATTTTATTAAGTATCTGCCTTGAATAATGTAATGTGCTATATAATCCATCTATATACGCATTGACAATACCATCAAAGTATTTTTGATTTTGAAAAAAATAAATATAATTTAAATGAAAATAATCTTTTTTGCAGAATATTTATCTAACTGGTACCACTTGAGAAATCACTTTTATTACTGGCTTAAAATATGCATGTATATAATTTTCAGTTTGCTTGATTAAATGTAAATTGTATTTACATTGAAACTAAATCTCAAATTTCAATTCACCCCAAAAAGTTAGATATTTCTTATTGCCTCTTTTGAAATGACTTCTTGTTCAACAGACAGATATTGAATTTTCAAGAAGGATAAAATGAAACTATCTTGCAGTTTCAATATTATAAAGTAGATATTGTATATTTCCCCTGAATTTCTTTTGTTTTTCATTATATTTATTTTTGCAACATAAATGCTTTTGGAATATTTTGATCAGAAACCAACGATAATGAGATCAACAATTAGTTTTCATCTTTAATCAAGTCTTTAAGTCTTTTGTAAATTAGATGTTTAATAATTTTTTCTCTTAAGTAACATCTGTTTTAATTGGCAGATAGAAAGAAAATCCATTTTAAGGTGAATTGCCCTATTCCTGAGAAAAGCTTCTTTGTTCCAATCAATATTGTTTTGGCTTGAAAGAAAATTGATTCACCAAACAGTGTTCATTATTTAATGCTCTTTCTATTTGATTATTCCTCTCTAGTTTTTTTTTATGATGATTGAGCAGTCAAGAATGAAGTTGACTATTATCTACAATGTATCAGCATTGACCATAAGTGACTATACTCTGGTTGATTGCTTACAGATTGTATATAGAGACATTTTATGCAAACTATTCAAGCAAGAAATTTTCTCAATTTCAAATCTTATTGAATAATTTGGTAACATTTTATGGCAGATATTATCAGTTATTTAGGATTTTTAATCAAATGGCATTTTAGAAATTTTCTTATTGAATCTTTAAAAAATTATTATTAATAAATCATTGCTGATTATTTGGTTTATTATTTAATCATTTCTAGAGAATTACTGAGATTTATTAATCTTAAATAAATGCCTATATGGTTGGTGGCAAAGATTGTCAAACATGTTCCAACAAAAAGCTGTGGCTAACAAAATTTATTGCTGTCCTAAATATTCATTAGCTTTAAACTTACAGAGAGAATTTGGATTCTAGTGATAAGAAAATAACTTAAGATAATGTATATGTTGCATAGAAGGAAATTATTCTAAATATAAAGATGGGATCACTAAAATATATACTCATTAAATTCAAGAAACTTTTATAGTTTTAAGTCTATATTTCTGTATTTTTCCAATTATGCAAAAGATTTTTTGAAGAGATTGAGATTCTTCATAGGTCTATTATATAGAAATTCTACTTTTATAAAATAATATTTGTCTGAAAGGTTCTGTTATTTCAAATTGTTTGAATTGCATTGTTGATTCAGTAAATAAAAATATTTTTGTATAAATAAGAAAACTACAATATAGAAAATTGTGCAATATAAAGATTTGTTCGTTGCATAGAATTCTTTGTGGATTTAAATTTGTAATCTACGATAACAACTCAGTTTATTACTGGTTAAATATTGTATTAGAATATCACTTCTTTCTGAATATGTCGGTTAATGTTTAAGCGTTTAAAAATTGAACATATTTAACTGAAGAAAAACATGGAGTCCAAAATATGTTTATTTGGGTGGTGGAGAAATGCATAAAAAATAATTTATGTTTCAGACAAATTTTTTTCTTTTATGTGCTTTGTTCCTTCAGGATGTAGGCAATCATGGCCCTCCCCCTCCTCTACTGTCTCTTGTAGCTCTTAATAAGTTTTGCCTTTTTGTTATTTCTCCCAGACCCATCCACTTGATCAAGCCCGTTAAGTATGTCACACATTGCTTTCCTTTGTTCCTCTTTCCCTCTATCTGTCCTGTGAGTATCAGATTTTCTAAGCCCTCCTTTCTCATTATGTGCCCCAGAAATTTCAACTACCTCATCCTGATGTTAAGTATAAGACTCCTTTTTATTTTCATTCTCTCCAAAACCTTGTTCTAGCTCACATGTTTGGTTTTATGGTATCCCCAGCATCTTTCTGTAGAGCCACATTTCTGTTGATTCAAGTCACTTCCTCATCTTTGAGGAGATGTCCAGTATTCACTGTCATACGGGAGGACAGATATTCAGTACTCTTTTCTTTGTTTCCAACAAACCTTTTCTGTATCTTAATACTTTACCTAGCTGTTGGAATACATCCTTGGCCATCCCAACACACCTCTGGACTTCAGTGTTGCACATTCCATCTTCTGTTAGAACATTTCCCAGATATTTAAATTTCTGTACATGCTTGATTTTAGTATTCCCACCTGTAATTTGCATTTTGGGCTTTTGCTGATAACCATGTTTCTAGTTTATGCTTAGGCCTTTCTTCTCGCTTTTCTTTGCTACCTTCTCTGGGAGGTTTTGTAGTTTCCTTTCTGTGTCTGATATCAGCACTGTGTCATCTGCATATCATATTGTTAAGATTGTAGCTGCCAATAATGAATCCTGGTAGAACTTCTAATTCTCTCAGAATTTCTGTACATGCTTGATAACCATGTTTCTAGGTTATGCTTAGTCCTTTCTTCTTGCTTTTCTTTGCTACCTTCTCTAGGAGGTTTTGTAGTTTCCTTTCTGTGTCTGATATCAGCACTGTGTCATCTGCATATCATATTGTTAAGATTGTAGCTGCCAATAATGAATCCTGGTAGAACTTCTAATTCTCTCAGAATTTCTGGACATGCTTGATAACCATGTTTCTAGTTTGTGCTTAGTCCTTTCTTCTTGCTTTTCTTTGCTACCTTCTCTAGGAGGTTTTGTAGTTTCCTTTCTGTGTCTGATATCAGCACTGTGTCATCTGCATATCATATTGTTAAGATTGTAGCTGCCAATAATGAATCCTGGTAGAACTTTTAATTCTCTCAGGATTTCTGTACATGCTTGATAACCATGTTTCTAGTTTGTGCTTAGTCCTTTCTTCTCGCTTTTCTTTGCTACCTTCTCTAGGAGGTTTTGTAGTTTCCTTTCTGTGTCTGATATCAGCACTGTGTCATCTGCATATCATATTGTTAAGATTGTAGCTGCCAATAATGAATCCGCGTAGAACTTCTAATTCTCCCAGAATTTCTGTACATGCTTGATAACCATGTTTCTAGTTTGTGCTTAGTCCTTTCTTCTCGCTTTTCTTTGCTACCTTCTCTAGGAGGTTTTGTAGTTTCCTTTCTGTGTCTGATATCAGCACTGTGTCATCTGCATATCATATTGTTAAGATTGTAGCTGCCAATAATGAATCCTGGTAGAACTTCTAATTCTCTCAGATTTTCTGTACATGCTTGATAACCATGTTTCTAGTTTGTGCTTAGTCCTTTCTTCTTGCTTTTCTTTGCAACCTTCTCTAGGAGGTTTTGTAGTTTCCTTTCTGTGTCTGATATCAGCACTGTGTCATCTGCATATCGTATTGTTAAGATTGTAGCTGCCAATAATGAATCCTGGTAAAACTTCTAATTCTCTCAGATTTTCTGTACATGCTTGATAACCATGTTTCTAGTTTGTGCTTAGTCCTTTCTTCTTGCTTTTCTTTGCAACCTTCTCTAGGAGGTTTTGTAGTTTCCTTTCTGTGTCTGATATCAGCACTGTGTCATCTGCATATCATATTGTTAAGATTGTAGCTGCCAATAATGAATCCTGGTAGAACTTTTAATTCTCTCAGGATTTCTGTACATGCTTGATAACCATGTTTCTAGTTTGTGCTTAGTCCTTTCTTCTCGCTTTTCTTTGCTACCTTCTCTAGGAGGTTTTGTAGTTTCCTTTCTGTGTCTGATATCAGCACTGTGTCATCTGCATATCATATTGTTAAGATTGTAGCTGCCAATAATGAATCCGCGTAGAACTTCTAATTCTCCCAGAATTTCTGTACATGCTTGATAACCATGTTTCTAGTTTGTGCTTAGTCCTTTCTTCTCGCTTTTCTTTGCTACCTTCTCTAGGAGGTTTTGTAGTTTCCTTTCTGTGTCTGATATCAGCACTGTGTCATCTGCATATCATATTGTTAAGATTGTAGCTGCCAATAATGAATCCTGGTAGAACTTCTAATTCTCTCAGATTTTCTGTACATGCTTGATAACCATGTTTCTAGTTTGTGCTTAGTCCTTTCTTCTTGCTTTTCTTTGCAACCTTCTCTAGGAGGTTTTGTAGTTTCCTTTCTGTGTCTGATATCAGCACTGTGTCATCTGCATATCGTATTGTTAAGATTGTAGCTGCCAATAATGAATCCTGGTAAAACTTCTAATTCTCTCAGATTTCCTGTACATGCTTGATAACCATGTTTCTAGTTTGTGCTTAGTCCTTTCTTCTTGCTTTTCTTTGCAACCTTCTCTAGGAGGTTTTGTAGTTTCCTTTCTGTGTCTGATATCGGCACTGTGTCATCTGCATATCGTATTGTTAAGATTGTAGCTGCCAATAATGAATCCTGGTAAAACTTCTAATTCTCTCAGATTTTCTGTACATGCTTGATAACCATGTTTCTAGTTTGTGCTTAGTCCTTTCTTCTTGCTTTTCTTTGCAACCTTCTCTAGGAGGTTTTGTAGTTTCCTTTCTGTGTCTGATATCAGCACTGTGTCATCTGCATAGTGGCCACCAATGATGAATCCTGGTAGGATTTCTGTTTGTCTCTGAATCATTGCCCTGTATAGGTTGAATAAGTCCATTGATAAGACACATCCTTCTCCCCTTTCTATTTTTGTATATCTGCTGAACTCACTTTTTATCTATATGGAAGTGCTTTGCTGCCAGTAGAGATTTTTGATTATTCTAATGTCTTTCTCGATTATGTCAAGGTTGCTCATCAGCTCTAACATATCTTTGTAGCATACTTTGTCGAACGCCTTTGCGTAGTCTATAAAACACGGGTACATATGTTCTTCTGCATTTGTATTGCTCCTTTCTGATATTCTCACCAGAAATATCATGTCACTTGTTCCGGTGTCTTTGGTGAATCCGCACTGTTCTTGTCCTATCACTGGCCTGATTCTGCTGCACACTCTATTCATCAGAATTCGGATGATGAGTTTTGTTATGTGGCTCATTGGGCTGATTGTTCAGTAGAGTTCACATTTATTTGTGCCTGGTTTCTTAGGCAGTGCTATGAAAATAGATCTGCTTAGGTCTTCCAATATATCCCCACTGCTATAGATTCCATTTATTATTTCTGTAATTTTGTCTATGCCAAAATCGTCATATGTTGCCATCATCGCTATTACAATTCCATCTGGCCCTGTCACTCTGTTTCTGTTCAATTTGGCCAGTGCAGCTTCCACTTCGGTTTTTAGTATTTCCGACCAGTTGGTATTTCTGGGTATTACCGGTTGTTCTCTTTCATCATGGAAGAGATCTCCAATATATTCATTCCAGCACTGAAGAATTTTTTCTTTCTCTAATATGAGTGTTCCATCCTTGGATTTTATGCAGCCTGTTGATGAGCATGTCTTCTGTCCTGTTAGTTCCCTTCTTTTTTTATGCATATCTCCTTTATCTGTGATACTCATTCTCTCTATTTCTGAACATTTTTCATTGAGCCATTCTTCTTTAGCCTGCCTGCATTTGTTCCTTATTTCATTGTGTAGTTTTCTGTATTCTGTTCCACATCTGGGCATTGTTTTCTGTCTCCTTTGCATCATGTCAAGAATCTCGTCTGTAATCCATTTGTTTTGTTGTTTTTTTTCGTCCATTCTCCTTTGGGATGATATTGTTTCCTGATATCACTAAAGCTTCTCTTAGTGTGTCCCATTTTGAGTTTCCACTTCCATTTTGTACCTCGTATCTTCTTTTCACACTGTCCATATATTTTTCCTTCAGTTTCGAGTCATTGCAATTTGGGTGATGCATTAGGCTTCTTCAGTTTCCATAGTTTCATTCTTAGTTTACATATCATAGGGAGGTGGTTGCTTCTGCAGTCAGCACTTGGATTGGTTTTGCAGTGAACAACTGCATTCCTGAAACTTTTGTTGATAGTTATGTAGTCAATTTTGATAACTGCTGATTTAGACGTGAAATGTTTGTGTCAATCCAGGGTCCTGTTTTCTCAGTATACGATTAATTCAACTGATTCTCCATAGCCAACATATAAACAAGAATAAGAATCTATATCATTGTTAGACTTGACACTGTTTTCATAGATGTAAATATTCATTTACCTGGTTTCATATAGCAAAACCGGTCTTGTAAACATTTCTGAATTGAGCCACTTTATATTGTGTAGAGTCTATAGATTATGCAACACATCTGTAGTAACCATGTAATATGGATGACAACAGTATATCCTATTACGGAATCTAGAGATGTTTAGGAAAAATCATTTTTTATACCAAATGGCTTGAAGACTTTGACATTTCATCATACACTTTTTTTTGAGAACTATATCATATGATGTATATATTTTGCTCTGAGGATCAAATAGTTACTTAATTATTATTGGTTAACCACTTTAAATAGCTTTCATCATCATCATGTAACCTTTCTCAGTCATAAGTTCATCTTGTGTTTATAAAAGAATAACAGTAATGAAACAGTTATTGGTGTGGGCAATGGAATTGGCAAGCTGAGTTCAAATTTCAGTCTAGTTTGCATTATTCACTTTTGAAGTAAAGCACTTGGAAAAGACATGAATCAATTTATTCCCCCCTCTAAGCTTTAGGTTAAATAGCAACTTTGCTGTCTACTTTTGGGTGACAACCAGTCTAGGAGAAAGATACATGTATTCAAAACTGTGGAGAAGGTAACAGGAAACTACTCCATTGTTTTTCATTAAAAGTTATGTCAGCTTACAAATAATAAAGAAAAAAGTCATTGGTGGAGAGCCATGATCACTTACATCCTGAAGAGACATTAAAAAATATCAATCTCTTTTAGTTTTTTAATCCTTTAATAGAATTTTATTCTCCTTTTCTCTTTTTAATAGCTTTTCTTTCTTTTTATTAATAAGTATTAAATCCACTTTTTCTATAATATAATATATGCAAAATACTTAATCGTATTTTACTGTGTCTTTATACGTGTTCTCAATATTTTTTTTATAAATAATAAAAATAATATGAAAATACAAATCTTCATGGATGAATCTTTTTTTTAAGTTCAAAAATTTGCTCAGCTCTTTTTCATCATACCTCTAAATTGTAAGTACAGCAACATCTTCCAAAGAATACTTGTCTTTGCTAACACTAGTTGTTTCCTTCCTTCCAAACTGAACTTAAACAATTCTGCATTGTTACCTATATATCTCATATTCTTCCTGTGTTCAGCTATAACAATTAACCCAGTATTGAAATGCCTGATAATTCTTCTTTAGTTTAGCTGCATCTTGCTAGAAACACATCATTCTATAATGCAATCTTTGTTTTTCTCTACAACTCATTTTTACCTTTGACCAGCTATTTGCCTCATATCTGTTTTGAAGGTCTTCATTTTTTTTCTGTTAAAAATTCTGTTTTTTCTTTCATTTCTTCTCTTAAAAAGGAACACTCCGTCTACTCTGTTACATCATAATAAACTTTCATTCATTCATGTATTAATCAATATTTTATTCAAACAAATATCTTTGAATGTTATTCTCATCATATTTATGTAATTATGTTCTTTGATGGGAAACGGAATAGATGGATACATTTTTCAGATTTCGCATAATGAAAGCAAGAATATTTTAGGCTAGTGTCTTAAACCTTTATAGGGAAAGAATGAAGTGGCAGTGAATCTTTGAAACCATAAAATAAAGCAAATATAACAAAGCCCTATTGAAAAAATGATGTGTCTAGTTCTTACGGTAATAGAAGTAGATTCTATTAGATGATAAAAATAGAAATTTTAAATAGATGATAAAATATAAATAGATTGTCTGCTGGTAGAATATTGGTATTCTGAAAGGAAGTAGAATAAATCCAGTCATTTGTTTCAATTGTTACTTTTTGAATTTCTTCTGCTTGTGAAACACTTAATATTTGGTGCAATGTCCACAACTGAAATATAAACTAGTTCTAGAGTGTTTGATTTATTTAAAATATCAAGTCATATGGTATCTTTCAGTCTTATGATGTCTTAGAATATTAAGTTATACATCCAATGAATAAGATGACTTCATTACATTATTATAATAAAATGAATATATATATATATATATATATATATATATATATATATATATATATATATATATATATATATATATATATATATATATATATATATATAATGTGAAAGGATGCTGAGAAGCTCAACTTACTTTCTAAAATATGTTCAAACATTAGATTTTTTGGAAGTGCTTCTTTGTCACTAAAAACTTTTCAACATTCCTGCATGCACACACATACACAAATACACAATTGTGATTATCTTTATTAATTTAATTATACTGTTGAAAGTTAAAAATTTAATGTAGCATTGTTGCTTGAATCTTGTATAGAATCAAATGATTGTAAAGGGAGATTATTTACTTAAGTGTTTAAATTGTTTATTGAATGGATAAAGCTTAACCAAATTCTCTTAATTTCTCTATTAAACATTTTGATAAACTAATCCTAATAGCTAACACTAAAACTCTTTGCTAATCACCTTTTAAGTGACTTGATAAATGCTAGGATGGATTTGAAATCAGCTATTTATCTTTTCTATTCTCAAATGAAATTCTAAATAACTTGGTTATAAGACCCAATGGAATCACTTTAATCACTTTCTATTATTAGTATATACTCACCAATTACTTTATTAGGTTTACTCTTCTAGTACTTGGTTGGACTCCATTTTGTTTTCAGAATCATCTCAATTCTTCTTGGTATGGATTTGACAATGTTCTGGATGTACATTGGTTCCATGGTTCCATACTGTTATTATGGCATTTCAAAATTCTTTAAGATTGGTTGCATGCACATCCAGGTCACAAATATCCCTTTCCACCATGTTTAAAACATGCTTTATAAAATTGAGATCCGGTGACTGTGGATGTTACTTTAACACAGAGAACTCACTACTGTGTTCCATGAACTAATTTGCCACTATTTTTTATTTGTGACATGATGCAGCATTCTGCTGGTAGTAGCCACAAGAGAATGGGTACACTGTAGTAGTTATAAATTGAGGCATGAGATCAGCCACAGTGCCTAGGTAGGCTGCAACACTTAATTTTTTATTGGTGCCAAGAGTCCCAATGTATGCCAAGAAAATATTCTTCATACCATTATACTACCTGCACTAGCCTGAACCATTGGCACAAGGCTGGATAGATTCATACTTTCATGTTGTTTACAGCCAATTCTGGCCCTATCATGTGAATGTCACAGCAGAAATTGAGACTCATCATTTCAGGTAATGTTTTCCCAATCTTCTATAGTCTAATTTTTATGATTCATACCAAATTATAGTCTCTAATCTGATAGACATGACACCTGGTATAGTCATCTATCGCTGTAGCCCATCTGCTTCAAGTTTTCATGAGTTGTTCACTCAGTGATGGTTTTTGTATACCTCAATTATAAAAACTAGCTTCTTAAGTTACTGTTGCCTTTTCCTATTGGCTTGAATTAGTCTGAACATTCTCTTCTGGCTTCTTTCATCAACAAGGGATCTGACCATAGAATTGCTGTTCATTGGGATTTTTTTCCTTCTTTTGACCATTCTTTGTAAACCCTAGAGATGGTTGCACATGAAAATCCATGTAGATCAGCAGTTTTTCAAATACACATACCTGCCTGTCTGTCACCAACAACCATGCTGTATTCAAAGTCACTTAAATCACCTTTATTTTTCATGAAATTAATATGTATTAAGAATCTTAAACACTTATGTGTTGGGCGGGTTTTTAAAAATTTTATATATATTTTTTGTCTTTTGTGTGCAAATATTGAACCATGATTTTGTTTAATCTGTTGGTTTATAGTGGGATAAGATAGAAGACATTGTTCATTGATCTATGAGTATCTCTGTTTTTCATTCTGTTTATCTCAGATTGAGCTTGGTTTTTCTCCAAGAGCAAACAAAATATTTTGTTTGTGTCACCATCTTGTATTGACATAAAAACTGATATGTCTTGATATTTCTTTATTTAACTGGTCCAGCAAAAGACATTGTTTTCCAACATTTGTTATCATTGCAAACTTGAAAACCATCAAAATATCCTTTTAAGTCTTGCTTAATGATACCAAAGAGGAGTACGTTTTATGTGCTTAGTCAAAATTTTATAAATTATTATTTCTGAAAAGTTTTATTCAGTGTAAAATTCGGGTTAAAAACAAGATTTGTAATGATCACAAAATTTAATGATTTGTGGGCACACATTTGTTTTTTTAAATAAAAAACATAAAATATTTTTGTCCAAATCATTACTGTTTTTTAAGGAAATGATTTTCAAGATTAAGTTTAGGTTCAAAATCATAGTGTTGGAATTTCATTGCAGTGATCAGTGAAAGCCTTATAGCAAAGTCTTATTAAATTTATAATTTACTGAAGCTTAACAAATTGTATATGGGCAAGATGCATGGCACAAGCACATTATTACTAAATTACTGTGCCATCAAATAAGACCTTTATTTACTTCAAAGGGAAATTATACTGAACAATTTAGCTATATTATGATGTAATATGTTATACAGTACAGTAGCTTTAGTGTGATTTTCAATAAACAGTGCAAATTTTTAACATTTTGTCTTATAATTTGTGCCAAGCAGTAATATGGTGTTATATACACTTTTATCTATTTTTTATTTTTATTAATTATGATCTAACAATTCTTATTCATTGAGTAACAATTTTCTAATCTTTTTTACAATTTTTTTACACACTTTTTACTTATCGAATAAAGTAAAGAAAAATTGCATATTGTCATAATTTGAATTCTGGTATGCATATATTTTCCATTCATGTATCTAATACAAAAGATATTAATTTTATTTAGATTTATTTTTGAAATAGTAAAATTTTGAAGACAGTTTGCAAGCAAAAACCTGCGGTAATTAGGTATTTCTGTACATTTTTCAGATGATCTTTAAAACTAAATCCTCAAAAATTGGAAAATTGGTAAAAGCTATGAATCTAATTATTGATGTCAGTACTTATCACATCAGACCCCAGCTTTCACATTGAGTGCAATGTTGATATTTTTTTATTTTTTTGTTAAGTGAAAAATCAACCTGCCCTAATCCATATATGAGAAAATCCTGTTCTTGCTTACAAACACTCAGACATACCCTTTTGCCTACTATTACATTCTTGCACACACCCTCTTACTTGATGGAGAGCATGATAACATGTCCACTTGCCTATTCTCAAACACAAACATTCAAGTTCATTAATATTAAGGTTAGATGTTTTTTCAAGTCTCTAAATGGCATACTTTTATAAGGTTTGGTTTTTAATTTGATATTTCAATGATTAGAACAGAAAAATGTCTTTTTTTTTTAAAATTAGTATCACCCCAATCAAGGCAGTACAGCCACTAAGATGCAAGGGGTTAGAGGGTGTGGAGGAATTAGGAACAGAAATATTAGTATTGAGTAGAAAGAGAAAAGAGTAATCAGAAGAACAGTAGATAGCAATTGACATTGCATTTGAATTTTTGCAGATTAAAGTTGGCTGGAAAGCATGGAGCCAGGAGGGTGTTCCACAAACAAGAAATGCGAGAGAAAAAACTGTCAGCATACAAGTTACAGCTACATCTAGCTAGCTTAATAGTTAATTGATGAGATCTCGACACCAGTCTACTATTGCGTTTAAATTTTATACAGTCTAGGTACCATAGTGAAGTTCTCATCTGAACAATTGCCATGAAAGTATTTATAAAAAAAGGCACAGAGTTTATCTACTGTTTAAAATGAAATACATGAATTGTGATGTGCTTATTTTTTCATTTTAGTATTTAATTAAAATGTAATTAAACTCCAAGAATATAATATTTACTGTAGTGATTATTAGCAGATCAATATCAATTATGAAATGTTTTCTTTTAAATGTCAAACATTTAAGTGTAGATCATATCTTACTTACATGCAGATTTAAGGCTTCACTTGTTGCTTTGATGTTTATCCAAGAAATGGCATGGCTAAAAATTATCTTTTAAAATTAAATAATTTATACAAAACACATAAAAAGTATATATATTTCATCATTGATAAGGTTTGTTAGAATTAATATAATTGTAGATATTTTAGTAATATTCTGCCATTCTCTGAATGTCATTTTAAAATATGTATTCTTGTTTTATTAAGTGTAGTTCTCTGTATTTGTCCCAATAACCGGTTTCCAATCATTTACTAATTGTAATGGTTGTAACTGATAACTATTTATATCGTCTTACATTATTTCTTCTACTGTTTATGCCATTTGAATCTTCTTACGATAAAGTTCATTTTACTACACCTTGATGTATATAGGTGATATCATTTAAACAACTTTATAAATTAACATTAAAGTCTTTAGAACATATTTCATGCTATATTAATGAATATTTTAAACTGAGTTACAAGGTTTACTTCTATACTTGCATGTTTGAATCCAAAATGTTCAAAGACCAACCACAAATACTAAGTCTCTTTAGTTGATAAGTTCAAAATCATAATCTCTATTATACAAATAGTTTCTCTTGTACTTTGCAATTTTAAGATCCTAATTCACTATTGCCTGCTAGTCTTGCTTAGTTTTGTAACAATTCACTAAACTGAGGTTTTTTCTGGCAAAAGGACAATTTATCCATTTTCTAATATGTTTATCATAATTTCTTAAGAGATTTTTCTTTTCTTCATTTACATGGACATTGTTTTACTGTAAAGATATTTAGTTTCCTTATGTTGAGAGTTTTTTTTTATGTAGATAAATATTTAATGGCTATACATGAAAGTCTTTTAACATTTTAATTCCTTTCTTAAAATCTAATGATGCTTTCTTTTTTTTTTCACTTTATTGCCTTTGATTTTCTCTTGTTTGCCTAATATATTTTACAGTTTTAAATTCTTCCAAACGTTCTATGTAGAACTTGTACCTTTTTTTTAAAGCAGCTCTTTAAATTCTTTCGTGAAATCAGCCTTCAAGAACAGTAATGAACAATCAGGTTAACTGTACTCTTATTGACATATAAACATATTTACTCTTTAACAAATTATGAACCTCTTCATAAAAAAAAAACTTGTTTACTAATTTCAGTATAGTATTAATATAATTATTATAATAATAAATTTATTTGTCCGTCTCAAACTTTCCTTGTTACACACTAATTTTATCTTTCCTTATATTGCATTCTTCATACTTTACATGAAAAGGCAATTGTTTAGTTGTTAGTTTTATACAAAATTTGACAAAATATCAGTAACATTAAATAATATAAGCTAAGCTCATGTAATGAATTTCTGTCATTGCTCTTGAAAATTAAAAGAATAGTAAAATTGGCATGGCATATTTTCCAGTTGTAAGTTTTGAAAGCAAATCTGATAATTTAAGAAACTGTATTTCCTTAAGTACACTTTGTATTTAAACTTGTATGTTTATTTCACTGACTTGTGCAAAAATAGAATTCATTTTGGTAGTTGCAGAAAAAGAAATGGATCAATACTGAATGCGCTCCAGTGTTGTGTATTTCAGAAATATATAATCAGCTATGTTAATTACAGCACATTGTAATTCTATGGCAGTAAACACTAATGATAATTGCTTGTAACTTCTTGATTAACATAAAGACTGTGTGATTGATAAGTGAACACTCCATCATAAATGTCTTAAAGACTTCCTGGGAAAAAAAAACATCCTTACAGACTGCCTTTTTCTAGAAAATTAAATCTATATTTTATTTTCTGATGGCTTTTTCCACTTATTTTTTTTTATTATCGCATATCAATCTATTTCCATGCATATTTTTTACTTTGCAAACTTTCCTTATATATTTCCATTTTTAATGTCAACTTTGATATTAGCTTGATGCTATCCTTTCTTCAGTGTGGAGCAGTTTAGTTCCATCAGGCTATCTTTCCCAAGACACACCACCTCTACTGTGGCTGCAGTACATGTGGTACGCCCCCTATGACTCTAATGAGTTACAGGATTCATGATCCTTTCTTTCTTTTTCTTTTTTTACCTATATCGTTTAAAATGCTCAGCTGTTTAGCAAGACTAATCAGGTAAATTCATTGGCTTTGATTCTGTTACCATTATAGAATTTATAAAGAGAACAACTATTCAGCTATTTTCATAAACATTTTCTTTTGTTGGCTGAGGTTTTAATCCCAATTTCTTTTATCATCATCTCCAAGAGATTATAACAATAACCTTTTAAATTATCATTATATACATATATATATATATATATATATATATATATATATATATATATATAACTTTAACAATAACCTTTTAAATTATCATTATATACATATATATATATATATATATATATATATATATATATATATATATATATATATATATAACTTAGTTTATATAAAATATATTTGAAACATTAATATTTTAAAATTATATTTTTATACTTTCAGTAAATAAATAAATGCATGGTATTCACTTTAGTTTGCTTTCTATGTGTTAATGTAGCTTATCACCCCCCCCCCCCCCCCCAAGCAATCAGCAAGTGTGTGATCTCTACATGATGAGTTGATGCTTTTGGTTAATAATACTTTGCAACTGGTGTAAATAAAAATTCTTAAGCAAGCATTTTCCTTTGTTATATGTACAAGAATGGGAAGAAATATTGAAAGTCTTCAGATTATAGAAAACTTGGAATAAAAACTACTTATTTTTGCTATAAATTCCTTTCTTTTGATTGCAACTACAGATATTTTGTTAATTCAATTTACAAATCAGACTTGTTATTAAACTATTAGACTGATAACTTCCGAGATGTCCCAAGATTTAATTAAACCAATTTATTATTTTCAGATAGAAACATTCCAGATAGTTCCTGCTATGATTAATCAAATAAATATGGACCACTGAATATTTTTCCATCAGTAGTAGATTTCTAATCTCGAGAGAAAGAAATCTGGTGAACATTAAATTTTTCGACTTCACAAATTTAAGTGCAGTACGAGATTGACAACAAGGTGTCATAATTTCACTGTTGAAATTGTTAGATATAACTTATAAGTTCTCTACTAAAATAGTATTTCTTCTCCTGCACTTCACCCTTGTGGAACTCTCATTTGGCTTCTTCACTTTTCTGTCAACTACAATTTTCAAAAATTTAAATTTAATGTTGATCATCATCATTTTTTGTCTCCTTCAATTCTGTTCTTATATTCTCCACCACTTTTTCTTACACCCTCAGTAGTAACCCCCTTGCAGCTTATAGGTTTTTATCATTTTGCTTTGGGTGAAATGATAAAAAAATGTGCTGTAAATTATTTTCTATAATTTTATTTCTTTCTGCAGTTCTATTTCTTTATCTAGTCCTTAAAAAAAAAAAAGAATTTACAATTCTTCCTTTCCTTTTAAATTTAAAATCAATACAGAAATCTATAAAGTCTCTTTCAAAGGATGTTTTCTTTATGAAATTATTTCTGAAATCAATGAAGAAATATATATATATATATATATATATATATATATATATATATATATATATATATATATATATATGATTCCAAATAAGGTTGGATTTTCCTATACCTCTATGACCAAGCCTGCACACTCTCACCAATAATTTGTTGACAAGTGCAGTCTCATTTGTTTCTAATAAGGTTTTAAAAATTATTTTTTTATTTTGACATCAAAGATTTGACATGTCTTATTTTCTTATTCATAATTAATAATTATTAAAGTCCACATAGCTAAAGTAAGGTCCATATATTGCAACTTTAAATTCTAAGTCAACTCGCATTTATCAGTTATTGATTGTTATCCAATTGGACAGAGATTTTCCAAAGGCCTATAATCAAAATCAAAAAGGACCAATAGTTTAGTTCAGACTAAATGCTACAAGTTACCCAATTATCAGACATTTATGTTTAGACTGTCAAGATCTTTTTTTTTAAGAATGTGGTGTCTGCATTCACACACACTGCTTGCTGTGACAATTGCAGAAGTTGCATATTGCCAACTGGTGCCATTGTTTGGTGTTCATGCCCAACTAAAAGTCAGGATTCCAAATGCTGATTTTCAAGGCACATATACAGGCAAACCATCTCAACTAGAAGGAATGCAACATGATCTTCCCATTTGGATCTATGCCAAATAAAGCTAAGTTTTCTAGATATCTCAATTGATACATAGATATATAAGTAGATAAAGATCTTACAAAATCTGTATGAATGGTTACCATTTGCCCACAGATTTTTGTTTGATATGCAGGGTTATATTTGTTAATAAAAATAGGGTTTAATTTGTTGAAAAAAAATTACCAACACTGATGATATCACCATTCTTTTGTCAAGTCAGTATTTATAATCAACTTTTGTACATACAATGCTGTCCCCTGATTTGTTAGAAATTCTGATTGCATTCAAATTTTTTGGTTTATTTTGGGAAATTTTCTTTATCTCTTAAATAATTTTCATTATTTTTATTCATTAATTTGTACATTCATTGTGTCTTCTTTGGCTTGAAATTCACTCTCTCTCTCATCATTGTGTCTTCTTTGGCTTGAAATTCACTCTCTCTCTCATCATTGTGTCTTCTTTGGCTTGAAATTCACTCTCTCTCTCATCATTGTGTCTTCTTTGGCTTGAAATTCACTCTCTCTCTCATCATTGTGTCTTCTTTGGCTTGAAATTCACTCTCTCTCTCACCATCGTGTCTTTCATTTAAAGAGAACCATTTAACCATAATATGAATCACATTTGTAAACATTTTACTATGAAACTATTTTCTCATTGATCTTTTTTCATTTACAAATGGAAGATTGTCATTTATGTTTAATGTATGAAGTTTCATCAATATTTTATGTGACTTAAATCCTGCATTTTTTCAGCACAACTACCATTGTAACTAATTTAAAGATCAAATGACTGAAACCAGAACTCCCAAAATGGTTTTTAATTCCATGATTACTTCAAATAGTGATATTTAAAACAATTGTCAATATATACTGATGTTTTCAATTTCTCTCTCACATAACATACTTTCATAAGAAATCATAAAATTTATTTTACAAGGAGTTGATAGCTTGCAAGTTTATTGTAGGAAATAAAGAATGAATTATTGTTTCAGTGATTTAAAAAAAAAAAAAAAAAGATTGTTCAATAGTCTTAGCTACCATAAATTTTGCTGTATTTCAAAATTTATACTAATTTAAGTGAAACATTAATTTTGATATATTGGAACTTAACTTTCTCTATTGTATAATTTTGTTCAGTGCAAAAGCATTTAATGCCATGAGATTGTTTTTCATTTTGATGCTGCAAACAATGGTGTCATAAAAAATGTAACAATTAAAAGGCTTTGCGTCAATAAAATTTAAAATTAAAAATTTTATTTGTCCATTAATATTGGAAAAAAATAACTCTCTTGAAAAAATGTGATTTACCTGCAAATAAGTATTGGAATGCCATCAAGTTCCTTTGCTCATAAGAAGTTTTATTTTAGTGCCTTGACTCACATGGCCAAGAACACTTGATTTTTATTTTAATAATCTTAAATGAACCATTAGATTTAGATTTCAAATAAAGTGACTTTGATGAACAGATTAAGGTTAGGATCATGTCTGTAATAGTTGAACTGTATCCAAGAAACTAGAATCATGATTGGATGGATTATAAATATAAGAAAGAATTGAGACTCAATCTTGGTGCTGCTGGGAGTTTGCAAACATAGTGAAAAAGGTACTGAAAATTTGAGGAGACTCAATCTCTCAGGATAACCACTAATGAGATCATATATAAGAGATATTTTTACATTAGACATTTGCTCTCATCTACAAACTATGATTGTAAAAAAAAAGTGTTTCAGTTTAAAGAGAGCAAAATTATTTGTGAAATATTGTGGATATTTTCATGTACTATAAATATTTAATTGTTTATGATGTAGTGCATCTCAGTTTTTTTTAATATATAAAATCCACCAGTTGCAAGATATCCCCTTCTTCAGGTGATGATCTGTTTTCTTTTTTGTTTTTTTTTATCAATTCACCCCCAAGCAAGGTGATAATGCTACTAAGATGCCAGGAGCTCCTGGGAGTGAAAGTGAATAAAGAGTTTAGAAGGAACTGGGAGTTCAATCCTAAACAGGGAACAAGAAATAAACCTTTATTCCTGTTCAAAAGACCAGGAAGGAGTGTGAACCGGGCAATAGGTGAACCTATCTACTCCTATTTAAGAGAAAAAATAATTAGTAAATAAAATTTCAGAGTTCAGACAGAGATGTTAGAAGAAATCGGAAACCCAATCCTAAACAGGAAACAAGGAATGAACCTGTACTCTTCTGTTCAAGAGACCAGGAAGGAGTGTGAAGACTTTAGCTACAACTTGTATATAATGTACAAGTAATAAGTCATTTAATTATCTGTTGTATGTTGACTGAATATATTAATGAAAAATATTTAAGCTATTATCATTCATATCTGCTTCAGGTTTATGAATTAATTAATAAACTAGATGATGTAAATGGCCTACTATATTTCCTTGTTCTTGTTATAGAAATGATGAGAAAATGTTTTGAAATATTTCTTGCTTTAGTATCTACAGTTTCAAGTTTACATCTTGTTGACCATTTTAAAGATTATCTTTCTAGCATATCAATGAGATCAGTGGAAAGTAAAACCTGATCAAATAGGATCGGTGGTAAAAATGATCTGCTTCTGTTTAAGAAAAAAATGACCAGGAAAAGTCAAAAGAAATTTTCTAAAAAGTGATATAAAATATTGAATAAAATCTTTTCAGTCTTTAGCCTCAGGTGATAAAACCCTGCTGTCTTATCTGCAGCCTCTCAATAGTCAACAAATGCTTACTTTGTTCATTATATGTTAGGTCAGCACAAACAGGAATAGTGATTGGCTTTGACTCTTATCACTGGTATGTGCCAGATGATCATATTTCAGTTTTCATATATTAATAAAAATATTAATCATATTTAATACAACCTTTTTACAGTGATATTTTTCCTATGGATGACACATTTGTGTAATTTAACACTAAATTAAATCAGCTAATTAAAATCAATTATCTTTAAAATTAAATATTATCAGTGTGTATGCTGCCAAATGTTTGTTTTGCAGTTATAATTGAGTGTAAAACCTAACATAAAGAGAAGTCATGTTATATATTTGTTTTTTTTTATGAACAGAATAATGCATATATTGTCTCAGTTGTAAATTAAAGTATCAAATGTATCAGTTTAGTTGTCTTTTAACATGAATAGACAACTTTTTATGATAATAATGGTTGGAATTAAGTCAACATTGATGAATTTTTATATTAAAAAGTAAGGAATAATAGTTATTCTTGTTGCTTTCACACTTGACTGATTTTTGACAGATTTGGTTTTAACGATCAACATTTTGGTTGATAGTATATCTTTTTTTATTTTATATTTTTTGTTGATAAATACTTCCAATAATTATTTTTTAAAATGAAGACTTGAATTAATAGTAAAATTTTCCTTCAAATTAACAAATGGTATATTAAAAATGCATCTGTTTGTCTCTGTTAATATTTTGTTAATTTTCAAAGTAGATTTTTTTCTCATATTTATTTTCTTTCAGTTTTGCATCTCTTGGTAAGCATTTGAAGCAAATTTTTTATGGATTACTTCCTTATAAATGAAGAGAAATTATTTTCAGATTAAATTTGTACAATCCTCTCTTTCATTCAGAAAACCTGGATTCTGATTGGTCAATAAAAGAGAAAATGCTTTTCTTAATTTTATTCAAATCTAAGGTTTTTATTATTGTCTTAGATGTAATTTTGATATTGCAGAAAAATCACTCACTCAAAATATTCATTCAAACTTTGACTTGATTGCATATCAATAAACTGATCTTTTTGTATGTTTTAAAGTTCACTTGTAAATTTGTATATTGTAACTCTTTATCTCTATATCATAACTGATTATAGGAGTAGATAGTCTCACCTATCATCTGCACCAAACTCCTTCCATATCTATTGAACAGGAGTAGAGGTTCATCCCTTGTTTCCTGTTCAGAATATGGTTTACTGGTTCACTTTCTTTCTTCTACCAGGGCCACAGTGATTTAACTGCCTTAAGTTTTTGGTGATTGGCCTAACTAGTGGCTGTGACTTTCCATTGTTAGGGTACCAGGTTGGCAGTTTACTGACTGCTGCTTTCAACTGGTCATTAGGAGCCCAAACTCTTTGCTATCACTTAGAGAGGTTGCTCAGATCAACAGTTGCATAATATCAGGGTATCTGTAGTGTCATGTCATGCATGGATAGGTGTCCCTGCATGTATTTCTGGTGGGCAACCCCTGAGTCCACACCTATGCTCTGTTCTCAGCCATGCTCTGGCTGATTTGTATTACCATTGACAGCAAAATAGTCACAATTACAGTTGGTCTTTTTTCTCTCTCCTCAAAACGAATTTCATGGAAATCATAACAAAGAAATACAAGTAAACCAGTAAAGAAACATCACCTACCCCACTCAGCCTTTCTTTCACTAATATTCATGGTATCCATTCCAACTTTTGCAGTGTAGACCTTCTCCTTTTGTAACGGTCGCCAGATATCTTTGCTCTCTGTGAAACTAACTTGAATTCTTCCATTGCTACCAATGAATTCTTGGTTCCAGGCTATCTCCCCCTTTGCTGAAAAGATTCCAGCATTCACATGGCTTTGGTCCTGGTGTTTCATGTTTCATGTACTTCCATCTTTTCTTGCTAAACTCTGTTAGCTATCTCTTTTTCCTTTATTGCTCCCCCTTCTTCCCAGGACCGCAGTATATTAGGCATAATTGCTAACAGTATAGAAAAGGCACTTTTCCTCTACCCATCTGTGAACATCTTTGTCTTTGGTGACTTTAATGCTCACCACAACATGTGGCTTAAATATTCTAAAGGTACTGATGTTGCTGGTGTTCAGGCATTACATTTTTCCATTGCCCAATCCCTTAGTCAAATCATTAACTTCCCTAGTTGTTTCCCTAGCAAAAATAAGCAACAGGCTTCTTGATTTATTTCTTACGTCCTCTCCTCACTCTTGCTGAGCTTCACAACACTGTTCTCTTGGTAATTTTGACCACTCTGCAGTAGCTATTGATATTTTGTTCCAATCATCTATTAAACAGAATCCTCCTATACCATAAGACCTTTTTTCTGTTACCAGCATGCTTATTGGGACTCACTCTGTGATTTTCTTCATGACACTCTTTGGACTGACATCTTTAACCTCCCATTTGAAAATTGCATCACTGAGGTTCCTTCTTGGGTCAAAGCTGGCATTCCCATCTTGGAAATAACAGGTGAATCTTCAATCCTCTTCATCGTTCACACCAGCATGCTCGGCCGCTATAGCATACAGGAACAACTATTTTCTGTTATACTAATATGATGACTCTCATCACCTATTTGTTGCTGCTCAATAAATGTGAGCGAGTCCTTGAAGGAGCAAAATTCCTGTTTGCTAAGAGAATGAGGCACCACATAGCCTCTAACAACTTAGGCTTTCATGATTACTAGCAGTTCTGTAATAAGGCATTAAATAAGTGTAAGGTCTCTGTTCTTCCCCTCTTCAAGCAATTTGAGGTGTTATCAATCATCTGCTAATAAAGCAGAATGCTTTGCCCATAAATTCTCTTCAAATTCTACTCTTGACTCATCTGGCATATCCCTGCCTAACTTCCCTCCTAGAACTGAGTCTCTGTTGAGTGACATACATATAACCCCTTCCATGGTTTCTGCTATTATCTCTAACCTAGATCCCCACAAAAGCATGTGGACTTGATGGTATTGCTGTAATTGCCTAGATCCTTTTGTACTAATACAAGGCAGCAAGGGGTCTCTCAGATTAATCATCTGAGAGACCCCTTGCTGCCTTCCATCATGATGGCTGATGCTGTCCACCAGGATAGTGACTCGTTGCATCTTTTTGGGCTCACATTCTCTGCTGATATGAAGTGGAAAAACTATATTGAATCCATTGCTAGGTTAGCTGCTAAGAAAGTCTGTTCACGATGTTGGATGAGACAATTTTTCTCTCCAGAATCTATCTTATATATCTATAAGTCTACCATTCATCTATGCAGTGAATATTGCTGCCACATATGGTCTGGTGACCCTGCTATTTACCTTCAGCTCCTTGATAAAATCCAAAGAAGAATCAGCAATATTATTGTTCCTGATCTGGCAGCTCAACTCTAGTCACTTTCCCACCACCATAAGGTTGCCTCTCTATGTCTTTTCTGTAAATATTTTCATGGTAATTGTTCAAATGAGCTCTTCACTAGGGTACCTAGAGTTTTTGAATTTAAGACTGGCATCGAGATCTCATCAATTTACAGTTGAGCTTGATGTAGCTGTAAATTCTATATTAACAGTTTCTTCTCTTGCACTTCTTGCTTGTGGAACTCCCTTCTGGCTCCATGCTTTCCAGCCAACATTAATGTGCAAAGATTTAAATGCAATGTCAATCGCTATCTACTGTCCACCTTATTACTACCTTCTCTTTCTGCTCATCGTTATTGTTTCTGTTCCTAATTCTTACACACCTTGTAACCCATTGTGTTTTAGTGGCATTACTGCCTTGATTGGGGTGATTCTGAAAAAAAAACACAACTAAAACAATATAAAATGACCAAATATCTTTTAATGTAATTAAAAAAATAAAGTATGACTGAATCAGAAAAGTGAATGGACAGACATAAAACAACATGACAATGGCAAAATAAGTTCTCTTTGTTCTGGAAGTGTTTGGTCTCAATTTTCCACAAGAGCTTTGTTTGGAATCACAAACTTAGTTACTAAAACCTTTAATTTAATTTTTTTATCTCTTGAAGAAACTGAATCCTTGAAGATTGAATCCTCTTTCTGCATCTGTTGAAAAGGCATATTTCTTGGTCACTGTTGTCTTTTGCTATGTTATTGTCTGAAATATAAGTACCAGGCTTGAGAAAGCTTGGAATCTTTTCTGTCAGCACTTAATAATGGATTCCAAACAATGTGCTTCTGACCTGGGCCAGAGAATACTGATATATTTAGTAAAGAGATGAATTTAGTTCATCCAAAATGTTGCCCGCTGGGTTAGACACTGCTGCTTCTTAATATGACTGGTAGCAGCAGTTATTAGGTAAGAAGAGGTAAAAAGTTTAAACTAACTATTAGCACGACTATAGTGGTTTTTTGTAGGGTTAAGGAGCGGCCAGCAGTCTACCTCTATCTGTCTTATCACTCTGTTAGCCTGCCTTACCCCAACCACAGTCTTTTTCCTCCTCCATAGCTAATCTCCTCACAGACCTCTTAACTGATATTGAGTTTAGGGGCTGCACAACTGAGCTTGCTATTCTAAGTCACTTTCCTACCCTCCATGTTATCATTACAGCTTCATTATCTCACCATTAGTACAGCATGTACCATTTCCTAGTTAAGTGGACAAGAAAAACACGTGTGTTTGGCTACTAATCGCAGTATGGTTAACCGTTTTGGCTTCTTTTCCAACTTTATCAAGGAACAATTTACCTGTAGTTTAGAACAAATAATAATATATATTCTTACTAAGCATTCTGTTGTAAACTCATAAATTGCAGCATTTGAAATGAAAACTTGTTATCTTTTATATGTTTATCAATTTCATTTTGATATTGAAGCTACTTAAAAATGATTTTAATTCCAAAATCAAACTTGAGAAGAAAAGTGTAAGGCATTCGAAAATAAATTCAGGCCAGGTTTTGGTTTAAATAATAAAACCGAACGCAGTAAGACATGTTTCAATCCTAAGATAGTCAAGTTGTGTTTATAAGTACCAAGTCAACTATTCAACAAAAGTAATAATTTCTTCCTCTATTTCAATGGGATTTAATTTCTCATCTCTTGAATTGAAAGGGAATTCCTATGTGGATCCAGATGTCAATGGCAGTTGGTCTCTATTATTTGTTTGTCAGCATACTTCAACTGTACTTTGAATTATAAGCAATAAGTGATTGGGGTGGGCTTTTGATACTAATACTACTTGAAAGTAGTTGATCACATCCTCTCTACTAGCAACATGGATTGTTGGTCACTTGAGATGTGGAGATATTATAATACACACTGAAAACAAAAGTGCGTATACTTCTTGAGGTTCTCCGCTTTTTCCTTACTTTGCATCTTTGAGTGCAAGAACAAGTAGAAGTCATGGTCAAAAAGCAAGAAACAGAGGAATAAGTATCTTCTTTAACAAACTGCTGCTTTACTGTAAATTCAGCAGCTTAGAATATTCTTTCAATCTAATCCAAATATTAATGGCATCTCTTCTAATCGATGAACATTGACTTTGTATTGATTTTCATATAGAATTGTATATATTGGATTAGAATATGAATTTTATTTCTATTCTCTTCCAACTGTTTAAGCAACAAATTCTTAATTAACTTTACAAGAAAAATGATTGATATAAGCATCTTTTGCTAAAGAATTGCTGTTTATATATTATATGCTGTATAGTATTTTTTATATAAAGAATTTGTAATAAATTTCAAGTTATATTAATTTTTTTATTTTTTCTATTTTAGTATTTAATTGCCTCATGAACTCTATTGAAAAATCACAAATAGCAAGTGGAATTACTCTTTTTGATTTTTTTTTTTTCATTATTTTATAGCATAAACTGACGAAAACATGATACACATAAAATAACATTATCTACAATGAACAGAATTAAAGTTATTTTTAATATGCAAAGACAATTCAGATTTTGTTTTCAGAAAAAATGCATGTTATATTGCTTGAAGCAAAACTTAGCATAAACTGTCCAGTGTGTCTTTTAAAATGATTATTTGAAATTCAGTAAAAACTATATCCTTGTTTAATAATTAATCTTTAGATATGTTCTTGAGGGTAAGTAAAGCATAAAGTTCTTTAAAATAGTTATGCTTAAACATTTAAATCAGTGATTCTCAACCTTTTTTGCTCAATGCACCCGTTTCATCATTTAGCCAGAATATCATCCTCCCCACTTCAAGATTGTCTGACTGAAAAGGTGCATTCTAAATAATATGCATATATCATTGAAATTCTTCATTCTTTTCCTTATTAGTACATATATATATTTACATGGATTATTTTTAAAGAGGAATTTTACAAATTTAATAGCAATAGAAAATGTTGATGAATTTTCAAACTTGAATACATGTAATTTGTTTTAATTCATAACTAATTATTAAATAAATAAACTGAAACGTACTTCAAAGAACAAAAAGTTCAATAAAAGGTCAGTGTATTTAAATCAATTCTATTCTGATGAAGATTACAGACAATGAGAAACTAAAGTAAAAGATTTTTCCCCCTCACTCACTGAAACCCAGGAATTCCCTCACCCTCGAAAAGCCCTGATTTAGAGGAATTTTTCAAATGTTTTTTTAAATTATTAATACATGTTATAGTAATGTTATCTTAATTGCTGAAATTTTAAAAAAATGTTTCAAATTTAAAAAGTCACTGAAAATTAATGAAAGATTAAATGTGATTTCATAATTTTAACAAAAGGGTTTAAAAGTAGTTCAATTTCATAAAATTAGAGATTTTAGTAATAGTAATAAAATTTTTTTTTACAGTGAGATTCACTCTGTACGAGGCCTCGGAGCCACTCGAGGTAGAGAGTTAGAGTAAGTAGCACATTTTATGCAGATATGTGGGGAAGATAAAGGTTACCCTTAGACTTAAACAGGTTAAGATTGTAGTGATCAAGGGAAACATTGTCTTGTTAGTCAGTTCCACAGAGCAGTGGTTCATGGCCAGAAGCTGCTGCTCAAGTGGTACTTAGTTCTCACCCATGTAATATGGAAAGAATAAGAGTGGTTTGCTACAATTTGAGTGTCATGGCAGGTTGTGAAGGTTCAAACTTGCAGAATAAAGGAATGTTGTCTGTCTGAGCACTTCCATGGAAGTACTGATAGACCAGTGAGAAGCTTGCCACATCCTGTCTGTGAGAGACGGGTTGCAGGGTGGAAAATAATTTTTTACCCAAAAAGATGTGGGGATGCTTTTAGATTTTATCAAGTCTGGAAAGTGAGGACTGGGCAATTCCTGTCCAGATATGACAGCAGTACACAATTTTAGGCCTGATCTGGCTCTTGTAAAGATAGAAGATAGCATGAGGAGTCAGGTACTTAGTGGAGCAGTACAGGGAACTGAACATTTTTCCTGCATACGTAGCAATGGATCCTATATACAAGTTGCACTTTAGGTCTTGGGTGAATATAAGGCCTAATAGATACTCAAAGCATGGGGCCTCATCAAAGGAGGATCCCTTTATCATGATTGGGGTCTGATCAGCCATGATAGAATGTAACCAGCCAGTTTTTTCCCCACTGAGATGTTAGAGCTAGATTCAATAAGAGATCAGCTGCCAATCTCTGGTCATCACTAGTTTGGGGGTTGCACGCATAGATATTTGCAAACAATCTGAGGATACTCTTAGGCAGATCATTTATGTAAAGTGAAAAAAGGATTGTTCCAAGATGTAACCTCTGGGGCATGCCTGTGTTGATAACTAGTGCTCCAGAGGACTGGCCATTAATGACTACCTTCAGGGTCCTACCTGTTAAATTAAAAATAAATACTTAAAATAGAATGTATATTTTCATTTGGATCTCTGTCAATTCTTCTCTGTTAAAGCATTTTTTTAATTTTCAATGTTAGCTCCTATTAAATGCCTATTTTCTTTATTTTTAGACAAGTATCAGTCGCCAAGACAACATTAATAAAGATCTGTATAGATACCAAAAATCTGAAAGTCTCTTTAAAGATATCTGATGTTCTTTTGATATAAAATAGATGCCAAAAACATGATTCTGTCTTATATCAATAATATTTTGTAATAATTTCCATTGACACTATTTACATCATTTGAACTATTTTCATCTTTATTGCCTTAGTCACAACATTTTGGCCATTGAACGCTTTGGCCTTCTTCAGGTGATATATGTTGGAATTTTGAGCCAAACCCTTTATTTAGTTCACAGGAGTACAGTGTTCTAATTCCACATGCCATGCTTTTTTTGGATATCTTATTTTCAGTTAATTCCTTTTAGTAACTCTCCAAGTTTTTGTTCCCTCTGCTATGGTCAAGTATTGAACTCATAACACCCCCATTTATACAGATGTCCATGAATTAGATGACAATGTTAAATTTTTAAAAATCAGAATATACATTTCAAATATTTTATTACAGATCTTTTCTGGTATTAATCAATGCAAAAAGATTGTGATTGACTTAGGCCCTACTTTGAAATTAATACACTACACTAGATGGATATATAATCATGGAGTCTAGTACGGGAGTCATTTCAGTTATTCTAGATACAAGTACTTTTCAATAAACAACAAGTATCAAGAACAAAGCAACACTTACAATAAACTATTTGGTTCATAAAGAATAAGAAACTTAAAAGAATCAGAAATAAACGCTATCTATATTTCTTTATATATCTAATATATATATATATATATATATATATATATATATATATATATATATATATATATTATGTATGTATGTATGTAAAAATGTGTTTAGTAATCCATATGGATAATTCTAGAGAAGATATAATCCAGAGAGCTCAATGTAAATATTAATTATATTAAGTAACAGACAACTTTAAGGGTTCATGGTGATTATGATTTATTTCCTTGGAATCGAAATTCGATTCTAATTCCTCAGATCAACATTTTCATACAAATAAATGTGTGACAAATATTCCAATTCTTATACTTGGAATATTTGTCACCTATTTATTTGTATGAAAATGTTCATGTGAGGAGGAATTAGAATCAAATTTCAAAACTAAGGAAATAAATAATCATCACCATGAACCCTTAAAGTTGTCCGTTTATTAATATAATTTATATATATATATATATACACACACATACTATATTATACAGCTAATATATATAGTGTATTATATGGATAATACTATACCAAACATAAATTTTATATTGATGAAAATAAAAATAAAATATGAGGGCTAACATACATAGATTTCTTCATTTTTTTAAAACTTTTCTTACCTCTTCTTAAAATAAAATTTTTTAAAAACCAAAAGAATCTGTAATGAGTAATCGTCATCATCATCATCATCATCATCATCATCATCATCATAATAGTACTCGTCCTTCTCTTTCTTAGTCTGCATGACCGTTACACCCTGCCAGTACCTCATAAATAATGGACTCTTCCATTTTGGTCACATTGAAAGAGAAAAGACACATCAGAGATGATACTTGGTTTCAGTGAAAGAAAGAAAGAAGTGTTTAATGTCTCCTGCTAACACCTCATAAATGTTGGACTATTCTTTGTTGATCACAAAAGACATATCAAAGACACTACTTGTTTTCTGTGGGAAAATGAAAGAAAGAAGGGAAGATAAAAATGTTAACATCTGTTTCAGTGAAATGGAAAAAGTTGTCAATTTCAAATCTTTTCACGATTGCACTAGCATGAAACAGACTGTCGCCTCTAAGTGCTGACTTCCATGTCCACATTTATATATATATATATATATATATATATATATATATATATATATATACATATATATATTTATATATAATGTTACATATGTACAAAGCAATTCATATGTAACAATTTATAATAAATAATTATTGCTCTACTCTTGGTACTGAGCCCTCTTTTGAATTAACGCTTTGAACGTTTTGAATTTATATTTTAGTATATTATCCATATAGTAATGTATTATCCATATAGTATTAGCCCTATAGTATATTATCCATATAGTATTAGCCCTATAGTATATTATCCATATAGTAATGTATTATCCATATAATATTAGCCCTATAGTATATTATCCATATAGTATTAGCCCTTATAATGTATTATCCATATAGTATTAGCCCTGTAATGTATTATCGATATAGTATTAGCCCTGTAATGTATTATCCATATAGTATTATCCCTATAGTATATTATCCATATAGTAATGTATTATCCATATAGTATTAGCCCTATAGTATATTATCCATATAGTAATGTATTATCCATATAGTATTAGCCCTGTAATGTATTATCCATATAGTATTAGCCCTGTAATGTATTATCCATATAGTATTAGCCCTATAGTATATTATCCATATAGTAATGTATTATCCATATAGTATTAGCCCTATAGTATATTACCCATATAGTAATGTATTATCCATATAGTATTAGCCCTATAGTATATTATCCATATAGTAATGTATTATCCATATAGTATTAGCCCTATAGTATATTATCCATATAGTAATGTATTATCCATATAGTATTAGCAATATAGTATATTATCCATATAGTAATGTATTATCCATATAGTATTAGCAATATAGTATATTATCCATATAGTAATGTATTATCCATATAGTATTAGCCCTCTAATGTATTATCCATATAGTATTAGCCCTATAGTATATTATCCATATAGTAATGTATTATCCATATAGTATTAGCCCTATAGTATATTATCCATATAGTAATGTATTATCCATATAGTATTAGCCCTATAGTATATTATACATATAGTAATGTATTATCCATATAGTATTAGCCCTATAGTATATTATCCATATAGTAATGTATTATCCATATAGTATTAGTCCTATAGTATATTATCCATATAGTAATGTATTATCCATATAGTATTAGCCCTATAGTATATTATCCATATAGTAAAGTATTATCCATATAGTATTAGCCCTATAGTATATTATCCATATAGTAATGTATTATCCATATAGTATCAGCCCTATAGTATATTATCCATATAGTATTAGCCCTATAGTATATTATCCATATAGTAATAGCAATATAGTATATTATCCATATAGTAATAGCAATATAGTATATTATCCATATAGTAAAGTATTATCCATATAGTATTAGCCCTATAGTATATTATCCATATAGTAATAGCAATATAGTATATTATCCATATAGTAAAGTATTATCCATATAGTATTAGCCCTATAGTATATTATCCATATAGTAATAGAAATATAGTATATTATCCATATAGTAAAGTATTATCCATATAGTATTAGCCCTATAGTATATTATCCATATAGTATTAGCCCTATAGTATATTATCCATATAGTAAAGTATTATCCATATAGTATTAGCCCTATAGTATATTATCCATATAGTAATAGCAATATAGTATATTATCCATATAGTAAAGTATTATCCATATAGTATTAGCCCTATAGTATATTATCCATATAGTAATAGCAATATAGTATATTATCCATATAGTAAAGTATTATCCATATAGTATTAGCCCTATAGTATATTATCCATATAGTAATAGCAATATAGTATATTATCCATATAGTAAAGTATTATCCATATAGTAATAGCAATATAGTATATTATCCATATAGTAAAGTATTATCCATATAGTATTAGCCCTATAGTATATTATCCATATAGTAATAGCAATATAGTATATTATCCATATAGTAAAGTATTATCCATATAGTATTAGCCCTATAGTATATTATCCATATAGTAATGTATTATCCATATAATATTAGCCCTATAGTATATTATCCATATAGTATTAGCCCTGTAATGTATTATCCATATAGTATTAGCCCTGTAATGTATTATCGATATAGTATTAGCCCTGTAATGTATTATCCATATAGTATTATCCCTATAGTATATTATCCATATAGTAATGTATTATCCATATAGTATTAGCCCTATAGTATATTATCCATATAGTAATAGCAATATAGTATATTATCCATATAGTAAAGTATTATCCATATAGTAAAGTATTATCCATATAGTATTAGCCCTATAGTATATTATCCATATAGTATTAGCCCTATAGTATATTATCCATATAGTAAAGTATTATCCATATAGTATTAGCCCTATAGTATATTATCCATATAGTAATAGCAATATAGTATATTATCCATATAGTAAAGTATTATCCATATAGTATTAGCCCTATAGTATATTATCCATATAGTAATAGCAATATAGTATATTATCCATATAGTAAAGTATTATCCATATAGTATTAGCCCTATAGTATATTATCCATATAGTAAAGTATTATCCATATAGTATTAGCCCTATAGTATATTATCCATATAGTAAAGTATTATCCATATAGTATTAGCCCTATAGTATATTATCCATATAGTAAAGTATTATCCATATAAGTGTAGCACAAATTTTAAAGCTAGAGGATGTAATATTTTTCCAAGTTCAGCCAACCAAAGTTATTTTCTGCTTTTCCTTTGTGTGAATTTTAATCTAGAATATAAGGATGAAAATTCAACACTGTATGTCAAATGACCTTGACGTATTTAAAAAAAAGTGTATAAAGTAAAATAAAAAATAAAGTGAAATAAAAAAGTAGCATAAAATTAAAGATAATACGGACAAATTAGTTGAAGCTGAGACTAAATTTTCTGGTTTATATTTACGCCTCTACACTTCCTAAAACATTATGCAAAATATTTATTGATTGCAATCCTATTATGGATAGTGTGTTTCCAACTTCTTCAATTTCAATTTGGGAGTAGAAAAGTAGTCTTTCTTATGACTCTCATCATGTCATTTGTTTAAGATTTTATCACTTATAGATTATAGGGTCAATCAAGTAGGCAACCATATGTATATATTTACAAATCTATTATATCTGTTTTCAGTGTAATTTATATGTATTGAGCTATGCCTTCTATCTGGTTAATCTTATTAATTCTGAAGTGTTTTACAATTTCTTAATACTTCTAGTTTTCTTATTAGACTGATACAAAAGTGACCAGCATTGAAAAGTAAATATTTTATTCATATAAAATTACATTACCATTATTCAGTTATTAAAATATTATCCATATTTTAATGACTTGACAGTATCGCTGATAAATTGGGTATTCCATCATAAATCTGTCTCTATCCTGCACCTGTTGGAACCTCTGACCAGACAATAAGTGCTGTATGGTGTAAAATAGTGTGAAAGTGACATGTGGAGAATACATTGCACGTAGAAGACCATCCCAGCCCATGATTGTTTGCTCTGTTCAATAACACAAGGATGGTCATTGTCATGCATGACTTCTTTACCAAGAAAAAGGTTGTTGTTTTTTTATCTTCCAATGCAATCAATTGACTGATTCACTTCCAATTTTTCTGTAAGTTCATGTAATATTTTTATGCTTCTACAATTCATTAGTTATCAAGTTATAAGTCTTCTAGAATGTTCTTTGTTCTTGAGCTTTTTGATCTTTTTAAAATTTTGTACATTAATCGCACTACATGCTTGCACCTACTGCAACAATATTTTAAACTTCAGTGATTAGTTGCCTAGCTTCTGCTGCACTTTTTCTCAGATTAAACTTAGAAAATAAGCAATGACAAATGTGCATTTTATATTCAGCTTTACTTATAAAAATAAAATAAAATTATGATAACTTTTCTGCAACCAATTCTTAAAATGTATGGAATCCCTGAAAATAAAAAAAAAAAGCTGAGGAAACGTCGGTGAAGATTTCCCTAACAATATACAAAAGTGGTGTTGTGAACCTTCCATTAACTTCTTTTTTTCAGGAGAAAGTATAATTTAATAAGTTTTCAATTACTTGATTATTCAAAATTAGAATTCGGTTAGAATCTTGACTATAGATCAAAGAAACATTTAGCTTAAAAGTCTTGATTTGATGTGGTCAATTTTGTATCTTCTATTTTCTTACAAAACTTGATTACTGTGTATATCCAACAAGTACAATACAGTAGTACAGCCTCTTTCTTCTTACTCTTTCATTAAAACCCTATGACTTTTATAAAAGGATCCTATCAAATAATATGAAATAATGTTTCATGAATCTGAACCAATTTCTACCTATAAGTACCATTGTCTTTGATTACATCTAGCATACTAGCTTCTGATCAACGTCTGTAAACCATTCGAATAGTGCTGTACACTCTAGTTCCTGTTATTCTATGACAGCTTATCTCCCACAAGGATCTTACACTTAATTTATCTTCTGTCCATTCAACTGTCTTCATTTGTTACTAGAATAACATTCACAGACACAATAATAATTTGTACTGTGAAATTCATAATTATTTTATATTTTTCTAAAATCTTCTAAAATTAAGAACTGTAAGTAAAATGCTATTCAATTTATACTCTTAATATTTTTGTTATTATCGATCACTCTTAATTGAAACATTGAAGTGAACACTTTATATAGCTTCACACAGTTGTTTATATTTTGATCAGATAAAGTTATTCAATTAAAGATACAACTGAGAAACTGAGCTTCCTTACATTATTTACATTATTCGGACTATTGTCTTCATCTTTGATGATCTTTGTCGCCATATATATTACAACATTTCATCTGTTGTACGCTCTGGCCTTCTTCAGGCGGTTGGAATGTCAAACTGAACCCTTTATTTCGCTTACTGGGGTAGACTGTTCTAGTTCCACGTGCCATGTTTAATGGTTGCTGAAGACATTAGGTTTATAATACCCAGAAATTCATACACAGATGTCCTCAAGGAACATGGCACAGTGGATAAAAGCATTAGTTAGATCCAGTGACAGGACCCAAAGAGTGTGAGTTCAACACCTGGTTAAGGCATGGCATGTGGAACTAGAACAGTCTACCCCAGTGAGTGAAATAAAGGGTTCAGTTCGCCATTCCAACCACCTGAAGAAGGCCGGAGCGTACAACAGCCGAAACGTTGTAATAAATATGGCGACAAAGATGAGGACAATAGTACGAAAAATGTAAATATTGTACATAATACCTCATCTCAAAAATATAGACAGACACTGAGCTTCCTTATCAAGAATATTTTCTGTCCAAATTGTTAATGTAGATTTGTTCATCTTTTTGTCATTTGTATGCCAAATTTTGGTAGATATTCAGAAGAATATTCAAACTAGCATTGTCATTATTTCATTGCCAAATGTTTAATTTTATTTCCATCTGTCATAGATGCAGATACAAATTAAAGCAAAGCATTAGAGGCTGTGAGTCCTTTTCAAGCATCTTCAATAAATATTATAATATAAAAAATAAATATTAAATATGTGTGTCCATTGTTTTTATCTTTGCAGATTGCACATTGCTTATTGCAGAAAATAATTTCTTGTGATAACACTTGTCATTGTAGATTCAGATTAATGCTTATTCACATCTGATATTTATACTATATATGCTGTTTCTATGATCTTTTTATGTGTAGTTCTTTCTAAGGAATTATCTGTTCAGGTTTTCTGATATCTCACATCTTTGATATCACTTTCTAATATTTCTCATATATTCCCTCTAATATTTTATTTTTACATCACTCTCAAGATTGCCTGTTGTAATGTAGTTTATAGGACATATAGACATTTGGTACTTGTAAACCATAGTGGGGGGTTAATTAAGTTTTGAAAATTGGTTATCCATGCATGCTTAAACATTTTCTAGGATAAGTGCCTTTCCTGCTACAGAGTGCAATGGGTAAATTGTAGCCATTTTATATTTTTATTTCGCACATGTGCATCGTTTGTTTTTGATTTTGTCAACTGCACAGTATAGTAGGGTCAGTTGGGTACCATCTGTGAGAAAAAGAGCACAAAATGACACAGTTCACTCCACCAGAAATTTGGAAATGGCATGCTCTACTGCTTGACTTTCACACCATAAGCTCCAATACAAACATTTCAGAGTGTTTGAGTGTCACTGTAAGGACAGTGCAGAGGATTCAGAAAGGGTTGAATGAGCCTAATGGTGATTATGAAGTTATGATCTCTAGTGATGGAAATGTTATGCCTCCATTCATCTTCCCACAGTGCCTCAGATTCAATACAGAGGCCTACATCAAGTACCTTGAGGAGGTAGTACTACCTTGTGTCAAGAGGGTGGCTTCTGGAAGACCCTATGTCTGGCAACAGCACTCTGCACCATGACACACAAGCAGGAGAACACAGTTATGGCTGTCAGACAATTTCTGTGTTTACATCAGCCCTTACATCTGGTCACCTAACTCCCCTGACTGCAATCCCCTTGATTATTATGTGTGGGGCACAGTTGAGTGAGAGATCAATAAAACTCTTTGTAACACCAAAGATGAACTGAAAGCAAGGATTGTAGCAGCATTCAGCAACTTAAACAAGGAGACTGTCCAGAAGAGTTACAGGAATTTCCAAAATTGTCTGGAAGCCATAGTTGAAGCCAATTTCATTGAATAAATTTACTCTTTAGTATTTCAAGATATTTTTGTGTAATTTTGAAAATATATCTGTTAAAATGAGATGTCAGTGTTATTTTCATTTTTGCATCATTTAGATGACAATTTATCCATCGCACCCTTTATGTTACAATTTGTTTAATTTTTTTTTATTTATTATAATTTTTTATTCAAAGGTTATTTGTTTTAGTCTGTGACACATTTGATCTAAAGTTGTGATATATATCAGATGTGATGTGTTTCCTTTAATTGTAGGACTTTACATGTGAGTTCATCAGTTCTTTGTAATGCTGCAGATTCTGTTAATGGTAATATTAGCCATTTACTTATAAGGAAACATTTGGCATTCATTGACTCTTCAACCAGAAATTTAAAATTTATAAAATCTCTAAAATAATTTTTCAGGAAAACCGGTTTCTCAAGTCCAGCAACACTTTTTACTCTTTCCAGTATTGATGGGGGTTTCCTTCCTAGTCTTTTGTTTGGGGTAGTGTGGAACATCAGTATCTTCATTATGTCATACCATATTTTAATTATATATTGTGCTAGCCAATTTACTTGTTGCTGCTGTTGTAAGTCTTCACTTGTTGTTTCTGTTATCTTGTTCAGTTCTTTGCTTGTGATTCTGTATTGCTAGTTCATGAGGTTCAAGGAAGAATGATCATCACTGAGACCGACATGTTTCACTTGCTCAAAGCCAAAGAGTTAGCCATATAAAACCATTTCTCAGATTGATGATTTAAAATAATCATCAATCTGAGAAAATGGTTTTATATGGCTAACTCTTCATGTAATTAATATTGTCTTCTTCAATTCTTGATTTTTTGCAATAGCTCTTCTGAACTTTGTTATAGTAGATCTTTGTCATACAAAGCAAGTAAATATAAATTGCAACCTTTTTTTTATCATTTCACCTCATGCAAGCCAATAAAACCACCAAGTTGCAAATGGTTACTGAGTGTGAGAGAACATGAGATAATGAACGCATTATTAAGGACAGCTTAAAAATAAAAATAAAAGAATTAAGAAGATAACAATTGAAATTGCATTTAAATTATTGAAGATCAAAATTGACTGTAAAACAAGAAGCCGGAAGAGAGTTCCATAAGTGAGAAGTGTAATAGAAAAAACTGTTAGCATAAAAATTATGGTTCCATCTCTCGTCATTTCAACTGTAAATTGATGAGACCTTGTCACCAATCTAGTAGTACACTTAAATTCATAAAGCCTAGGTACCGAAGTGGAAAGTTCATCAGAACAATTACCATGAAAATATTTATAGAAAAGGGACAGGCAAACTACATTAGAGTGATGGGAAAGTGACTGAAGCAGAGATGCAAGGTCAGGACCAATAACATTGCAGATTCTTCTTTGGATTTTATCAAGAATGGTTAAATACATAACACAAGCACCAGACCAGATGTGGCAACAATATTCAATGCACGGACAAATGGTAGACTTATAAATGTGCAAGGTAGATTCTGATGAGAGAAATTGTCTAGCATGACACAGTGAACAAAGTTTCCTAGCAGCAAACCTAATAATTTTATTCAATATAATCTTTCCACTTGATGTCAGTGGAAAACGTTAGTCCAAGAATACGAAATGAGTCGTCACTCTCCTGGAGGTTAGCATCAGCCATGTTGATGGAAGGTAAACAGGCTTCTCTCAGTTGATTAAAAGAGAGCAATTTTGTGTTTTGAAGGCATTAAAATTAACAAGCCATGTAGATCATTTTTGAGATCAACTGACAATTTGACCTTATTGAACTGATCAAACTTACCATTAATATAGAAGTGGTTGTGTCATCAGCATAGATGCCCAGTTGAGAACTGATGACATCAGGAAGCTTGTTGCTGAAAATTAGGAACAGCATAGATCCAATTATAAAACCCTGGCAGACACTCGCATCGATGCAAAAAGATCTAGAAGGGTGGCCATTTAAGACAACTTTCATTTCATGATCTAAAAGATTGAATCAGATCAAAAATTCATCCAGAAATATAACTTTTCAACTCATGAAAAAGACCAATATGCTAATTTCTATAAAATTCAGTGATACTATATAGTTAGTATTAATGTAAAGAGCAAAAAGTTAAACAATACACTACTGGTTTGATAGTTTGCAAATGGGGATAAACATGGCTCAACAGAGTACTTCCTTTGATCTGGTGCCCATTGAAAGATTTCCAGTCATGCTGAAAGCAAGATTGCAAGAATGATAAAGATGCAGCCAAGGATTACTTGCAAAGAGCTGGTAGAAAATCTACAAACATCAGGGGCAACAGATACACTTCAAGCTGTCAGTAACACATTCTGCAAGCATGATCTTCTAGTACACAAAAAAATATAACTTTTAAATAAATCACATATGGAGGTATGTCTGAAGTTTGTTAAGGAGCCAGATACCAACTGGAATAATATTGTTTGATTTGATAGTTAAAAAAAAAACCCCAAAGAATTCAAGTCGGTGAACACTGTCTCAGCTGTAAAGCATGGAAGTAGCAATATAATAATAGTATAGGTCTCTTTTTCTTTTTCTTTTCATCACATTCTGCAAGATGACTTCACATAATCAAAGGAAGAATGACTGAAGCAATGTAGCTTGATATACTAAAGAAGAAACTTCTTACATCAGTTAAGGCTTCAATCATGAAAGTAGAATTGGATATTTCAGCAGGACAATGATCTTTAAACATACTGCCAAGGCAACAAAACTGGTTTGAAATTAAAATCAACCACCTGAAGTTACTTACAAAGTCCATTGACCTGAACTAGGTTAAAAATTTGTATCCGTGGTTGTCATTCTAGAAATTTGATCAACCTGAAGAAGGTCTGCCATGAAGAATGTTATATAAGCAGAAGAGTATTTGAAGGTAATGGCTATGTGGAGGCCATCGTTGCAAACAAAAGGTTTTAAAAATATTAGCTACTGTTTAATTATTCTTTCTATTGGTTATTGAATACCTTCTTTGTATGTTTTAAATATATCTTTTATATAAATGTGTTTGTTCTAATTTTTGTTCATATTTCTCATTGTAAAGACAAAACCTATATATAGTGTAATTTTGAAGCCTTTCCTTAGATGGATGTAAATAAAGCAATAAACTGATATTTGTAACATATATTGAATAATTATTTTCCCATTGTAAATATTCATTGGTTTACCAATTTTTTTTAAGAGTTGAGCTTTATAAAATTATTTAAAAAATCTGTTACATTCATTGCAAGACAAAATATAACCTTTTCATCCCTACCACCACATTTTTGGGGGATGGTAAAATATGTAATGCTTAGTGACTTAAGTGTTATTTCAATTATTCATCAGTGATGGTAAATTACGTGGTGAAATCATTTATCTAAATTAAAAAATTTAGATAAATGATTTCACCACGTAATTTACCATTTTCCTTTTCTTCAACTGTGATATTTTACTATGTTGAACTGTTGTTGATCTTCTGTAATCTAATTATTCAATCTTGACATATTTCTGTAAATACAACTGATATTTTATTGTTATTTTTATAACTTGGACTGGTTCTTCTCAGTTGTTAAGTGTGCAAGTGTAAATATAGCATTGAGAGGAAACACATAGGTAAGCCTCAAACCAGAAGGTTATGTGTAATTATACAAAATAACAAACCGACATGACAGTTTACATACTAATGTGAAATCAACCATCACCTAATACTGTGCCATTTAGTATAGGAGAAAAGGAAAGTGAACATAGAATAGGCTGCACCAGAGATAGTTTCACTCAACACCACAAATTGCTACAAAACCAAAACATCAACTGGAAAACTTGAGTCATGTTCTTAAATATCGTCATCAGATCAAGACTTTCATATAGATGTTATGCATAGTACCAAACCTGTTCAGAAATATCTAAACTCTCAGCTGTATACAATTGCTCTATGAGATCAATGGTTAAAAATGGCTTTGACTGAGTGAAGCATCCTGGTCTCGTTGAAAGCACATTTCTTCAAGCTTTGTTGACAGGTACTACATAATCACAAAGTATGAACTGTAGCAAATAACAGAAATCACATCAGTCGAGAACTACCAACAGCAGTAACAACTAAAATGGATAGCACATGTAACTCAAAAAGAAAATAATGACATAATGATGGCATTCCACACTACTTCCAATAAATAAATAAAAAGTTAGGAAGGAAACTCCCATCAATACTGGAAAGAGTGATAATAACTATTGGAATTGAAAAACTTATTTTTCTAAAAAAATGTTTAAAGAGACAGATTTTATAAATTTCAACTGAAAGCAGTACTGGCTGCTCAGTCAATGAATGCCAGATGTTTCCTTGGAGGGAAACAGCTAATATTACTATTACCATTGTAATATCAGTTGTCTTTCCCAAATTTTTATGTTGACTTGAAATTTCCCAAATAGGTTAGAATAGAAACACAAGTAAATCACTATGTTGCCTATTCACATGGATTTTTCTTGTAGACAACAAAATAGTCAGTTATTGACCAGCTTCTTCTTCACCTCCTTAGGGTCATTAGACTCCTCTATAGAGCATATGGCCACAGCCTCACCACATTAGGTGTTGCTGCAGCTGTGGTTTCTGTAACAAGTAGGACTTTATGGGGTGGTGTTTGCTAGCTCCATGCCCAAAAGCTTTTGAATGCAGAGTTGTCCTCCAAGACTGGTTGCCAATCAAGAACCCTGTCTGCCCTGCTATTTAATCTATAATTTAGGGGAGAAGAGATAAATACCCTTCCCAATAGTATTTGTGAAAAAATGAATGAAATGACCTCAAGCAGAATTTAAACTCTGCATTCCAGTTCTTGAAAAGACATGGCATTAACAAATTTATCAGCTTCATTTTTCTTAAATACTTATTTTGCTTTAGTCTTTATAACCAGTTTTGATTTTTCATGACCTTTGCTCTTTGTCATCTTTTAAGGAACGAATTCAAAAGTGAAATAGAAGGTAATAATTTATTTATCACTTCATATTTCTATTGATTATTCAAGAAAAGGATTCACGTTCATGGCAATATTTTCCTAGAGTTTGGACATTCTATGAAATATACATATTACTTTTCTTTAGAGTTGCTTTATAAGACATAAACTGTGTTCCGTATAAAGAAAATTTAGGTAAAACATATATTATTTAAATAAAAGTTCATTAAAGTATTAAGATAAACTTCTATACAAATTTGTAAAAATTCTGATCTTCAAAAGATACTTTGTAAGACGCAATCTGCAATGTTATTGGTCCTGACCTGCAATCTCAGCTTCAGTCACTTTCATACTAACATAACATAGCTTCACTGTGCCTTTTCTATAAATACTTTCATGGTAACTGTTCTGATGAACTTTCCTCTATGGTACCTAGACTTTATGAATTTAAGTGCAGTACTAGATTGACTAGATTGCAATGATTAAATGTGATTGTAAGTTCTATGCTAACAGTTTCTTATCTTGCTTGTGAGACTCTCTTCTGGCTTCTTGCTTTCCAGTCAACTTTGCTCATCAAAAATTTAAATGCAATGTCAATCGTTGTCTTCTGAATGCTTGTTCTTTTGTTGTCCTCTCTCCTTAATAGTATTTTTTCTCATATTTTCTAACACTCAGTAACCACTTGCATCTTAGTGGCTTTATTGCCTTGCTTGGGGTGAAATGATTAAAAAATGTTCTCAGTGAAATGTTATATTATTTTAAGGAGTGCCACTGAAGAATTTCACAATAAAAATATTCTTGTTGCTGTGTTATTTAGAATTGATGTTTTAAAAGACATTTTTTTCAGTCAAAAAATCAATTTTTTTGACATCACTATAATCTACATTTTTAAAAAGTTCTGGCTATATTATTAAGCTTTCGTACTGCATGGCTATATAAAAATTATTATAAAAATGGCTAAATGGATTTTAATGATATTTTTAAAAATATCTTTAATTATTAATGTGACGACTATCAATTTTTTTTTTTTTTACTAATTTTCCAGCCTATACAAGGCCCAAGAGCCATTCAAAGAAAAGGGAATTGAGGTTTGTTGCATGAATGTAAGAAGAGGAGGAGGAGGAGGAGGAAGGAAGAATTACAGACTATAAGAATATGTAGAAAAGATAACTGTTGGTCCTAGACTTGTAGAGGTTACGATTGTAGTGATTGGGAAAGCATCCTCTTGGGAGCCTTTTCCACAAAATAGCGGTTCTTGGAAAGAAGCTATCTGAGTGGAAGTTCCATTTTTTACCAATGGAATACAAAGCAAAAGGGGATGATTTAATGCTGTGTGCATGTCATGGCAGGTCCTAGCAGTAAAAGTCTGAACTGCTGGAAATAAAGAGTGAAGCTTGTCTGAACATTTTCCATGGAAATAGCAACAGAGTAGCAATAGGCTTGTAACATTTCATGTTCAGAAGGAATTGTAGAGGGGAAAATAATTAATCATCCACAAAGCCACATAGACACTTTTGAAATCTATCAAGGCTGGAAAGTGAGTACTGGGCAGCTCTACCCCAGATATGACAGCAATATTCTATTTTTGGTCTGATCTAGCTCTTGTAAAAATAGATCATAGCAGGAGGAGTCAGTTACCATTTGGAATGGTACAAAGAACTGACCATTTTTCCAACATCTTCAGCAATGCATTCTATATATGAATTCCACTTGAGATCTGGAGTGAACTTGAGTCCCAATTGGTGTACAAGGCAAGGTGTCTCCATGAGAGGACATCTTTGTGGTAGGTGAAAATTCAAGGTCTTCTGGTGATAATGAAACTTTACTAGTTTGATTTTCAATGTATTGAATGTTACAAGGCAGTTTTGATTCCTTAATTCCTGCTTGAAAATTCATTATTTAAAGAATTATTCATTTTACAATCCTTCAAAATAATAAATCCTTCAATTCAAGTTAAAATTTTATTTTATATTTGAAGACTATAATTTCACTATCTTCCATTCTTGTATCCACAGGAAGATAAAATAATTTAATAAAATAATTTAATGTCTGTCAAAATGAATTGTTATCAATATACTATCACTTTGATCTGTGATTATTTTTTTTCTTGTAAGTGATCAGACAATCTCCACAAAAAATGACAATTTGTTCATATCTGTTGTTCAAGAAAATAGCCTTATCTATTATTCCAAAATGCAATGTTTTCATTAAATGAAAAATAAATATTTCAGATAAACTGTAATTATTTTAAAACAATTTCCAGCATATTTTATACAAATAAAAAATATTTTTCTAGGAACTTTTTTCTATTTATTTATTTATTTATTTTTTTTTATTGATGTTGCCTTATAGAATCCCTCAATTTATGGTAGATTGTAAAAAGTACATCAGAAAAAATCTACAACAGAATTAGCCCAGTTGTGAGTTCAATCCCTGTGGTAGTGTTGAAATTTCACTCGTTCTCTAGTTCATTGGAAGAAAGAAGCAGGTGACACAAAGTTTAATAAAATCAGTATAAAATATCCTGTAAGCATGGAAAGTGGAATGAGAACAAAATCTGGATTACATAAAAGGGTTTGGTTTGAAATTCCAACAAGATTACCTTACCAAATACAACTGAAGAAGGTAGAAGTGTGCAAAAATCAAAACGCTGTGAGGATAACAGCCAATGATAGGCATGCTGGTCTAAATGTCAAAGCTTATAATAAAATTAATACATTAACTGATTTTTATTTATTGATGTAACCTACATTCAAAAGAATATATGTTGCCTCTTTATCTATCATTGTCATACTTCATTGTCCATTAAGAATTTCACACATTTCAGTAATCTGTTTATTTTTTTTTTACTTGATTGTTAAAATTGAAGCTTAAATCACAAATAAAATTTGAGATATAACAACTTTAAAACTACCCAACTTCTTGAACAATTAACATAGTGGTAGATTTAGTTGTCATACCAATATCTAATGTCTTAGGACATGTCACTCTATTGAGCCTGGCTGTAGTTATGGATAACAATATAAGATTCTCATGAAGAAATCTGTCTTGATCTATAATATGAAATACAATCAATAAACTTGATGTTAGCTTAAGACTTTGGTTCAACCTTTTCTCACTAAAAAGATTTTTTTAAACAAATTACTTTTAAATATGCTATAAAATGTCATTAGTTTGAATAGCATGTCTATTATTCTATTGTGATTAAGATAAAATGGAAAAAATTAAAATGTTTTGAGAAATGGTATATTTTTTTGCTTGCCATTGACTTCTGAAAGATTTTTAATAAATTTTGAATTTATCTTTTTTTTTCTTTCTGAACAGCAGTAATATATGTTCAAATTCATTTAGTACCCAAAGAATTTGTCATTTATCTACTGAATATTTTTAATATCATTCATTTTGGGGTTTATTATTACATTTTCAGTATGTTAATTTTTACCTGTTTTATTCACATCAAAATAAAACTATTTGCAAATTATTATTATTTCACTTTTTGTCTCTGTAAATAATATTAAAAAGATGAATGACATCTTATTTCAGTAGCTGTAGAAAATTCTATCATTGCAATTTTATGTCTCGACTGTAGTTGATGATAACTTCTGCTGCAGTTAATAGGTTAATGTTATCATTTATGGATAAATAATCTGTCATTTTTCAAACTTAAACTAATACAGAATTAAAAATGCTTTTTTCTTTTCTTAATATAATATAAAGACGTCTCAATCATAAAGAATATTATGGGAAAATTGACAGGTTGATTAAAATCCATCTGTTAAAAACAATTTCAGAAATTAACTGACAGGATTCACTTAAGTGTTGAAAATCATCAAATATAATTACAAACACTATAAATCATTAAAACATGGACGGACTTTAATGGCTCTCTCCTTTTCCTTACCCCGCCCTCTCATATATGTTTATATTGTTTAAAAATGTACTATATTTATTGGGGAAGAAAGCTCAATATCCAAGATAGAGCTTTTAGATATAAACAGGATCTGAAGATATTTTGGGGTGTGAAGCTGATATTCACTTGTGTGTTTATTTCTCTCCCCCCTCTCCCCCCTCTCTATCTCGAGTTGAATTAAAAATGTATTTGGACACTTGCAAAATATTTAATACATTCGCTTAGAACAAAGGTTTATAGCATTTTTAAGTGAATTTCAAAGAAAATATTTAAATATTTTTCCTTGGATTGATTTAATTACAAATGTACCATTTTGTTTAATTACTTTTCGTCATCATTGAGACAGCTTCATGATTCTATTCTCCCAGAACATTCTGGCTGATGAATTGGTCTAAGTGGTTTTTACAAGCTTTTAGAGAATTGAAGGGAATCTTGTCAGGATTGAAATAAGTGGTAACCTAAAGGTGCAAGGTCAGGTGAGTACAGTGGGTGTAGTAGAACATCCTGGCTAAGCTGTACCAAGTTCTGCCAGGTTTGCAAAGAGACATGAGGTCTGCTGTTATCCTGGTTAAGGACAACACTCTTTCGATTGGCCAATTCTAGATGCTGTCTTTAATTGGTTCAAGTGTGAATAGTACTTGTCTGAATTCAATGTCTGATTTTGCAGAAGGAGCTCATTATACACAATATCCTCCCATTCCTACCAAATATGCAGCATCAATTTCTTTGGATGCAGACTGGATTTTGAAATATTAACAGTGGCTCATTTCATTTTTCCCATTTATTTTTTCCACTTACCATTGTTGGAAAAAATCCATTTTTCATCACCTGTAATTGTTCTTGTTTTGTGTTTGAGCAGAGAATTGTAGTCCATTAAATTTTTTTTCATTGTCAGCCATGCAAAAATTTGTAAACACTTGGATCCATAAGATCCAAGTGTTTCTTCAAATATCTTATAATACTCATGAGATACAGGGAGTATGATGTCTCATGTGACTTGGATTAGTTTTAATCAGCATTTCAATTTTGTCATCATCAATTACTGCAGGCCTGCTGGAAAAAAATCCCATACCTAGCAAACAACTTTCAAACAGTAATCTTGACTATGTCACCATATCTTTGTTTTTTTTTTGTTTTTTCTTGTTTTTATTTTTCTCCCCTTTTCCAGAAATGAAAGAGAACCCCATGACAAAAATACATCTCATTTTCTTCCATTTTCATGCTTAATGTGAAAACATTTAAAATTCACAAACCATACAGGAATTGTATAGAAAGACATATTGAAATGTCACCTTTCAGGATATGTATATTAGGGTTTATGACTATTTGACATTTTGTAAAATAATTGATTTCATCTATCATAATTCGATGAACATTTGTTAAAAAATAATCTGGGTTTAATTCAGTTTATTTTTTTAAAAAATGTCACCCCCCCCAACATGAAATTTCTAAACTTGTATATAAGTATAGTAGTAATAGTACTATGACATTTTGAAACCTTCTAGAACTTTATGGAACCTTCTAAAACTTATTATTTATTTGTAAGTTTGTATGTTATGCTATAGCTATAAACTGTTAAATGCATTAAAAATACATAAATGCTATTCAATTACATAATTAGCCAATTGAAAAATAAAACTTCTGAAATATCGATTATTTTTTTTTTTTAATCTTATTGCATATATTGTTAATCCGAATTTTCTGTTTGGGGGTAACCTTTTTCAAGAACTAAAACAAATTAATGCCTTTTTCATTACTTTTGAACAAAAGTTCATCAATTTATGACATAGGAAGCTAGGGTTACAAAAAGTCATAACCTTAATGTACGTATGTTATAAATTTCCATCATATGCAAAATGAAATCACATGCTCAGACATCATCTATTCAGAAATACTAAGTTTTTGTTCTGACATATTTTGTAAAAATTTGCATTTACACAGGTAATGTATTTTGTTATAAAATTGACAATTATTAAGAAAAATACATATTTTGATACGTACAATACAGATTAAAATGTAAACTAAAGTAACATTGGAAAAATATTCAGACATTATGAATGAATGTAGGTCTATATTTTTCTGCACTTACATCAGAACATTTTGATTCATCCAGTATTAGGGTATGATGCTATCACTGTTGACAATCACTAGTTCAACTTCTTGCAGTCTGTCATCTTTTTCTAAGGAAACATGGCCCTTCAGGACGTGAGCAATCATACCTTTCCACAACTTCCTATCCTTTGTTGCTCTTAACAATATATGTCTTTTCTATCATCCCTCCCACTTCCTGTTCTGCTATCCATCTATACAAGCACATTACATAGGTTGATCATGGCCCACCACAACTTCCTATCCTTTGTAGCTCTTAGCAATGTTTGACTTTTTTAAAATCCCTGTTCTACTATCCACTTACACAAGTATGTTAGCTACGTTACTCACTATTTCCCTGCCCTTATGTTCAATATATTCTGTGAGTGCCAAAAAATCTTGTGTCCCCAAAATTTTAACTATCTCTGTCTGATTTGAAGTATAAGTGTCCTTTTTGTTATCATTTTCCTTAAAACTTACTCATTGTTTACATACCCTGTCCATGGTATTCTCAGCATTCTTCTGTAGAACCTCAACTTTGTTGACTTTAATCTCCTTTCTATCTGTGAGGAAATTGTCCAGCATTCACTGCTATACAGGAAAATTGATAATTCTTAATTTCTAATGAAATTTTCCTGTTTTTTAATAGTTTGCTTAATTTTTGGAAGGCTTCTTTTACTATTCCAATGTAACTTTGAACTTTGGTGACATGTTTTCTGTCCTCTCTTTAAACAATTCCTACTTCTGTTATAGTTAAAGTAAAAGTGTCAACCAAACAAAAGTATGATGTAATGTTATTTGATCCTGACCTGGCATCTACACTTCAATCACACATTCCCACTACCATGACAAGGCTTCCCTCTATCTCTTCTCTAAATATTTTCATGGTAATTGTTCTCATGAGCTCCTCTCCTTGGTACCTTAATTGCATGAATTTAAGCATACTACTAGATTGGCAGTTAGGGCTCATCGTTTTATTGTTGAAACAACTAGATCTAACTGTAAGTTCTATTCTAATAGTTTCTTTTCTCTCATTTCTCACCTGTGGAACTTTCTTTTGATTTCTTGCTTCCCTGTCACCTACACTGTTCAAAAGTTTAAATGCAAAATCAGTCATCATATTCTGTCTTTGTGAATCTGTTCTTTTATTGTCCTTCTCTCTTCACTAACCTTTTCTTAGTAGCTTTATCGCCTTGCTTGAGATGAAATGATTAAAAAAAATGAAGCAGCATAATGAAGATTTGAGCTACAGGATTATTACTGTGATGTTAAATATTTAGTTGGTACCATTGTATAGATTATTCTGGAGTGGAAGATGTTTAGCATCACCAAAAACATTCCTTGAACAGAGAAAACTCTAAAAATGCAAAGAAAAGTAAGAACAAATTCAATGGTGACTAAAAGTAGATATCCAAGATGGTTTAAGAGCAGCTGGAATATTAGATACTAAAAGACTTATTAATAATAAATTGTACATGAATGGTTTAAAATCCTGTATTTCATAGAAAACACCTTTGTTCAAAAAATGTTGTTGGGATTCTCAAAAGTCTGAGTCTTCTTGGAGGATTGTTGTTTGGTCAGAAAAAATGAAAATGAAACTTTTTGGCTACAATCCAGATCATCATTTATGAAGAAAAGATGGATGCATCTATGAAAGAAGAAAAAAGCTCATAGTGAAGCACAACAGGGTTGGGATTATCATAGTTTGGATGTTTCATCTGATGGGAGAAACCATGAATGGTGCAATATATCAGAGTATTTTGAAAGCTAATTTATTCTCTTTAAAGAAACTGTTGGTGTTTGAAGAAGTTTGGATCTCTCAACAAGCTAATGACCAGAAGCATACAGCTAAAGTAAAAGAATGGTTTCTCTAGAACAATGTAGAGGTACTTTTAGTGGCTGAGCCAGTTTCCTGACTTGAAGACAATTAATTCAGTTTATTGCAAAACTTGAAAGATTGCATTCACCAGAGGAAACCCCAGAAATATTAATGTTTTGAATATTATTGATAAATGTGGGCAGATATTTAAAGATTTTTGTTGCAAACAATTTGTGAAGTCTTACAAAAAAGTAATTGCAAACTTTCTTTTTCTTCTTACCAGCCTGTGAAGGTCCTTTGTTGGGCATAGGCCTTCTTCGGCTTTTTAGGGAGGAATGAGCCATTACCCTACCATACTGGTTCAGTGCATATTGATAGGGATGGATGTGACATGCTTGGACGATTGTCTTTTTTCAATTCATGATCACCCAAATGTATTTATGTGTAAATGTATGTAACAAACTTGACTGGAATTAGAACTCAGTTCTCCGATATCTCATTCAAAGTTGTTATCCACTACACCACCCGATATTCCCAAGTGGTCACCCATCTAAGTATTGACCAGACGTTGCTTAACTCTGGTGATTGAACAAGAATCAATGTTTCAACGTGATATGGTCATAATAAAATTGTAAACCAGGGTTATGCATCTAAATATTAAAACATGTCATGAATGTGTTTGAATACTTTTTTCATCATTACTTCTTTATATTTTAGACTGCATTGTATGTTTGAAAATGTCCATTTTTCTTAGTAATTGTTAATTTTATAACAAAATACAAAATGTATTTAAATTAAATATTAGCATTTATAAAGTAAATCTAAACATTTATTGGGTTGGAACAAAAGTTTGTAGCAATTTTCAGTAGGTGGCATTTGAACAAATGATTTGATGCACATGTGCCATTTATGGAGATGGTGCCATAGCTAAGAGTATTGTTCATAAGTGCTTTGCTAGATTCAGAATTGGAAATTTTGATTTGGGAGACCAAGAATATTCCAACCGGTGTGCAGTCATTGATGATGACCAAATTGAAATGATCATTAAAATATAATGCAGGTCACAGGACATCACAGACATACTCGACCTATCTCATGTGAGCATTGTAAAGCATTTGAAAACGTTTGCATTTGTTTCGGTGCCTCATGATTTAATGGAAAAAATATTTAATGAACCACTTTTCCATCTGTGTTCAAGTGCAACAAAAATAACTCCTTTTGAATAGAACAATCACAGGTGATGAAAAATGGATTATTTACAACAATGTGAAATGCAAAAAGGTCCTGATGTAAATGAAGTGAGTCACTGTTAACTATTCCAAAAGTCAGTCTGCATCTAAAGAAGGTGATGCTATGTATCTGGTGAGGTTGTAAGGATATTGTGTATTACAAAATCAGACATTGAATTCAGAGAAACACTGTTCTCAATTGAACCAATTACAGGCTGCAATTGAAGAAAGTGTCCAGAATTGGTGAATTGGAAGAGTGTTCTCTTCCATCGGGACAATGCTTGACCTCACATCTTTTTCAAACCCAACAACAATTGCTACACCTTGACCAGGATGACCTACTACACCCACTGTACTCACCTGACCTAGCACCTTTGGATTACTACTTATTTTGATCCCTACAAAATTCACTTTATTGAAAGAACTTCAAAACTCTGGAAGGTTGTAAAAACTAATTAAACTACTTCATCAGTCATAAAGATATCAAATTCATGGAATGGTGAACAAAGTGACATATTTGTAGTTGAATAAATCTTTGTACAAATATCTAAATAGTGCCTTTGAAATTCACTTAAAAAATGCTACACACTTTTGTTCTGACCCAATATTATGCAAGTGTCCAAATAGTCCTACAGACCCCACACCAAACATCACACCATTTGGTGTAAGGATTTAATTTCTCTTTTATTATCAATGTTCAAGCAGAAAAATATTTGCGTGCCTTGAAAAAGCAAATTTCACAGAACATTTTTTTCATAAATATATGTTTTACTTTTCATAGAATTATATAAGGACAGGAGACATTTTTAACAAATAGTAAAATAGATTTTGTTTAGTTAAACATTTTATTTCTTTCCCTTTGATATGTTGGCATACGTTTCCAGATGATATATATTCAAATATATTTGAATAACTGCCTCTAGTTAGACTAAAATCAGTGGCGATGACATTTTGCACATGTCAATGACTGGTGTAAGGAAATAGAAGACAATTTCAACAAAGTGATATTTTATATTTTGGTTTTTATATAACTGAGTAATATGAGAAAATACACTAGGATGCATGCAAAAGAGACAAGACATTAGGAGTTAGAAATTGGGTAGGGTGATATGTGTGCGTGCGTGAATAAAGTTCAGTCACTGAGGGAAAGATATCCTCATGCCTGGGAACAAGATCCTAGGGGTGCTGTCCCTTAAGCATGCTGGGAGGAAAATAGAGATAAGAGGATGAAGACAGGAAGTGTCCCACTTTTATAGATGCTTGACAGTGTCACCTAATAACTTCTTGGCAAAACTGGCAAAGCTATGTTGGCATAACCCACAACCCTAACAGTTATTAATTTGTAACTGACCCTCATAAGAAAATAAAGGAAGTGGCCAATCTAGAAATCTCTTTAACAGCATTGCTGTAATAAGTACTCTGATTGGTCAATTGATGAGCCAATGACAGCCCTGCCTCATTTCCACCTTGGAGAACAATTTAGAAACTCTTCCTCTTTTTACTATTTTCTGTTGACAGCTAAAATGTACCAAGCTGCCTTTTGACAACATGGAAACATCAACAAACATGAATGTACCATTTGAATAATATATATATATATTTGATATTTCATATTATTTTAATTTTCTATTATATTGTGGACACTGTTACAAGTGTAAAAAAAGAAATGAGTGTCCAGTTCTAATAATGAACCACAAGAAAAAGAAAATTAAAATAGCATTAAATATAAAAAAAAAAGAAATTAGAGATATTTATTTAAATGGTACATTGATACAATGGTACATGCCTGTCTGTTGATGTTTCCATGTGGTGAAAAGGCAGCTTGGTACATTTTAACTGTTGACAGTCAATAGTAAAAAGAGGAAGAGTTTCTAAATTATTCACCAAGATAGAAATAAAGCAGGTCTGTCATTGGCTTGTGAATTGACCAATCAGAAGACATGTTACATGTTGGTGACAGCAATGCTGTTAAAGAGGAGACCTCTGGATTGGTCACTTCCTTTATTTCCTTACAAGGGTCAATTACAAGATGAACATCACAGTACTAGAGAATCATTCTAATTATGATCAACTTCACTCAAATATTTTGTCTTTTTACCTTGCAAAGACAAGTGCTTCAGGTGGTTCATTAATAATTCTTTTTTTCATATAATGAATTTGAAAAGAATCCTTAATTTCCTTATTTTCTGTGGTTTAGATATAAAAAATGATATTTGTTTGAATGAGCTAACTTTTGATAATGTATATCTGGGATTTAAAATATGAAAGATCTGTTCAATCATCTTACTATGACTTCAAGGGTTTTTGATTTCATATTCCTTTCTATTGGTAGGAAGGTATTTGTATTTTTACATTTTGTTGCTAAAGTAAATAGACTGTTAAATAATTACTGATGATGATATTCTTTTTGCTTTTAGGTAAGTACATGTTCTGAAAAACCGATTTTGGATTATATTTTACACCCACTTGAGGTAAGTGGTATTTATGTTACAGATAAATGGAAATTGTATTTACAAGATGTTAGATTGTCTTATTAAGTTAATGATTTACAGTAAAATAAGATTTTAACCAGCTTATCCAACTTATATGATAAATATGACCTATGAATTTCAGCTTATAATAACTATTTTTGTTAGAAATATTTTCAATAATTTAATGATATGAGATTTTATTATGCAACTCAAGGGTCATTCATCATAACATAAATCATTCTGGATATAATAGTATAGTTATTGGTACTTATTTTTTAATTTCCAGTAAATAAAGATTGCTATGGGTTATAAGAAATATATAACCTCCAAAGAGAAACAAGATATCGTAAAGTTCTTGAGTAATGGAAACTTAATTTTTAGAAATAGCAACACATTTAAAAGACTCAAAAATAAGCAAATAGAGATTGAAAACATTAGCAAGATAAGAACAATGAAAAACAGATTTTTAATAATGTCACAAAAAGAGATTTAAGCAAAATTCCAAAGAATAATAAGCAAGAAAAATGGATTGACTAACCAGAAAATATTTGGAGAATCTTCTGTTGTGGATGTAAACAAAGAAAAAAGATGCAGAATATTACAAACATTAACTAAAGACATAAAAGCAGCAAACTTTCAAGTAAGGGTCAGAATAAGAAACATGTCAATTGAATAAAGAAATAGATGGAATCTGATTTCTCAACTGTATTTCTAGTGATGAATGTAGAACTACATTGAAGGGACTGTATTTTCTGGTTTCTTCTTCATGGAACCAATACAACTTAGATTTCAACAGGGGTAGGTAGTATAATGTTTTGGGCTAGTATTGTAAGCAGTAAAACTATAGGTCCCTTCAAAGTTGGTGATGTCATTAATATAAATGCAGAGAATTATTCTAAGTTTTTGAAAGAGCTATTTATCAAGTGGTACAGGTCATTTTTAGGTTAAAGAGAATATTCATGCAAGATAATGCTCTTTCACATTCTGAAAAACTGTCAGTTGCCCACCTTGCCCAAAAAGGTTTCAAAGGCACCAAATTAATGGAATAACTTCCATCCTCCCCAGATATTAATTCCATCCAAAACTTGTGATCCATCCTTAAAATAGATATAAATGATCACGAGGAAATAATATTCAAGCAAAGAAGATCTCTGGGAAGCAATATAAAAACTCTTGTAAGTAAATATTATTGAAAATAATGTTAATGTCATAACATTAGAAAAATTAATAAAATCAATTGATGAAAGGTTGATGAAAGGGAAGAAGCCCATACTAATAGTTCTAAAATATCTATGTATCAGATCAATAGGATATTGTGTTAAATATATATTTCTCTCGCTTGTATCTTTTGGTTTTATATATAAATACAAATTTATATTGCCCTTTGTTTGGATAAAAAAATCTGGCACTTCTAGTGCTTATCACGATTTTTAATAAGGATATATATCATAAACGAAAACTCATGCGATCTATTCCTGATAGAAATATATCCTGAAAATATTACCTATATCAGTTGGTTAATATCTGTTTTATTGAGAACATATTCACATAGTTATTTCTCTTTTCAAAAATTTTACTCAACAGTCTTTACTTATAAATATATTACAATTTTATTCTTTCTGAATATAGTTAAAATTCTTTTTCATTTTTCATGATTCTAGATTAGAATTTCTTTTACTTTAAGGAAGAGTTTTATGCTGAGCTGAGAGCACTAAAAATTAAGATTGTGTTTATTTTTTTATTTGTAGAAATGAGGTTTATTTTTGTTCTTCAGAATGATGAAGATAGGATCCATGATACATCATCAATTGTACAAAATTTATACAATTAGAGATTTTGTTTGGATTTCTTTTGAGATTTTAACAAATTGTTAAATTATGTTAAGGATTTTCCAGGTTTTAATTATTTCTTGTAAATATTTATATATCATTGTCTAAATCTGCTGACTTTTTTTTCAGTGTATTTTATAAGATTTGTTTACTTGAATTTTTCCTGGAAGCAAATAATGATAAACTGGAAATTAAGGAAATGCCTTCTATATTTCTTTTACTAAAACCAGTTTATTTTTAATAAAATACAAGCAAAAGATTTGGTTAGATTCCCATTAAAAACACTAATATAAATCTGTGACTGACATACACAAATGAATAACTACTAATAGCTACTGGTAATGATGAATTAGGATACTATTACATAAGAATAAATGCATTGATATGACTATTCAAATTTAACAATTTTCTGAGAGGTTTTCAATAATCCAATATCTTTTAAAACTGATTTACTATTTATATTATTAGTTCTTTAGAGCAGTAAAGACTTGCAAAATATTCAATTTGACTTAGTTGTGATCTAAGTCTACAGAAATCTTTTTTTTAATTTCACATCTTGTAATACATCAGCTCTGAACTGAATTATTCACAAAAAAATGACTTTTTTCATTTAATGTAATTAACCAATACCTGGCTTAAACTTTTATGGATATATTTTTGAACCTCCTGAAATGGAATAACTGCATATTCACATTGTAGTTTGGCTGTCTTCTCCTCTTCTTATTTGTTAAAATCCATAACTACGATGAAAAGATAATTATAAAATATGATTTACATCCCTGGATAAAAAAAAGAAAAAAGTCAAGTAACCTAAAGGTAATTTCTACAGATAGCTGCATTATCTTGTGAATCTGATCTTAAAAGTTCTTAGAAACAAAAAAAACAAGACAACATTATCTACAGAAGAAAATGCCATTGGTTTTGTGATATTTAAATGAATCAATAAGTCTCATTTGTTGAATGAATGTGTGACTGATTGTGATGATATTTAAGACTATTGAAATTTTTAAGATGGGTTATATTTTGTGGTGTTGTTAAATGCTTTATTGTATCAAGCAAGTTGAACCTTAATATGGATATAAAGATTTTCTCTTGATATAAGAGTTGTATGAAAAATCTGTTGTCTTGGATAGGTATGACCTTCGAATATGGTCTTCTGTTTTTATTTTTCCAGATAGTTCCTTTTTAAAATGCTCATGCTTCTTCCAAGAATACAATGCCTAATTCTCACTATAAAAGCAAGTCTTCCTCTTCGGAAATGGTATTATAGATATCCCATATATAAATCTGAATTTTGATGTTTGGGATGTAATAGAAGTTAGTGTTTTATTATTATTAGAGAAATAAGTAGAGTCATTGTGATAATTAACATAGCTGTTACTATGATGGGCAGTTTAAACTGCTTATCAGATTTTGATAGACTTCTCTCAGTATCAAAATATTCTTGAGTGATCATCTTGCCCTTGGGAAAACATGAGATTTACAATATTATTTTTAATCCCAGAAAAAATAATGTACTCACTTTCCTAACTGATAGAATAGTTTGGCCTTTTCCTGGAAAGGCAGAAGATGCATATTTCCCTTGTGTTTATTGATGTTTATTCTTTCACTCAAAATGATTGAATGACTTATTAATTTTAATGTGACTCTAAAACTGCTCATTTTTAATCATCTTAAAAAATATTTTCTTACCTTCCATCAACATGGTTGATGTTGTCAGGATAGTAACTCAGTATGCCTTCTTTCTTCGTTTACTCGGTTACTTTCTCTCTTAGTAACCCCTTGTGTCTTAGTGGCTTTATCCCCTATCCCGAGGTGAAATGAGTAAAAGAAAAAAGAAATTTACCTTTACTTCTCTATGATTACAAATGACTGAGTGAAATGATTGAGATCCGTCTCTCAAAATCATCTTTACTATTATAACTTTACACATCACATCAAAGAGAATTTCATATTTTTTGAAGTCCTTTATTCTTATTATGGGAATTGTCAAATATATTTGTCTCCAATTATTGTTATCCCCTGCTCTTTTATAAAGTCAGTCTTTTCAACTCCTAACTTTGCAAAACACTTTTAACAAAGGTTTAGGATTTAAAACCTGTGCCTTTCTACTTGTTTATATACTTTGCTTATTTCGTTTACTTGAAAAGAGCAGAAATGTTAAAATGTTCCAAATTTGAGGAAGTGTGCTAACTACTCAGTGATACAATAGATAATAGATTCTCTGACCTTGAATCAGAATTAGTATCATACAAAGTGGTATCAAAAATTTCCAGACTAGTTCTGTAACCCTTCAACAGATGGCAAAACATGATTGCACAAGCAATGAGAGCTAGCAATGACCTTTATGTATCAGTTGTACTGAGTGATATCATAGTATTCACTTCGCAAACTGTGAAATTTGTGTTTTTCTGATCACGTGTATGCTGTAGCCTGTGATTTTATCATGAATAGGAAGTTGGAACAACAAGTCAATGTGAAATTTTGCGTTCAACTTGGGAAGTCTGCTACAGAGATATTGAGCATGCTTTGGCAACGGGGCAATGGCTGATAGCCAATGTTTCGAACAGTACTTTAATAATGGAAGTATGTCCCTGGAAAATGATAAGCAATCTGGAAGACCTGCCATGAATGTCACCCACTGAACAAAGAATGCACAAAATTTTTTTTTTCAACTTCTGCAGTATTGTGTATCAAGAATACATCTCCCAGGGCCAGACCATCAATCAAGAGTTCTACCACAATTTTTTTGAGGTGTTTGTATCACTTCTGCACCCACCCTATTCACCAGATTTAGCACCTGTGAACTTCCATCTCTTCTCCAAACTGAAAATACAGCTCAAAGGTTGCTGTTTTAACAGTTACCAAGATCCAGAGTGAATTGCAGAAGGTCCTTGACTCCTTTATGGAAAACAACTCACAGGCTGGATTACAAAAGTGGCAGGAATGCTGGGACCAGTATATTGCTGCACAAGGTGACTATTTCAAAGGAGTCAGTGTTAAAACATGGGTAAATATGTTAGTTTTTTTTAAACATAACTAAAATACAAACTTTTTTATACCACCTCATATAAGAATAGGTACATTGGCATGAAGAGTCACTTTTAGCCTTTATAGAAATACATTTTTATTCATTGATATGATAGATAAAACAATTTATGTCTTTATTTTTTACATAATTGTTGATGTAAAAGAGGCGAAATAGTTTCAAATTTTTCCTGACATTTTTTCCTACATTGCTTAATAAAGAGTTTATAATCATTGTAAATTATAATTTGTATATTAGAATAGATTTATCTGACTCTGACAAGTGGTTTATATGTGAAGCTTAAAGTTGGTCACAAAAATAAGTCTTTTGAATTTTTCTTCATCTGTTGATTTGTATATTATTCAGTCATGAATGTATTAAATTCAAATCTGGAAATGTTGAAATTATTGTTGAATCTGCTTCTTTAAGATAAGAAAATGTTTTCAATAGGAACAATAAGAATTTGATTCATGTCTAATGAATATACAAGAGATGCAAAATTCTTTCAGGATTCATTCACAAGATACATGCACCAAAGTTAATTTTGAAGTCTAGAACATTCCAAGCAACCAAGATGTTTCTTTCATTTCCTTGTAGTTTCTTTCTGGTCAGATGAACATTGAATATTTTTATGTTCTGAATTGCTCAACTTTCATCTTTTTGTTTGGTCATGAGATTAGCCATTTGAAATTGTACTGAACAAGTTTAACATTACTTACTTTCAATAATCAGGGAACAAGTGGTGCTTTCAACCTAATGTAAGCCTTTTGCTTAACATTGCCTTTTGGTTTTACTGTAGATAAGTAAAGATTTGATCTAGATTTCTTGCACTATTTATATTGACCTTATTTTAATCCATTTTAAATGTTCTTTATTTTCTTGATGTAGTTTAGGTCTCTGGTTCTTAAAGTCCCTTGGTAATTTCGTGGATTTTGATTAAATTCCCATATAAAATGATCTATTCGGATTGGTTCAAAATAGATTTTATTGTACAATTGTTTTTTATTTTTATGAATGACTCTCTCATGACAATAAGTGTGCATCTATAAGTAAAGAAGCACTTTTTTGTATTTGTAATCATTGTTATCTACTTTGTATTTTGCGAGTCTCTCAATTAAAATCTGCTTTGACTATGATTACTCACATCTCTCCCTTCTCATTGATTTCTCTTTCCATTTTTGAAGTTACTTATTCAAATGCTTGTACATTGCTTTTTCACTTGATTGACTGAGTTCACTCAACTAAAACTTTTTCCTTCTTTAATAGCTTCCACCTTTTAAAGGTGACAAACTGCAGCAAATTGTTCATTTCTTTGTCTATATTAAACTATTGACACATGATTTTAATATTGTTACTCTGTCAATGTTTGGGATCTTCTTATGAAAATATAATTATTAGTGTTTGGTATTTAATTGAAGTAGTCTCAGCCTTACTAATCGACCTTAATAGGAGACATTCAGCTGAGGAAGCTTGATTTGAATAAGTGTTTCTTTTTTTGGTTGAAGATCGAACCTTCCTAATGTTCCTTTCTTTGAAGTGTCACTCTCTTCACAAGATGCTATGTGGTAACATTGTGTGGATTTATTCAAGACAGGATACATTATTTTTATTATGTCATATTTCAGTTTTACTCACCCTACATTTTAAAGCTCCTGGTTTAACTTGTTACGGATGTTTGGTCATACAGTCTTTTCTTTTTTTTTTTCCCAAAATGGATCAGTCCAAAAGATTTTCACTCCTGCATCTCCTTGTAATGATTCAAGTATTTGCATTATGCAACTCACTTGTTACATCTCTTGTTTTGTGAGATCTGCACTTTTACTTTCATACAAAATGTATTAAACATCATTTCACTCAGCTATATCAGTTAGGACAAAAGAAAACACCAGATATTTTTCAAATAAATATTTAATGTCATTATCTGTTGAAAATAAGTATCTTTTATTTATTGCATATGTTCATTGCATTCTTTTTCTTCTTGATTTCTAAAAGGTTAATTTTTATTTGTTCATTCAACTTTTCACTTTGTTTATTACATTTCCAAAGTTTTGGCAACTCCTCCTTCTTGTTGAAAATATTTCTGATTTTGATATTTTCATATATTAATAACATGAAACAAATGTGTTTCGCTCGTGTCACTATTGCACAATCATTCTTACGTGCTCTTTTGTCCTCTTTTATGTTTCCTAACCTGGCTTTATGCAAATATATTTCACTTATAAACACACTTTTTAAAACATAGGAAAGCATCAAATAACCTACCTAACAAGCTTGTGTAACTTGTTGGCAGAACCAGGATTAGGAGAGATAGCAAAAAGACAAACCTTGCTTAGAACAGGAATTTTTCAGAGATCCATAATCACTTACATCCTGAAGAGACATGACATGTAGAAGATATTAGTTTTTTTTTTATTTTTGTTATAAATATTATTTTTATCATTTTTTATATAATAATAATAACTTATAATTTTCATAAATTCAAATGATTTTAATTTTATTATTGAAAGCTTTGCTACATAATCTACATATTCTTCTTTTTTCTTTTTTTTTTTTTAATGATTTTTATCATTTTTTCCTTAAAGCTTCTGAAATATTTTGTCTCTCAGAAGGAAAATATTGCTTTTTATAATCCATTAAACTTTTCAAGTTTTATTATTGTTTCCTTGGTTGGTTCCACCTTTTTTGGTCATGGTAAAGAGTATCTGAGATTTTTGTTAGCACAAGATCAATAACAGAGTTCTAAGAGTTTGGAAATGCTAGTGCCACAACTGATAGCAATAGCACCATTATCACAAGCAGTAACATTCCTTCTGCTTTCTGCTGTTGAAGAGAACATTTACATTATGTGTTCTGGCTGAGTGCTGCTGCTGCTGCTGTCTTTATCCTTTTGCCTGGTTGCCTTCTGCAATCTACTTTCTTGGTGTTATGGAGAGGCAAAAACATTTTGAGAGAAGTGTGCAGCAGTTTATGGAAATTTACTGCCATTTCAGAGTTAGAAAACCGGATAGCTTAGATTTTACAGGAACAAGCAGATGTTAGCAAATAACTGTTGCAAACTTATACATGTATATGTTAATGTATACATATTTCTTTTCTCATCTATCAATCAACACAAACCAGAAAATAACTTTTTATCTATTCGTTCTGCTACTTTTTTTTGTTTAAAAAGGTATCTTTATAATGTCAAATTTTAAATAGATACACTTATAATAACTGAAATAGTTTACCCAGTGTTCTTTTCAGATTGGATTCTTTAGCTTTTAGCTCATGGCTTGACATGCAATTAACTTGCATTGAATGTCCAGTCTAGATTTTCTTTTTAATTGGTATCACCCCATGCAAGGCAGTAAAGCCACTAAAACACAAGGTGTTACGGGGTGTGGAAGAACCAGTTAATAATGAGCAAGAAGAAGAAAGAGTAATCAGGAGGACAGTAGATAGTGATTGACATTGAATTTGAATTTTTGCAAATTAAAGTTGGCTAGAAAGCATGGAGCTGGAAAGGAGTTCCACAAGTGAGAAGTGTGAGAAAAGAAACTGTTAGCATAGATCATACAACAATATCTAGGCAGCTCATCTCTAAATTGATGAGATCTCAATGTCAGTCTAGTATTGCACTTAAATTCATGAAGTCTAGGTACCATGGCAAAGAGCTTGTTGTAATCTATAAAAGGTTACTGAGTGAGGAATAACCAAAATGGAGGTTGGAAATGAAATGGTAATCTTTATAACATCAACAAAATACAATACTCGCCAGCAGTGTGAAGTACGTAAACCACTGTTAGTGGTGGACTACTTATACAGCATATTACCCCCACTTACAATAGTGTCCAACGTATTTATGAGGATTGGGACATACTCATTAGTGTTCATATGTACGGTATATAACAGAGCTCATTCAAACAATTACCATAAAAGTATTTATAGAAAGACAGAGAGGCAACCTTTTGGTGGTGGGTAAGTGACTGAAGCCAAGCCGCCAGATCAGGACCAATAATATTGCTGATGCTTCTTTGGATCTTATCAAAGAGCTCAAGGTAAATAACAGGGTCACTGGACCATATATGGCAGCAATATTCTTATAGATATGTAAGATAGATTCTGGAGAGAAAAATTGTCTCATATAACACAGTGAACTGTCATTCTTAGCAGCTGACCTAGCAATGGATTCAATATAGTCTTTCCACTTCATGTCAGCTGAGAGCATTAGCCTGAGAAGGTGCAACGAGTCACTCTCCTGAAGGATAGCATCAGCCATGCTGCTGGGAGGCAGAGATGAGTCTCTCAGATGGTTAATGGAGAGAAGTTTAGTTTTGGTTGCATTAAAATTAACAAGCCATCTTTTGCCTCAGTTAACAACAGATTTGAGGTCATTTTGGACCTCAACTGCCATTTTGACCTTGTCAGACTGATCAGCCTTACTAACGAGGCAGGAGTAAATGATTGTCATCAGCATAGATGCCAAGTTGTGAGCTGATGTCATCAGGAAAGTCATTAATAAAAAGAGCCAAGGATGGAGCCCTGGGGAACACCAGTGTTAGTACAAAAGGATCTAGACAAGTGGCCATTCAGGATAACTTTCATTTTGCTATTTGATAGGAAAGACTGGATCATTTAAAAAATGAGCCTGGAAACACCATAACTTTTCAGCTTGTGGAGAAGACCTGAATGCCAGTCCCTGTCTTTTGAGATGTCCAATGCTACAGCCCGGGATTCACCATTTTTATCTAGAGCATGATAGACTCTTTCTGCAATTATTGTTAGCACATCAGCAGTTGACTTGAACAAACAAAAGACATATTGCTTGTCTGAGAAAAGGACCTGTGATGAGAGATGATGAACTAGTTCAGCATTGATTAGGACCTCTAGGAGTTTCCCAAAAAGAGGTAAAAGGCTAATAGTTGGGAGGGTTGGTCAGTTCAACAGAGTTCTTAAAAACTGGAACAACAAACAATGACTTCCAGTAGGCAGGAAGGCAGGGAGCAGTGAGGCATCTATTATACAGTTTAGAGAGAACAGGAGCCAGTTTGAGAGCATGCTTCTTAATGACTATTACAGGGATACCATTGAGTCCACATGCTTAGTGAGGATCTAGGTTTTTCTTTTTATATTAACTATCTATTATTGAATTGTGAAATACTTTTGTTCAATCTTCTTCCATTTTAGAGTACTCAATTTTTATGTATATAAAACAAGAAGTTAATATTATTATTAGTGGCCAAGAATAGATTTCTCTATATTAATTTGAAGATTTAGGGACCATGGACAGTCACTCCTCTAACAATAATTTGGGGTGAGAGAGAACCATTTTGAAATTATGATCTGGATGAAATTTAATTGTTTTTTTATTTCTATTTCTCTATTATAAATTGACCTATGAAAAGGTTGTTAATTATTTAGTATTTTCTAGATACATTTATACTGGATTTATATTCAGTTCTATCGAAATGTTTGCAAATTACTGCATTTTTAAAATTGTATTTCTTATAAGGTTATTTGAAAATATTTTATAAAATTAGTCAATTTCAAAAATGCAATTATAACATGAATAGTAAGTGTCAGTTGTGATAAAGAAAAATAACAATAGATTTTTAATATTTCATCTCTATACTATTCTTATTAAATTATACATTAGTGATTTCCAATTTTGATACAAATTTAGTAAATTTGCCACTTGCATCAATAACAAAAAATGAAATATTCATTATTAAAAAGAACATAAGAATTGGGTATTTGAAAAGCTTTTTCTCAGCAAAACTGAAAAATATTTTTAAAATTCTCAAATCTCTCTAGATAAATATGCCCTTTTTCAAAATGTAAGATTTCACATGTGTGGAATTGTATTAATGTTCATGTACATGAATGTAAAGATACCATATAAAGATTTTTTTGTTATTAAATCTCTTTAGGTTATTATATTCAACTTTGGGATTTCATTATTTTAGAAGTTCTTTATTCACTGTTGAAAGAAATGAAAGTTTCTCAATTTTTTTTTAAAAATAATCTACATGCTATGTCAAAATCTCCATTGAATAATATTTGATTGATTGAAGAAATCTGATAAAAAAGGAAATTACAATCAAATTAACATTGGCATCATCTTTTGAGACTTTACGTGATAGTTGAAAAAAACTTTGCTGTTTCAATTCTGTTATATTGCAATGTAGTTTATTAAATTATTGTTTCTCTTTTAAACTCTGATTGTTTTCAACTACTTTAAATTGCTTCACTTTTTATTACTATTCAATCATTTGAATGAAGTAATTCTTTTATTTTTTTTTTTTTTTTTATTAATGATGTTCAGTGCAGTTCTTATGCCCAACTTTCATATCTGACAAGTGTATCTTGCTCCTTTGTTTATCCTATAGCTTTCCTCTTGCTTTTTGTTGTTCTCTTATTCATCTTCTGCTTATTTCCTTCTCTGGGTTCAATTTACATTTTCTGCTTTACATATGTTTCTACCAATCAATCTCAGATTTTCTTGTATCTCTTTAATGAGCAACATTACAATAATCTTTACACTTGTAATCTATGAAAGAAAAGATGTCCCATATCATATGCATCATTTTAGATTGTTTTAAAAAAATAATTTACATGAAAGGTAACTTAACATCATATTTCCATAAGCCTGTCTTGTAATACCATTGGGCATTGTTCCTACTTAAATTGTGAAATATACAATAGAAACTGTTTTAAAGAAAAGGAAATTGTTAGTGTGTCTTTGAAATGGAAGGGTTTTATCTTAGAGATAAAATGGAGGATATTTTAATACAATGTATAGAAAATTATAAATAATAGAGAAAAAAAACAAAGATTTACTGATAACATTGAATATTCAGAAAGAACAGCAAAATTTGATATTTTTTATATAAAATGAATTACTTTTTAAGAGCCTGGGTTTCTTTGATTTGGAAGGTAATGTAATTCTTATTTTTTTAATGTAGTTAATCTATGGCTTTCTTCTGCCATCTTTCAGTCAAAGTCATCATTACTTTTTCCCAGAACACCTGAGCCTTCTCATCAAATAACTGTGTAAGTGGCTTTAATTTTGTTCATTAAGAGAATTTCTGAAATATTAGAATAAATAGTATTCAAAAGGTGCGCTATTTGGCAAATATGGTGGATGAGTAAAAAGCTTTTTAAGCAGACTTTAATAATTTTTGCTTGTTCATTAAGAAACATACAATTGAGCATTATCCTGGGAAGTATTACATCTATTCTCTTAACTAATTTCAAATACTTTTCATTGATTGTTACCTTCAGTTAGTTTAATTGGGTGCAGTACTTGTTCAGATCAATCATTTGCTTTTCTGGGAGAAGCTCAAAGCCCCCCCCCCTCCATATACAAAGTACCACCATATTTGGATGAAGAGTTCCATAATTATGTATATTCCACCTTGTTGTAAAGTATCTACTTTTCACCACCATCACAGATGGTTTACAAAATGTATCATTTTTGTTACATTTAAGTCTTTACTCACACATGTAAATACAAATGAATAGAAATTATTTACTTATGTAGAAGCTATGCATCAATATAATGAAGATAGTGCAAAGAATGTTTTTTTGTTTGATTTAGCTATTTTGAACATGTTGTTTTTCTACATTATATAATGTTGACTCTTCTGAAGTAATGGCCCAATTTGACTGATCTCAATCACAACTGTTTACCCAACCATGGAGTATCATTCAGCAAGAAGGCTTATGGCCACATCATGTTGAAACACTTGTCCCTGTACAATCACTGAAGTTAAGCAATGTTGAGCCTAGTCAATACCTAAATGGGTGGCCACTTGGGAATACCAGGTGCTGTAAACTAGGATGTGCAGAGAGTGTAATGGATTATGGCCTGAAATTATTAATTGGAGAGCTGAGTTCTAATTTCCATTGGTTTCATTATATTCACTTACACACAAATACTCTTGGGAAAGGTATGAATCCACCTCTTCTCCCCCAGCTGTTGGTTAATTAGTAAGACTTGTATAAACTATTATTATCAGAAAAAAATCTTCCAATCTAAGAATATTTTTGGGCTTTAAATAACCTACAAAGTGTTGATAAATCATAGAAAACAAATCAATCAAATATTCAGCAAGAAATCTTGAACATGAAACTTTTAAAAGCAATTTTGATGTTTTTGATCTTTTTACAGTACCTTTCTCCAGAAACTTTACAAACCTGTTTTGTGTTGAGTTCTTTTCGTAGCTTTCTTAAAAAAGATCTAATATGCTGAAAATGTTGCTTAATTTCTTCTGTTTTCAATCTTAGAACCAATAAACAAAAGTACATAAATTTAAAAAATGTATGCTGATGTAACAATTGTCATAATACAATCAAAAGCATTCTCTTTTTAATTAAATTAGTTACAACTAAACATTTTTAATGCCAACTAGCAACAAAAACAGAATAAACAATTAGGCTACACAATATCAAAAGAATTTTGATTTTATAAAGCAGTCTGTAACCTTTCCTTTTACTATGTCTTTAAAAATTCATTCATTTTTCTCTTTGCTTATATCTACTTTACTTTCAGATGATATCCATTATCAATAGTACGAAACTCTGTCTAATGGTTTTAATATTTTGGCCTTTAAAAATTCTGTTATGAACATATGCATTAAATATTAATTCCTCTCCAATTCACGTAACCTTTTTGTATTGTAATTTCAATAAAGAAATAGTCATCAGAGAAATATCAGATAATTTGCACATGAATATTGTTAGTTATTCAAATGAAATTCTTTAGGTATAAAACATGATTCTGTTGTTTTATCTGGTAAGTTTGAGTATACTTATAAGATTGCAATTCTTTTTCTTCATATGAACATTTATGAGATGATATAGAATTCATAGATTTGCTCAGATCAGTTTCTCATATAAGAACTACAAGAACCAATTGTTTTTTTTAATTAATTATTTACTTTAATAATTAGCCTATATGAATAAACTAAGGTATTTATTCTAAATCCTTACCTGTTGTACATCTACATATTGTATATTTGTCTGTTTAAAGCATAGGTTTACTTTATGAAAATGTTTTACTTATATTCTTGTGATTTTAATCTTTAGTATTTACCAAGTGTGACCAACCACTCTTGCTTCCTAGTGAGTGGGAAGAAAAGCAATGTCAATATTAAAAGCAGTCTGACCTTACTACTTATGTTCAACACTGCCAAAGTCCTGAGTCATCGTACAGTAGTTTGGGGTTCTATTCTATCAATAGCAGCTCTATTTGGTTTTAGTCTTGGAATCTGAGAAGAAATATCTATCATTCATATTGCATGTTTATTGAATCTTCTAATTTACAGCTTCTAGAACTATAGCAGCAGCAGCAGCATTGCCTGGTATTCCACTGGTAGAATCAGCTTGCTTACAATGATGGCTGAACGTACTAATACCTTTTACATGTACTATTTGAGTTACTACTGGTGCCATTGCTTGCCTGCTACTGCTCTTGCTACCTGACTCTCTTTTCTTCTTGTCAATGTAGATATGTTTATCTCTCTCTCTCTCTAATACTTTTCTTTACTCTCTCTGTCTTTATGTCTCACTGGTTCCCTTACCACTCTATTTGCACTTTCTTCTTTTATCTATATGTTTACCTATTTCTTTTCTTTTTAATCTTCGTGTCATTCTTTTTTTCTTTTACCTTTGTGCTTTTTTTCTCACTTATCTCTTACTTTATAGTCTTTCTTCTTTATCTCATCTTGCTGCTGCTGCTGCTGCCTGTATGCTTCTGCTCACCCGCCTGCCCGCTCAGATTGACTACGTTCAAAATCAATACACGCAATCAATTTTTCTCTTGTTGCAGTAGCAACAATGAACTAGGTCAGTTGAAAGCCTGCTGCTACTGCTGTTGCTGCTGCTCCTCTCATCATACAGGGTTGCAGCTCCTAAGCAGCGGACACTCAGACTGTGTGGCTCTTGTGGTGCTCCCCTCTATTGACTGTCACACTGATATAGCTGCACCCACCCACACCTGATGGTCAAATGGCTCATAAATGGGTTAGAATAGCAGTTGACAAAATCTTCACTCATCTGTTCACTCAGCACTGGCATTTATTAGCTTTTCTATACAGGCAACAATTATCTATTATTTAGACTTCAACCAAAATACCATACACAGCAAAATACTGATAGATAACACAATTACATCTCGAAAATTCTATCTCCACACACTCATACCGGCTTGCATATTTGTAATAAATGAAAGAAGAAAGAATCATTGTTAGCGCTCTATAGCTTAAACAGTACGCCACTTTTGATATGTGCAGCATAACTTTAGATTCATTGTTCTTCGTATTAAAAGATCTATAAGCACATCTACTTTGCATAAGCAACTGAATGGCTTTGAGAGATTGTATTTATTAGTGAAACCGTATGCACATCTCTCAGTGAGTGTTGAGTATGCTGACCTTTGTGCAACAATACGGCTTGGTAAATGTGCAATGTTTATGCGCTGTCTTTCCTCCTCATCTATTGATATTATGTTCAATTGATAATCTACTTTAATCCTGATATGAGGCAACCACCTGTTCAAATCAAAGTTTGTTGATCTATTAAATTGCTTTTATAGAAGACAATCTTCACATGCGTTGTATTCAAATTCGATACCTTTTTGATTTATAAGCACCATTTATTTTTTACTTCTTCCAACAATTAATAGTACTACTTTTTTGTCTGCTTATTAACATTTGTTAGTACGTATTTACATAATTATCTATTTCTAAAAAAATTAATGGTTTTATTTTTATTCCGACAGATGTTATCATAGTGGACATTTTGAATTTGAAATATTCAAATACAAAACGTCCACTATAATAAATATTCAAATATGAAGTGTCCACTTTGAAGTAATAATAATTATCCATATAAACACTTCATGTCATTGGTGCTGAATAAATATAAAACATTTGTTTATATCCAAACACCTGCCAAATTGGATTGTATATAAATCTGTATCTACATTCATACAAACATAGAAAAGTTAATGTTAGATTTTGTTCCTTTAGGGATCATAGCAAGGGAAGCAAATTTTGGAAACTAACCATGTTCTACATAATCTTTTTTGGCATTGTTTTTTTGGTCATATCTGTATTGATCTTGAGATGTAATGAAGTTCTGGTCCTTCCAGCTAATTTGGACAGTTAGTTTTGCAGAATATCTGTTAGCATTGTTCTTGGGAATAAGCCTCTTGTAATTATAACTATGCCAATGGCAAAACCCTTTAAAGTCTGTCGAAAAAGTATCCAGCTATTACTAATGATAAAAATAACCTATTTATGTCAGTTGTACTTTAGTTTCTTTAAAGTACTCATCTTGGGATCACACACATTTATCTCCGCTTCACTTTTGAAAAAAAGTTTGCAATGTCCTATTTTTTTGGATCACCATCAGCTGCCTTGTTGCTTGTTGATCCTGACTGCAGTATTTCAGTGATGATTTTAGCTTTAAGAATATCTATTAGGGAGTCAAATTTTGAATGAAATGGGAACCTATCAAACCTGGGTGATGTTTTGCCAATGAATTACTCTACATGAGACCGGAAAAGAACCACACAGTGCACAAGCTCAGGAGAGTATCTGTTTACTCATTTGCAGTAAGGTGCTTGCCAGGTAACATCAAATTTTCCCAATTGATTCTCAAGATATGGATGGATACATACAAAACAGATATTCTATATATACATGTTGATTCCTATAGCAAATTTGGATAGCTGGTTCTATGTAAACATTTTTTGGCCTTGTTATACATGCAGAGTCTGATGTAATATTGGCATTTTGATAAAAACCAAAAAGAAGACAAGGTCAAAACATTTCTAAAATGACCCAGCTTGTGGGATGTTCATGTTCAATTCTGACGAGGTCCAAATGGTAAAAAATCACCAACTGTTAACAACATATTGAGCAAAGACTTCTTACTTCAAAATGTAAATAGAGGCTTTTCTGCCAAGTATGACGAATAAAAAAGCTCCTGTGGCACAGATTGCAAATAACACTAATAAAAGTAAAATATATACATTTTTTTTTTCTACAGATCTTTGTAGCCACAGTCTAGTTAGAAACATCTTCAATGAGCATGTAAGCATTGGAATTGGACCTTTTTATCAATGAAAAAAACTATACAACGGAGTATGTATGTCTCTTTATTCTGAAGAAGCACTGGAACCTGGATGCACTATGAGGAACAACAAACTGGTGAATACAATGTGATGTTGTAACATTCTGCCAGGAAACATTGGTTCCTATCATTCATAATGGTGTCATGTAGCATCTACTTCAATGTAGAAGACCCAGTATTTAATTTCAAATCAACAGTTTTCTATGATGGCACCAGCATTTTTAGGCAGGACTATCACACTGCATGAATGGTATGGGAATAGTTTCAGGAACATGAAGATGACTTCAGCATGTTGCCATGGGCACCAGACTTCATTGAGTACTGACTGGATTTATTGGAGCAGCAAGTTTACCCTGTACCCCCTAACTTTCAGCAGGGAAGGGAACTACAGTTAATATCTTGGTAACAGTTGCCAGAGAAGAGCTTTATACATGTTCTAGAAGCCATGTTGGGTCAACTGTTTTGTGAACATTTTGAGGTCAAACAATTTATTTAGCAGGTGGCCATGAAATTTGCCTTGTGTGCACAGATATGCTGGTTCTATTCACAATTCTCAACAGCTTCTTTTCTGTAATCTTTTACTGTGTACCTTCATAATATTATGATGTGATGAGGTGTCAATACCAAATGGTAAAGTAGATACACAGATATGCTAGTCTTTTTGCAAATTTGGGCAGGTACTTCTTGACAAGCTTTGTCAATATTGTTTTATTGCTGATCCTTCAGTGATATTTGGATATGCTGAAAAGAGAATTGCATTTTGATAAAAGTATGCTGCGTTTGTAATGGTAATTGGGGAACTGGTATGTCTTAATGTTGCTGTCATTAATCAGGCAGCAAAGGCTTCAGGGCCACGAGGATGCTATAAAGAAACTGCATTAAATCATGTTTTCAGACATGATTCTACTAGCAGTTTTGGTCAGTTTATAAATAATATTTTGTTGTAATTGTTCTCATTGCTGAGTTTAAATTATTATGGGAGTGTGAGAAGTAACTCAAAGGAAGATGTGGAGAGCTATTATCGCCTACATCCTGAAGGAACACGGCAATGAAATATACCAGTGATAAATGCTGTTCAGAAACACTGGTTCTTGTAGCCTACTTCAGCAGCTGGTTATTTATAGTCATTGTTGACAATGTTCTTAATGCTCAGCTTTTACTAATGTTGGGATACGAGGAGGTAAATATATAAGGGGTAAACAGAATTTAGAACCACACGACCTTGAATCTCATTTGAGCAAGTAGTTTTGCATTATCATTGTTGACACAAGTCTTTATGTTCATCCTTAAACACTATTAAAAAGTGTTTATGTGACTATAAAATTGAAAAAAATAGTTCAGAAATAGGATTCTTGTGGCTCTTTTGAGCAAATAATTCTGAATACTTATTATTGGCACTGTTCTCAATGCTAGGATTTTATAATATTGGAATATGAGGAAATAACTAGGACTGGTAGATAAAATTGAGAAACACGAATCTCGTTTCAGCAAATGGTTTTGAATAAGTATTGATGGCATTGCTCTTGAGATGGACGCTTCAGTAATATTAAAATGTAGGGAAGTAACTATCATGGGTCAACAAAATTTAGAAACACAGGGCCTTCACTCTCATTTTAGCAAGTGGTTTTGCAGATTCATTCGTGTATTGAATCTAATCTGAAGAAATAGTTCCGTATGGTCATTTTTGGATTTGGCCTTGCTGCTAATCCTTCAATATTAATATTAGGATGTGTGGAGGTACAAATGAAAGCTAAAGAAAATTTATAAACACAGGACCTTGAATCTCATTTGACAAAGTGCTTATGTATAACCAATGATGGCATTGTTCTAATATTAGGATATTTAAAATGTATGACCTTGAATCTCATTTGAGCTGGTAGATTGATACAATCATTGTTAGTTTTGCATTTGATGTTGATCCTTCATTAAAATTATGATATTAGAATGGCCTATGACTGGTATATACAAAATAAAACCCCTGGAACTTGAATTTCATTTCAGGAAAATGTTTCTCCATAATCACTGTCAGTATTGTCCACGATTGTTGATCCTTCACTAATATTCTGATCTGAGAAAGTAACTTTAACTGGTAAACACATTTTAGAAATACATGACTTTCATTTGAGTAAGGGTTTGGCAAAATCATTGTTGGTATTGCTTTTGATGCCTGATCCTTCGTAATATAATGATGTGCAGAGGTAACTATGATGCATAAACAGAGTTTAAAAAGATAAAACCTTGAATCTCAATTAAGGAGGAAATGCTTAGGCTTAGTCATTGTTCGCATTGGTTTTATGCTAGTTCTTTAGTAATATTAGGATGTGTGGTGGTAACTATAATGGTATGCACAAATTAGAAATTCTGGAATTTGAATCCCATTTGAAGGAAATGATTATGCATAATCACTGTTAGTATTGTAATTTATGTTGATCCTTCACTGATATATCATTGCATGGAGGCTAAGGTAGAACTATGAATCTCATTTGAGGAATTCTTTACAGTCATTATGCAGATCCTTTAGTTATATAAGGATAGGAGAAGGAAACTATAAAGGGTAAATAGCATTTGAATCTCACATGGGCAAACTGCTTCTGATAATTCCCTCTTATGTGGGCAGGTAGATATTACATTTAAACAAAATTTAGAAACACTGGACTTTGGATTTTATTTGAGGAGGTGGTTCTACATATTCATTGTTAGCATTGTTTTTGATGATGGTCCTTTAACAATATTAGGTTATAAGATGGTACCACTATGCTGCTTAAACAGAATTTTGAAAAGCAGGATCTAGAATCTGCTTTGCGGATGTCCTTTCACAGATTCATTTTTTGTACTGCTTTTGATATTATGTTCTAGTAATATTAAGATGTGAGGAAGTAACCTTGACTGGTATATAAACATTATTTGGTTGAATCGTAAATCATTTTTGGCGGGGAACCAATTGTAATGACAAATGTATCATCATAACTTCAAATCACATGTGGCAATTAAGAATAAATTTGGAGTAAACAAGCATACCTTAGTTTTTGCACATCAGTGGAAGCATAAATGGTGGATTAAAGAACAAAGAATTTCTTAACAACATTAATAGATGGATTGAAAGTGCATTTATGTCACATAATGTTATAGGATTTCAAACAAAACGAAAATACTACTGCAATGGAAACATCTAGAAAATATGTAATGTTTATGGTCAAGTGTCATCAAAATATGTTTGTAATGTTTTATTCTGGAGAAATGTTGTTGGAAAATGAATCCAGACAGATATTCATTGGACATTGATAACGAAGCTCTTAAGTCATTAGGGGAAAGCAATCCACAACAAAATATTTAATATTCTAAGAAGAAAGATACTAATGCATCATAATCAACAATGCTGACAGGAAAAATAAGGAAAATCAACAAGCTACACATTCTTACTGAAAAGAACAAAACATAGTGTTGATAAACAAAAATGTAAATTATTAATGACTCAACTTAATAGAAAAACTGGAACTTGAACCTCATTTGAGGAAGATGTTTCTGTATAATGATTGTTGGCATTGTCTTTTGAATCTGATCCTTTATTAATATTAGGATGCGAAGTCGTAATTATAACAGGTAAATAGCATTTCAAAAGGTAAGATATTAAATCTCATTTGAGGAGTTTGTCGTCAGAATCGATCATCAGACCTAATGTGAAATCTCAGCTTCAGTAACTTTCCCAGTCACTAATTTAAGTTTAGTGTTAGATTGGCAGCTATGGTCTCATCATTTTACTGTTAAAAATGTTAAGTGTAAGTTCTATGCTAGTGGCTTCTTCTCCTTGCTTGTGGAAGACTCTTTTGGCTTCTTGCTTTCTTGTCAATTATTATTTTCAAAAATTTAAATGCAATGTCAATCATCATTTTCTGTCACCTTAAATCTTGGTCTTTTAATGTCCTCTCTCTTTGTAATGTTTTCTCAGTTTCTTTCCCTCTCAGCAACCTCTTACGTCATAGTGGCTCTATTGCCTTATTTAGAGTGAAATGATTATAAACACATTGTTAGCATTGATAATTAAGCTGATCCATTAGTAATATAATGATGTGAGTTGATAACTATGAGGGCAAAACTATTTAAAAAGGCAGAACCTTGAATCTCATATCAGGAACTGCACAATCATTGTTAACATGGTTTTGGAAGCTCTTCTTTAGTAATATTATGATGTAAGGAGGTAACTATAACAGAAAATAGAAGTTAGAGAAGCTGGACATTGACTCATATTTGAGGAAGTGATTCTGCACAGTGTTACTATTGCTCTTGATGCTGATACTTTAGTATTATTGGTAATCGTCTCCCCACCAGGAAACTTTTAGCATTCATTGACTGAACAGCCAGTACTGCTTTCGGTTTAAATTTATAAAATCTTTATCTTAAAACAATTTTTCAGTAACACAGGTTTCTCATGTCCATTAGCTATTATCGCTCTTTCTAGTATTGATGGGAATTTGCTTTCTTTAATTTGAAGTAGTGTGAAATGTTAACATCTTAATTATGTGATTATTTTCTCAATTGTGTTACATGTGCTATCCATTTTAGTTATTGCTGCTGTTAGAAGTCCTCAAGTGGTATGGTTTCTATTATTTGGTAAAGTTCTTTCTTTGTGATCATGTAACACCACACCACAATGTTAAAAGAAAGATGATCTTTGCCAAGGTCTTCAGGTTTCACTTGCTCAAAGCCTTTTTTTTCACCAGTGATCTTAGGAAGTTGTGTATACAGCTGAGAGTTTAGATATTTCTGGACAGGTTTGTCACCATGCATGGCATTCATATGAAAGTCTTGATCTGAAAAAAGCTATTTCAAGGCATGACCCCTGTTTTCAAGCTGATGTTTTGGTTTTGTACCAATTTGCAGTGTTGGGTGAAACTACCTCTGGCACAGCCTATTGTATGATCAATTTCTTTATTTCCTATACTTAATTTGTTATAGCTAATCCATATGCTAAGTTATCTGAAGTGTTTAGCATTTGTCATCATTGCTTTCATTCCAATTCCAGATCATAAATTTCTGTTTTGAAAAGGTTTATCTTGAGTCCTATTTCTTGGAACACCTGATGGACGATGTTTTCATTTTGATGATGGATTCATGGTAGGCGCCATCACTGCTTTCATTCCAATTCCAGATCATAGTTTCTGTTTTGGAAATGGTTTATCTTGACTCCTATTTCTTGGAACACCTGATGGATGATATTTTCATTTTGATGATGGATTCATGGTAGGTGCAATCATTGCTTTCATTCCAATTCCAGATCATAGTTTCTATTTTGGAAAGGTTTATCTTGACTAATATTTCTTGGAACACCTGATGGAGAATATTTCATTTTGATGATGGATTCATGGTAGGTGCCATCACTGCTTTCATTCCAATTCCAGATCATAGTTTCTCTTTTAGAAATGGTTTATCTTGACTCCTATTTCTTGGAAAACCTGATGGAGGATATTTTCAATTTATTGATGGATTCATCGTAGGCACCATGAATGATTTCATTCCAATTCCAGATCATAGTTTCTGTTTTGGAAAGGTTTATCTTGACTCCTATTTCTTGGAACACCTGATAGAGGATGTTTTCATTTTGATGATGGATTCATGGTAGGTGCCATCACTGCTTTCATTCCAATTCCAGATCATAGTTTCTGTTTTTGAAATGGTTTATGTTGACTCCTATTTCTGTGAACACCTGATAGATGATATTAATTTCTGTTCAAGATCAGAATTATCTTGACTATTAGGAGGTGTGGAGGTAACTATAACATTCAAATAGAATTCAGAAATGAAAGACTTTGAATGTCATTTGAGGAATATTTCCACATAATCAATTTTAGCAATGTTCTTCATGTTGATATTTCACTAATATTAGGATATGAAGTAGTAACTATGACAGGTAAATATGATTCAGAATGGCATAAACAAATCTCATTTCCATAAATTGCTCTGGACAATAATTGGTAGCGTTGTTCTTGATTCTGGTCCTTTAGTAACATTACCATATTAGTTGTTAACTATGATTATCAAATATAATTTAGAATGGCAGACCCTTGAATCTTATTTGAGAAAGTTGTTCTGAATAATTATTGATAGCTTTGTCCTTGATGCTGACCCTTTAGTATTTTTAACTTATGGTATGGTTGCTGTGAGGGGCAAATAGAATTTAAAGAGAATGACTATGAGTCTCATTTAAGGGAGCATTTCAGCACATTGTTGTTGTTACTGATCCTTCGCTAATATTACGATTTGAAGACGTAACTATGACTGTTGAACAGAATTTAGAAAGGTAAGACCTTGGATCTTATTTGGGGAAATGTTTCTACATAATCATTGTTAGCATTGTTCTTAATACTGATCTGTCACTAATTTTAGAATATGGGGAGCTATTTATGACAGGTAAACAGAATTTTGAAACACAGCTCCTTTATTCCCATTTGAGTGAAGGGCTCTGCATAATTGTTTTAATCCTTCAGTGATATTAAGATTAGGAATCTCTTTTTGTTGGTATTGATGCTGACCCTTCACAAGTATTATGATTTGAGATAGTAACTATAAGTGAGAATTACATTTTAGAAACATATGACTTTGAATCTCATTTGAGTAAGTGGTTCAGCATGATCATTTCAAGACAATGTTCTTGATGTTAATCCTTCTGTTGTCCTTGCCGTCAGCACCTGCTTGCATCCAGGCATTGGGAGTGTCATCCTTTCTCCTTATTCTCATTCTCCCCTTTGGTAGCAGTGACAGAGATGGCTGTGAAGGCCCAGCCTACTCCTGAAGAGTTGTGAGCAGGAGTGGGTGGTGGATGCAACTGGGCAAGTCTTCATGTTTACAGTTGGACTTGAAAATCTTGGTCCCCCATTGAATGGTCCTATGCCAGGAAGAACAATTTGCAGCAAAAGTTTCCTAGATCTCTGGGTCAATGTTGGCCTGTGTCAGGGATGTTTGCAACTGATCCTTGAAATGTTGTTTTGTCTCCACATAGCCTCTAATAATATATTAATATTAATATATATTATTGTTTAAAGTTGTATAATCCTTCTTTAATATTATGATGTGAGGATGTACCTGTAACTGGTAAAAACAGTTTAGAAATACAGTCCTTTGTATCTCATTTTAACAAGGGGTTTTGCATAAGCATTTTTGGCACTGCTATGAACACATTACAAGCTAAGTAGGTAACTTTAGTTGTTAAAAATATTTTATTAATATGACAGGGCTTTGAATGATATGTAGTTGTGTGGTTATACTGAATTATTATTGTCTCTGCTGATGATAAGTATTGCGTTTTGAAATGGTAATTATATCAAATCAGAAATACTGGTTGTACAATCTCTTTTGAACAGATAGATCTTCATCATTTTTAGCAATGCTTCTGATGCAGAGGAGGTACAATGGAGTAATAGATAGCGGCTCAGAATTTAGGAATTGGAGATCCAAGTTCAAATTCCAGTCGAATCCATTACATTCATACGTGCTAATACCCTTGGGAATGGTATGAATACTCTTCTCCCCCCCCCCCACAGCTATGGGTAAATAGCAGGACAGACCGGGTTCTATAGGCTTAGATAGCAACTGGTCTACCGCAGAAAGAAATGGCAACCTACTGCAGGAAAAAATCTGCCTCGTCAGTCATGTATCGAAAGATAGATGATCACCTAAGCATGTATCATGCATGACACATAACTGATGAACTGATCTGATGCTGATCCTTCACTAATATTTGGATTGGTGAAAGTAACAATGAAAGGAATTAACCAATTCTGAAGTGCTGTTCCTCAAAGTTCATTTGGATAGTGGATTCTGCATAGTCATTCTTGTCACTGCACTTGATACTTATCCTTCAGTAATATTTCTGTGTAAACACATACTGGGGAGTTTTTAATTTTTTTCATGTGATTTTGAATGAAAGATCAACACTATTTTGTAAATTACATGAAAATGTTTTTTATGCATAATTTTTACATTCCAAAAGTAATGCCAACAAGTACCAAATTCTCAAACCAGCTACAATGTTAACTGCTGAACTATTTCTTATTGGCAAATGTACTTGAATCAATTGTTCTGAGGCTCCTGACTATCATTTTTCCTTATTGTTCCAGAATCCTCACATAAAACAACTTTTATTATCCCAAATATATTTTAAATTATCCCAAAGTACAACTTATTGTTTTTAACTTAACCATTTATATTGTTAGTCACATGAGTAAAACACTATTAAACTGTTTAAGAAATAAATATTTATTTTAATCCATTTAATCTTTAAACTGTGATCTCTGTGTCCACTACTCTAGCACTCAAATCAAAAATTTGGCTGGACACACCACAGTTCTTCAGCTTGTGAAGAAGACTCAGCATGCCAAACCATGTCAGACAGATATCTAAGGCTACGGCTCAAATTTTGCCATTCCTATCTAAAGTTTGATAGACTCTTTCAGCAATAACCATTAACATATCGACAGTTGACTAGAGAAACAAAAAGTATATTGTTTGTTTGTAGGAGGACTATACAAAGTGAGATGCTTAACTAATATGGAGTTGCATAGTACCTCTCATATGTTACCAAAATGAGGTAGAAAACTAATGTGGCAATAATTTGAAGGATCAGATGTTGCATCCAAGTTTTTAAAATGGGAACTATAGAAGACAATTTCTTTGCAATGTATGGCAAGAGTATGTTGAGATTGGGGGGAAAACACCTAACCAATTGCTCTCCCAACCATTATGGAGAATAATAGGCAAAGAGAAGAAAGAGATGGGAGGTAACAAAAAATAACACTGCCTCTGAAGCCACAGCCACTTGAGGAACAAAATGCCCACAGGACTGACTTCACAAGACACTACTGTGTCTTGCCAACTGCTGGTTTTCCCCCTGCACTTATTGGCATGAGGCACCTTACAAAGACCCAGATCTTGACCATTTACAGAGTTAGCCATATCTAGACATGCCAAACTGTCTGGCTGCTAATGGTAAAAACCTGGATATAACTGGTGCTGACAAACATGTCCGCATGCGATCGAAGACCTCTTTTGCATCTATACTGACACGCATCCACCACAATTTCCAACAAGCTGGAAAGCAAGAAGCCACAAGGTGTATTTATTGTAGAGTTTAGAGAGAACAGAAGCTCATTCAAGAGCACATTTTTTAAGAAAATTGCATGGATACACCATCATTTACATGCTTTGTGGGCATCTAGTTCAGAGATAATAACAGAAACCATTCAAACAGTAGAAGTTCAGTTCTAGGTGGAAAATCAGGTGTGGATACTCCTGATGAATTGAGAATGGATTTAGATGAGGATTTATGAGCAAAGCATTCTGCTTTAACAGCTGTAGTTGACAATATTGCAAACTGATTGGAGAGAGAAGAGATTGAGGATTTACTCTTGTGTAACCCACTCTTACAGAGCCACCAGTAATCACAAGAACCAAACTTGTGAGAGGCTATATGGTGTCTCTGGTATTTCTGAGATAGCCCAAAGTTTTCAATGACTGCTTTTCACCAAAGAAGAAACATTGCTGGCATAATTTTCAACAGGCAGATTAAGAATTTCCCTCCAAGGAGTGCAAGGAGTGTTGCAAAGGAAACCACAAAATTAATCCCAATCAGTGGATTAGTAACAAAATGATGTCCTCTGTATAGAGGGTGCTTGCCTAACAGATGAGTGAAAAGAAATATCAAGAAATACTACAGCATGATATGAATTGTCAAGAGGACAGAGTTGCAGATCATGACAAGAGTCTGGAGAGAAGGTAAGGAACAGATCAAGTAAAGGAGTGTCTAGGAAAATCATTGTTGGCAATTTTCTTGATGCTGTGATCTTTATTAATATTATACTTGTCATTGTTGATCATACAAGTGGTACATTTCTTTGTTTATTTCTGTAGCACCAGTCCACATGGTTCAAAGAAGGATGGTCTTTGCCAAGACCCAAAGGTTTCACTTACTCAAAGCTGTTTTAAACTATTGTCCTTAGAAAGTGATTCTATATAACTGACAGTTTAGATATTTCTCAATGAGTTTGGCACCATGCATAACATCCATATAAAAGTTCTGATATGATGAGGTTATTTAAGAATATGACTTAGGTTAATGTTTTGGTCCTGTAGCAACTTTAAGTATTGTGAGAAACTATCCTTAGTGCAGCCTAATCTATGTTCATATTCCTTATGCTAAATATGTTATAATTGATCCATACATGGAGGTATTTGAAGTGTTTAGTATTTACTAATTCAGATCCTGAATTTTTATGATAGATTCAGGGGAGGTGCCATCAATGCTTCCTATTTCTTGGAACACCTGATAGAGGATGTTTTCATTTTGATGATGGATTCATGGTAGGTGCCATCACTGCTTTCATTCCAATTCCAGATCATAGTTTCTGTTTTGGAAAGGTTTATCTTGACTCCTATTTCTTGGAACACCTGATGGAGGATGTTTTCATTTTGATGATGGATTCAAGCAAGGCACCATCACTGCTTTTATTCCAATTCCAGATCATAGTTTCTGTTTTGGAAATGGTTTATCTTGACTCCTATTTCTTGGAACACCTGATGGAGGATGTTTTCATTTTGATGATGGATTCAAGCAAGGTGCCATCACTGCTTTTATTCCAATTCCAGATCATAGTTTCTGTTTTGGAAATGGTTTATCTTGACTCCTATTTCTTGGAACACCTGATGGAGGATGTTTTCATTTTGATGATGGATTCAAGCAAGGCACCATCACTGCTTTTATTCCAATTCCAGATCATAGTTTCTGTTTTGGAAATGGTTTATCTTGACTCCTATTTCTTGGATCACCTGATAGAGGATGTTTTCATTTTGATGATGGATTCAAGCAAGGCACCATCACTGCTTTTATTCCAATTCCAGATCATAGTTTCTGTTTTGGAAATGGTTTATCTTGACTCCTATTTCTTGGATCACCTGATAGAGGATGTTTTCATTTTGATGATGGATTCAAGCAAGGCACCATCACTGCTTTTATTCCAATACCAGATCATAGTTTCTGTTTTGGAAAGGTTTATCTTCAGCTCTATTTCTTGGAACACTCGATAGAGGATGTTGTTCTTCTGCCCAAGGTCATTCTCATCTCAACTATGAATACCTATGTTATTGGCATAGCCTGCCTCATCATCTGTTACCATTTAGCATGAGCAACTATTGCTATATATTCCTTGTTGGTTATTTTCTTGATGCTGTGATCTTTGATATTATTGGGATCACCTGAAGTGGATGATTTTTCTTTATGTGGTATCATGTTTGAACTCCTCATAAAAAGATTGATATTAGAATTGCAACAGCATGGACAGCACTATCAAAAATAAATGTCATTTGGAAATTGAAAATTAAAAAGAATAATCAACTATATAAATGGTCCTCTTATAAGGGTCAAGTAGTTGTACATTAAAAAAAAATCACTGGGAAAAATATTAAATGGTACATACATTTGACTGTTGAGAGTAGCACAAGGTTTCATTATTTTACAGATGAAATGTTTAAGTGTAACCATAAATCCTATGCTAACAGTTTCTTCTCTCACACTTCTCACTTGTGAAAATCTCTTCTGGCTTCTTGGTTTCCAGTCAATTTTGATCTTCAAAAATTTAAATGCAATGTCAATCATTACCTTTTTGTTTTTTTTGTTTTTTTTTTAATTTCTGTTATTTTTTTTGTTCTCTCTCTTTAATAATATTTTTCTTTTTCTCATATTCTTCGATACTCAGCTGCTGTTTGTGTCTTTTTTTTACATTGATCCTTTGATTAAAAAGGTATTGCAAGGTGGGGACTACCAAATGTAGCTCAATTTATAAATGACTGGTAAATGAAAGTGAATTTCTGTGTATTGTTCTTAATGATCCTTTGAACACTGATTTTCATGAATTAGTATTGGATTATAAGCAACTAATTTATAAATATTAGTACCTGTAGTTCCTTTGAGAAGCTGGTACTATTTTAAAATTGTTGATATATTTTGATGCTGGGCCATGACTAACATTATGGGAATGTTAACTTTCTATCTGAAAGTAGTCAACCTTATAACACATTTCAGCAGCTATTCCTGCATAATCTAGTTAGGTATGATTGTCAAAGCTGAGCCATCAGTAATACCTAATATGAAAACCTATGCATACTTATATGCAAACCAGGGACTGTGCAAGTAGCAAACAATTTTCAAATGATGGACCTTGTAGCTCATTTAGGAACCTGCTTCTACATATTTGTATTTGAAATTGTCAATATTGCACCATCACTAATGAATGTATTTGAATCCTTGACTATGCAAATAGCAAACAATTTTTAAAATTATGATTGTTGTAGTTCATTTCGCCAGCTTCATCTATATATTTGTATTTGAAATTGATTTTCAATATTGAGCCATCACTACTGAATGTATTTGAACCAATGACTGTGACAGTAGCAAACAATTTTCAAATGATTGTTCTCGTTACTCATTTACGCAGCTGCTTCTGCATATTTTAATTTGTCATCGATTGTAAATATTGAGCTACCAATAATGAATGTATTTGAAACAGTGACTGTGTCAGTAGCTAACAATTTTCAAATGAAGGTTCTTGCAGCAGAAGCAGCTGCCAAAAGTAGCTACAAGAACCATCACTTGAAAATTATTTGCTACTGACACGATCACTGGTTCATATATATTTATATGTGATGGCTCAATATTGAAAAACAATGTCAGATTCTAATATGCTCATTTTGCCAGCTTCATCTATATATTTGTATTTGACATTGTTTTTTCAATATTGAGCCATCACTAATGAGCATATTGGAACCAGCAACTGTGCAAGTAACAAACAATTTTCAAATGATGAATCTTATAGTTCATTTAGGCAGCCACTTCCACTTATTTGTATTTGACATTGTCAATATTGTGCCATTTCTAATATAATTTATGTAACCTTGATCGAATCATAGTATATGACTTTTATATACTACACAAGCCATGGATTGCATTCCTCTCATTGTTCAGTTCTAGAAGATATCTTATTGTAGTTAATTTTATCTAATCAAACTGCCCCTGGAATTTCACTGACCTCTCCCACTGAAGATGACATTTTTGCTCTCCCTGAGACAGCAATTGAACAATTTTTACTGTTCATATTAGAGAATATTTAATCAGTTTTTACTTGTAATGTCACTTGTCTCTTCCACTGAAGGAGACATGATTTTTTGTCCTACCTGCCCCACTGATTGAAATTTTGTTTTACCTGCCCCACGGATTGAAATTTTGTCCTACCTGCTCCACAGATTGAAATTTTGTCCTACCTGCCCCACAGATTGAAATTTTGTCCTACCTGCCCCACAGATTGAAATTCTGTCCTACCTGCCCCACGAATTGAAATTTTGTTCTACCTGCCCCATGGATTGAAATTTTGTCCTACCTGCCCCATGGATTGAAATTTTGTCCTACCTGCCCCACGGATTGAAATTTTGTCCTACCTGCCCCATGGATTGAAATTTTGTTTTACCTGCCCCACGGATTGAAATTTTGTCCTACCTGCCCCACGGATTGAAATTTTGTTCTACCTGCCCCACAGATTGAAATTTTGTCCTACCTGCCGCACGAATTGAAATTTTGTTCTACCTGCCCCACGAATTGAAATTTTGTCCTACCTGCCCCACGGATTGAAATTTTGTTCTACCTGCCCCACGGATTGAAATTTTGTCCTACCTGCCCCACGGATTGAAATTTTGTCCTACCTGCCCCACGGATTGAAATTTTGTCCTACCTGCACCACGGATTGAAATTTTGTCCTACCTGCTCCACAGATTGAAATTTTGTTCTACCTGCCCCACGAATTGAAATTTTGTCCTACCTTTTTTTTTTTTTTTTTTTTTAAGCATATCACCCCAAGCAAGGCTGGAAGCCACTAGTACGCAGGGGGGTACAGAAGGTTTGGAGGAAGAGCAGATAGGAGTGGTAAAGGAGAGGATGTGGAGAAAGATAGTGGATCGATCAAGGCTAGGGGGTTGCCCCACTGATTGAAATTTTGTCCTACCTGCCCCACAGATTGAAATTTTGTCCTACCTGCCCCACGAATTGAAATTTTGTCCTACCTGCCCCATGGATTGAAATTTTGTCCTACCTGCCCCATGGATTGAAATTTTGTCTTACCTGCCCCACGGATTAAAATTTTGTCTTACCTGCCCCACGGATTAAAATTTTGTCTTACCTACCCCACGGATTGAAATTTTGTCCTACCTGCCCCACGGATTGAAATTTTGTCCTACCTGCCCCACGGATTGAAATTTTGTCCTACCTGCCCCACAGATTGAAATTTTGTCCTACCTGCCCCACGAATTGAAATTTTGTTCTACCTGCCCCACGGATTGAAATTTTGTTCTACCTGCCCCATGGATTGAAATTTTGTCCTACCTGCCCCACGGATTGAAATTTTGTTTTACCTGCCCCACGGATTAAAATTTTCTTCTACCTGCCCCACAGATTAAATGTCTTTACTTTTCATGTTAGAGAATATTTAGTATATTTGTCATTGTGATATTGCTTTTCTCTTCCACTGAATCAGAGTATATGACTTTTTGCACTGTCCAACACAAGGATTGAACTCTTAACTGTCTGCGTTCTGGGTATGACGATAAACTACATCTGCGTCCTGGGTATGACAATAAACTATGTCCAACAGCAAGGCCTCTGATAATACGTTTTTGAAAAAATAATTTTACCAGCTATACGTTTTTGAAAAAAATAATATTACCAGCTGTATGTTTTTGAAAGAATAATATTACCAGCTATATGTTTTTGAAAGAATAATATTACCAGCTATATGTTTTTGAAAAAATAATATTACCAGCTATACATTTTTAAGGAAAAAAATATTAACAGAAATAGATTATTGACAAAACAAAAATATTACCAGAAATAGATTATTGACAAAACAAAAATATTACCAGGAAAAAAAAGTTATTGACATTAAATGACCCATTGAGATTGATATGCCATAAAACAAACCAAACAAAAATCTTAACTTTTTTTTTTAGGTATTTGATTTTTACCCATTTTCAAGAGAAGTTGTTACTAGTTACTTCTGAAGTTTTCTTTGAACATTCAAATATCAGTTTACCTAGAAAGAACTAATTCAGTTATTAATAAGAGTTGAAAAGAGTGTAAGTTGTGTGACCTGTCAAATAATTTGGTAGGTTTTGATTTGGAGCTTTAAACCTAATATTACATGTCACTCTCTTCATCTGAACAAGAGTAAATGACTTTACACTAGTTCTGTCTATATTTCTGAGATGAGATATTATGTACACTATTTATATTGTTCGGACTATTGTCCTCATCTTTGTTGCCATATTTATCACAATGTTTCAGCCATTGTACACTCCAACCTTCTTCTTGGTTAGAATGTCAAACTGAATCCTTTATTTCGTTCACTGGGGTAGACTGTTCTAGTTCCACATGCCATGTCTAATGGATGTCAGCTATCAGTTATATCCTCTCCAGGTATTGAACTCACAACTCTTTGGGTCCTGTCACTGAATCTAACCAACACCTTTATTCACTGTGCCATGTGTCCTTAAGGACATCTGTGTATGAATTTCTGGGACTTATAAACTAAACCATTTTTACCAGTGCTCATATTGCAATTTTTGTTGTTATCATTGAATGTTTTTTACCAGAGCTCATATTACAATTTTTGTTGTTTTTATTGCTTTTCTCTGGCATCCTTATTACTGGTTCCCATATTGTATTCATATCTATGCTTGGTCAGCTCAGGAGATTTTTGTGTCCTAGCATATGTGCTAATTCCTTAAGTTTACAAATTTTCCAATGACATTCTTTGTCTATGATCTCAACCTGATCCCACAGAGGGCGGTGATCTCCCTTTTCTCTCCATATGCGGTCATTCATGCCTGATTTTTTAACTTCCCCTCATGTTACAGCTTTTTGGTGTTCTTGAAGCCTTAACTTAAGGGGCTTGTCTCCCCTTTATATTTCTTTCTGCAGCTGCACGGGATGGCGTACACACAGTCTTTAGTTTTCTCCTCCTCTACGGGGGTCTTACTCGGGAGAGATATCTGCAAAGTGTCATCCAGCTTTTGAAGCTTGTCCTGATGTTATATGGACTGCAGATCCTTTGTATTTTCTCCGATAATCTCTTCACATAAGGCAGGCAGACTATTTTCTGAGTGTTGTTGTCCTCCTCTTGTACCCACCTATCCCGGGGCTGCTGCCATGTACCCAGGGTAGTTGTTATGTTGTCGGGTACTACTTATACTGACCAATTCTTTATTTAATGTCTCTGGGTCGCCACTTATGACTTTTGCTTGATGTTATAAGCAGCGGATGATCCCTTTCTTTACGCTGTATGGATGGTGGGTGTTGAAATTGAGGTACTGTCCGGTGAATGTCGGTTTACGGTATACGGATATCTTGAACCCATGCTCTGTTCGAGATATTAGAACATCCAGAAATGAGAGTGTGTTGTTACTCTCTTTCTTCATTGTGAACTGTATCAAAGGTTTTATTGAGTTCACATGGTCCAGTAGAACCTGGACATCTTCCTGGCGTGGCCAGAGTATAAAGGTGTCATTTACGTATCTTAACCATAGAGTGGGCCTTAGAGTTATAGATTCTAATGTCGAAAATTAGGCCACATTGCCTTTAAGTGTCTGGGAAGTGGAATGGGGGGATGCAACATCAGCACCGGTCTCTTACCTGCACAGAACATGAATGAGGTACTCTCTGTGATTAAGGTGTGCATCAATAGGATAATGCATATTGCTTTAGTAGATTTAGGCTGCTCTCGGTCATGAATGGATCAATTAGTCAGCAGTGGAGCAAACAAAAGATGGACATACTGACAGATGATGGAAAGGCTCTCAGAAGTCAAGGAGTCGAAAGCATAAGACTCAGTGTCAACAACAGTGACCCCGTCACTGTCAGTGTCTTAGGGTTTGACCTGCTCCTTGGAATGGTTATTAATAAAGGGCTGGGCGGAGTATGCATTGCAGAGTTGGCAATGTTCAGTTTCTTAGTTCACCCATCTGTGCTGCCTTGAGGACTGATGGGGTCAACTTTTTTGCAGAGTTTGACCAAAGCATGAAGGCATGGACAGCATTGTGGAAATGGTCTGAAAGTGTCAGAGTACTCGGTGCCTGAATGTGTCAAGGAAGAATACCAATGCAAATTGTAGGTGTAGCTGAACAATAGATGGAAAAGCTTGGTCCTCCAAGAGGCCTCATCCCGTTAATGGCCATGGTACAAAAGAACAAAGGAAAGGTGCGCCCCATGCTAGATTATAAAGAACTGAACAAACATGTGGACCCATACACGGCACTTGCTGATGTGTGTGCACAAAAATTGAGAGAATGGCGAAGGAAGGGATCCAGTGTCTCTGTGATTGACCTTCTCAAAGGCCTACTTGCAGGTACATGTGCACTAGTCACTGTGGCCATTTTAGACAATGATCTATAAGGGGAGGAGATACTGCCTAATGCATATAGGATTTGGGCTCAATGTGGCACCAGCCATCATGAAAGCTATCATGGATGCTGTATTATCTAAGGATGAGACAATTTGCCAAGGGTTGTCAGCTTGCATTGACGACATCTACACCAATGAAACCATAGTGCCCGCTGCACAGGTGAGACAGCATCTTGCTGACTTTGAGCTCAAGTGTAAGAACCCAGAACGACTGAAGGATGGTGCTCATGTGCTTGACTTGCAGGTCTGGGAGGAGCATAATATGCTTTACTGGAAATGTGGAAGTGAGCTTCCAGAGATTCCTAGACACCTTACATGATGCAGCATGTTCACATTATGTGGGAAACTAGTTAGAAATTTTTCCATAGGCTGTTGGATCTGCATTGCGACTGCCTTTATCAAACACAGGGTGACTGCTGTGACTTCCAGATGGGATGACAAAACAATTGATGCTCCCCTTAGAGACATGATAATGGAAGTCATTACCAGGGTACGCCAAGATGACCCCGTACATTGTAAATGGTGTGTTGACGGAGGTGAATTTGAAGTCTGGGTTGACACCAGCTCCCTTGCTACAGGATTGTCCCTTGAGATAAATGGAACCATCATGGAAGACACATGATGGTTGTGTCCAGAGAAGGCTATGCAACATATCAACCTATCAGAACCGGACGCCGTAATTAAAGAGGTAACTGTTGCCCTTCAATGGAACACAGCAGTGTTGCATTTGTTCACAGATTCCGCATACATGCACAAGTGGATAAAAGACAGAGGAAAAGCCAGGATACATACAAAGGCTGCAAGCAAAATGTTTATTCAAAGGCAGCTAGACACGCTAGGAAAGTTGGTGAGTGATTACAATTTATCAGTGGATATACAACTGGTCAGATTGAACCGGAACAAGGCAGATAGTTTAACAAGGGTACCCCAGAGATGTCTCAATGCTATTAAGAGAGAGGTAGAGTCGGTGGGACATGTCTGTGCAACATTAGCAAATGACTGTAACTCAGATCTACTAAAATCATCAAAGTGGACATCTGGTGTAAATTGGACCTTATGTTTCATGAGGCAGATTGATATTTCCGAATCCAAAGCTGCTGTCAGAGCGGTGGTCAGAGAATGCAAGGAATGTCCATCAACCCAGTATCTGCAAAATCTGAGTGTGAGCAAAGTGTGGTACCGTGTTGGAATGGACATCACTCACCATAATGGAATTCACTATCTAACCCTAATTGACTGTGGCCCAGCCCAGTTCAGTATTTGGTGATGCCTGTGTCAACAGGATTCTGCAAGTGTGATTGACCACTTGAGGGCGTTGTTCTTTGAACATGGACCTCCAATGGAATTCCTCACTGACAACACTGCATTCTGCAGTGGACTATTTAAAGCTTTTGTGGATTTGTGAGGAGTCCACCTCAGATTTCGCTGTGCATGCATCCCATCAGGAAATGGCAAAATCGAGCAATGCTATTGGAACGTCAAGAGAATTGCTGCTAGGAAGCAGTGTTCTATAATGGAAGCAGAGTATTGGCATAATGTTACCCCTGAAGACAATGTGTCACCTTCAACTGTGCCAGCCAACATGATTTACTGGTACAAAGTCCAGTTAGGAGGCATTGCTGCAACACATTCACCTGAACAATTAAAAGAACGAACACCATACAGCCTAGGTGATCACATGTGGGTAAAAGCCCCACATCGCCAGTGTACAACTCGGTACGGGGGAGAGGGGGGCATATCACTGGAATCAGTAATTCGCACACTGTGCTGGGTGATGGAATGCCAAGACATGTGAAAGAGTTGCGTCCCTGTGTAGGTTCAGATATTTCAGCAAGTGATGCTAGCAGGGAGTGCTCAGGAAGTGAAAGAATAATCACCATTGGAGGGGTAGGGCTAGTCCCTCTTCAGATGGCAAAGACTCTGTGCGTGAGGTTGTCAGATCAGAAGACGAGTCTTCTGAACATACCATACAATCAACTCCAATAATCACCCTGCTCCGGAGAAGCTCAAGAATAAAGTGGCCTACACCTCGGTGTCACATATGTGACAAGCAGGGAGTTTAGTGAAAGAGATAATCACCTACCTCATAAAAGAGTTTGTGTTCTGTGTGCGATCTGCCAAAGGAAGATTAAAGAAAAGGTAGTTAGCAAAAATTTGCTACTTTAAGTATCAGAATCTATGCTAATGTTCTTTCCTCCCCTGAATGGCGTGGTCAATCTGAAAAATCACTCGGGGAATAAAAGCCGTTGTTTTTTTTGTATGATTTTTCCTGAGCTTGGTGGACGAATGTGTGTTTCTGCTGGTGAGAAGTGACTATTGGATTTATGACCCCATTTTGTTGTTACTACATTGCCTGTTGGACTGTTAAGATGGGCTCTCGTTTGAACTGTGAACTGGCTACAAGTGTTGTGGGTGAGAAGAAACCTATTGCTGGTGTTTATTGCTAAAACAAGTTTACTGTATTTTTTTCTTTTCTCTACAACAAGTACTTTGCCAAAAAGAGGTAAGAGACTAATAGGATGCTAATTCGAGGGTTCAGAGGTTTCTCTAGAGTTCCTAAAGACAGCAACTACAGAGTAGGACTTCCAACAAACTGGAAAGTAAGCGAGGTATTTATTGTAAAGTTTGGAGAGAACAGGAGCCAGTTCAGGAACCCATTTATTTAGGAACATTGCAGGGATACTATCCAATCCACAAGGCTTGTGGAGATCTATTTTAGAAATTATAGCAGAAACCATGTGCTTGTCTTTTATTTTTACTTAAGCCAAACAATTTTTTAGCCATTCATTCTCATTCATGAAGCCTCAAATAGTTTTAAAAATGTTCATATATTTTTAAAACTATTTGAGACTTTATGAGAAAATTACTGATACAATTTGGGGAATAGTTATCAGTTTTTTTGCAAATAGGGAAATGAAAATTTTATCAGTTTTCATTTAAAACTCTTAATTATACTTATAATGAGATTGAGATCTGATACGTTCAATAGATTTATCAAACATCTGGCTCCAATGAACATTTTGCCATGAAACTCTTGCATCAGCTAACCTGATAAGTCACTTGAACTATTTTTTAATTTATTTAGTACATTGATTATAATAAATTTTTTAACTAGTAATCTACTATTGTGCATTTTTATTAATAAGTCAATGTTACTTGGAGAGTAACATAACTGTTGCTAGATGATGGAAAAGGAAAATATTTTGCATTAATTTGAAACCCTTTTCGTCATCTCAATTTATTTTATTGGTAATGAGTGTCACTAACCCAGTGCCATAGAACAGAAATAAGTTTTCAGCATGGAAACTGTTCTTAAACTGCTATTATTTTATGAAATTTACTCTTAATACTAATTTTGCAAGTTTTTAGTTAATTCTATTATTGCTTAATTATTTTCTTTTTGGAAGTAATTTTAGCTTCTTGATATGCAAATAACCTTTTCTTCAATGAGAAAGTATTTCATCACTTTGAGCAGTATACTGATTAAAGTTACACATTTCCTAGACACTAACTAATTATCTAAATATGATAGGAAAGGTTGAAAACTTTTTCTAATCCATCATCAATGTCTACTGGGAATTACTACATATAGTAGTAACAATATCAGAAGCAACTAATATGTCTGCCAAAGGGTACACAGCCATATGTATAGGTTTTTATCAAAAGTGCTTTATCAAGAAATATCAAGTTACTGTGCCTGCAGTGCAGACCTGGTGAGAGCATTCTGTCTTGTCCACACTATTGATGAGTATTGAAATAGTGGACATTAATTTTAAGCTTTTTTTTGTGTGTGTGTTGCCTTTTTTTATAGTAGAAACCATAAGGGACACTTGTTCATGTAGATAATCGATTTATCCCAGTATTATTACATGATTAATATATTCATACAACCTTTGTCTCTTGTTCCCTCATCACATGCCTCAAAGATAACAAATGGAACTAACATACTTATTAGAATATTTCAGAGGTGATTTTTAGTTTCTTTTTATGGCTCTAAAGTAAACATGTTAATTTTATGTTATTATTATTATTATTATTATTATTAAGGCTCTTTCTACGAATTGTTTTCAAAAACTTGGGAGTATCATTTCAAACCATCTCCATTTTCGTGTTTCTGTTACAGCAATAGTTTTTTTTTGTTTTTTTTGGCATGCTGTCAGGTAATTTCAATTTTTCTCTGACTTGATTTTGAAGTTAGAGACTTTCATTTGTCTGATAGGATGAAATGATTTTATTACCAACAAAACCCTTGCACAACAAAATTTTCCATCTTTTGGATTTATATATACAACAGCAATATTGTGTTTCCTTATTTACTTTAGTTTTCGTGTTTCAAGTGATTTCCTTTTATTTTCTATTATCACAAAATCAGTTCTATTCTAACAGTTTCTTTTCTCATGCTTCTTTTGCCGCTGTAATTATATTCCATTTATTGCTTTTCTGTCACCTAAATTTTTCAAAAATTTCAATGCAATGCCAATCACCATTTTCTATTATCCTGAATCTTGTTCTTTTATTGTCCTTTCTCTTCACTAAAGTTTTCTCATTCTCATTCGCTCCCAGTAACTCCTTGCGTCTTAGTGGTATTATCACCATCTTTTGTCTTCCTGAAAGCTGTTTTTTATTGTCCTTTCTCTTCATTAAAGTTTTCTCATTCTCTTCCACTCCCAGGAACCCCTCGCATCTTAGTGGCATGCTTGTGGGGAAATTATTAAAAAAATAATATATAATTACATTTTTTGACCACAGAAAAAAACTCTTGTTGCTCTATATATTTCCATGTAATAACTGTATTTTTTAATTTCTACTTCTCTTGCATATTTTGATAGATTTCATATTGTAAGACTTTTTCTTGTGTTTATATAAAATGTCTTATGATATGGGAGCCATTAATAAAGAAACAGAAATGACAGCAAGGTTTCAACAGCAGCAGCTGCATTAAAGAGATATCTCAGTGATTGCTGTCCTGCATGACAAGTAACAGCAGCAGCACTCATCTGCAGGCAAGTTATATTTAAGGCTCCAAGTTCTTTACTCAGAATTGTTCCTAGTGGATTAAAGTGTTGGTTCATAGTAATCATTTTGTGACATGGCAATTCTGAGTTCAATCCCTGTACATGGACTTAGTGGAAAAGGGGTGAGCAATAACTAAGCAGTACTAAATAAGAACTAGACAAGACATATCCCTAGTCATTGGCTGTGGAATGAGAATCTAAACACATAGATTAAATTAAAGGGTCAGTTCCAAATTCCTTGAAGGGACAATGAGTGAGAAACATTTGTGATAGCAACAACAAAGATGAGGACAATAGTCTGCATGTAAATAATAATAATAATAATTATTATTATCCCAAAAATTGAAACAGAAAGTTGCATTGATGAACTTTAGTTCAGGTTTATTCTCTACAAATCTTTTCTAATGATTCAATCTAACTTCTGGCAGATCATAACTATTTATAATATTTATCCACTAATAATTGAAAAAAAAGATTTAACATTTTATCAAGAAATGTTAAACTATTTAGGTTCTTTTTCTTTTCAAGAATGACTTCCATCATATAAGATGGATTCATAATCTTTCCTGTTGTGTGCAGTTCCATTGATTTTTTAGTCACTGTCTCTGTGTCCTTATAGTCACAAATGTTATTAACTCATTTAGTGTTTATGCGATTTCCAAGCACAGAACATCTTGAAGAAACATTTTTGATATGTTTCTCTTGAGAACTTCAGATGTTATAAGCAGAAATATTCTGGCTTTATTTTCATTTGAATGAATTAAAAATGAATTTGGCATTTTTTATCTGATGCAAGTATTTTTATTCAATGTCCTGCATAAGGTAAATATATTTTAGTTTTTCTTCATGTAATTCTAATAAGCATCATTAATCCTAGGGTGTGATTAATCATATATATTTTATCATCCTAGGGTGTGATTAATCATTTATATTTCTTTAATTAAAGTCTACTTGAAATGAAGGAAATCCTACTTTCTTAACCAAGTCTGAATCACCTTTGTGTTGCTAAAAGTGGTCAATATAGGTATAGCTTCAGGTGGCTCTTCTCTTATGAAAACAATTTGATGAATAAATGAGCAAGATTATAAATGTTGAACTTACAGTGAGGATCTTTTTTTTATTGCTTTTTTATTGCCTTGGACCTTGTGTTTTTGTTCTCTCCATCCTTCTTAAACTGTCTCTTCTGCTACAATGATCAAACAACAAACACTGCTCTTACATGACATCTCTTTTTTTGTCTATTTGAAGAGTCTCCAATCAATGGACATGTGGCTGTAATGCCAAGTCAATTGAATATTGATTATTTTAGATCAGGCTTCTCTGTTCTAATGTCACCCCCTTTGACATTCTGAAGCCACAGTAATCTATTATATTGCCATTCATATCAATACACCAACTACAATTTTATGTAATACACCTCTATTTTTATGTAATACATCTCTATTTTTATGTAATACATCTCTATTTTTATGTAATACATCTCTATTTTTTTAAAATACATCTGGTTTTATGTTGAAATGTGATTTGCAAAACCAAGAATATTTTGTTAGTTTTCTTAATAATTAAAATCTACAATTATGTTTATATTTTATTTGATTTTATAATTTATAAATTTTCACTTGAAAATTATTTGTGTAATTTCCAATTGGAAATTATATATATAAAAATATATATAAATAAATAAATATTTAGATTTCTGTTATATTATTAAATTTCATAAAATCCTAACCTGTATATTTCTTTATTTTTTAAGCAAATTGATTTAACCTATATTGGCTAATTTTTGTCAGATTTCCTAACTGGATTGAAAGTGGACACGTGCTGACATATTCACCTACTGTGAAAAAAAAATTTAACAGTTAGAAAAGTGATTCCAGTGAATTCGCTTGATTAATGCTTAAAGAAATTAAATTGTGCATTAACAATTCCGAGGTTGTATGGATGAAGAGAATAGAGAAGCTGCAAGCAAGAGAAAAAGAATTGCTTACTTGTATCTCATGTTATTGCGTAACCAATTTTCCAACACCATTTCTCTTTTGTTAAATAAAAAATGAATGGTGAATATTAAGGTCAAATATCAAAACTTGCTTACTTGAACCTGTAAACTTCTGTAGCAACAAGGCTTCAGGTGTTTTTGCTCTTGTTTCAATAGCAAGTAGTTTTTCCAGTGTAGATTTGATATAGTGTTTATTATTTTTGTTGTAAATTCTCAAGAAAGAAAATGTATAAATTCACTTTTATATGTTATGGTTTTATTACAATTCTAATCATGCCTTTTTAAGAAATGTTGCCAATGAATAAAGGTAGTTAGTGTTGAACAGTGGAAAAACTGTCCTTTTGAGACTGTGTTTTTTTTTTGTGGGCACAAAAGTTCAAGTTTGTTGCCTTGGCTTTTTAATTTCATTTTCTCAGCTGATAACTATTGCATTACTTACACATTTAATATTAAAACTTATTCGTCTAAAAAGAATTTAATGAAGGCTCTTGCTATTTACATTTAATATTATAGTCTTCTGAGTTTAGGGTAGGTACAACTATTGGTATGTAATAACATCTGGATGAACATTACCCTACCTCATACTTCAACTTTGTATTATAAGACACAGTATTTTTTGTTAAGGAGGCATCCATGCAATCAAATACAGTATTCTGCTTCAAATGTTATATATCAGTTTACAAATTACTGGATATAGAATAGATAAAGAAACATGAATGATTTCTGTCTTGTTAATGGAGAACCATAACATTGCAAATGAAAATTGGTTTGCGTGTCAATGGAATTTCATGGTAAACCTGCTGTGAGAAATTCTAAAATATTTCAAAATAATTCTGATTGTTTTTAAATTGCAAGCAGCATACTGTCATATGACATTGATTTTTTCAGTTGTGAAAAGTGGCATTGAAGAAAATTGTTTGTCTGTGTTTTTCAAATAAAATCCCTTCTAACAAGACATCTTCCTTAGGATCAATTGCTTGGTTGAGAAAATGGCATATAGAAAAATATGTAATTGATTTTAGGATTTATTTATGCATACAAAGAAGATGCTCTAAAATGCAAATGTAATTTGTATTTTTATTTTGGCTTTTAGAAATGACTCTTGAATGACTCTTTTATCAGAACAATTATCATGGAAATATTTATAGAAAATGTGACAGATGAGCTACGTTATGGTGGTGAGAAAGTGACTGAAGCTGAGATGCCAAATCTGGACCAATAACATTGCAGATTCTCCTTTGTATTTTATCAAAACATTTTAAATACATCACAGAAACAACAGACCAGATTTGGCAACAATATTCAAAGCATGGATGAATGGCAGATTTATAAATGTGTAAGACAGATTCTAGCAAGAAAAATTGTCTAGCATGACACAGTGAACAAGCATTTCTAGTAGAAGATCTAATAATAGAGTCAATATAATCTGTCCACTTCATGTCAGCAGAAAATGTTAATCCAAAGAATCACTTTCCTGGAGGTTAACATCAGCCATACTGATTGAAGGCCCCCCCCCCAATTCTCTGAGACAATTAAAAAAGAGCAGTTTCATTTTAGAGACATTAAAATTAACAAATTGTAGGTCATTTTTTAGATCAGCTGCCCATGGAAGTAGAAATCTTGTTATTTTTTGTGTTTTTTTTATCAGCAGTCAAATAATATTGGCCTTTTTGTGATTTTTTTTTTCAACTCTTATTTTCTTCAAAATGTTGTTTAAAAAAAAACAGGTAATGCTGAATATAAATTTAAAAAAACCTTTCTGTTGGTTCCTCGCATCCTAATTGCCTTCTTTATTACAAGATGAAATCCCCATTAGAAATAAGAATTTTCTGCAGATAAAAACCTTTTAGATTATACTTCATTATCCAGTAAATAAACTTCTACAATCAGATTCAATGGAATAATATATTTTCTTTATAATTTTCTTGTTTTATCTTAATTTTATTGACCTATTAGTTGAAAGATTTAGCTATTTTTTTTCTTTTTCCAAAGCAATATCTAAATATCCATCTCTGTTTTTTTTGCTTCAAAATCGACATTGGGTGTCTAAATATCTCCTGAGTATTTTTTGAAATTTCAGTGCACTTGTGGATAAGTGGCTTGCAAAAGATAAAATGGATTCTTTAAGCTATTTTCATATGAGTGTTTCCTACAATAAATATACCTTGGCTTGATTTAAGTACACTATAACTACCTGTTCTTTTTTTTATTGTTATTTAATTGTGTTGTAGATTTGGCATATGGGCATGATCAAATTCCAGAAACCAAAGTAATTATTTCACTCCGTTTTTATGATATTTTCAATTATGGCTTAATAAATTACCTCACAAAATATTGTATAGTATGTATGGTCCATAAAATAGCTAATTTTAATTATTTAGTTCAATTGGCATAATTAATTTCAAGATTAAAATTAATAGTGAAACTCTGAAGAAATATAAATGATTTTATTTATTTATTGCCCTGATCATACAACCTAAACATTTATTTTATCTACAATCAGTGTCAGCACGCCAAATTTATGAGTCGGTTTATTTCTTTGAGGAAAAAAAGGTAATCATGAGAATTTCTTAACAATGATGCAGTTTCTATTTCAATAATTTCAAAGTTGATTGAAAACATATTTAATGACAAATTCTGAAGGAGATGAAAATGTTTCAGCTTGAAAAATGCTGTTTACTTATTTCTATGATTTGTATGATTGTCATTGTATTTTTCTCTTTTCTTTTTTATCAGAAAAGTATGAAGAAAGAAAAAAAAATATTGTTATCAAGTCAGAGTCAGTGAAAGAGTAAAGTGCCAATTAAATGGGTGGTACACTTAAGGGGTGGGGGAGCAATGTTTTATGAGTCCCACTAGTAAGAAGGTGACTTGAAATTCAAGCAATAAAGTCAAATTCAGAAAAATTACATTAATTGAAGTAAATTTTAAAATTGGATATGTGCAAGACATTCTAACACTAGAGAGCTTTGTTACTGTTCTGTTCACAACTAACAAAGAATATATCTCTGTCAATGTGCTTAAAATTATGTAACAATCCATTTGCCAGTTTGCTGCTTGCTACAAAATAAACATACCTCAAATTTCGAAAATAATAGTATTCACATTTGCAATGATGGCACTAGTACTCTGTTGTTTATAATGATGCCACTAATACCCAGTAGATTGTAATGATGCCCCTAGTACACTGTGGGTGTAATGATGCCACTAGTATACTGTTGCTTTCAGTGATGGCAATAGTTCTCTGTTGCTTGCAGTGACGACACTAGTTCTCTGTTGCTTGCAGTGACGGCACTGGTACTCTGTTGCCTGCAGTGACGGCAATAGTACTCTGTTGCTTGCAATGACGGCAATAGTACTCTGTTGCTTGCAGTGACGGCACTAGCACTCTGTTGCTGACACTGAAGGCACTAGCACTCTGTTGCTGACACTGAAGGCACTAGTACCCTGTGGCTGACACTGAAGGCACTAGTACTCTGTTGCTTGCAATGAACACACTAGTACTCTGTTGCTTGCAATGATAGCACTAGTACTCTTGTGGTTTGAAATGATATCACTAATACTCCCTGTGACTGACAATGATGGCACTTGTACACTATGGCTGGCAATGATAGCGCTTGTACTTTTTTTCTTGCAATGAGGGCACCAGTACACTGTGCTTTGACATGGTAGCACTAGTACTCTGTGGCTGACTATGATGTCACTAGTATTCTGTTGCAGGCAGTGATAGCACTGGTACTCTGTGGCTGACAATGACGGGAATAGTACTCTGTTGCTTGCAATGATATCACTAGTACTCTCTTGTTTGCAATGAGGGCACCAGTACTCTGTAGTTTGAAATGATAGCACTAGCACTCTGTGCCTGGTAATGATGGCACTTGTACAATGTTGCTGGCAAGGAAAGCACTATTACTCTGGTTTACAATTTTGGAACAAGTACTCTGTAGCTGTCATTAATGGCCCTAGTATTCTGTGGTTGTCAATGAGTGCATTAGTACTCTGTTGTTTGCAGTGTTGGCACTCTGTGGTTTGCAATGATTGCGCTAGTGCTGTGTGATTTGCAAAGATACCACTAGTAATTTGTTTTATAATGATGGATCTATTATGATGTGGCTTGCAATAATGGCACTAGTACTGAGTGGTTTGCAATAAGGGCAATAGTATTCCAATAAAATATTTAAAAAATGCCAGTATTTGACATTAAGTATTTTAAAACAAAAGTAAAAATGTTTTTACTTTTTCAAAATTTTTAAATTTAAGAGATGCTCATAAATATTCATCAGGTTAATGGAAAAGTATGGGTAAATTATGGAAGATGCTAAGTGACATAATTTAATGTCTAGTAAACAAAGGTTAGTAAATGATGTTGTTGATTTTTTAATATCAAATGATGTTGTTGATTTTTTTAATATTTCTATTATTTTAGTTTGGGATTAATTGAGGTATTATTTATTTTAAATAAAAGGAGATTAAAAAACGATTAACATTTTACTTTTGTTTATAAATACTTGTTAAAAATAAAATCCTTAAAGTTGCCTTACAGTCCATCAGAGGACAAAACATGTCATTTAAGACAAGTTTTCCTTTTGTCTTTATTCATATTGTCCTTTTACATATATATTTTTAGTTATACCTGAAATTTTACACACACACACACACACACACACACACACACACACACACACACACACACACAAATATATAATTTCAGAGAGAGTATATCTGTAAAAGAACACTGTATAAAGGCAAAAGGAAAACTTTTGGCGAAACACGTCAGCTAAGTTTTCCTTTTGTCTTTATTCATATATGTGTGATAAAAAATATAGTTTTAAGGTATACTATACTTATGGGTAAAAATGCACAATATCAGGGGTAGAGTGTGACAGTCTCTTTCATGCTTGAATGCAATCTTCAGGTCATGTGTGTTATGTGTTGCCTCAATTATATATGCTGCTCAGTGGTGCAGCACAACAGTAGAAATGCTCTCATTTGTAATGTACTTCTGCTTAGTACACTGTCAAATTTTATTATGCCAATCAATATTTTTCACTTAGTATTAACCAACAAGTGTTAGAAATATTTTCAAGGTATACTTATGAGCAATACATCATGTGAGTTTCATATTCTATGCAATTGTTATTAAAAATATTGTAATAATATGTCTTCAGAGTGTCAGTTTTATTATGCAATATAAATATTTAGTTAAAAATAATTTCAAAAGAAGTAGGTTACAGAAACACATATTTGATGGGTGCAATGTCCTATATATCTTCATAAATTATGTTATCATTTTACATGTTAATATGAGCACATTCCCTTTCTATAATCTTCATCAGTCTTACATCCATTTATTTTAGTAACTCTTTTCTACTGTTTTAACTTTTAAATTACCTTTTAGCAGTTTTTATTGCTTCCTAGAAATCTTTGTTTCAATATTTCCTCTTTGCATATATATGTCATTTAATTATAGACCACAAATCTTCTGTTGGATTAATATCTGAAGAGTATCAAGACTTCACTTTTTAATTTAGTGTCTTTGAAACTTTTTTTGGCAAGGTGAGCAATCGTCATCTCTGCAGGATGTGAAGGATCATTGTCTTGCAATTCTTTAGCTTAATCTTCTTGGCTATGACTGGTATGACTCAAAAAGTATCTTGACCAAGAACAATAATTCACTGCATTTATCTTCATATAATTATCAATTTTGAAGGAACTATAATTTTATTGCCTACATTATTAACCCAAAACATTCCTCACTTCACAGTTATGTTTTTGTTGTTTGCCTATTGCTATATAGGACCTGAAATAGCCTTCAGGTTCATGCATTGTAGTTCTACTTTCAACTCTTTAGCCAATGTTTTTAATATTCTGCAATATTTCTCGCTATTTATGTTTTCAAAACCAGTGTCTTCAAATATTTTTGTGGTCAATCTGCTTTTATCTGGTCATTTTAATTTTTCTCAAATCTCTTTTTGTCATATTCATCAAGCGAGGGACAAAGGGAAACAGCAAGTAACCTGCCTAATGGATTTGTGTAAATGGATGGCAGAGCAGGCACACATAATGAGAAAAGAGAGCTTGGAAAATTTAACACTCACAGGACATTGAGGGCAGAGGAACATAAGGAAATAGTGAGTAACCTGTCTAATGGGATTATGTAAATGGATGGCAGAGCAGGCAAACATAATGAGGAAAGAGGGTTTGGAGAATTTGACATTCACTGGACATATTGAAAGAAAGAGGGACATAGTAAGTAACCTAATGGTTTTGAGAACAAGGACTGGGTGTTTATTGTCAGTAAACAAACATTACTTGGAAATACAAAGGATAGTAAACTGTGGAGAGCCCCTCTTGACACCCTGAAAGTAGACAGTATGTCTAAAATATTTATCTTGTAAATATAAGTATATCCTGTAATTATTATCAAGGCCAGCCCTGGGATTGAACTCACAATTACTATAACACCAAATTCAAAAACCAGTGTTGTAATCCATTAGGCTATTGTCTTGTATATCCTAAAATTAAGAACTAGATGACATGAGAATATTCTACTCCCATAGATTAAATAGTGTTCAGTTTAGAATTCCCTGTAGGCTACTGGATCAATATAAAACTGATGAAGGCTGGAGGGCACAATGGTCGAAATATTGCAATAACAGCAAAGATGAGGACAATATTCTGAATGTAAATAACAATTCAAACAGAAACTATCAGTTGTTGCAAATCTTATTTTATAACTGTGTATATTAGGATTTCCTTCCACACATCCCAAAATACAAGTTTAAAATATATTTCTCTGTTTTTTTATTCTTTGATAGTCATAATAATAATTCTCATCTTATGCTACAGAAGCCAAGATAACATTAGTAACCAACCTTCTTTTCTTTTTTATCATTTTTAAATACTGTCATTAAATTATTTGTTTTTCAAATTGAAACTTGTCTATCTGTCATTGTTGCACTTTTCATTTATTTTTTTAAAATATTTATATGAAAATATAAAATAATATTTTTCCTTAAGTTTTCTTCTCTCAGTATTAATTTAATTTGGATTTTTGGTAAGTTTTGATTTCTTATTTTATACTCATTAAAACATTTAGAAAATAATGTTGCAATTGCCTTATTTCTAGAAATTTGGTGATTTTTGGAGTTATGACTAATTTATATAGACTTAGATAACTGACTGTTACTTGAATTTCAATTTTTCAATTGATTTAACACATCTGTGCCATTGTTGCCTTTAATATTTATTAGTTTGTACCTTTTTTAGATTGGCAGACAACTTTATCATCTCCATCACTGTCATGGTTAGGTTTTGTAACTACATTTCAATTGCAAGAATTCATTTGAAATATTTCATTAGCCAACTGATTTCTTAATAAAGAACATTGAAATATTTTTGAACAGATTGTCAAATATATTTTCACTATCATTTAGCATTCAAAACCAAATATACAGTAGTTTTGTAATTGTATTCTTTAGTAATCTTCTATACATTGATGGTCACATAAGCTGTTAGAAGAGCTGGTTCATTGAAAAATGTAATATTAAAGGAAATCTCGAGCATTTAGCAAAAAGGCTTTCTGCATTACCTGTAGCATGTGTTGTGTATATTGGAATTTGCAGAGTCTGTTTATTGTTGTTGTTGTTGTGAATACTTTGTTGCTTGCTGTGCTGCTGGTGGTGTTCATCAGAGGTATGAATCTGTTGGTAGTGAATTAGTGAGTGCTGCTGCTGCTGCTTGCCTCCTCAGCACAAGCAAAAGCTGACTGACTCTTCTCCTGCGTCAACGATGAGGCTGCTGTTGTTGATTCTCAGCATTCATTAATAGCTATTCGCTAGTCCACAGACTTTGCCTTCTCTTCCTGCTCCTTCAACATTGACGTTCATTCGTTCACAGATGCTAGAGTTGCTATTGATCTCACTGGCATTCACTGTTAATGTTATTTCCCGTGTGGGATACTGTGTATTTGATTTTCATGGATGTCCTTACGTATGGTTCCAAATGAGCCTGTGTGCTGAAGGCTCAAGATGAGTGAGCAAATGCTAAGCTCATTCATATTTCAAACACTACCAGCCAATTTTCTATTCAATTTTGTAAATTTAATGTCTGTTGCAACAAGATTACATTCCATAAGAATTTTTAAACACTTGCTAATCTCTCAGCTTTGGCGCAAAATAGGTTCAGTACAGTGGTTTCTGTTCTAAGTGTTTATCATTGTGAACTCTTTCCTTTCAAGTTTTTCTGATCCCTCTAATAGTTTGTCTTCCTGTCATTCTGTCTGGTTAATATATGATCAAGGAATGTTTGGCTTTAATTCCTTATTGAGCAATGTCTTGTAAGATAGTTGGAGCGGCAGTTTAGTTTTGTGATTATAATTTCTTACGAGCTTTCTATAAATTTCTCAGTGATAGGTCCAATAGTCGTATTTTAAATTTTTGCAATATTATTTGAAATGATTATCTGGTAAAACAAATTGTTGCTGTTTTAATTGTCACTGATCAGTACTTTAAAAAATAGTTTAAAGCAATTTTTTAAAACAATTTAAAAAACATGGAATTAATTCAATGAATTGAAAAGTTTATGTTAGGCTGATCATAATTTCTAAGCTTCAAACTAGAAAAGTTTTCAGTTTTTATTATAGATTTTGTTTTCATATATAATGCTTTATAATAAAGCATTTTCATTACCTTAAGGTTCACAGCTCACACACACACACACACACACACACACACCAGAATGGTCCTGACCAAACTAGAATGTATGGTAAGCCTAATTCGAGATTTCTTGTACCATATCATTTACTGTATAATACAATAAAACCATTACTGTTTTCAATATTTAATTGGAATATTTTAGAATACATTTTGACATATTCCATCTATACACAGATTGGTTGCTATAGCTATTATTTCAAAGAGATTATATCTTTAGCATGTTATGTTGAATATGATCATTTTACATTTCTTAGATATAGAGGTTTTTGGTACAGAGATTTCACTTCACCTAATCACTGATTAATACACTTGAATATGATCATTTTACATTTCTTAGATATAGAGGTTTTTGGTACAGAGATTTCACTTCACCTAATCACTGATTAATACACTTGAATATGATCATTTTACATTTCTTAGATATAGAGGTTTTTGGTACATTGATTTCACTTCACCTAATCACTGATTAATACATTTGAATATGATCATTTTACATTTCTTAGATATAGAGGTTTTTGGTACAGAGATTTCACTTCACCTAATCACTGATTAATACACTTGAATATGATCATTTTACATTTCTTAGATATAGAGGTTTTTGGTACAGAGATTTCACTTCACCTAATCACTGATTAATACACTTGAATATGATCATTTTACATTTCTTAGATATAGAGGTTTTTGGTACAGTGATTTCACTTCACCTAATCACTGATTAATACACTTGAATATGATCATTTTACATTTCTTAGATATAGAGGTTTTTGGTACATTGATTTCACTTCACCTAATCACTGATTAATACACTTGAATATGATCATTTTACATTTCTTAGATATAGAGGTTTTTGGTACATTGATTTCACTTCACCTAATCACTGATTAATACACTTGAATATGATCATTTTACATTTCTTAGATATAGAGGTTTTTGGTACAGAGATTTCACTTCACCTAATCACTGATTAATACACTTGAATATGATCATTTTACATTTCTTAGATATAGAGGTTTTTGGTACAGTGATTTCACTTCACCTAATCACTGATTAATACACTTGAATATGATCATTTTACATTTCTTAGATATAGAGGTTTTTGGTACATTGATTTCACTTCACCTAATCACTGATTAATACATTTGAATATGATCATTTTACATTTCTTAGATATAGAGGTTTTTGGTACAGAGATTTCACTTCACCTAATCACTGATTAATACACTTGAATATGATCATTTTACATTTCTTAGATATAGAGGTTTTTGGTACAGAGATTTCACTTCACCTAATCACTGATTAATACACTTGAATATGATCATTTTACATTTCTTAGATATAGAGGTTTTTGGTACAGAGATTTCACTTCACCTAATCACTGATTAATACACTTGAATATGATCATTTTACATTTCTTAGATATAGAGGTTTTTGGTACAGAGATTTCACTTCACCTAATCACTGATTAATACACTTGAATATGATCATTTTACATTTCTTAGATATAGAGGTTTTTGGTACATTGATTTCACTTCACCTAATCACTGATTAATACACTTGAATATGATCATTTTACATTTCTTAGATATAGAGGTTTTTGGTACAGAGATTTCACTTCACCTAATCACTGATTAATACACTTGAATATGATCATTTTACATTTCTTAGATATAGAGGTTTTTGGTACATTGATTTCACTTCACCTAATCACTGATTAATACACTTGAATATGATCATTTTACATTTCTTAGATATAGAGGTTTTTGGTACAGTGATTTCACTTCACCTAATCACTGATTAATACACTTGAATATGATCATTTTACATTTCTTAGATATAGAGGTTTTTGGTACATTGATTTCACTTCACCTAATCACTGATTAATACACTTGAATATGATCATTTTACATTTCTTAGATATAGAGGTTTTTGGTACAGAGATTTCACTTCACCTAATCACTGATTAATACACTTGAATATGATCATTTTACATTTCTTAGATATAGAGGTTTTTGGTACAGTGATTTCACTTCACCTAATCACTGATTAATACACTTGAATATGATCATTTTACATTTCTTAGATATAGAGGTTTTTGGTACATTGATTTCACTTCACCTAATCACTGATTAATACACTTGAATATGATCATTTTACATTTCTTAGATATAGAGGTTTTTGGTACAGAGATTTCACTTCACCTAATCACTGATTAATACACTTGAATATGATCATTTTACATTTCTTAGATATAGAGGTTTTTGGTACAGAGATTTCACTTCACCTAATCACTGATTAATACACTTGAATATGATCATTTTACATTTCTTAGATATAGTGGTTTTTGGTACAGAGATTTCACTTCACCTAATCACTGATTAATACACTTGAATATGATCATTTTACATTTCTTAGATATAGAGGTTTTTGGTACAGAGATTTCACTTCACCTAATCACTGATTAATACACTTGAATATGATCATTTTACATTTCTTAGATATAGAGGTTTTTGGTACAGAGATTTCACTTCACCTAATCACTGATTAATACACTTGAATATGATCATTTTACATTTCTTAGATATAGAGGTTTTTGGTACAGTGATTTCACTTCACCTAATCACTGATTAATACACTTGAATATGATCATTTTACATTTCTTAGATATAGAGGTTTTTGGTACAGTGATTTCACTTCACCTAATCACTGATTAATACACTTGAATATGATCATTTTACATTTCTTAGATATAGAGGTTTTTGGTACAGAGATTTCACTTCACCTAATCACTGATTAATACACTTGAATATGATCATTTTACATTTCTTAGATATAGAGGTTTTTGGTACAGTGATTTCACTTCACCTAATCACTGATTAATACACTTGAATATGATCATTTTACATTTCTTAGATATAGAGGTTTTTGGTACAGTGATTTCACTTCACCTAATCACTGATTAATACACTTGAATATGATCATTTTACATTTCTTAGATATAGAGGTTTTTGGTACAGTGATTTCACTTCACCTAATCACTGATTAATACACTTGAATATGATCATTTTACATTTCTTAGATATAGAGGTTTTTGGTACAGAGATTTCACTTCACCTAATCACTGATTAATACACTTGAATATGATCATTTTACATTTCTTAGATATAGAGGTTTTTGGTGCAGAGATTTCACTTCACCTAATCACTGATTAATACACTTGAATATGATCATTTTACATTTCTTAGATATAGAGGTTTTTGGTACAGAGATTTCACTTCACCTAATCACTGATTAATACACTTGAATATGATCATTTTACATTTCTTAGATATAGAGGTTTTTGGTACATTGATTTCACTTCACCTAATCACTGATTAATACACTTGAATATGATCATTTTACATTTCTTAGATATAGAGGTTTTTGGTACATTGATTTCACTTCACCTAATCACTGATTAATACACTTGAATATGATCATTTTACATTTCTTAGATATAGAGGTTTATGGTACAGTGATTTCAATTCACCTAATCACTGATTAATACACTTGAATATGATCATTTTACATTTCTTAGATATAGAGGTTTTTGGTACAGAGATTTCACTTCACCTAATCACTGATTAATACACTTGAATATGATCATTTTACATTTCTTAGATATAGAGGTTTTTGGTACAGAGATTTCACTTCACCTAATCACTGATTAATACACTTGAATATGATCATTTTACATTTCTTAGATATAGAGGTTTTTGGTACATTGATTTCACTTCACCTAATCACTGATTAATACACTTGAATATGATCATTTTACATTTCTTAGATATAGAGGTTTTTGGTACAGAGATTTCACTTCACCTAATCACTGATTAATACACTTGAATATGATCATTTTACATTTCTTTGATATAGAGGTTTTTGGTACATTGATTTCACTTCACCTAATCACTGATTAATACACTTGAATATGATCATTTTACATTTCTTAGATATAGAGGTTTTTGGTACAGAGATTTCACTTCACCTAATCACTGATTAATACACTTGAATATGATCATTTTACATTTCTTAGATATAGAGGTTTTTGGTACAGAGATTTCACTTCACCTAATCACTGATTAATACACTTGAATATGATCATTTTACATTTCTTAGATATAGAGGTTTTTGGTACAGAGATTTCACTTCACCTAATCACTGATTAATACACTTGAATATGATCATTTTACATTTCTTAGATATAGAGGTTTTTGGTACAGAGATTTCACTTCACCTAATCACTGATTAATACACTTGAATATGATCATTTTACATTTCTTAGATATAGAGGTTTTTGGTACAGAGATTTCACTTCACCTAATCACTGATTAATACACTTGAATATGATCATTTTACATTTCTTAGATATAGAGGTTTTTGGTACATTGATTTCACTTCACCTAATCACTGATTAATACACTTGAATATGATCATTTTACATTTCTTAGATATAGAGGTTTTTGGTACATTGATTTCACTTCACCTAATCACTGATTAATACACTTGAATATGATCATTTTACATTTCTTAGATATAGAGGTTTTTGGTACAGTGATTTCACTTCACCTAATCACTGATTAATACACTTGAATATGATCATTTTACATTTCTTAGATATAGAGGTTTTTGGTACATTGATTTCACTTCACCTAATCACTGATTAATACACTTGAATATGATCATTTTACATTTCTTAGATATAGAGGTTTTTGGTACAGAGATTTCACTTCACCTAATCACTGATTAATACACTTGAATATGATCATTTTACATTTCTTAGATATAGAGGTTTTTGGTACAGTGATTTCACTTCACCTAATCACTGATTAATACACTTGAATATGATCATTTTACATTTCTTAGATATAGAGGTTTTTGGTACATTGATTTCACTTCACCTAATCACTGATTAATACACTTGAATATGATCATTTTACATTTCTTAGATATAGAGGTTTTTGGTACAGAGATTTCACTTCACCTAATCACTGATTAATACACTTGAATATGATCATTTTACATTTCTTAGATATAGAGGTTTTTGGTACAGAGATTTCACTTCACCTAATCACTGATTAATACACTTGAATATGATCATTTTACATTTCTTAGATATAGAGGTTTTTGGTACAGAGATTTCACTTCACCTAATCACTGATTAATACACTTGAATATGATCATTTTACATTTCTTAGATATAGAGGTTTTTGGTACAGAGATTTCACTTCACCTAATCACTGATTAATACACTTGAATATGATCATTTTACATTTCTTAGATATAGAGGTTTTTGGTACAGAGATTTCACTTCACCTAATCACTGATTAATACACTTGAATATGATCATTTTACATTTCTTAGATATAGAGGTTTTTGGTACAGAGATTTCACTTCACCTAATCACTGATTAATACACTTGAATATGATCATTTTACATTTCTTAGATATAGAGGTTTTTGGTACAGAGATTTCACTTCACCTAATCACTGATTAATACACTTGAATATGATCATTTTACATTTCTTAGATATAGAGGTTTTTGGTACAGAGATTTCACTTCACCTAATCACTGATTAATACACTTGAATATGATCATTTTACATTTCTTAGATATAGAGGTTTTTGGTACAGTGATTTCACTTCACCTAATCACTGATTAATACACTTGAATATGATCATTTTACATTTCTTAGATATAGAGGTTTTTGGTACATTGATTTCACTTCACCTAATCACTGATTAATACACTTGAATATGATCATTTTACATTTCTTAGATATAGAGGTTTTTGGTACAGAGATTTCACTTCACCTAATCACTGATTAATACACTTGAATATGATCATTTTACATTTCTTAGATATAGAGGTTTTTGGTACATTGATTTCACTTCACCTAATCACTGATTAATACACTTGAATATGATCATTTTACATTTCTTAGATATAGAGGTTTTTGGTACAGAGATTTCACTTCACCTAATCACTGATTAATACACTTGAATATGATCATTTTACATTTCTTAGATATAGAGGTTTTTGGTACATTGATTTCACTTCACCTAATCACTGATTAATACACTTGAATATGATCATTTTACATTTCTTAGATATAGAGGTTTTTGGTACAGAGATTTCACTTCACCTAATCACTGATTAATACACTTGAATATGATCATTTTACATTTCTTAGATATAGAGGTTTTTGGTACAGAGATTTCACTTCACCTAATCACTGATTAATACACTTGAATATGATCATTTTACATTTCTTAGATATAGAGGTTTTTGGTACAGTGATTTCACTTCACCTAATCACTGATTAATACACTTGAATATGATCATTTTACATTTCTTAGATATAGAGGTTTTTGGTACATTGATTTCACTTCACCTAATCACTGATTAATACACTTGAATATGATCATTTTACATTTCTTAGATATAGAGGTTTTTGGTACAGAGATTTCACTTCACCTAATCACTGATTAATACACTTGAATATGATCATTTTACATTTCTTAGATATAGAGGTTTTTGGTACAGAGATTTCACTTCACCTAATCACTGATTAATACACTTGAATATGATCATTTTACATTTCTTAGATATAGAGGTTTTTGGTACAGAGATTTCACTTCACCTAATCACTGATTAATACACTTGAATATGATCATTTTACATTTCTTAGATATAGAGGTTTTTGGTACAGTGATTTCACTTCACCTAATCACTGATTAATACACTTGAATATGATAATTTTACATTTCTTAGATATAGAGGTTTTTGGTACATTGATTTCACTTCACCTAATCACTGATTAATACACTTGAATATGATCATTTTACATTTCTTAGATATAGAGGTTTTTGGTACAGAGATTTCACTTCACCTAATCACTGATTAATACACTTGAATATGATCATTTTACATTTCTTAGATATAGAGGTTTTTGGTACAGAGATTTCACTTCACCTAATCACTGATTAATACACTTGAATATGATCATTTTACATTTCTTAGATATAGAGGTTTTTGGTACAGAGATTACACTTCACCTAATCACTGATTAATACACTTGAATATGATCATTTTACATTTCTTAGATATAGAGGTTTTTGGTACAGTGCTTTCACTTCACCTAATCACTGATTAATACACTTGCATATGATCATTTTACATTTCTTAGATATAGAGGTTTTTGGTACAGTGATTTCACTTCACCTAATCACTGATTAATACACTTGAATATGATCATTTTACATTTCTTAGATATAGAGGTTTTTGGTACAGTGATTTCACTTCACCTAATCACTGATTAATACACTTGAATATGATCATTTTACATTTCTTAGATATAGAGGTTTTTGGTACATTGATTTCACTTCACCTAATCACTGATTAATACACTTGAATATGATCATTTTACATTTCTTAGATATAGAGGTTTTTGGTACAGAGATTTCACTTCACCTAATCACTGATTAATACACTTGAATATGATCATTTTACATTTCTTAGATATAGAGGTTTTTGGTACAGAGATTTCACTTCACCTAATCACTGATTAATACACTTGCATATGATCATTTTACATTTCTTAGATATAGAGGTTTTTGGTACAGTGATTTCACTTCACCTAATCACTGATTAATACACTTGAATATGATCATTTTACATTTCTTAGATATAGAGGTTTTTGGTACATTGATTTCACTTCACCTAATCACTGATTAATACACTTGAATATGATCATTTTACATTTCTTAGATATAGAGGTTTTTGGTACAGAGATTTCACTTCACCTAATCACTGATTAATACACTTGAATATGATCATTTTACATTTCTTAGATATAGAGGTTTTTGGTACATTGATTTCACTTCACCTAATCACTGATTAATACACTTGAATATGATCATTTTACATTTCTTAGATATAGAGGTTTTTGGTACAGAGATTTCACTTCACCTAATCACTGATTAATACACTTGAATATGATCATTTTACATTTCTTAGATATAGAGGTTTTTGGTACATTGATTTCACTTCACCTAATCACTGATTAATACACTTGAATATGATCATTTTACATTTCTTAGATATAGAGGTTTTTGGTACATTGATTTCACTTCACCTAATCACTGATTAATACACTTGAATATGATCATTTTACATTTCTTAGATATAGAGGTTTTTGGTACAGAGATTTCACTTCACCTAATCACTGATTAATACACTTGAATATGATCATTTTACATTTCTTAGATATAGAGGTTTTTGGTACAGTGATTTCACTTCACCTAATCACTGATTAATACACTTGAATATGATCATTTTACATTTCTTAGATATAGAGGTTTTTGGTACATTGATTTCACTTCACCTAATCACTGATTAATACACTTGAATATGATCATTTTACATTTCTTAGATATAGAGGTTTTTGGTACAGAGATTTCACTTCACCTAATCACTGATTAATACACTTGAATATGATCATTTTACATTTCTTAGATATAGAGGTTTTTGGTACAGAGATTTCACTTCACCTAATCACTGATTAATACACTTGCATATGATCATTTTACATTTCTTAGATATAGAGGTTTTTGGTACAGTGATTTCACTTCACCTAATCACTGATTAATACACTTGAATATGATCATTTTACATTTCTTAGATATAGAGGTTTTTGGTACAGAGATTTCACTTCACCTAATCACTGATTAATACACTTGAATATGATCATTTTACATTTCTTAGATATAGAGGTTTTTGGTACAGAGATTTCACTTCACCTAATCACTGATTAATACACTTGAATATGATCATTTTACATTTCTTAGATATAGAGGTTTTTGGTACAGAGATTTCACTTCACCTAATCACTGATTAATACACTTGAATATGATCATTTTACATTTCTTAGATATAGAGGGTTTTGGTACAGTGATTTCACTTCACCTAATCACTGATTAATACACTTGAATATGATCATTTTACATTTCTTAGATATAGAGGTTTTTGGTACATTGATTTCACTTCACCTAATCACTGATTAATACACTTGAATATGATCATTTTACATTTCTTAGATATAGAGGTTTTTGGTACAGAGATTTCACTTCACCTAATCACTGATTAATACACTTGAATATGATCATTTTACATTTCTTAGATATAGAGGTTTTTGGTACATTGATTTCACTTCACCTAATCACTGATTAATACACTTGCATATGATCATTTTACATTTCTTAGATATAGAGGTTTTTGGTACAGTGATTTCACTTCACCTAATCACTGATTAATACACTTGAATATGATCATTTTACATTTCTTAGATATAGAGGTTTTTGGTACATTGATTTCACTTCACCTAATCACTGATTAATACACTTGAATATGATCATTTTACATTTCTTAGATATAGAGGTTTTTGGTACATTGATTTCACTTCACCTAATCACTGATTAATACACTTGAATATGATCATTTTACATTTCTTAGATATAGAGGTTTTTGGTACAGAGATTTCACTTCACCTAATCACTGATTAATACACTTGAATATGATCATTTTACATTTCTTAGATATAGAGGTTTTTGGTACATTGATTTCACTTCACCTAATCACTGATTAATACACTTGAATATGATCATTTTACATTTCTTAGATATAGAGGTTTTTGGTACATTGATTTCACTTCACCTAATCACTGATTAATACACTTGAATATGATCATTTTACATTTCTTAGATATAGAGGTTTTTGGTACAGAGATTTCACTTCACCTAATCACTGATTAATACACTTGAATATGATCATTTTACATTTCTTAGATATAGAGGTTTTTGGTACAGAGATTTCACTTCACCTAATCACTGATTAATACACTTGAATATGATCATTTTACATTTCTTAGATATAGAGGTTTTTGGTACATTGATTTCACTTCACCTAATCACTGATTAATACACTTGAATATGATCATTTTACATTTCTTAGATATAGAGGTTTTTGGTACATTGATTTCACTTCACCTAATCACTGATTAATACACTTGAATATGATCATTTTACATTTCTTAGATATAGAGGTTTTTGGTACAGAGATTTCACTTCACCTAATCACTGATTAATACACTTGAATATGATCATTTTACATTTCTTAGATATAGAGGTTTTTGGTACAGTGATTTCACTTCACCTAATCACTGATTAATACACTTGAATATGATCATTTTACATTTCTTAGATATAGAGGTTTTTGGTACATTGATTTCACTTCACCTAATCACTGATTAATACACTTGAATATGATCATTTTACATTTCTTAGATATAGAGGTTTTTGGTACAGAGATTTCACTTCACCTAATCACTGATTAATACACTTGAATATGATCATTTTACATTTCTTAGATATAGAGGTTTTTGGTACAGAGATTTCACTTCACCTAATCACTGATTAATACACTTGCATATGATCATTTTACATTTCTTAGATATAGAGGTTTTTGGTACAGTGATTTCACTTCACCTAATCACTGATTAATACACTTGAATATGATCATTTTACATTTCTTAGATATAGAGGTTTTTGGTACAGAGATTTCACTTCACCTAATCACTGATTAATACACTTGAATATGATCATTTTACATTTCTTAGATATAGAGGTTTTTGGTACAGAGATTTCACTTTACCTAATCACTGATTAATACACTTGAATATGATCATTTTACATTTCTTAGATATAGAGGTTTTTGGTACATTGATTTCACTTCACCTAATCACTGATTAATACACTTGAATATGATCATTTTACATTTCTTAGATATAGAGGTTTTTGGTACAGAGATTTCACTTCACCTAATCACTGATTAATACACTTGAATATGATCATTTTACATTTCTTAGATATAGAGGTTTTTGGTACATTGATTTCACTTCACCTAATCACTGATTAATACACTTGAATATGATCATTTTACATTTCTTAGATATAGAGGTTTTTGGTACAGAGATTTCACTTCACCTAATCACTGATTAATACACTTGAATATGATCATTTTACATTTCTTAGATATAGAGGTTTTTGGTACAGAGATTTCACTTCACCTAATCACTGATTAATACACTTGAATATGATCATTTTACATTTCTTAGATATAGAGGTTTTTGGTACAGTGATTTCACTTCACCTAATCACTGATTAATACACTTGAATATGATCATTTTACATTTCTTAGATATAGAGGTTTTTGGTACAGTGATTCCACTTCACCTAATCACTAATACACTTGAATAACAGTAAGAAAAAATAAAAATTATGATAATGAAAAAGATGAATTTACTATATACAGTTTTTAAAAAAAGACAACCATAAAATTTATCAGTTATAATTACTGGTTCTTAGACAAAAAGTCCTGACTAATTGCATTTGCTATAATCTTCTTGGACTAAAAATGTTAGAATTTAAGAGTTTTTTAATATTAATTATTAAATTTGAAAATTATTACTCTCTGTAATCATTTGAAATTATGCTGCAATTCAGAATTTTGTTTAGATTAATATCCTCATCTATGCTTTCTATTCTGATATTTTTAACTATATCTTAATTGTTTCCATGTTCCTCATGTATCTGTATTCACATTTGGTAACAATAACCTTATTCATTTGGTTACCTTGCCTGACCTCATTCATTCTCTTTTGGGATATTCAATGTTTTCACAGATTTTATTTGTTATTGCAGAATGCTAAAATACTGGATGATCTATTTTCTATATTGATATTGACAGAGATGTTATTCCTTCAAGAATCAGGAATTATGATATTTAATTCAATTGAGGAGCTGAAATCAAAAGAATGCAATAAATCTAAATGCTTATAATTTTCAATCCTATTGAAATGGTTGGCATAACAATGTAAAACCACTTCAACTGGTATTATACAAATTACTAATAAACATATATTTAAGGAAATTAGTTTTTGTGTCTTTTGAGAATAAAAATGTTCACTAACTTTAGTGTATGAAATTTAGAAATTGTTACACCCAATATTATTGAAAATATATTTTGGAAACATGAAATCCTGAAAATATGATTTTATTAAATTAAAAAACAGAACAGATATTTCATATAATTTTTATATATTAAAGTTTTGTAAGTTTTTCTTTTAATAAAAAAAAAAATTTTAGCTTTACTTATTAAATGGCTTGACAAGAATTTGTCTGTTTCAGAGATGAAGGGAAAAAAATTTTCTAAATGTGCTTATATTCTATTTCATCCATAATGTTTTTTTTAAGTTTTGTGCTCTTAAAATTTGATTTTGGCTGATATAAATAGAAAAATTTATGTTTTTTTTTTTATGCTGAGTAAAAAGATTAAAAAGAATCAATTGGTCGATACAATCTTTCAGTGATTATTTGTTACTTTAACATTTGGTCTTTTGTCATTGATTTTCATATAAATCCATTTATAAGTTTTGTAAATTATAGTTTGTATTTTTATTATTATTATTTTTAGAAATGTTAAAGATAAAATATCAATTTGGGAAATGAAATATAAATAAAGAATGAAGCATTTTGTCATTTTGATATTTTCTTTAATGTTAAACACAAATCTGAAAAAAAGATTATTTATCTGACTGATTTCAAAAATCATTTGGGCTGGAGTAAAATTTATGATTTCATCTAATATGATATTTTCACACCTGGATTAAATGGAAAGAGCTGAGTGTAGCAGACCATGAAATCTCAGTTGTATCCACTGCTTGTTTGTATCTTATTCTTCTAAGTGTCATGTCATTTCAGGACATGGCTCTCCACAATTTCCAGTCTTTTGTAGCTCTTAATAAATTTTGTTTTTTGTTACCTCTACTAAACCCTGTTCTGCCATCCATTTACACAAGCTCACTAGGAAGGTTCTACATTTCCTCTGTCCATCTTGCTTTCAATGTATCCTGTCAGTATCAAATTTTTCAACTCCTCTTTCCCCCAGAGTCTGTCTATATTTCTGAGATGAGGTATTATGTACAGTATTTACATTAGTCGGACTATTGTCCTCATCTTTGTCGCCATTTTTATCACAACATTTCGGCCGTTGTACGCTCCGGCCTTCTTCAGGTGGTTGGAATTTCGAACCGAACCCTTTATTTCGATCACTGGGGTAGACTGTTCTAGTTCCACGAGCCATGTTTGATGGATGTCAGTTATCAGTTATCTCCTGCTAATTTTCCCTCTGAAAGTTCTCCACTGCCTGAACTGGGTATTGAACTCACACTCTATTAGCAGGAGATAACTGATAACTGACATCCATCAAACATGGCTCGTGGAACTAGAACAGTCTACCCCAGTGATCGAAATAAAGGGTTCGGTTCGAAATTCCAACCACCTGAAGAAGGCCAGAACATACAACGGCCGAAACGTTGTGACAAAAATGGCGACAAAGATGAAGACAATAGTCCGACTAATGTAAATACCTCTTTCCCCATTATGTCTTTCTGTATAAGTGGCCTCTTTGTTTCCATTTTTTTCTAAAAAAACAAAACATTGTTATTGCTCACATGTTCAGTCTGTAGTATTCTCAGGATCCTTCTGAAGAACCACATTTCTGTTATCTCCTCTCTTCTTCATCTATGAGGAGATTGTCCACCATTTACTGCCATATAGCAGGATTGTTATTACGTAACAGTTTAGTAGTCTTTTCTTTGTTTCTAATTAATTTTTTTCTGTTTCTTAATACTTTACTTAGCTTTTGGAAGGCATCTTTTGCTATCCCAATGCAACTTCAGATTTTAGTGTTGCACTTTCTGTTCTCTGTTAAATCACTTTCCAGATATTTAAATTGTTGTAGTTGTTTGATTTTAGTAACTCCAATTTGTGATTTGCATGTTGGGCTGATCCCTTTTTTCTAGCAACCATGCATATGTTTAGATTGTGGATATACTTGATAAAAAATAGGGGCCTAAACAATAACATATTTGAGTCACAGCTGAAAACATTGAAAATGTTCTGGTTGATAGAATGTCAGCTATAATTAATTGAATGGTGTTTTGAAAGATATTTTGTTTTAAATTTTTTGCTTAATAATCTAAACTAATCCTTTAGTATAACAAAAAAATTGGTTGTCAGTAACAGGAAAGAAAAAAAATTTAAAATTTTACTCTGTATAATTTTTCTGTATATATTATTTGCCAATAAAACTTTTGTCTCATTTTCCGAGATGAGGTGTTGTAACTATTTACACTCTTTCGACTATTGTCCTGATCTTTATTGCTAGATTCATGAAGTTTTCATCATTATGGTTCACATTTGCATCTTTCTGGGTTTTTTTTTTTATTTTTCTTGTCTTGAATATTTTAAGTAATTTTGATCGACTTTTAAGTCTTTGAGTCTACAATTTACAATCTGCATTATGAGTTTAAATATCCAGCTTGAAGGTTTACCAAAACAGGATTTCAATCCTCTTCACCTATTTGAAGGTTCCAGAAGACTAATTTCTCTTCCTTGTCTTCTATTTCAGTCTCTATCTTCATTTTCAGATTTGTATTTTCTTTGCTAACTTACTTTACTGCCCACAATAAAAACAAACAAATATCAAGTTGCCTTATGGATTGGGATTATAGTACCACTTGGACTGTGGGAAGTTTTGCTAATGTGTATAACCTGCATTGAAAGTTGTTTCCGTTGTTTAAGGATGGGTTCAGAATAATGTGTATATGACGGTGCTGAAAATTTCTCCAAACATAAAAAAAATGTAACCAAAATTAAGAAGTTTTAAAAATCCATTTTTGGTTTTACCAAGAACCTTTCATAACCTCCTTGTATCCTTGTACTATAATGGTTACAGATTAAATGCATTTTTAGCTTTACGAGCTAACATTGTAAACCCAGACTTGTAAAACTAAAAGAGAATACTAGTATTGTTTTATAGTTTAAGATAGTGTTTTTGCATTATTTTCAATTGGTTTTTAATCAGTTAATCTTTTGCCAGAAATTCTGTAGAGAATTCTCTGTGAAGATCTGGTATGACAAATGCAGAAAGAATATAGCCGTAAATATCATCTTTCTCAATTGTTTGCTATCTTTTTGGACAAGACAAATAGATTCTTGTTCTAGCCTATTATTCTTAAATAAGAGTCCAGACAATCGTTCTTTCTTATGGCAACATAGTAATCAGCAAACATAGAGGATTTAAAAAGAAAGAAAAGAACAAAATATAAGGTTTAGAATTAGGTATAAATTTTAACTTTTATATATATTTTAATATATATTAGGTATATATTTTAACTTTTAGATACATAATACAGGAAAATATTATTGCTTTATATGTTAACAAATTGAGTGAATGGAAGTGTTTTGAAGTGAATTTCTTTAAAAAAGAAAAAGATTGTTATCAAGATGAAAAAGATATGTATTTACTTATCGTCACAATATTTGGATTTGGTCTATCTTTCATATATGAGGGGATAATGAAAACTTTTCAGTCTCACCAAAGAAGTCATTCAAAAAGAAAAATTCTGTTGTTTGACTATCAAATTTTGGGAAGTGAATCAGGTTAAGAATTTTTCATCAACCTCTCTTTTGTTTGTTTGTTTCTGTGTGTGTGTGTACCAGTCTAGGAGAAGGACAATTCTGAATTCAAAAGCTGAGGAGGGCTGTTTGGAGAACACACATAGCACCCAATGTGCACCAGTTCTCTATATTTGGTTCTCCCTTTAATCAATGCATAAGTATGGAGGATAGTCTGGCTGTCAAGTTCAAGATGCTGAACTGTTTCACCCTCATACGTTGAGGATTTAGGGGGAGTTCATGACATATACAAACACCTATCAGTGGTACTTGGCAAGAATGATGGCTACAGTCTCATAACAACTGCACCTGTCAGAGTTATAATTATAAGCAGGTAACCCAACCTGAAAGACTTCATTTTAATGTATTGAGTGCCATAATTATGAGAAAGGAGAAATATTAGAAATGACTCTGATTCTGGTCAAATTATTAGCTATTCTGAAACTTTCAGTGTGGTCAATACATACCAGCAGCCATTGGCAACTGCCAACAAAGCATTAGATGATCAAAACCGATTGAAGCAAGAATTGAATGGAAACTTTACTGCCAAATATGAGCCAATAAAAGGGGCTCCTGTAGTACAAATTTCAGATAGCTTTAATCAAGCTGAAAGAAGGAATGTCGCACAGCATACAGTAGATTGATCTTTGTTGTGTACAGAGAATTAGTAGCTGCAAGCCAGTCATATTAGCTTAGCCATGCTAACCAATGTAAATTACTAAAATTATCTTCAATAGGCACATCAGAAGTAAAATCTTACTTTCTCCTGAATAAGATGGAAAGCAGTATATGCATGTATCATTATCTTGTTAAAAGCTAAAGAAGGTAGTGTGATGGTTGGAACATTATTATGTTGGGAAACATTGGGTCCTATCATGCAGAAAGTTTTTTTTGCCATGTACTACCTTCCTCACCATCATTTAAGCCCAAGTCTGCCCCTTCATGACAAGTCTTCTATGATAGCAGTATCATTTTCCAGTAGGATAATACACACTGCAACCCTGCAGATAGCTTCCAGAATTTGAAGATGACTTTACTGTGAAGAGGTGTTGGAAATTTCTCAGTTTTACCAACTTCCCAAAGTTTGACTGAAATACTCTGCAAGTCTCGCAGCACATAACTAACAGTAGTTAAAGGAGTTACTGTTAACATTCTTACATCTGATCCGGGAGGAAATCCTTAGATCTCTTGCTTAATTGGATGAACTATTTTGTGGGCACATGGAAGATCACTACTTTATTTAGTAGATAGTCATGTTTGTACTCATCAGTGGTGTGTGTAATGAAATCTCCCTCTGAATCTAGAAGGCCAGTAATGCTTACAGAAAACTGAATGAATGTCTATGGAATTTCAATTGAGACAAAGTTGAAGGTTCACAATACTTGTGTTATGTCTACATTATTTATCTGGATGAAATAATGTAAGGCCCTAGCAGGACTAAAAAACCAGTGTTATGATATTCCAAGTAGGAGTTGTAGTTGTATGCGATCAGAATTGGTTGTACAGTTAAAGTGCCACTACCTTACTTTGCAAGCCTATACATAACGTCTACTCATACACATATGCTTATTATTATTAACCCTTAACCAACCACCACTACATCTCCTTGAAGTGAATAGGCTTTATGCCTTTCATGGATCTCCAGCTTCTTCATCTATTTCTATTTTCATTTTGACTTCCTTTTCTGCCCCTCTGTAGAGATCTGTGTGTATTGACTCCTCATCACTCATTTCCTGTTGGTTAATAGGGTCTGAACTGAACTTGCTTCCTAACTCAATTTCCATCTCCCCTTCATATTCTTATCTGATCGTATTTGACCCACATCAGCCAGAACATTATTGCCCTTTTCAAATATTAATGTTGGATTGTGTCAAAATAAGACACAATCCCACACTGTTAACATGGGAATGGTCCATATTGTAACCAAGATTCTATCTCCTTAAGACATGTGAATACTTTATTCTGACAAAAACTTTTATTTTGCAATATGATTTTCAACATTGCATGCATATCCAGGCCACCATGCTTCTAATCTTAAATGCTTCTATTTCATACCTGGTTGTTTTTGTTTTTTTTGTTTCAACTCCTCTTCATTGGTTGCACCCACACATTTATCATCTTGATATATTATCATATTTTTATGTCTCCTCTTAGAATATTTTCTATTACTTTCAAAGATGGCACTTGTTGTTTTCACCCCATAAGGCATCTAAGCATTCCAATTGGGAAGTTAATAGTGGTGATTTCCTTAAATTTATCATCAGTTTGATTTTGATGGCATGAACTTTTTAGATCAATTTTGGTAAAGCATTTCATTCCTAACAAAAGTAATATATTTTCAATGTTTGGGATAGGATAAGAATTCAAACAAATCTTATTGTTTACACCTATTTTATAGTCACCACACATTCTAAGATCACCATTTGGTTCTCTCACAACTGCTGAAGGTGATGCCCATTTACTTCCACCTGGGGGAATATGTACCAAAATACTTTACTATCCAGTAGTTTCTTTGTATTGGTTCTACAGTACAAGTACCATTGCCACTATCTTACGTAGCAAGCCTATATATAATGTGTACTCGTACACAAATGCTAATTAGTAGTAGCACTAACTAACCACTATTACAGCCACATCTGTACTGTCTATATTTGAGAATAAATGAAGCAATGGCATTATTCAAAATCAAGCCACTGCCACCATTATCATCATTATATATATATATATATATATATATATATATATATATATATATATATGAAGAAATATGTGCTATATTTATGAGATAAAGTGCTGAATACCAAAGATAGTGTGTATGTAAATATAAAAGTGAACATTGAAGTCAACACTCAGAGGCAACAGGCTGTTTCATGCTAGACGCAATTGTGTGTGTATATATATATATATATATATATATATATATATATATATATATATATATATATATATATATATAATAATATATGGATAAAATAACTGAAAAAAAATTGGGTGTTTTTTTGCAAAAGTATTTATTTCTATGTTTTTATATATATTTAATATTTCAGACCACCTCGGTTAAAAAACCTTTTTAAACAACATCTAAAATACGATCGTTAGATTTACGTTAAAAAATCAAACATAGTTGCATTCCACATCACGGGACGTCCGCGTCTAACGACGGACGCTGTAAAGTGTAAACAAACTGCCAAATACAGTAATACGGTAGTAATTCAATTAATTTCTGAGGAAGGACCGAGGTGGTCTGAAATATTAAATATATATAAAAACATAGAAATAAATACTTTCGCAAAAAAAACACACAATTTTTTTTTCAGTTATTTTATCCATATATTATATACATATCAAGAAAGTATACATGGCTTCTCATTATGCTATATATATATATATATATATATATATATATATATATATATATATAAATAGGGATGATACAATTGGCCCAAGCAATAAAAATATAAAACTCAGAATTAAATTGATCAGTTAAATTTGTATGTTAATGTACAAATTGAAAAACCTGTAAGCTTTTTGGTTGTAACAAATAGATAACTTTCCAATGGTTGTCCCCAACCCATACACACTTCCAAGCAACCTTTGTTACCCCTCCTTCTCTCAATGGGTCTTTTAGCCCTAACATATATGAGCGAGCTTGTCTTGTTACCTTAGGTCTCTGGCCAGTACAATGAGGCTTTTGACCCAAGGAGCAGTTCTGTTGCCTTGATTTCTGGGTAAATAAGACATGTACACTCAGGGTATCACGCCTGTATCTTGGATTATTTGTCTCTTCATTAAGGGTGCTAGAGATAAATGTTTTCTAGATTTTGATGTTATCCACCTGATATGGGTTCAAACCTTTGAGTAACATCGAAGGAGGCTATCTTATAAGCAGGTGTATAATATTGGGGCTATTGTAGAACCATTTCGTGAATGGGTTCTGGACCATGCGGTAGTCTCCAGTGGTGCCTCTCGATGCTATGATGAAGGGTACTGTTACAACTTTATCTCTAGAAAATTCAATCTTATGCATGCATCTCTTGTGGGTGTGTCTGTCTCACTACCTAGTCTCCCACCAAACACTAATATGCACACATGAACTCAATTTAAATGAATAAAATCAGCCAAGCCAAACTCCAAAAAGTAAGTAAATCCCAGGTATATCATCTCCTATACTCATGTGAGGGGGGGGGGGGTCTATGTTCCAACTTTCTTCTTGAGGACAAACCCAACCTCATATTTCTGTCTGAAACAGGTGTCAATAACTCAGTCTGACTGCAGGAGCTCACAATCCCGGCTTACTCACCCCTAATAGCCAAACACAACCAATTAAATTACCATGCCCATGCCCTATGACAGATGCAAAACAAGAACCCTGAACTCCAATATATGTGCTTCTCTGTGGCATTTATCCATAATATAGTTTTTGCTCTCTATCAACCTCAGAACAATGTGATGCTAATTTTCGACCAAATATCAGATAGACCTGCTGTGTATGTGGTTCACACATTCAGCTTTACTCTTTGTTTGCTGTATGGTTCCTGATCTGCTTGTTAAGTTAGCAACTATAAGCTTCAAGCACTAGAGCAGGTAGACCTATTAGGCAATATTTAAGCTACCTCCTATAGAGGGGTCTTGATTAGGCCTTCATCACAATAGGTAGGCAGGAGTAGATGTGATAAGCAACAATAAACTACAAAATTGATCACTGCATTTAAGTATTTCATTAATATTTAAGCTTACCTTTTAAAAGCTCAATGATAATTCTTCTGCCGCCACTTAATTTAAAGACAATTTCATGAACATAGGTCCTTACTTTCCCTATAAACAATTATTTTTATTTCATGGGTAACTTTTGCTAGATTTTGCAATTAAATTTGATTATTCCCAAATTTATTTCAAAGTTATAAAAATTATCGTACAAAAAAATTTGTTGCAAGAAATCGCAGAAAAAATCACAGAAAACAATTGCAGTAATGAAAATTTGGGAATCCAGAATTTTGGGATTGCAGGTCCAGATCTGGCCTAGAATGTTTCTAATTTGCTCATGGAATTGCCCTGATTCCAAAATGGTATGATATATTGGGCTATGGCCTCTAGGAGTAAAGTTGAAAAAGTGTGACACACTGACATTTGCATTTATTATATAGATATAAGTCACTATGTTCTTTTCTCTGATGTACTTTCCTATATTGTTTAATGATGGATCAAAATTGTTTCTCATTTGACACTCAAAAAAAATCATTTCATTGCCACATTCACCTACATTTTCAAGAATTATTTATTTGCTATTAATTTCATTTTGTTCTGGTTTCTTTTTTGCTTGTCCGGTCCATTGTTTAAAACTACTCAATCAGTTTTTAATGTTATATATAATGAATTTATTTAATTTAAAATTGAGTGAGTACCTTTCTGAGATGAGGATATATCATAAGACACAAAGATGGAATAATGAAAGATTGTTAACTTAAAAAAAATGATTGCTATTTGTTCACTTCTGTTGATGTAATTTTTGCTGAAAATCTCTGATAACCTTACTAATGCTAAATGGGTCTGTGACACAAAAACACAATTATAAGAAATCTCTTGCCAGTAAAGCATTTCAGCCTGTCTATACTTAAAAGTGCAGTAGTTTTACATGATGTACTCAGTATTGACTGGAAAATAATTTCCCCTCTTCAGTTTAATATATCAAAAGCTCAAAAGAAGAGTTCAAACATTTTTTGAAGTTCTAACATTCTCAAAAAATTCTCAATATTCCTTATTATTTACACTATTGTCTTTACATATTTGTTATTTGGAACTCAGCATTTCCGTTGATATCTTTGGCCTTTTTTCAGGTATACATGGTACCAAGTCTTTACAATTGACTTATAAAAAACTCTTGAGAAAAGGCAGAGTTTCAGTTAAAACATGGGGGTGTTCATAACAAAGATGAATACAAAGTTCAAATAATAAACTGAAATGCCAAAGAATTGCACCAAATTTTACCTAATAAAATATAGCAGCCTCTTTCACTTGAATAATGTCATATATGTAATGTGGAAGTCTATGAGGTGTAGTAATTATTGTGTACGTGTTATATATATATATATAATATTATATAATATGTATATTATTATATTATGTATATTGCTCTGTTACTTACATTGAGCTCTCTTTGGATTAATGTCCTCCTTGGAATTATTCCTACCCACTGGTACTATTTTTTATATATATATATCATGAAATACATCTGTTTGATGCTTTGGCACACATCATCAGTGATATTTTCTGTTGATGTGTGTTGGGGGTAATATATCACCAAAAACTCTTCATGGCTGTTTATAATGGAATTATCTTTATTGGGTGTGGCTGCAGAGACTTTAGTGCTGTCCGTAATGTCCGTGTGTAATTTAAATCTGGTGAGCAGTGGGAATCAGCTGAATTTTCCTGAAAAACAGTTTTTGTTCCATCTGTGCATGGTGGAACATTGCAACAAACCATCATCACCAGGAAAAAATATGCCAAGCATAAAATGTTTTTAATAGCCTTTAATAAAATTTGTGTATATAACATTTGTTCACTTGCAGAATCTAACAGAAGACACCAAACACCATTAAAAAGCTACTACCAGCTTGTCCAAGACAAAGATAACAAACTGGATCTCTTGTCTCCTGGGATTTCCTCTTCGTATGAATGAGACCATCTCTGCATAAAAATAGCTAGTACCAACCTTTCATAGTTTAAAGGTGATATTCTCCAGTTCAGATGAGGAGCCAGGAACCAATGATATAGTGTCAATAAAAGTAGCTTTATGAAGACATGAAACCACATAGAATGCAGTGTACAATGTTGCAATGTGTATTAAATTAAGGAGTTGAACATCCATTGAAATGGGAGTTAATGCAGTGTTTCTCTTTATTTGGATAGTTATCATTCCTGTTAATTGCTAATGGATTTGTTCTTGTATCACCTATAGATGACTAAGATTCATGGATCACTGATCTTTCTCTAGAATTCATATATTCCTACTATACCATTTTCTGCTCTCATTCATTTTTTTATCAATTTATAGTTCAGGTGTTTAGGCAGTATAAATTATTTTATTGTATGTTATATAACAACTTCATAATCTCCAAAATATTTTAAGCTTAAATCCTGATATATTATATTTTTGTCTTTTGTTTCTGCTATATTTTTCTAAAATTTACAAAATTTTTGATATCTGTGTTTATTTATCTCCTATTTCATAATTCGTCTTGCTTTCTAATGTTTTTTTTTTACCTAACATTTTATTATACATTTAAAAAAACATTTTTTTTATGGTGGTGGGGGGAACTTCTGAGAAACCTAATGTATATAATGTTCATATACATACATTATATGTTCGAGGGGTGATAGTTGGAACAAGCTCCCACTGTCTATAAAATGCTTCCATGGCATAAATCTCAAATAGCCTCAAAGTCCAGCTCCAAGCCAGAGAATGGGCAAAGGTAGAAAACTGACATCGCATAACCAGGTGCTTCAGGTAGATGGAGCTCGACAGCCTAGGAAGGTAGTCCATCTAGAGGAAGGAAAACCCTGATTTTAAAACTCCACTGCCTTGTAGTCATATCCAAAACACAGAAACTGCTATGGAAGTAAATCCAGACAGAAAACCCAGACTGGAACCCCGAAGGTGGTTGGCTGTCAACACTTACTACTTTCTGGCAATTCCTGCAGCCAAAGCCGTCCCCAAATTTAATGCCCTGTATTCCTTTGGATCTTTTTGGTACGCCCAAGAGAGGAGGGAGGGCATGTAGTCTCGGCAACATGCTGCCTCCATATCTCCTGTGCCCTGGAGACCAAAATCTTGCAAGATAAATGTTGATCGTATTTCCCAAGAAAAACTTGCAGGAACTGGAATTGGATTTGATACACTGTCCTCCTTTATTTTCATAGTTACCATTCTTGTTAAGTTCTAATGGATTTGTTGTTGTATCACATTATCACCTTGCAAATAGAGTCTTATCTTTTAAATACTCAATTCTTGTTAAATCCTAGCTGTGTCCCATTGCTGCTACATCTATACTCACTCGTTAACTATTACATCCTATATACATCATCCAGTTGAATCTACAGAAACAATTGAAATATGATGAATCTAAAGTGTACTGTTGTCTGAAATTATTTTTTGTACTTTTTCTAGAATAAGGCCTAATTTTTTACTCACTTTTATTTTCATTCTTCTATGGTTATATATCTATTCATATTTGATAAATAAAAATACATTAGGTAGTTAGGAAAGTCCAGAAGAGAAATGTCTTAGTTAAATGACCTTCTGATGATTTTTGTCCATTCCAAGTAAGAATTCTATTATCTACATTTTGTTCTCCATTTTCATTGTTTGGTATTTGATAGAATCACATTATGAGCATTAATCCTGTAAATTTTCAATCTCTCTCTCTCTCTATATATATATATATATATACATACATACATACGTGTGTGTGTGTGTGTGTGTGTGTGTATGTATGTATGCATGTACGTATGTATGTAAAAAAAAATGCTTCACTTTGTTATGAATTAAAACTTTAAACCTGTACCCAATTAGAAAACTGAAAGAGAAAACTTTATTTTAAATTTCTTTTGCTGTGGCTAATATTAAATTTTAAACAAATTATTTCTTGTTTCCTTTTGTTTTTTTTCATGTTCATTGTGGATCTTGCATGTTGAAAAAAATGGAGTAATGTATCATTGTACAATCAAATATATAAATGAGAAATTGTACATTTTTCTTTATATTTTCAATTTATTTTGAACTTAAAGGTTATTTATAATCTTAGAACATGTTTTAAATTTTTCTTTTTACATGAATATACTCTGACATTTAAGTCATGTGAATTTTGTAATTTAATTTGAGTTTTATTTCTATGAATATATTCAAAATTTATAAGACCTAAAACAAAGTTATTTAGGTGTATTTACTGTTTTTTGGGGTGTTTTTGCTCAAGAGTAACATGTTTCTGAAACACCATCTTATATTTTCTTGGAGAAATGGAAGAGTATGAACCATTAACCAATCATCCTTATGAATTTGTTGAAGGAAACTTGCATTGTAAATGACAGTATTTTGCCATTAACAAAACTTTACAAACCGAGGAAAGTCTAAACAATACCCAGGTTATAATTCCACAAAAGAGAATTTAGTTTTAAGGAGGTAACCCTCTTAAAAAGCTTCATGAGGAAAGAGAGTCAAAAATCTGGAAAATGAGTTCCTATAGTTTTTCTTTTTGTTGGCTAATAATTAAACATGAAAAAAGGTTATTGTTCATATTTCCTTTGAATTTGTTAGTTCTGGAGGCAAGTGAAGTCACTGATTAAACTACAAAATTCTGATATATTTGATTCTTTGGCAGTCATTGGATTAAGGATTACTCTCGCAAGTACAGCAATGTCCTATGAAGGATTATGCTCACTAAAATAGTAATCTATGTAATACTAAAAACTCTCATCTTGCTTGCTTGTATGTGTGTTCTCAAGATACAGCTTAAATGATACATACCCCCCCCCCAACCAACCAACCCCCCCAACCAATTTAGAAACATATTGGACCTTGAACCCTTGCTGAGTGCAATGTCAAATTTCATTAAAATTGAACACTGGCTTCCTTGAGCAAAGGTGGTTTTTCTGTTTTTACACCATTTTTATTAGGAAATTCAGTATTTGTTTTTGATGCACATTCTTATATCAATCTGCTTATATAAACAAACACTTGCATATTATATTCCAACTTTTATGTGTGCGAGAAATAATAAACATTCATTATACCTTATAACAACATGATTAAATAAATTTAAATATGCATAACACAACATATATTTATACAGTTCACTGCACTACACTATAACTTTTTTTATAAACAAATATCTCAGGTGTTTCACAAGTACTTCATTGGTGAATGTGCTATATGTTTGTTTTTTTGAATGACTATAATTATCATAAATTATAATACGGTAAATACTGAAATTGGTATAAATTATCACCCTCAGGTGATAATTTATAGCGATTATTTGAATGGAAAGACCTTTTGTTTGATATCAGTTTGCAATTCCATTCTAAAAAAAATAAACTTTCCATGCCTGGCAATATTAACATTAAAGGGATATTTCAAATTAAAGCTAGCTTATATAGTCCTGGAACAATGATAGGCCCTCATCTTCTAGTATTGTTAATTTATTGTTTGTTGTGAAACTCTGTTGTTTGATAATTTAATGTCTATCATTGAATTTCCAGCTGAATTTCATTAAGAAAATAATGTAAAGCAGCAAAAATTAATTTTCACAAATTCTGGAAATCTTTCCATTTATTAATTTCTTATCACATTTGATCTAAGTAATTCTATATAATGTGAGGAATAATAATTATTACAATAGCATATATTAGACAAAATATGTGTAATTAATAATAAAATTGATACTATTGTTAGAACTGCTTTTAAAATAAAAGCAACATGTTTATGGGTAGTCTATTCAACTCTAAATGCAGTACAATTAAATGAAACAATGAATTCTAAATGCAGTTCAATAAAATGAATACCATATGCAGTTCAATGAAATGAATAAATAAATTCTAAATACCATACAATGAAATGAATTCATAAATTCTAAAAGAAGTATAATGAAATAAATGAATGAATTGTAAATGAAGTACAACGAAATGAATGAATGAATTGTAAATGAAGTATAACGAAATGAATGAATGAATGAATTGTAAATGAAGTATAATGAAATGAATGAATGAATTGTAAATGAAGTATAATGAAATGAATGAATGAATTGTAAATGAAGTACAACGAAATGAATGAATGAATTGTAAATGAAGTACAACGAAATGAATGAATGAATTGTAAATGAAGTACAACGAAATGAATGAATGAATTGTAAATGAAGTACAACGAAATGAATGAATGAATTGTAAATGAAGTACAACGAAATGAATGAATGAATTGTAAATGAAGTACAACGAAATGAATGAATGAATTGTAAATGAAGTACAACGAAATGAATGAATGAATTGTAAATGAAGTACAACGAAATGAATGAATGAATTGTAAATGAAGTACAACGAAATGAATGAATGAATTGTAAATGAAGTACAACGAAATGAATGAATGAATTGTAAATGAAGTACAACGAAATGAATGAATGAATTGTAAATGAAGTACAACGAAATGAATGAATGAATTGTAAATGAAGTACAACGAAATGAATGAATGAATTGTAAATGAAGTACAACGAAATGAATGAATGAATTGTAAATGAAGTACAACGAAATGAATGAATGAATTGTAAATGAAGTACAACGAAATGAATGAATGAATTGTAAATGAAGTACAACGAAATGAATGAATGAATTGTAAATGAAGTACGAAATGAATGAATAAATTGTAAATGAAGTACAACGAAATGAATGAATAAATTGTAAATGAAGTACAATGCAATGAATGAATATATTCTAAATGCAGTAATAAATTCAAAATGTAGTCCAATAAAATTCTGAATGCAGTCCAATAAAATGAATCTCTAAATTCTGAATGCAATAAAATAAATGTATCAATATACTCTAAATGCAGTATAATTAAATCATTGAATATATTCTAAATGCAGTACAATAAACTGCATTTATGAATAAATTTTAAATGCAGTACAATAAAATGAATGAATCAATAAATTCTAAATACTCTACAATGAAATGAAAAAAATAATTACTCTCTAAAATAAGTTTTTGTGGCTTTAATTTCAATAAAAACTTCATTTAAAATTAATTTTGAAAATTATTTACATCCTCATCTTTGTTGTACGCTCCAGCCTTCTTCAGGTGGTTGGAATGTTGAACTGAACCCTTTATTTCGCTCACTGGAGTAGACTGTTCTAGTTTCACGTGCCATGTCTAATGGATATCAGTTATCAGTTATCTCCTGTTAATTCCCCTCTCCAAGTTCTCCACCACCTTAACCAGGTATTGAACTCACACTCTTTGGGTCCTGTCACTGGATCTAACTAACGCCTTTATCCACTGTGCCATGTGTCCTTGAGGACATCTGTGTATAGATTTCTGGCACTAGAACAGTCTACCCCAGCAAGCGAAATAAAGGGTTCAGTTCGACACCTGAAGAAGGCCGGAGCGTACAACGGTCAAAATGTTGTGATAAATATGGCAACAAAGATGAGGATAATAGTCTGTAAATAGTGTACATAATACCTCATCTCAGAAATATAGACAGATACTAATTTTGAAAATATTTTAATATTTTTATTCTTTGTCCTGAAAGACTAATCCACTTTAGTGTAAATGCAGTGATCAGAAAATAATGTGACATTCTCTCTTTAAATCTGTACCTGCTTCCAGGTTGATTTCCTTTTTCTAGTCTTCATGATAGAAGTTGGTAAACCATCTGCTTGAAATCATAAGATAATTTTAAAACTTTCTCCTTTCTTATCTTCCTCATTTAGGTCTTTAGTACTTTGAAATATTTGTTCTCAACATAACTCCATTCCTCTCCTTTTACTGATACTAATTTGAAAATTATACTACTACTACTAACAGTAATACTACTTTATTCTGTTTTTCCACATTTGTCAGAATTTATATTTTTGGCAAAAAACAAAACAAATTCATGTAAAATAATATTCAAGTAAAGTATTTTGTTATTTTGTGATAGAAATGAAAATCATTTGATTTTTTTTAATTATCTGACTTCATTAAAAGAACTGTATTTTGATTCATTAATTAGATTTTACTTCTTTTCAATCTTCTCCAATGTTAAACAAAGATTAAAAAATTATGTAATTTACAATTTATTATCCATCTACTGCATCTTTTCTTTTATAAATATTTGCAATATTATTAGGATTACGAAAAACATAATCTGCAATGTTCTACATTGTTTTAAACAATAACTTGTTTGTTTCATTTACAAGTTAGAAATATAAATGTGTATAATTTCCCATGGTTGATAGTTTGCTTTACTTGTACATCTTAATAATTATGTTGTACTTTGATGATTTTATGAATGAGTTGGTTGATCATTTAAAAGACAATGGAATAATCTTGTTTTGTGCTCAGATGAGTGAAATTCTCATGAATGGGAAAAGGTTTAGAGTTTTTCTCATTGTTATATGAACCAAAGGCGAAACCCAGATTTATATAACAATATCATGAACTCTTTCCTGAGAATATTACCAATACGATTAGGTATTTGTCTGTTAACTATTGTGGATTATAAGATATAAAGAAATTCTAGTGTTAATATGAAGCAGTTGTTCTGGTTTTTGGTGGTGGTGGTGTCATCTAATTATTCAATTGGTTAGCTGACAAAAATGGTTTTGCCAGGTGAGCAGCAAGATTGTAGATGGCAAAAACAAAATATTAAATATGTGCAACAAAAAGTTAATATAAAAAATAAAAAACATTTTAGGTTTTCTTAATAAAAACCAAACAACTTTTTAGATAATCTATAAAGTGTGGCTCATTTCATTTTTTCACCAACTTGACAAATCACTTCACATTGTGTTTCAATTTCAGTCCCTGTGGTGAGAGACGAAAATGTAAATCTTGTTTCCAATACATTTGGTCATTTATTCAAGGATTCGCTTGGCACAGTCTGGGATGAGGCAGATAGGCGACACTTGGGACAACTTCACTATTATTTCTCTCCTCTCTTTCAACAGACTAATAGACCAGATCTTCTCTTTGGTCAGTGAGAACTCTTATCTAGCACTCATCCATTCATCTCTATATCATGACGTGTGGCTTGCAATTTGCTCACTACTCTGCTTATCTTGCTACTGGTATTTTCTAACTTCTGGCCAAGCAGCACTTTATCCTGAAAGTTTTATTTATTTACTCTCTTCAGTCAATGGGTGACCATTTTGAAGAGACTTTATTGTCTACATATTCATAAAATTGTTGTGCTTTGGACCAGATAAAATAATTCCCAGCCCAATTTACTTTGTGTGTTCTAAGCTAATCATGTTGGAGGGAACACTATGACATTTTATTGTTATGGTTCAAATATAGGTTTTTACTTAAGAGAGAAAACATATTTGTTACTTACATTTTATATACACAACATAAAAAGTAAAGCTCTTTCTAAATTTTTCTCTTATAACTTTTTCCTTTTAATCCTTGGACTGGAAATGAATGCCACACATTAAGTATTAATATTTTAATAATTTGTGAATTAGATAAAAATAAATATTTTTGATAAATCTGCAGAATTCTAGTACATTAAAGCTCAATAGAGAGTTTGAAATTCTGTAATAATAAAAAAGTTTCCATAAAATTGTTTATAACTATGACTTTTGTGTGAATTTAACACTTGATAACTTTAAAATTTTAATTAACGAAAAGGTTTTTATGCTCAATGAAAAATAAAAATATTGGTCAATAAATTTGAATTTGTAGAGATTATATTGGAAAGATTAAAAATTGCATCTCTACTAAAGTATAGAGTATTAAGGAAACAGGACGATACAGGCAGTGAATAACGGTTTCAAGGATTGCTAAAATATGATGATACATCTCAAAAATAAAGGTTTTGAGCATTGCTAAAACATGACGATACGTCTCACAAACAAAGGCTTTGAACATTGCTAAAATGCAACATTATATCTTGCGACTAAATGTTTCAAACACTGCTAAAATATGATGAAACATTTTGCAAATGAAGGTTTTGAGCATTGCTAAAACATGACGATACGTCTCACAAATAAAGGCTTTGAACATTGCTAAAATGCAACATTACATCTTGTGAATAAAGGATTCAAGCATTGCTAATACACGTGATACATTTTGCAAGTAAAGGCGATGAGTACTGCTAAAATGTGACAATACATCTCACAAATATTGAGTATTGGTAAAATAATAATACATGTAGTGACTGAAATTCTTATAAGTCATGACATTTAATTTTAAAGATTCATGCTTTGCTTACTTTTCATTTGATAAATTTTCTTATACTTTTTACTGTGTTAATCTTTCATATAATTATGACAATACAAAAACTATGAAAATATCTGAGTTTATATTTTTGTTTTTGTCTATTTTCATTTTTCTATCTTTTATTTCTATACTATTTTTTATTGAAAAATTATTGCAGATTTATTGGAATGTTTTCAAAATTGTTCTCTCAAATGGAGAGATGTCAAATTACAGAAATAACTTTGCAAGTCATAGACTGTCTATTGATTTGAACTTATATGTAGAATTAGTTTATTATTCTCACTTGTACTTGCATTATTTATAGTTGCTTTCAATTGATCTAGTTTAAGAATTGTCTTGAAGTGTGCCAAAAATGTTTCGATATTGCTCAGTTCCTATTGATTGATATTTTTGCTCAACTATTTTTATAAGAATATTTACTATCCAAAATTCTATTACATTTATCGGTTTTTAATATATTAGTGTATTTGTGATATAAAAGTATTGCCCTTTTAACTGTAGCAACATAAATAGTTATTGTAGTTGTTAATAAGAGCATCCTCTTGACTTTATGATTACATATAGAGAACATGTTTCCTTTGAACACCTACCTCAATTGACACCTGTTCAATGCTGACTGATAAAATCACTAACTTACATGAAGCTTCTTATGACTGTTGCTACTTCAATCAATCCAGATTTCCTTCTTTCTTTTTTCTTTTTTGAAAATAACTACTTTGAATTATAATACTTTGAAAATATTTAGAAATAAAGGTTATCAAATACAGATTTTATTCCTGGGAATTTGAGTATTAGTTCCTTGTGTCCTATCACATTACTACCAAAAACATATATAAACTATTCTGAAAAGGACTTACAAACTAACAAATACCCAAGATCCAAATCAACTGTGTGAACAAAGCAGGTTGTAAGAGTTGCTACTCAATAATAGACCATCTACAAACAATGGATCAATTGATGAAAATAAAACAACAGAATATAAGAAACCACTTTAGTTGACTATGAAAAGATATTTCACTCATTAGTACACTCAGCAGTTTTAATTCTCTCAGAGCACAGGATATTAACAAAAGTTACGTATAAATTACTGAGAATATATATGATAAAATTACTGCAATGATTTGACCAGAGAGAGAGAGAGAGAGAGAGAGATTGAAAAACAACTGAAACAAATAGATACCATGAAAATATATTCCAGGAAATGAACTGACAAGGAATCAGAGTAGACATAAATATAGAATATTTGAACTATCTTCAGTTTGCTGATGACGTTTTACTAATATCCGAATCATCAGATGAATTACATGAAATGCTAAATGAGAAAAATGTCTGAAAATGGATTTAAAAGTAAGCAGAAATAAATCAAAATGTTCACATCTAAAACTCTGCAAAAATGCCATGAAATGCTAGAAGTCCAGAAGTCCAGCTACTTAGGAGGAGGCGAGGATAACATTAACAGCAATGAAAATGTGTGTGTGTGGGGGGGGTACATAATAATTGGTTGGAAAGCGTTTAACAAAAATAAAACTATAATGAAATACACCTTGCTAATATAATTAAAACAAAAAATTCATAATGAATGCATACTGTCAACTTTAAACATACATGGGTAAAAGATGGAAACTCACAAAATCACTTGAAGGAAAACTTTAAAATGCACACTGGGAAGTGCAACTAAGAGAACAGACCAAACTAAAGGAGATCATAGAAGTGATTAAGAGACAAAACTGCAGGTGGGAAGGACATATAACAAGAAGAAAGGAAATGTTGTTCCTAATTTTCAGCAATGACCTTCCTGATGACATCTGTTTTCAACTCAGTATCTATGTTGATAATATAACTATTTACTCTTATAAGTCTGATATGGTCAAATTGGCAGCTGATCTCAAAAATGAGCTACAATCTGCTGTTAACTGGGGCAAGGAATGGCTTGTTAATTTTAACATGCCAAAATGAAACTGTTTTCTATCAATCATCTGTCAATCATTATCTTCTTAATTCTTGTTCTTTTAATATTCTCTCTCCTTAATAGTATTTTCCTTTTTTTCATAAAATCTCAGTAACCCTTTGTGTCTTAGTGACTTTATTACCTTGCATGAGGTGACATGATTAAAAAAAAATGATTGCTTGATTGGTGCCCAATAGATGGCAAACACAACAGGATAAAAACAAGAAAAAATAGAAGATAGAGAAATTTTCTGTTAGGACACAGCAGAAAATAGCTATGGAAAATGCTGGGGAAGGCCTTTCCTGTAATTGTCAAAGGCTGATGATAGTGATTGATAAATACTCTTAAAGATTATGAAAAATGATTATTCCATTAGGGCCACAAATATACTGGCTATTTTTTCAAGCATTAACAAACTTGACTCACACATTATTGTTAATTTCACAAATAAGAGTTGATTTTTACTAAACTATTTTTAACAGAAGGCAAAATGAATCTATTACCTCTAATAAACACAATATTGACTTTCCAGATGACCATATTAATGGTGTATCTCTTATATTTGTAAATGTTGTCAAATTGTATATCACTTTAGACGAGTAAGTAGATATTTGTAGTAGAGATAATCAGTGTTACCCTTTGACCCTCTGCCTATGATCAGTGTAGTATTTGTTCACTGAAGAAAAGGTTTTAAAAATAGGCATTATATTTATGATAAAAAGAAACACGTATTACCTATTCCTTCAAAAAGAAAACAGTAAATATTGTTTGCCTTACTTATTAGATTTAATGAAAATTTTTCAATTTCAGTTTTTGACTCTGTAATTTTTCTTCTAATGTAAATAATATTTTGATTTCAATGACTGCATGTTCACAATGTCACTGTCAAATCTAAAATCACATATCTAACCCCTGCCAATACATTATTTTGCTTTCAAACTAAAATAATCAGTTACAAGGGTTAAAGAATAATACAGTACTATATTTGACCACAATTGTGCACACAGAATATGTTCAGTTAAATATATGAAAATTTCATTAAAAACTTTTTTGTCTATCATTGTGATTCCTTTTATTTATCCTAAAATGTTTTTAATATATAATTTTCAGTTTTATGAAGTTTTGAACTACAAGGGTTGGCTAAAAAGTTCATATGCTGATTATGAAAGAGGGATTCCAGAACTATGAAATTCTTGCATTAATTTCAACTTTTCTTTATAAAGTTCTTTATGTAATTTATTGAATTCCTTTACATAATCTATGAATGTAGCATTTCTTATACCAGTGTCTTGTACAAAATCATTTTGAATAAACTGAGCTATTAATTTCCTTGCAGATGTGATGTGGTCATATTGAATCTTTCCATTTTACAAGAATGTCTTCCTATTTTTCCAAATATCTTTAATGAAATAATATTAATAAGTTCCTTACAACGATATGAAAACAAAGTTTAAAAGATAAAAGTTTTAGTGATTTTGATTATAAAATATTGAAAATAATTTAAAAAATAATTTCAGTGTTGGTGCATAAAAAGCTTAATTTGAAACATGGCTTTTAGTTGTTTTAATCCAAATGTTGAATGAAATATAATGAGAATTAATGATTTATGTATGTTTAACCATTTTATGTTGATATACTTTTTACCTATTATCTATGTATTGTCATAAGAATATTAACAGACTTCATGAGATTGATTTGATTCCAAAATATTTTTTCATTCTTTTATCAATGAAAATGGAATGTCATGTGTTTCCCCAAGTGAAAATAGCATCTTTGTTTATTGTCAATCAGAAATTTCAATCATTTCACAATGATACATCTGCTAAAAAGGCAATTTAAGAGGACATTTCATTATCTGCATGAAATACATTCTTTTGAATGTGAAAAATTTTCATAATCTACATCGAAATATGAAATCACTCAGCATGATATTTGTTGATATTTTAAATAAATGTTTGAATTTATTACTCTAAAATTAATGCATAATCTTGAAAATGGAAAAAAAATTTTTTTTTATTCACTGGGCCTGATTCTTGCTACAGTGACTCTTATTTAATTGCATTCATTAGAGAAGTCTTTCAATCTACAAGATGATTTGTTAATCACATTCCTTTAAGCTGTGATATCATGAATAATGGTAATAAAAACTGTTTCCTTATAAGGAAACATTCAGCATTTATTGACCCAAGCAGGCAGTGCCACTATGAGTTGAAATTTATAGAATCTTTCTCTTAAAACAATTTTTCAGGAAAATAAGTTTCACAAGTTCAGTAACTGTTATTGCTCTTTCTAGCATTGATGGTGGTTTCCTTCCTAACCTTTTGTGTGAAGTAATGTGGAGAATGTCAACATCTTGATTATGTACTTATGTCCCCTTTAAGTTATTTTAGTTTTAGCTGCTGTTGAAAGTCCTCAACACATGTCATTGCTATTATTTGGTACAGACCATCATTTATCATTCTGTGGCACAAGTTCACAAGGTTTAAACAAGAATGGTCCTCACTGAGACCTACAGATTTAATTTGCTCAAAGACCATTTTAACCATTGATCTGAGAAAGTGGTTGTATACAGCTGACCATTTAGACATGTCTGAATGAGTTTAGCACCATGCAATGGCAGACGTGTGACTGTCTTGATCTGACAAGGCTATTTAATATCATGACTTGAGGTTTTAGATTAATGTTTTGGCCTTGTAGCAATTTACAGTGTTGTTCAAAACTATCACTGGCACAGCCTATTTTATGTTCAATTTACTTATCTCTGACATTAAATTTGTTATAATTAATCCATACACCAAGTAATTGGAATGTTTGGTATTTACTAATTTCACATCCTGAATTGATGGATTCAAGGTATGTGCCATCATGGTTTTTATTCCAATTCCTGATCATTTTTTTTTTCTCTTTTGGAAAGTTTTTATCTCGAGTCCTATTTCTTGGAATACTTAATAGAGAATGTTTTCATTTTGATGATGAATTCAAGGTAAGTGCTGTCATGGCTTTCATCCTAATTCCAGATCATAGTTTCTGTTTAGGAAAGCTTTATCTTGAGTCCTATTTCTTGGAATATTTGGTAGTGGATGTTGATTTTTTTTCCCTTCAAGATCATTCTTATTCCAGCTATGAATACATTGACATAGCCCCTCTCATCATCATCTGTACAATGACCATAGCAGATAAAGCAGGAACACTGTGTTTTGTATTAGTAAATTCAGTTGTGATGTAATATGGAATGCTTAAATGATTAGTGCCCATCTCTTTATATCTGTGCTTGTATATGTGCAGAGCATAATCTGGGATGAGATTAAATAGATTGGGGCTCTCATTTCCTCTTTGTCATAAACCTGATGAGGTTTGAAATGTTTCCATATTGGGGTATTGTGTGTGTGTTTAATTTTTGAAATGTATAGACACATACACATACACAGACTCACACACACACACACACACACACACACACACACACACACACACACACTGAAATATATTACATGTAATGTCCATACAACCAATGAAAACAAAATAAACATAGAATTTAAAACCTGAAATATGATTTTAATCATATCCACCAGTCTATATGTAGATTCATTTGGGATGTAATATGGAATGCTTAAATGATTAGTGCCCATCTCTTTATATCTGTGCTTGTATATGTGCAGAGCATAATCTGGGATGAGATTAAATAGATTGCGGCTCTCATTTCCTCTTTGTCATAAACCTGATGAGGTTTGAAATGTTTCTGTATTGGAATCCTTGCCATGCATATATGATTTTATGGCCTGATATAGTTCCTCTAATAGATCAAGGCATTCAGTGGAGTTTAGAGAATGGAAGACAGCTTCTAATGGATGTCTCTATTGATGGAGGGGGGTCATATGCAGCTGTGAGAACAAATGTAGGAGACATACAACTTTCTATTGGAGTGGTATGCAAGCTCTTGGAGATGTTTTTCATAAATGCTTATCATTACCCCACTTAACAGAATGAAAACCAAACTGGGTTATGAGTTTACTTTCATAAAACAATGAGCAGTGTTCATTTATACTTTCTTCATAATGGATCCAATTCAGATATCTTTGTATGTGTGAGGGTCTTGAGGGTTACCATTTTTATTTCCATAGTACATTAATTCATGATAAATCCCACTTTTTGGTGATGCATCTTGGATGCCAGACTTTCTTCATGAGATTGTGAAAGTTGTTATTGAATTCAGGGAAAAGTTAAACTATTTTCAAAAGTTCAATCTTAATATCAAGTAATGCTTTATTATTCCTTATTTTTTTTAGTAGCTTTCTTAACTTCCTCATCAGTAGGTTCATTATTGTTTATGTTTGGAGATGGACTTTGTAATCATTGAATGTATATTGGTCTATGTTCTATTTCTGCAGGCATCTTTAGTTTAGTGTGATTATAGTTGAAATGTGACTCAAAGTGTTTTTGGAGACCAGGAAATTTTTTTTCTGATGGTTTTGACTGTATGATGTTCTTGTGATTTTTCACTTTTCTCTACATTTCAACCTATTGTCTATGCGTCTTGGCTTCAGTAATTTAATTACCAATGTTTTGGAGATATTATTTTGTAAGAATCTGAACTAGCTTTTTATTTTAAATTTTCTTTGTTTATCGTTTAGTATTTTTCCCTCCATTTTTCTTCCTCATCTGTTTGTTTCTTTCTTTCTTGTATCAATTTTTTTTTTAACTCATGATTGTCATCCTACAGGAATATCCTTTTCCTTTTAGGTATTATTGGAAAAGGTCTCACATGCTTCAGAAAATGAAGATATGATAACATTATTTGATTCTTCTGGTCAAGATCTAAGAACATCAATTGGACTCTAGTTTACTAGAGGATTCTAAACTTACTCAATCATTTTAATCCTTCCCAATTATACCTCAGTATTTATGGGATACCATATTCAAAGGTATAAAATATTCAGTTTTTAGAGCTTTTTCTTGTTAATGCAGACTGATATCCAGTGTGTAACTTTGTGCTGTTGGCTTGCTTATCAGTCATCATTCATGGATGTCCTTTGGGTCTGGAGAAGCCTTTGTCTTGCAATTCATTAGTAGATCTCAATTAATTTTCAAAACAGACCTGTGCAAGAAGAATTTATAGTGGGAAAATTGTTGCACTGAGATAATCTCACATTCTCATCCTGAGAAGTCTTTCATACATATTGATGCAGAAAGAAAGAAGCAAAATAAAAGACATTTCATCAATTTTGTAATTTTTGAAATATTTAACAAATGGTTAGCAGTAAAAAATAACAATTTATTTGTTTTTAAGACAATTATGCAACTATACATCAATACAATATTTATTTCATTAACGTTAGCTCAGCAGTAAAAATAAATAAAGTGTAATCTTTTAAGAAAGTCCTTAATTTTAATGCAACAAACCAATGGACATTTAAATGTTGATTATATTTAAATACAAAGATGAGATATTTTAGTCATTTCCTTAATTTTTACCATATCTATACATGTGATAATAAATTTAGATGTTCACTGTAATTCAATGTATATTGAAGGCTATCAGTTTGAAATTAATTCTTTGAAGAAAATCGATATGTGTATTTAACACACTGTTCTCTCACAACAATTCTAAAATTACTAGAATTGTTGAAGAAGATAATCCTGACGATTTCCCAATTAAGTCATTACTAAAATCCTTGTCTTCTACCTTTTACATTGGCTTATGGCTGATATCTTCAAAAATTTAAATGCAATGTCAATTGTTATCTTCTGTTTTAATTCTTGTTCTTTTATTGATTTCACTCCTCAATAGTTTTTTTTCTCATATTCTCTCACACTCAGTAAGCTCTTGTGTCTTAGTGAATTTACTGCTTTCCTTGGGGTGAAATTATTTTTTTTTAAATGGTCACATTGAAACAAGTTTTCGTATGATCACCAAAGTTAAGCAACATTGACATTGGTCAGTACCTAGATAGCTGACTACTTGAGAATCAATCTACCTTTATTGATTTTTGACTCTCTCTTTCCCCTGTTCTCTATTTTTAATTTATTCTTGGAATATCCTTCACTTTTAATTCTACTAGTACCCCCCACCACCACCACCACCATCTTAACAGTGGCACAACTTTAAACACACCATAATGACTGTATTATTCTGAACAGTCTTTGAAAAGGTTGAATGTTTTACAAGTTATACATGCTGAATATTGCTATTTTTATCAAGTTTTTACACCTGTGTTAACCAATATGTCTCAGCATTATCTTGAGAATCTTCAGAAGAAATATGATTTAAACAATTTCTAGTTTTCTTTGAAATTGTATTTATTTGAGGAACATATAGATCTTGGTATTTCATTAATTATAGGCATTAGTTCCATTGTCATATTGCAAAATTAGGCAAATCTTTTGACATTTGTCTGTTTTTCAATTTCAATTTAAGTAAATCCTCATGTGTTGCTTTCTTCACTGTTTAGTATTTTTCTCTTTGATGATAAAACACCACCACCAACAACAACAATACTAGTACAACTACTACCTGAGATCTATTTATTTAATAAGTTTAAACCTCAATACCACAGCTGTTTGTAGTGTTTGCTCTTCAATACAGTTTCTAGTTTGGTTCAGTCCATTTTTGATAATTAGATTTAAATTTCTTGTAAAGTGTTGTTGTTCTCACCTAATATGTTTGTTGTATTTCTTCTGAGTTATATTAGAACAGTTACAAATTATTTTTTATCATTTCTCTCTATTCAATCAACAGCTGCTATTATCATAAGTTTTATCTATTTTTATCTGGTTTAATACCTCAGTCATGTGCTGCCATTATTAATGATTCTGTTTCTCTTTTAAGGTTTCCCTCTTAGCCAAGCCCATAACTTCCTAACTGCATTGTCTTGTGAATGTTCCAGACATTATTTTCTTCTTTCTTTAAATTCTGCTTTTCTTCATGGCTTCTTTTCTCTGTAATATTTCTTATTATCTTGAGTCATTTTTCAAATGTGTGCTCTACAACTATTCAAAGAAAACAATTTTTATGACCATTGGGAAGATTAACAAGTCTTGATAGTTTATAAATATTTTGTAGATTATTTTATTACCAGTTTATGGATAGCCTCCAAAATTATAGCATATTTTAAGTCCTTACTATAATAAGAAGCTTTTCATATGTGCATCTTTTAAATATATTTTTCTAGTTATTATATTAATATATACTAATCCTAGGAGGATCAGTTTATTACTTAAAACTAAAAGAAACCCAAGTTCCCACTTTATGTCCAGTAGAGTCATAATACTACTTTACCAAATTATGGAATATTTTCTTAAATTCATACTGTTTTTGGAGTTTTTTTTTTTTTTAATTGAGATCACCCCATGCAAGGCAGTAAAGCCCCTAAGACACAAGGGGTTACTGGGTGTGGAAGAATTAGAAACAGAAACATTACTAATAACCAAGAGCAAAAATAGTAACCAGGAGGATAGTAGATAGCAATTGTATTAAAATTTTTGAAGATTAAAGTCGGCTGGAGCTGGATGAGTATTCCACAAGCAAGAAGTGCAAGAAAAGAAACTATCATCATAGAATTTATGGTTAGATCTAGCCAACTCAACTGTAAATTGATGAGATCTCGCCGCCAGTCTAGTACTGTGCTTAAATTCATAAAGTTTAGGTTTCATAGCAAAGAGTTCATTCAAACAATTACCATAAAAGTATTTATAGGAAAGGCTGAAAAAGTGACTGAAGCCAAGATACCAGAACAGGATCAATAATATTGCTGATTCTTCTTTGGATTTTATCAAAGGGCTCTAGATAAATAGCAGGAACACCAGGCTATATGTGACAACAATATTTTAAGCATGGATGAATGGTAGACATAAAGATATGTAGAATAGATTCTGGAGAGAAAAACTGACCAGCAGCTGACCAAGCAATGGATTCAATATAGTCTTTCCACTTCATACCAGCCAAGAATGTTAGCCTGAGAAGGCACAACAAATCACTTTCCTGGAGGTTAGCATGTTATAAGAGTGTTTTCACTTTAAATATATCAAGTTTAGTGCATCCTGCCTAGAATCAAAGTGTTATTCCTTGGTTCTCTGCCTATGATCAATGTAGTAACTGTGCAGTCTGCTTCGGATCAAAGTGTTACTCTTTGAACTTCTGGTGTAGTATATGTACACATTACCTACCAGTATTTACAAATTTATTTTTACCATGCTGCACAAGCAGAAAATGCTATCATAATGGTTTTGTCACTAGCCTGTTTATCTCAAGGTCAGATCTTCAAATCAGGTCTGAATTCACTTGTTATTTTTCTAAATCTGCTCGCTTTTTATAGCAGAAACATTACAGATGAAAATATGCAAATACACAAATAGATTATGCCTTGTTTTAAAATCAAGGTTCCATTTAGAAATTTTTAATCTAAGCTTTTATTTTTGGGGCACTTTTCTAGAAATCTTTAAAATTAGCTTCATGTTGTTAAGATTTTCTTTACAGTGCTTTTTTCCTTCGTAACCAAATATAGATAGTATGCAATTTTTCATAATTAATATAATATTCATGAGCATCTTTCTATTTTTTTAAAAACTTTTAACACTAGGAAAAAGATGTTTAACATATAAATTACATTACCAGAAACATCTCAGTATTAGAGAGGCCCTGCATATTAAACATCTCTCTCCTACTATCAACTTCACCTTATTTAACAGTGGAAATGGTGTGTTCAAATTTTTTTACAAAACGAAAAATCCTCATGCAAATTCCAGCCACACTCAATATACGAAGGCTCAGAATAAACGCTCCTATTCAAAACACAAAAAATTAAAATACAACTTAAACATTCAAAACATGAGGAAGAACTAGCAACACCCCAAAAAAATACACCCTTGAAAATGGTTAAAGAAATTGCCAAAAGTGCTTACTCCCTTACTCCTACAAAATAGAAAAAACCCCTCTCTCTCTCTCCCTCTCTCTCTCTCTCTCTATATATATATATATATATATACAAAGGTATGCTATATTTATGGATAAAAGTGCTCAATATCAAGGATGGTATGTGTAAATATAAAAGTGAATATTTAAGTGGTGACAATCTGTTTCATACTTAAACACAATCCTCACCAAATATATATATATATATATATATATATATATATAGTATATTTAGGCAGCAATTCCACTTTTATACATGTTTCATTAAAGACAACTGACAAGTTACTGCAATTAAGCTTTTTATTTAACTTTTCTTGTATTTGTACAAGTGTTTTCTTTTCTGGACACAGTGTGTAAAAACTATCCAAAAGTTCTGCATATCCAAGCACTTTCAGGCTATTCTTTTAACCATTATCAAGGGCGATTTTTTATTTTTTTATTTTTAACTAAATATGTTGGTATTTTATGTATGTGTCTAAGGTTATTGGAATGTTTTACTTTGCAAACACAGTACTTTTGGACAGATTTTACACACTTTGTGTCCAGAAAAGAAAACACTTGTACAAACACCAGAAAAATGAAATGAAAAGATTAATCACAGTACCTTGTCTGTAGTCTTTAACAAAACACACACACACACACAGGTAATAATTCATTGGTATATAATCCAAGTGAATTGTATTAATAAAATATTAAAACTGATTCACACAGAGAGCTCAATGTTTTAATCAAACAGAGCAACATATTTTATACAATAGGAATTAAGGTTACATTAGGTTAATGATCATTTTCACCTTGTAAATTGAAATAAAATTTACAAAGATTTTTCAAACCCATCAAAGGTAATTTTCAATAATTTATTATCCATTGACTGGTTTGAAAAATTCTTGTAAATTTTATTTCAATTTACAAGGTGACAATGATCATTAACCTAATGCAATCTTAATTCCCATTGTATAATACACACACACACACACACACACACACATTATATATATATATATATATATATATATATATATATATATAGTGATTATATGTGTGTTATTGTCATAGAGTTTAACCTGTCCAGTACTCCCTATGTTTCTGGCAGTAATTTATAATGAGGCAAACAGGTGAAGAGTTTAGAGTGGTACTTCCCTCGAGGGTTGGTTGCTTGGAAGCATTCAGCAATATGCTGAAGCAAGATAACTGTTCTGTTATTTTGTTTTGACTTGTCACTGGACACGTAGTTGTAAAAATGGTGAGGATGCTATATATATATATATATATATATATATATATATATATATATATAGCACAAACATGTAGCTGTGCTAAATATATGTGCAGACATCTCTTCACGAATCCCACAGTGGTGGAGGACTCATGATGTGTGATCTAACCTGTTGGAAGTATGCACTCACGTATCCACATTTGGGCAGATCAAGACTTATCCTAACATTGCTGCACTGTTAATTGAACTACAACATGCTTTGGCAGATTTTTTAGCAAGTGAGCAGCCCCCTTTAGGGATGCACTGATCATTGAAATGGTCTAGAAAAGGTGACCTAAACAAAGCTTGTTTAACAATCAAGCTGGCCATAAAACTGTGGCTGATGGTGGTTCAAAATAGCAGGGGTAGAACCAAGAGATACTCAAGAAAAAAGTACAGAATGAAGATAGGTAGATGGAATGTCAGAACAGTTCTTGACTGCAAAGAGTCTGGAAATCTAAACTCATATGATAGCAAAGGGGTACAAATATTGATAAAGCATCACTCTCTGAAACTAGGTTGAATGGCAAGGACCAGCTGATAGTATCTGGGATTGGTTACACTTTTCTTTGGAAGGGTATGAAGAGTGAGAAACATTTGCCATTTGTACTGTTAAACAAGTATGTTGAACAGCCTCAAAGCTGTAGTAATTGAATCCTGTTCATTTAGAGTCCCTTTGCCTTGTTACTGTTACATGACAGTCTATTCTGTTTATGCTCCAACTCTGAAGAATCTGTTATGGCTTTCAATAAAGAGCTCAGAACTGCCAACACAAAGGTTCCAGAAGCAGACAAGATTCTCCTTCTTGGAGATTTCAATGTCACAAGACTTGGAAGGCATTTGGAAAGCATGGCCCTGGAAAAATGAACAGTAATGGACCTATACCTTCTTCAGCTTTGCACTGAATTCAAATTCGTCATATGCAAGTTACCCATAAGATTACTTGGATTCATCCAAGATCAAGATATGGGCATATTCTTGATTACATCATTTGTCATAAACAAGATCTTCAGGATGTATGCACTATTTGAGTTATGCATGATGCTTAATGTAGGATGGACTATAGGTTGGTACATGCAAGATGAAACTCCACATCGAATATCAAAATAAGACATAATGGGACAAGGATTTCTAAATGTATTGATATTTTGAGGTTCAGAGACCCTCTGCTATTTGCAAGAACCTCTAAATGGCATTCAAGGATATTGAATTTGACAGCACCTGGGATCAGTTTAAAACCTACAATGCTAGTGTTGAAGTTCTTGGTCTTAGAAAGAGAAAACATTGGGATTAGTTTAATGAACATGATCTTAAGATAAATCATCTTTTGAAGTTAAGAAAAGATGCACATGAAACATTTTTGAGTGCTTCAGACAAGCACTGTTCATTCTTGCTCAAATCTTCTACATCATTGCTTCAGCAAAGAATCCATCTCATTAAAAATCAGTAGTGGGGTTATTTATATTGTTGCAAGCTCAGAGTGCTTACAATCAGAAGGACTCCAAAATGTTATATCACCATCTGATTAAGCAAACCTTAAGCCAAAATACCCAACATAGAGAAACTATTCATTTTCAATCAACTGTGCTGGTTAGAACATCTCAGAAGAATAAAAGATAAAAGATTACTTAAACCTCTGTTTTACAGAAAGCTCACTTTTGGTCAGCACCGCAAACATAAACCCAAAATATATTTCAAGGATGTTGTTTCAGACAACCTGAAAACTCTTGAAATTAATGCCAAAGACTGGGAAAAAGAGGCAGAGAGTAGGTCTGGTTGGAGAAAGCTAGTTTTTGATTGTTGCAATCATTTTGTGTTCAAAAAGGGTTGAGCATTTGTAGTTGAAAAGAGTGTCTTAAGAAGTGATGTAGATTTAATTTTAGAAGATATTCAGTCTGAACTTGTATGGAGCACATCTACAAGAAGGTTCTATCTCATGCTAGATTTGCTAGTCATCTAAGATTGCATGAAAGTCAGCAGTCTAATGATGACTGTGTGAATGTCCTTCACAACACACTGCAGAGTACTTATGTCAGTTTTGTGATAAAATTTGCAGGTCTGCAACCAGGCCAAACTGACACATAAGAGTACATGAGGAAAAAGTCATTTTCAGGAACACACCCAATCCCCCCCCCCAAGTCTTTCATGTGTCACACATATAAAAAGGTATGTAGGAGTGATACTGGATTGCAAAGTCATCTGTCGGTCTAAGGGCACTCAGCTCTTGAAATACTGATTTTGAAAAGTGTGTTAGGTTGAGAACGTTTCAATACCCCAATATTGTCTTCTCTTGCTGAGATTCAGCCTTTTTATCCTATTACCAACTTGAATTATAAGATTACACAGATGAAAAATGCAGTTCTTGACATCCATTTACCTAGCAATGATTATCATTTTTTTAAAATGCAAATGCATTTTCATATTTTTCAGTTTGTTCCTTGAAGTAAAATTAGTTTAAATTTTATTCATAATTTAAAATTTCAAGTTTTCAATTAGGCAGCATTTTGTATTTTCTTTTAAAAAAGCTGACTACTTTATATTAAATGTAGTTAGCAATTATTTAACACATGATCAAAAAGTTTTCAGCTTTAATTACCATTATTTATACACATGGAAAATGTAAATTTATTCTGAATTTAATCCAAGAAATAAGAATAATAAAAATTAATATTTGGTTATCTGTTTATAAAAACCTTTATATCTTTTCTGATTTTTCAAAAATGTTCACATTATATCTTTTGTTTTTGATTGTTAATTTTTCTTTTATCATGGATTTATTATTTTAATTATTTGCATTTTTTTTATTTATTATCTTATTTTGATCAAGAAGCACAAAATCCATTAGCTTCAACCATTAATTTTAAAAAAATGTCAATATTGAATATAAGCTTAAATCAATGCTGTTTTTAATTTTGAACTAAACATGCAGAATCAATCATAATTTAATTATTGAAAATATGTGGGTTATTTCGTACTGATATCATATTTCGGATAAATTTTATATGTTATTTGGTTGGTAAATTTCAAAAGGAATCCAATCAAATAAGTTTCGATGTTATTGTAACATTTCTAATGACTTTCCACTATTGTTTGCTGTTTACGAAGAGGTTTGTCTGCATTAATGTTTAAAAAATTGTCAAAGAAATTAAAAATCATTTCTAATGTAAAGCCTACATTTACATTTGGTTCCATGATACACAGCACAATTTGTGATATTATTTTGCTTTTAATGTTTGCACATTTAACAATAAACCTCTTAAGATTACATATTTTATGTTTTTTGCCGTGAAAAAAAGACTTGGTATTTTATCATTTCTCTACATTCTTATCAATAAACTCTTTTCCAGATACTGAAAAATCTACCCACAAGATATTACATATAAACATTGTTGTATTTTTATAAGCATAGTTGATATTTTGCATTATCATGGGAAAAAAAATCAATGACTAGCTGGGAAGACTTTATTTTATTATGTTTTGTTTGAGTGAAATGAGTTTTAAATATCTTATTTGATGCATTCAGATAAGAAACTTTTAAAAATGAGAAATATCTGTTAGTTTAAGGATGAGGCACTTGGAATATAACCCCCATCAGGATTTAAATTTTCATTTGAGTCGCCTATCATTCAAGCTAACATTTCTAAAATTGTTTCATAAGATACATTTGATTCTTCATAATCAACATGGGATTTTGCTTCATTGAATTTCTTATTTTAGTAAAATGTCTCTGTAAATCTGTTGAATAGAAAGTATTTGCTGTATTTTCATCACATTTCCATTTTTTGCTTATATTAATATCTGGATATTTTTAAAAATTTGGATTATTAAATTGAAAGATTTCTTGAAAATCCATTATGATCTATGAAAATATTAGATCTATTTATATGGTTTTGTTTTCTTTGGGATTATATAATAAAGCCTGTTTATAATATGATGCTTGATAGTAACAAGATAATTGGAGGTCAAGCAGATATTTATTGCTGTTATATATTAAAAATGGCTCATTTTTCACTTTGAATGCTTGATATCCTTAAAAATAAACTTTCTTAAATCTTCTATTTCAAAGAACCTAGTGTTTGTCTATTGTTAATAAAAGAATTTTTGTTGTGCCAAAAGAAAGACAAACTAAATTTTTTCCTAGCTTAACTGAACATGTGATGTCATTTTTGACCGATGATACACCAGCCAAATAGGTTTAAAATCAAGATAGAAATTTTGTAAGAATGGTACTTTATAATTTCATAAAAACAGTTTTTTGTTAGTGTCTTAGCTTACTATCAGCTGGAAGGTACCAATGCACAAAGGTCGCACTCATACATTCCTGTAGGTTGCAGCAGCAGCAGCAACAGGAATTGAAGAGAATACTGCTGTTGCTGCTACCATTTTCATTGTCTTAGCTGGCACCCCCACCCCATTGTTTCTGCTGTGTGTCGGAATGAACAGCAACACAATTCTTTGATTCCTTTGCAGAAAATAGTTTACTGTTTGATTATTTTCAAACAAAACAGCCTTTTGAATAGTTTGAAAAAAGAAAAAATTTTTAATTGAAATTATGAATCATCAAATTTTAAAAGAAAATTTTTTATTTTGTTTTTAAAGAAAAAAATCCTCATTGATATTTTCTGTTGAAACTACATCCGGAAGCACTTGCAGTGGCCATTTTGGGGTGGAGTTGGGAGCTTTTCTCTTTCTTAACCCCCTTCACTTTCTGCTTCTGCTTTTTATGTTTCTAATGAGTTCTCCTCCACCAGTACACACCCATAAGGTTATATGTTTAAAAAGGTTCAAGCAGGTAACAGATAGGGAAACTTTTTATCTTACCTTCCTTAACATTTGATATCACTGTGTTTGTTTCTCTATAGAAATAACTTGAATCAAGTTATCCAGCATTATTTTTTCTTCTCAAAGAAAAAAACTTATTAAATGATGCTCTTCAGTAAATTCTAAAAGACCTTTTTTTGTCAATGTTGTTCATATCACTTTTGGAATTCATTATAATTTGGCAAGGAAGAAATATCCAATTGAAAACATTTTTTGTTCTGCCTGTATTTACAGAATGAAAACTAAATCAAAAAATTGGAATTGATTTCCTTGGCAAAGGAAAGCTGTGTTATTTGTATTTTTCCCTCCAAAGTTGATTTTTCAAGATTAAGAAACATGAAACATTAAAAATGACAATTATGTTTGTTGGGCAGCCGAGATATAACTGCAAATTCTATGCTAACAATTTCTTCTTCTCTTGCACTTCTCACTTGCGGAACTTTCTTCCTGATTCTTGCTTTCCAGTCAACTTTGATATTGCATTTCAATTTTTGAAGATCAATCATTATCTTCTGTCTCCTTAATTCTCGTTCTTTTATTGTTCTCTTTCCTTAATAATGTTTTATTTTATCAATTCTTTCACACTCAGTAATCCCTTGCATCTTAATGGTTTTATTGCCATGCATGGGGTGAAATGATAAAAAAAAAATGTTCCTGTTATTGATGTAATAAATATCTTTCCCTGCATCTCAAATAGGCAGGATCTTTTACATAATTGAATCGCTTTTACAGGCTCAAAATTTGTTCATCCCATGTTATTAATTGTACTTATGATATAATTGGGCAGTGAAATTTCAGGTAATTTTGAAATAAAGAAAAGTTGGATAAATATACTTTAAATATTTATATCTGAAATTATTTGATAGTTTTGGAAATTCCTTTTGAATTTAAGATTTGTCATTAAAAAAAGCAAAGGTAGATTTGAAATTGTTTTAAGTTACATTTTAATGGTTATTCCAGTATTTTGCAAATTGTATTCAAAATAATCATCAGTTTAATCAGATTAGTGTCTGTTGCTTCCAAAAATAGAAAGGAGTATAAGGCAAGGATGTGTCTTCACGCTGAACTTATCCAACCTATATAGTATATGGTAATTCTGAGAGAACTTAGAAGTCCTACCAGGATTCATTATTGGCAGACACGATTTTAACATGAGATATGCAGAAGACAGTGTTGATAGAAGATACAGAAAGGAAATGGAACAGCCCCACATGCAAATTCCAGATTGGAGATGACAAAATCAAACAAGTACAATTTAAATATCTGGGAATTGTTTTAACAGAGGACAGAAAATCTGACACTGAAATCCAAAGGTGCTTTGAAATAGTTTAGTTTTTGGCAGGCATCTTTCACTAAGTATTAAGAAACAGTAAAATTTCATTAGAGACTTAACTGTTACATGATATCAATACTGCTATGTGGTAGTCAATGCTGGGCAATCTCCTCACAAATAAAGAAGAGACTTGAAGCAACAGAAATGTGGTTTTACAGAAGGATACTGAGAATAACATGAACTGAACATCTGAGCAACAAAGAAGTTTTGGAGAAAATCGAAAAAAAAAGGACAAGTTTGTCCTTAATATGAGGAAGAAGACAGTTGAATATTTTAGGGTAGATAATGAGGAAAGAAGGATTGTAAAATTTGTTATACACAGGCCAGTTTGAAGGCAAGAGGGACAGAGAAAAACAATGTCTATCCTACTTAGTGAGCTTGCATAAATGGATGGCAGAACAAAGTTTAGGAAAGATAAAACAAAGACAAGATTTATTAATTGCTACAAAGGACAGGAAATTGTGGATAGCCAAGATTGCTTACATCCTGAAGGAACATGGCACACTCCTATTGCAATTCAATAAGTTTATCAAAGTAGAATTAGACTTGTGTGAGCAAATGTACATAGATCAAAACTGACATTTTGTATTTTCTTTATCTCTATTATTTTTAAATATGAAAGTCTAATCTGTATAAGAACAACCTAAAACCACATGTTATTAATTTTTACTTATTTTACAGTAAGCTTCACCCTGTAGAAAATCAGTGGGGGGACACTCAAGATAATGGGTTATGTTAAGGGGTAGTTTATACATATAGGAGAGGAAGATAACAATTAACTCTAGACTTGAACAATTTAAGATTGAACTGATTGAGGAAACATTCTCTTGAGAGTCTGTTCCACAGAGCAGTGGTTCACGAAAATAAGCTGTTCAAGTGGAACTTACTTCTCACCAATGGAATACAGAGGGAATGTGGGTGGTTTACTACAATGTAAGTGGCATGGCAGGTACTAACCATGAAGTTTAAACCTGGCGGAACCAAGGAATGTAGCTTATCCGAGCACTTTCTATGAAAGTAGAGATTGAGCAGTGAGAGGCTTGCCACATCCCACTTGTGAGAGAGAGGTTGGAGGGTGGAAAATAATTCTTCTTCAACAAGGACTTGGAGATGCTTTTGAACTTTACCAAGACTGGAAAGTGAGGACTGGGCAGTTTCCACCCAAATATGACAACAGTACTCCATTTTCTTGTAAAGCTAGAGGATATGATGAGGGTCAGATACTTACTGGAGTGGTAAACATTTATAAACATTCCCACTCACAGAGAAAAACATTGAAAATTAAAATATACTTTCCAATGCCATTGGGTTCAGCATTTTCATATATGACAAATGTAGTGTCCCCATTCTGTGCATATATATAATCTGAAAAAATAGGTAGAGAACTTTTCAGTGCCCCCCCACACACACACACACACACAAACACACATACACCTCATAACAATGGCAGGGAGTTTTCTTTTGCTATGCTTTACATCTTTATGGATTGGTACTTGTTTGAATGAAAATCACAATAAGGCTTAGATACGGCTATTTGCTTGAGTAATTAAAAATGTTAATCATCATTTCTGAAATAGAAAAACACATATATTAAGATTTTAGCCAGAGAAAGGAAATATTAAAACACTTTTTCATCGTGAAAAAAAGAGGAAAAATTGGAAGGATATGTTTTTTTAAATGTAGCAAGAAAGGGGTGCTGAAAAGATCTTTACCCAAGAAGCCATACCAACAGAAAAAAAAACATGATATTTGGTCAAATTTTAGGAAGAGGTTCAAGTTGAGAACTTTTCAGTTACCCCCCCCCCTCAATTTATTTGCACTCAATGAACCAAAATATAAGTAGTCTGGAGAAAATTTGCAAGAACTTTATAGCTTTAATTTTAGTTTAGTGTGGCTTGCATTTACTCTGCTTAAATTTTTAGTTGATATTCAGTTTTTCATTTGAAATGTCTTCATTCCAAGTAAATTAACTGGATGTATTTTTGTTAAAATGAAGACAGAAACAATAAATTATGGAAAATGTTTGCCTTTCACTTTTTATCATTATACATAGGAGTGAGATAATATTGAAAAATACTCTCTTTCTGAAAATGACTATTTCAGGCCTTCAGATTCAAAGTTGCTCTTCCTTATTTCATATTTATTTGTTTTTGTTTTAAATTTCAACCAAAACAGCAATCATTCTGCTTTACAATTGTTGCAACCAACAGTTGTAAATCCAATGCAAGTTCTTATTTATTTATTTTTTAACTCAACAATTTTAAACTGTTTCTAATTCTGCTTTGTTTATTTCTGTATCCAATTTTGGAATTGTTGGCTTATTATCTATGTTCTGTTTTTGTTGAGAACTTGTTAGTTCTAATGTTATCTCTCTTCATTTTGCAGTGTGCAATTTTGTGGTCCATGATAGATGTCTAAAAACAGTGGTGTCAGCCTGCTCAAGCATTGCCACAACTTTGATCAAAGTAAGTGCCTATTACTTCTCTTCATCATATAGATTCTAAATTATGAAAAAAAATGAATAATTTTTTCATAAATTCTTTCTTTATTTACAAAAGAGAGAGCTAAATAAAAAGATAATTTCTATCTAGAAAACAGAGCTGTGCAAGACAGCTGTAGTGATGCAAGGACAGATTGTCACATGCTGTCAATATATAACTTTTGGATGTGATGTGTCTATTTATAGAAGAAATTGCATCTCACTCCTCAAGCTACTTCTTTGCTGTTAAGGAATGTGTCTATATGTAGAAATACTACAGATAATAAGAATAGAATGTATCAGTCAAGTCCCAGATGACCTTGATGGACTTCCAGATGAATATCAAATGGGTGGGAGATAAGTACTTCTATACTGGCATTTTTGCTTTACTTACTAGTTTATTAAGAGTACCAGTGAAAAAGTAATTTTCTGATATTTTTTCTTTTTTCTTCATTCTGTCAAAGTTACGTTTTATTTAGACTATGCTTTCCATTTAAATTCTAGAATATAGAAAACTTTTGGGAAAAATAAATTAGTTGAAAAATAAGAATTTAATCAATGAAATAACATGTAAAAATTCAACTTTTATCTGAGGATTTTGCTAAACACTTTTTAATTATCTGTAATGTGGAAATCATGTTGAATGAAATTTGAGTTTCTGTCTATATCTCTGAGATGAGGTATTATGATTACGTACATTATTTACATTATTCAGACTGTCATCCTCATCTTCATTGCCATATTCACAACATTTTGGCTGTTGTATGCTCCAGCCTTCTTCAGATGATTGAAATTTCAAACTGAAACTTTTATTTCATCCACCGGGGTAAATTGTTCTAGCTCTACATGCCATGCCTCTTCCGGATGTCTGTTATTTCCCTTTAACTCAACTATCCAAGAGAATAAAGGCGTTGGGTAGATAGTGACAAAACCCAGAGAGTTGTGAGTTTAATACCAGGCTACAGCAGCGGTGAGCCCAAAATGTGGAGGGTGGATATAGCAATGAAAATGAGGACAACAGTCCGAATGATGTAAAAAATGAGATTTCAGTCAATAAAGAAAAGAAAATCTATTAACATATTCATGCGGTCATCTATGTCTCTGACATTTGGTATTTTGAAAATAGTTTGGCTTTTTACATTCTTTCAAAACATTCAATAACGTGTATAGTTAGAACAAGAGTAGGTAAACAGTAGAAAACTGAATGAAGAGTTAACATTTTTAAATAGTAACCATTCAAATAACTATCGATAATCTATTATTTTTAGGATGAGAAATAGAAGAATGAATCCCATCTATATAACACCTACAAGAATAGCATAGCATATGTAAGAGGAACAGTTGAACAAATGTCAAAGATTAGTCCATCAACATCAGGATGGTTTTCACTACCACAACTCACACTTTTCAATCTCCTTACTAAATTAGAATTTAACAATGGATTGCATTTTCATAAGATCCAATGCAAATGTAGAAAATGCAGAATAAATGAAGAAACTAGTCATCCTCTCAAAGCCAGTTTTGAGGAACATAAGAAAAATCATCTTCAAAAAACAAGTAAGAAAGGGGATGACAATCTCTCAGAGATTAAGTTTTTATTATAGACAGTGAACGTCCTTGAAGAAGAAAATCAAAGGAAGTTTTATACACATGTATACACTGATGGATGCATATGTAAGTCAGGGTAGCATGTATTTTAGTAGGAGTTGTGAATTAAAAAGCATCTCTGTGCATAAGTATGGAATCCCTTGTACTACTTGGGTTTCTGAGAATGCTATCAGCTGAAGAGGTTGTGTCGTCAGGAATGAGCCAAGCTGGTCATTTTATTATCTATCTATTTCTGGAGAAAAGAAGATCCAAATTTCTTGTAAATTTTACACCTGAAGAAGTCTGTAGAATGGCTCATTTGAAATGTGTTAATATCATAAGTGATATAAAGACTATGATCAGTAGTATTCTTGGAATAGTAGAATATACTTGGTTTTTGTCTTTGTCTTTTCCTTTTTTGAATATGGCTAACATTTACTTTTGTGAAAAGCTAAGAAATGAAAAGAATTTCTTCAAATATTAGAATTATTAGAACTTCTTTTAGTTGTAAAGAATTAAATCTAGTATTTTCAATTTTCACAAAATAATTTACTTTTTTCTAATAAATTTAAATATAATACAAGTTTATTATTGATTGTTTCAACCCAAATGACTGAATTGGTACCATTATTTATTAAAAAAAAAAAATAATGAATCAGTATGCAAATGAAAAATAGATCATTGTACTTATTTTGCATAAATGGATATGAAGTTGGTTTTGGAACTCTTGGGCAGTACGCATTCTTCCATTTTTTCCTTAGCAATCAGATAGGATAATACAGGGAAATAGGCTTTATTTCTTCAGTATATTCTACAATGATTTCTCAAAATAAATTCCCAGGTAGGTTTTAAAATTTTTCTTTTGGTTAATAAAATGACACAACAAATAACATTTCGTTTTTGCAAAATGTCATTCTTTGTGTTCTTCTTTACAAAAGGACATTTAATAGGATAATCTATTGCAATATTTTTTCCTACATTTTACAATAAAATATGATTTGCCTTGATAGCCTTATAGTTCTGGACAAAGATAAGTGAATATCTGATCATGTGACATGTTTGCTTTAACAACAAGACTAAAACAATTATTATTTTTAAATAATTTTCACTTACATCATTGCTCAATAAATAGCTTTCTTTCTATCAAAAGAAACAAGGGAAATAATTTTTCTTAATAAAATTTGATAAAAAATATCTTTATTTTTAAAAACTCATTTCACCCTAATTTAGGTGATGGTGCCACTAATATGCAAAGTTTACTAAGAGTGAAAGTAAATGTGAAAACCTTAGTGAGGAAAAAGGACAATAAAAGAAGAGGATTCAGGAAGACAGATGAGTGATGTCGTATTTATATTTTTGAAGGTTGTAGGTAGTAGGGAAATAAGACAGAAGAGAGTTCCACAGGTGAGAAGTACAAGAAAAGAAATTATTATCATAGAAGTTATGGTTGCATCTAGCTATTTCAACAGTAAAATGATGAGACCTAGTTGCCAATCTAGTACTATGCTTAAATTCATGCAGTCAAGGTACCAAGGTGGAAAGCTAATCAGAACATATTCCGTGAAAATATTTCTAGAAAAGGCACAGGAAAGCTACGTTATTGTGGTGGGAAAGTGACTGAAGCCGAGATATCAGGATCGATAACATTACAGACCCTTCTTTGGATTTTGTCAAGAATCTCGCGATATATAGTAAGAGCACCAGTTCAGATATGGCAGCAATATTCAATGCATGGATTAATATAGCTCTGCATTTGGATAATTTACCAAATGACTAAATTCTGGTCTGGAAAATTTTGAATGCAATCAGTTTTGCAGCTACCTGACAAAGTGTTTATTCTAAATATTGAAAAAAAATCATCTTCATGTCATATCTAATCTAAAATTTCTGACTCCATGCTTTCCAGCTAACTTTAATCTGCCAAAATTTTAATGCAATGTCAATCGCTATCTATTGTCCTACTGATTACTCTTTCTTCTTCCTGCTCATTATTAATATTTCTGTCCCTAATTCTTCCACACACTGTAACCCCTTGTGTCTTAGTGATACCAATTTAAAAAAACAAAAAAAACTATTGATTTGAGGATTTACAACAATTATAGTATGTTTAACATTTTATCATATCACCAGTAGATATTTGAGATTCTCATGTCATTAAATATTTTAGTTACTCAATTCAGTAATTCTCCTAGCTATGAGTTAAATAGCAGGGTAGACTAGGCTCTCTAGCTGTGGTTGGCAACCAGTCTAGTAGGACAACTCTGAATTCAAAAATAGCTTCAGCTGGATGAAAAAAACTTTGGTGAATGGATTTAGTGTTAAATGATTTCTATAATCATTAATGTCAATATTACTCAGTAAATAATAGAAACATCATGTATATTGTTTACTTGATTCATACATCAATCTTTTATGTACAAGGTATTGTTTTTAGAAGTTTGAAAATTCAAGGCCTTGATGATTTATCATGACTTGATCTTTTTAAGTTTCCTATACCAGTATCTGTTGTGCAGGAGAAGTGTTCCTCCATATTTGCAGATGTTTGTCCATGGCAAGACAGTTTCAATATAGCATATATATTCCACCATATATGTTGAACTAGACATTCAGTCACACACACCCTAAAATTTGGTACAAAACATGGGTTTGTAATCTCAAATGACTAATACTCAAAGCATTGGCAGCAGCAGCTGTCAGCAAAAGTCAAACGATTAATTTACTTGGTGAATGATTTTATCGTCTTTACTTGGAACATCAATGAAAAGACAATGTCATCATGTATGTTAGTGCTTTTGATAGATTTCGGTTAGAAATGGCAAAATGTATACAGTTTTATTATTGACGTAAATCAAGAAGAAATAATTTTTATATTTGTGAAAAACATCAGAATAATATGTTGTCTAAATTCTGTTCAGGAACGTATTTGAAAAACATGAAATAAAAATATCCTGATTGATAATTTTTACTGTTTTCTTCTTTTCAGCATTTTAGTGTGTGGTAAATATTCTTTATTACTTTAATAGTAAGAAAGCTTTCAACTTTATATCTCTTGAATGTCTGCTGGATTGTTTAATGCATTCTGTGAGAAAATAAAGTAAAATTAAGAGTCTTAATAAAAGGAGATCTTTTGCCACAAAGATATTTGTCTGGTAGAATATGACATGCTATGAGAAACAAATTTCTGGGACTTGACAAAGTGTATAAAAAAAACATTCTGAAATACCAAGTTGGATGGCCAATATTAAAACACATTCTTTGCTAAAAATGAGCTTCATTCTGTCTTTGATGATTCTTTCTAAATTTATTCTTTTTGTTGTTCCTCTTTTAAAATCTATAAAAATGAATCCCTGCTGTTGAGAATACCTCGTAAAATTCAATACTGACTTCTAATTTTTTTTTGATAAATATTTTCCTATGAATAGTTTATTATTTTCTATTTATAAACTGAAATTGTGTTTTCATGTTTAAATGGTAAATTAAAAGCTGAAGCAAGAAACAGTTTAGTCCCTCAAGAGTTTCTTTTTATCTCTTGCCAATTTCTTCATAATAAAATCTTAAAGATAGAAATGTTTCCTTTATTGAATACTTTTTCATATATAATCTTTAATACAATTAATTCTGACACATAACCTTGAAATTTCAAATGTGTTTGCTAATGTTTCATTATAACTGGTTTCACTATATCAGCTTATTACGGAAAAGTAGTGGTGTTAGGCATTTCTATTGAGAAATGGAAAATTAGATGAATACAATATTTCAATATTTGATGTTGCAAAGAAAGAACATTTATTTAGATAAGCAAAATTCATGCTAGAACTATTTATTTCTTATTTCTGAAACAAGAGAGAAAAACAGATGAAAAAAATAAAAAAGATATTCTAAATTCAGACAGTTTCTTACAAATGATAAAAGGTAAAGACGTGAATATCAGAATAGAAAAACTGGCAGCAGATTTTATATCATTGTGTTTTATCTTTCATTTTACTAATGTTGCATTTATGATTTAGGATTTTTTTGGCATGTTTCCCCCTTCAACATTGTGTATGATCAGAGGTGTTTGCAATTCTGGATGAGGGATTGTATGCTGAATATACATGCACACCAAAATTATACTAATTCTTTCAAATTCCTAATCTACATGCACACCAAAGATATGCAAATTTTTTTAAATGCCTAATCTTCACGGATACAATTGATATACTAATTCTTTCAAATGACTAATCTACATGCACACCAATAATATACTAATTCATTCAAAAGTCTAATATACATGGTCACCAATGGTATACTAATTCTTTCAAATACTTATTCTGCATGCGCAGCAAAAATATACTAATTCATTCAAATGCTTAATCTACATGCACACCAATGATATACTAATAATATATTGATGCATGTAGATTAGTCATTTCAAAAAATAACTCATCTACATGCCCAGCAAAGATATACTAATTCTTTCAAATGACTAATCTACATGCACTCCAAAGGTGTACTAATTTATTCAAATGACTAATCTACATGCCCACAAAGATATATTAATATTTTCAAATGTCTCATCTGCATGCATACCAAATATATACTCATTCTTTCAAATGACTAATCTACATATACATCAAATGACTAATTTACGTGCCAACCAAAGTTGTACTAATTGTTTCAAATACCTAATCTGCATGCACACCAAACATACTAAATCATTCAAATCCCTAATCTACATGCATACCAATGATATACTAATTCTTTGAAATTACTAATCTACATGCAGACAAAGATATACTAATTCTTTCAAATGGCTTATCTCCATGAACTTTCATATGCATAATCTACATGCTCACCAAAGATATAGTAATTTACTAAAATGTCTAATTTACATGCACACCAAAAATGTACTAATTTATTCAAATGACTAATCTACATGCACACCAAATATATATTAATTCTTTCAAATGCCAAATCTGCATCAAAGATGTACTAATATATTCAACTAATGTACTTGCCCACGAATGATATACTAATCCATTCAAATGCCTAATCTACATGCACACCAATCATATATTAATTCATTGAAATTCTTAATCTATATGCATACCAAAGATACACTAATTCATTTAAATGTTTAATCCATATGCACACCAAAATTATACTAATTTATTCAAATGTCTAATCTACATACCAATCAAATGTATACTAATTATTTCAAATGCCTAACCTACATACACATCTAATATATACTAATAGTTTCAAATACCTAGTATATGTGCACACCAATGATGTACTAATTTATTCAAATGACTAATTTACATGCCCACCAAAGATATACTAATTCTCTCAAATAACAATCTACATGCACAGTATGCTAATTCATTCAAATACTTAATCTACAAGCACTCCAAAGATATACTAATTTGTTCAAATAACTATTCTACATGCCCACCAGTGATGTACTAATTTGTTCAAATACTTAATCTACATGCCAAGCAATGATATACTAATTCTTTAAAATACCTAATCTACATGCACACCAGTGATATACTAATTCATTCAAATGCCTAACCTACATGCACACCAAAAATATGCTAATTATTTCAAATGCCTAGTCAACGGGTACACCAGTCAGGTACTAATTTATTCAAATGACTAATTTACATTTCCACCAAAGACATACTAATTCTTTCAAATAACAATCTACATGCACACCAAGAATATGCTAATTCTTTCAAATGACTAATCTACATGCATACCAAATATATATATGTAAATTCTTTTAAATGCCTGAACTACATGGTAAAAAAGAAAAACATGATAAAACAAGAATAATTATTTTTCTTACAAAACTTTCCTTCTCTTAAATGTGTTTTTTATTTCAATACAAGGATCTTATCTAACAATTTCCATTACTTTTTCCGTCTAATTTCAGTAATAATTTATAATCACATTTTTGGCACATAATGTTTTTTGTTAGTGTTCATAATTTCAAATGAATCCTCAGCTCAGAGAGAATTGTGAGTTTAGATAAAAATCTTCCCTACCCTAACATGTAGTACCTTTTCTATTTGGAAATAATCTTAGTTATGAGTTTTGTTAAGATTCCAGAGTGAAAAAAACTTCAACTCTCTAAACACATGTACCTGGGTATGTTGTTGAGTATAAATAAAATAAGAAAATACAATGTTTTCATTGCAGAGACATTTACTTTAGGTTTAAGAAAAAGTATCTGAGTGATAATCAAATTAGCAGGTGATAGTCCCACTTAGTGTGACTGAAGCTTGTAATAGATATAAGTAATATAAATAAGTGTTGATAGTCAAAAAGTGAAGACTTCCTTCTGCTGCTGCTGATGCAGATGAAGTGTTTGATCTTGACTTGTATTCATAGTAAATAATCCTTAATACACATGTAGCTGACATTTAGTGTAATGTTGAGTTGTCTTGATCACAAAATCTCAAGCAAGTGATATATATTTAATTGGATAAATGCATGAGATCTAGAAAGATATTTTTTATTGTTGTCATCTCTTTGACTGCTACATGTGGTTATAGTTCTTCAACTTGTAAGTAAACATTTACACATCATATTTGACTTGCTGCATTAAAAATCAGTGAAACCCACATTTAAAACTTGAATATTATATAACGTTGTTTTGGAAAGCAGTTAAAGTTTATGCTTTATCAAAAAATATCTTTTATTTGTATATTTTTTATAATATATAGAATTATCTTGTTTATATTTGCATAGGCTTAAATAAATAAAAAGGGCAGGTATGCAAATATGTTCTTTTTTATTGATACTCTCCTGTCTAAGCCTAATGGATTTTCTAAAAAAAGCAACTTTTCACATCTGTGCTTCTCTATATAGAGAGATTTATTCAATTTGAGACAAAGGGATTTTACAAACACTACATTTAATTAAAGACAAATGTATTTAACTTAGTGTGCCATCTTGTGCACTTGTAGAAAGATAAATCAGATAGTTTAGTAGAAAAACACATAAAGACTGTTTTCAATGTTTTACAAACATCTTCTATGTGCCGTTTCCCTTCAGAACTTTGGCAAAGAATCATCTTACATAAAATTTCACATTCCGCCACCTCTGATGATTTCCTCTAAAAGGATTTGTCTCTCTTGAAATACTGCTCTTTTGTCAATTCTTTTTCTTCTAAAATTCCTTCTCTGCATTAAACACATAATTGCAGGATGCAATGTCTGCAATAAAATGTTTATAGAAACATTGATGACACATAAATATTTAAGAAAACTGTGTGTATTTTTGTATCATTTTCTATTTGGACAATTGAATGGAAAATATGATTTATAGTCAATTATTAATGTAACCTGTTTTTTATATGCATTGTGTGTGATATTAATCAGTTTCAATAAATAAACAATGTTTATTCTTTTTTCCCCTTTTTTAGAACCCTGTTGCCCACTGCTGGTCAGAACCTGGGCACTTTAAAAGAAAATTTTGCAGTGTGTGCCGGAAAAGGCTAGAAGATAGTCTTGCAATACGTTGTGAAAGTAAGTCTAATGCTTATTTGAAAACTTAAATGAAAGTACTTGTTTCTTTTTTCTGCTAGTTATTGAGAAGAAGTGAGTTCATTAAAACTTTTAAACAATTCATGCTTCCTCAATTAGAATCCAAATATGTTACTTTTGTTAAAATATTAGAAATTTTCAATATTTTATCAAATATAAACTTTAGTACATTTTATAAGGAAGCCATGTATGCAACCAAAATCTGTTTTAGTTTTTATTAGAGTGCAAAATTGAATTTAAATGTAATATTGTTTTTTAGTGATGTATCAAATTGTTAAATTGCTTTGATAATATGTTTGTTTTTAATTGTTTTACTAAATTTCATGCTGGAGAAAAAATAAATTATTTCATTGTAAATTAATAAGTGTAACTGATCATTGTTGACATTAGGAAAAAGAAGTTCTTGTTATTTTTGCTCAAATTCATGATCAGGAAGAACAAGAGGAATAGCTCATAATATTCTCAAAATTATTGAATATTTTTATCATAATCCCTAAATAATCTGTAAGATCAATAAGTTTTATCTTATAATAGTCATATAAGCATAAATTTGATTTTTTTTTTCATTTATGCTTTTGTAGTTCATGTCTGAAAAATAACTTATAGCTTTAACATATCATTTGAGATATTTTTAAAAGAGGCTAATGTAACAACAAATGTTCAAAATATCATTGTAATAAAACGTTCTCAGCCCCACCTACTTCCCTAAATTTGGCCATACAGAATCTTTTGTGGAATTTTTTTTCTCTGTCATTCTGAGAATTCTTTCTTCATTTATTGAGAGGAAAAAGTTGTAAAAATTATGACTTAATAAATTTAGTCACATTTTATATGAAGAGTTAACATCTTCTATAAACAGAAATGTAAGTTGTCGAACATATTAAATCTATAAGGAAAACATTTAGTCTGAATACAACTATAATGTAATAATGTTTACAAAGTTAGCTAGAACATTGTGTATCGTTGCCTCTTCCTTCTTCTAAAGTTGCATAATAACAGAAATGTAAAACTTTTAATAGAACAGTTCTTTAAGAAATGTTCTGAGGAGAAAAGTCTATCTTCAAAAAGCTGAGTTTAATCATTTTACATTATATACCTGCATAAACCTTGTAACTTGTGTATGTCTACAGAGGAACATAGTTTGGAAGAAATCATGTCTTCAATTAAACAATCTTTTGTTAAGAACCTACTATTTACAAATAAAGAACTCCACCTTAACCTCTTCAACTGTTGAAGAATAAACAAGAGAGGTTTTCGTAGAAAAGGGTAAATGCACTTCTGGTTGTAGACTATTACAGAATCATTTCAGCTTAAAAGAAATTCTCATAAGCTGGACACAATTCTGAATGTTCATGTGAGTCTTTTTATATGCGCTGTACATATAAATATCTTCACTAACTCACACTAGAGATTTTTTTAATATAAAATGCATTTGAAAATGCAGTCTATAACATCTAGTTATATATCTATACAATGAGTGCATGTGTTTGTATTGAATTTGGCATCTTGATAACTTTAGATTTCTACAAATGTTTAGCACCAAAATAAAAGTTCTACAGAATCGTCTTTCAAAACCAAAACCAGCCTCATTGATCTAAATGTGAAGTAAATAATTTATTGCATTTTTTAAAAATGATTTATCATCATTGCTATATTAATATATGACAAATAGTTTTAAATGAGTTATAGTAAACTGCCTTTTGAACATATTGGAACCTTCATTTTATTATCCTTCCTACATCTGGCTATATTTCCATGATGAGATATTGTAACCATTTACACTATATGCATTGTTTGGACTGTTGCCCTCATCTTTACTATCGTATACACAATGCATTGGTTGATTGATCCAAAAAGTGACTTGATACAAAGAATTGTGAGTTCAATCCCTGGCCTCATTGGAGCGAACAAAAACTTGGAGAGTTATCAAGGTGAATTAACTAAAACTGAGACATCCAAATGCATGGTATGTGGAATTAGAACAATCTACCCCCGTGGACTCAATAAAAGGTTTGGTTCAAAATTCCAACAAATATCACCTGAAGAAGGTCAGCATGTACAATAGGCAAAATATCATGAATGGGATAGTGAAGATGAAGACAACAGTCTGAATAATGTAAATAGTGTAAAAAGTTCTTCCTATAAATTTTATAGAATGTTAGTTTTTTGTTATGCAATTAAATAAATAACATTATTCATAAGTTATTTGTGAAAATACTTTTTGCTGTTTCAGTTGAGCATTTGCTGTTTTCACTTATATACTCATCTTTGTTTTTTTACTTTTTTATGGAAAATATTTTGCTTAATGTTTTGTAAGGTTTTATCATTTCTTTCATGATATTTAATGTACAAATCTGTGCCTCATGAATGGCTACACTAATTCCTTTATACAACTTTTTTTCTATTTTCTTCAGTTTGTGAATATTATGCACATATTGACTGTCAAGATTTTGTAGTGAGTGATTGTAAAGAATGTGCAACATATATCCCACAGAGAGATCTGGTAAGTTTATACGTTTCTATGTGTGTTCAAAGAACAGTAAATCACCAAAACAAATTTCATGAGGCAGCATAATTTTGAGAAATATTCAGTTAATCAAGCAAAAAAAGGACAATTTGATTAAAATACAAGTTTTGAATTTTATCAAAATATATTCTGCCACCTTTTTATATGAATTTCAATATGTTAGTTTTATCAGAATCAAAACATGATCTGCCATATAGATTAAAGGAAATATAATTCAATATAAATAGAGATTGTCTTATGGATTATCCAACTTTTAAATGATATCAAGTTTGAAAAAAATTGTTGCTTACACAAAGGAAATTTAATATCTAGTAAAATAATTAGTAACAACACAAAATATACATTGCATTGACAATTGTATGCAAATAGGGTCATTAATCATCGAATCTCATGTAAATCTTTTGAAAGACAAAAGATAGATTTTGGTTTAACCCTTCAACATGCTCAAACCCACCTATAAATATCAACTCTCAAAGTCTCACTGTTTGTGGAATTTGCTGCATTACTTGTGGTGATATCATCATATAAAATAGCAGAGTATGCATGAGGTGTGTTACAGTTGTATATTGAGAGCCAATATTTACAGGGGTGGGTTGAATGCTAAAGGGTTAAACAAACTTAAAGGAATACAAAGAATGGAATATTTGTCAGAAGTTAATTGTTCATAAACAGCCAGACATGTTTTAAAATTGTTGATATATCTATTTTTATATAGTCTCTTTTATAGACATTTCATTTGGCAAAAAACAGTTTCATGCTGTTCTACTGCTGTCTAAATTTCCAAGATGAAGAATTATTAATATACATTTATCTATTTGAACAAATGTCTTCATCTTAGTTAATTTCTCTTTACTTTCTAGTTTTATTCTAGCCTTGATAAGCTTCTGGGAATTTTTAACTATTTATTTCAAGTAGGGCTGAATGTTCTCGGTCCACTGTTCATTTAAGTATATATCTTGTATTCATTTTGGTGCCATGAGATTTCATTTTTGCTTTTCTACTAAATCAGATTTTGATTGCTTTATCCAAGGATTGAACTCACAGCAACAAAGTAACCTGGTGTGCTAATCAACTCTTTTATCAGTAGTGAAATTTCAGAACCTTAAATCCAATGTCTATTTTCTCTTATCAAAGGTTTCAATATGTTCTTCATTTCTGCTGAGATGTTTTTTATATTATAACATATGAACTGATTCTTTCAATTATCAATTTTCTGTTGCTGTTTTTTATTATTCTAACTTCATTTTACAAGTGTTCATGGTTCTCCACTCTTTTCCTTCTACACATGATCAGTCATGTCTGATTTCATAGTCTCTCTACTGATGTTCTTCAGATTTTATCTTTGTATTGATGAATGTAAATGCATGGAATTGTAGGCACATAGTTGTTGGTCAGGTTCTCTTTTGATGGAGAATTTGTTTTGTGAAAAGTCTTTGAAAAGTGGAACTATTTTTCAAGCCTCTCTTGATGTTGTATAAATCACAGATCAAATCACTATATCCTTTTGAACAAACCTCTGAAGTCAGGAGGCAAACCATAGTAGTTTTTTTTTTTTTACTATTATCCTACAACCTTGCATCTCTACCTTGTGGAAGCCAATGTTATGTCTGCAGAATAATTGTTACTATGAAGGATATTCCTAATGTTGATCATCTCCTGTTGCTATGTATCTAAATTGACACTTACAACTTTTCCTCAATGTTGTAGGCAACAAACAGTTCCTTTTTTCACACTGGATTAATGAGAATTGAAATTCAGATATTCAATAATGTTGGTTTATGACATAATGTCTTCTTAAACCCATTCACAAGTTACTATATCAACAAAAGCCAGTTTATCCTTTGTTTCTTTTTCCTCTATTGAAAATCTTAATGAATTTATAGAGTCTCACAGTATTTTTTCTGGTGAGGCCGGTGTCATCTATATTATATCAGATTTTGTTGTGCAAATCAATATTTTTACAATAAAATTGGTATTAACTAACTGATGTTTGTAAGATTTTCAGTATACATTGATATGAGTAATATACTATTGAGTTTAATAAAATATATTTTTTTTTAAATTGATAATAACTTGTTTTGGGAGAATTAGGTTTTATTATGCAAGCAAAACTCAGTGCATAAATTTCTATTTATGTTTGTTTTTACTTTTCATTCTATAAACTTCATCACTCTTTTATTCGTTGATTTTATTCACTTTTCTACTATTTCAAATAGTTTAAATATTCTTTTCTTTTCTTATATATATATATATATATGTGTGTTTTAATGATGGACCACAAATTTTCTATTAGATGTTCTATTTTCTATCTGGAGAGTATGTAGGTCATTCCAGTGTGATTAAAACTTCTGTTCTTATAACCTGGGTAATATTCATCTTTGTAGAATGTGAAGGAGCCCTCAAAGCCAATTCATGGTCAGGATCATAGAATCATTGTAAACTCCATGATCCATTCATTAAATGCTGGTTGCCACCCAAGGCTGAAGAGCCCAGTCTGTCCTACTATTTAACCCACAACTAGGGATTCATACTTTTGCCAAATCTATTTGTGTGAAAGTAAATGTAATGAAAGCCAACTAGAATGCAAAACCTGCCCCCAGAGTTCTTGTTCTTAGCCACTATCCATCATACTACCAGCACATACCTCATTTAAAGATATACTCTGGTGCCAAAGGAGCACCGACCTGCAGAAATATACCTTTTTTCTTAGCTTAAAGCTTCATAGTTGCAACCAATGTCATTCAAAAACCTTCTTGTCAAAGAATTTACAATAATATAATTTATAATTCTTTAGATATCATTATCAGATTTGATGACAGTTGTAATTTCACTGCCTACAATAATAGACACAAATTTTACTCACTGTTCCTGCACTTGTCTTCTCCATCATATTAGTTGATTATTTCTATGAAGGACCCAAATTCTAGCCTAGCATTCAGGTTCACCAAATATAACTTCACATTCATCATTAAAAATTACTTTTGAGAAATCAGTTTTCATGTACTTCTTCACCTAATTTACACATTCCTCTTTGTGATGTTTACTTAAAGGTAGTATTTTGGTTACTTTCATGCCTTTAGTTAATGTTCTTGATATTCTGCATCTTTTCTCATTGTTTTCATTCACAACACCCATCAGCTTCTTCAAATATTTTCTTGATAGTAAATCCACTTTTCTTGCTTAAAAGTCTCTTGAAAATTATACAATATTTCTTTTTATCAGTTTCTGTCTGCAGTCCTTACAACATCAAGACAATATTCAGAAGAAGTTCCACTCTATGGAAAAATCTATGAAGAGTAATAAAACCTAAACCTCTTGTAACTATCTTTCAAGATCAAGGATGATGGTCTGGATCCGTTTGCCTCGATCAGTTGAGTTTGTGGAATCTGAGATGGCTAATGAGACCGATTTTTGCTTGAAAGGTCCTTCAACATTAAGGACAGGCTGTTCTGGATGGTGGATTAGGCCTTGGTTATTATTGTGGTCTTTTTTTTTCTTCTAGTTTGCTGATAATTTGGATTCAAAAATTGTTGTTCTCTCTCTGACAATGGATCTTCAATGATTCCTGTCCATTGCAATGGATTCCCAGTTGTTGATGTCAACATTACATTTCTGCATGTTTTGTTTTAGAATGACCTTGAATCTCTTCTTTTGACCTCCTCTTTTCCAATTTCCTTCTTTGAGTTGGGAACAAAAGATCTGCTTTGATAGCTGCTTGTCATTCATGTCTACTTGATTGAAGTTGATTTTTTTTATCTCGATGGCTTAATTGCTGGTCATTTTAGCTTTTGTTCCAGTACACTGACATTAGTTCCTTCTTCCCCACTGATGTTCAAGATACTTTGAAGTCAACGCCAATGAAATTTTTCAAGGAACTTCAGATGTCAACGATAAGTTATCCAGGTCTCAAAGGCAAACGAGAGTTGGAATCACTACTGCCTTGTACACTAACACATTTGAAAGTGACCAAAAGCTGATTTTGCACATTTGAGAGGGTGTTGTATCTCATCTTAAAGGCCAATGCTAGAAGACTGATGGCTACCATGATAAGGAAAGCAATCCACATTCTCCAAAACTTTCGCCAAATTGGATCTTTTTTTCTATCCAGACTGTTTCAGTTGATGATGGTTGACAGATGATTTTTGTCTTATTTGCATTGATTTTTAGTCCAAATTCGGTGTTTGCATTGTTGAAGGTATTCAGTATTTATTGCAGGTGTGATTCAGAATGTGCTGCAACACCTTTGCCAGCTGCCTATTGAAACTCAATCAATGAACTCACTGATGTTTTGGTTTGGGAGTGAAGATGAGCAAAGGTTAAATAATCTACTGTTTGTCCTGTAGACAATCTCAATCCTTGGAGGCAGATCATCTTTTATGATGTCAATCCCTGTTACAATGAAGATGGTGAACAAAGTTGGAGCAATGACATATCTTTGTTTCTCTCCAAATCTGACTTTGATCAGTTCACATTGGTCATTGTTGGCAAGGACTATGGAGTGCATGTCCATCATGAAGAAGCTTCAGAATATGGATGTATTTTGGTGGACAACCATATATGGAGAGAATGTCCCACAAAAACTCTCTTGACACAGAATCAAGTGCTTTGGTAAAATCAATGAATGCAATGTACAAGTGTTGAAGCCGTTCTCAACACTTCTCTTATAGATGGCATAATGTGAAGATCATATCTATAGTTCCATGGGATGGTCTGAAACTGGCTTGTGTTACAGGAAGGATCCTCTCAACTAGTTATTCATGATATGAGTGAGAATTCTTCCAGCTGACAGTAGAGAGATATCATGATAATTTCCACAAACAGATCTGTCTCCTTTGTTCTTATAGATGGTAATTATTACTGAGTTTTTGAAACCTTGTGCGATGGCTTCTTTTGTCCAGATTTTCAAGATGATGTAGTTGGTGTTGAATAAGATCTCTCCCATATTTGTAGACTTCTTCTGGAATTGTGCCTAGTCCACAGGCTTTGTTTTTCTTCTTAGCTTTGATGGCTCCCCTGACTTCATCAAATGTTGGCAGTTTATTTAGGGACTCATCAACAGGATGCCTTGGAAGACAGTGCATTAGGTCACTATCAAAGGTGATGTTTTCATTCAGTAGTTCTTCAAAGGGATCTTTTCATCTAACTTTGATTTCAGTGTTGGTCTTCAATATTGTTGATCCATCTTTACTTTTAAGAGCTTGAGGGTGGGCCAAAGATGGTTTTTATAGAACTGAAGAAGCCATGAGTGCTATGGGCAACTGCAAGTTGTTGAATTTCAGTGGCTTTTTCTCTCCACCATTGATTTTCCAGGTTTCAAGTGATCTTTTGAACTTTTGCCTTATGCCTGTTATTATAGCCTCCTTTTTGTGGTAGACTGTTCGTGCTTTTGCAAGTTAATGAAAGCTCGTATTTCTTTGGTAACTAGTTGTAGTTGATCATCATTGTCATTAAACCAATCTTCACTGTCTTGAATCCAAGGGTATCTTTACAGAATGTGATGATAGCATTCTTTAGTTAATCCTTCAATGGATGATGGTAGTCATTGAGTTCATCTACAAGTTTCTCCTGGAAGTTGTGGATGACTTTTGTGTTTTGGAAGTTGTCAACATTGAACTTGTCAATATTGTTTGTATTTTGATGTTTTCTTTTGGGTTTGATCTTCCTTTCCATAAATGTCCATCATTCATCAGCACCAGTGAAGGCTCTTGCTTTGTATACATCTTGTTGATCTCAGAATTGAACAATATCAAGTGCCAATGCACGAAGTGCAGATGTTACCAGGAGACTTTGTGCCTATTCTTCTGACAAAACATGGTATTAGTGATCCCTGGGTTGTGTTTGGCACATTTGGTGAGAAGGAGAGTTCTATTGGCATTGATGTTGCCAACTCTTTCCTTTAACTATTGCTGTGTGACTCATGTGTGCCAGTTATTGACTAAGAGCTTCCAGTTGGTCACTTGCCTGCTCCCGTTGTCCTTCCCCAATTGCTAAAAGACTTGGAAATTTCAGGCTGACCCATAGATCAAGATGCTTCTGCATGTGTTTTACATGTATTTGATGTTGCATTCCAGGAAATGCAAAATTCTACACAAATCAACCAATTGGATCAAATAGCAAGGAGAACAACATGATTGGAGTTGAAAAATTTGTTTCAGCCTTCATCTCTCTTCCTTGGGTGACTCTACCAGAAGCTAAGCTTCTGACGACATTGTCCTTCAAAAAGAAACCCTGATACAGGAGAGAAAATGACCAAGTATTGTATGTACTTGGTTCCTTGCAGTTGTGGCAATGAATATAAAGGTGAAACAAGCTGCCCCCTAAGAGTAAGGCTAAAGCAAGATCGAAAAGCTGTAGTGAGGGGGTAAGACAATGAAATCTGGCATGGCTGATCATGTATGTTGGGAAAGGGGTAGTCATTAGCCTCTGGAATGAAGTGAAAATACTGGACAAGGAAAACACTGGAGAGTTAGACATCTGAAAGAATCAGTGCATATACTAAGCTATTAGAACCCCCTTACTTTCCTAGAAAATAAATACAATATGGGAGCTGCTAATAAAGAAAGAAAGGCAAATGTCAGCATCAGCTATTGAAATATGATGAGCAGAAGCAGAAGTTCAGCATTAATCAGCAGTCAGGTTAGGTTTAAGGTTCCAAGTTCACTACAACAATGACCTAGTGGATTAAAGTGTTGGTTTATGAATTTGGTGTCATATTGGTTGTGATTTCAATCCCTGGGTCAGACTGTACTTTGACACAGTGGAAACAGGCAAGTTCTATAAAGAAGAACTAGATGATATTCCTAGACGTGAGCAGTGGAATGAGAACAGTGTACTCCCATAGATTAAATAAAGTTTTCAATTCAGAATTCCCTGTAGGTTACCCCGATCAATATACACCTGAGGAAGGAGGAAACAAGATAAAAACAACAAAGATGAGGACTATAGTTTGAATATAAATAATAATAAATAATTCATTTTATCACTATTTCGACCAGGAAATCTTTCTTAATTGGTCTATTAAATCCCAATGAACACAGTGCGATATACTTCAGACATCTTAATGTGCAAACATCCTGCACACTGGAGATTCATCACTAGCATGAACGTTTTCCTTGTTACATTAAAGGCAATGTTATCTTATTTTAATTTGTAACAGTCTGTAGACGGTAAAGACACACAAAAAACAAATAAGCAAAGTGACAAGAGCTATTCTTCTCTGCCGTCGCTACACAGAAAGAGATTGCAAGACTCCTTTCCACCCAAATCAAACGTACCGGCTATAACTGCCTCTTAGTACGCCAGTCAGTTCGCACGTCCGACTCTGTTTCACGAAGTCCGCCAAAAGACTGAAGCTATCTGTGCCGCTAACGTCTCCTTTTTATGGCACTCCGACACTGCAAAATTTGCATGCGTTGTTACGCAATCTCGTTCTGAATGAGACCGGCGCGCATAAAACGCGTCTTCACAAGTGGCCATGTTTCTTGCAGGATTCGCCACGCAGGCAAGACACGTTCGTACGCGTTTAGAGTTCCGGGGTAAGTCATCACACAGTCACTCCTTTCTTTTCACCTGATAAGGCAGGAGACAAGCAAATTTATTATGTTAAGCATGTCAGAAGTACCTTCCTTGTCTGGTAATGGTAGGGACATTAAAACCAACATTTTGTCATTGTCCTCTAAAGCAGTGGTTCCCAACTGTTTTTTATCTCATGGTCCACTTTGAAGCCAGAATTTTTGTGTGGCTCATGAAATTATTATAGTGTCAAAAATTACTTCCATTTTGGGACCCATAAGCTGGAGCCAAGTAAAAATTATAAAATTTCTGCAGCCCACCTGAAATTTGCCATAGTCCATTTTGGCCATGTTGCCATAGATTGGAAAACACTGCTCTAGAGTCACACATCCTTATGAGCTACAATCTGAGCTCGGTGTCAGCAGGTGACCTGAGGCAATATGGTAAACCCAGGCTGAATTTTAAGCAGTAGAAATGTGCAGGAGTCATTATGCTAAGGCACAAGTATCTTGTGAGAGCATGTCAAGCTGAACTCTCACATGCTCCATTGACAACAGCAAAGATTGTGATGCTTAATCGCAATAATCACTGCCAGTAATTGCAAATATTGCTTTACAGAGCCTCCAATTTGTGTGATCTGAACTTACGTGACATTCCCAAGATTTAAGTACATTGCTAACCAACCAAGTAATGTTTTAGCAAAATTTACTATATACACTTTTACAATTGAAGCACCTGGGTAACCAGAGCCCTTCTAAACACATCTTCTGAGGCCATAATCAGCTATTATTCCAAATGAAACACATTAAGAGCAACTTTCCAACTGTAAGCATTTTTGCTCCCTTTCCTATTTTCCTTAACAATTTAATTAATGCAGTTAATTTTGCATCTCCCTGTATTGCTTAATCAATCCTAGGTCTTATTGGTTGAAGTTGAATGACAAATTCAAATATCCCACTATCTCTGGAGCTACATAATCTTCATAGTCCTGGGTATGATGATAAACTACAAACTGGAAACCACCTAATATCTGTTGTTCCCAGCTCCACCCCGACCCAGGGTGGTAGCAACTGTTAGGGTCCCAGCTATGGGCAAATAGCGAATGCCCCAAATACAAACAAACTCTAACCAAGTATAAAAATACATTTTTATGGTAAAAATACCAGCAATACATTTTTCTATAATAAAAAACAATTACCAACAATGCCAATCTATAATAAAATGAGCAACAATGCATTTTATCTGTAATTGAAGGCACACAATTGCATTCAAAATATTTAGATTTCGGGATTAAATAACCCGTAGAGGTTGATATGCCACTAAACAAAACCAAACAACCAAAATGAAAGAACTTTCATGACATTAATCCATATAATATCCTACAATTTCTTAAATCAAACTGTATTCCAAAATATAACTTTAACAAAACTACAAACATAAAACACACACATCACTGCCTCTAGTAATTATGCCTATGCTCACATGTCTATATACAAAAGCTGAGTATTATCTACCATGTATTCAATTGTGAAAGCAGAATGACATTATTATTTCAAAAATGCCAAGAAAATTAAATTTTGGCATCAAATGACCCATAATAAGTTGATATGCTGTTAAACAATCAAAACAAACATAATCTTCAGCTAACTCTTTTCTGGTATATTTCAGCTTGTAAACTTTTCATTGGGGTCTTTCATTGTTCCAAGTCAATCATAAACCTGATTAGTCACTTGGATGTGCTTAACATCACTGGTTTCTTTGAGGATCGTATTCTGTTCATGCTTCAGAGTGCAGACCATTACCAATTTATTTTAAATTTCTCTCTATCTTATACCTGAGTATATCACATCACTTATTTCAAATTTCCATAAATCCTTTTCACCATTTTTTAAAAAATCAACTTAAAAAATTAGACTGTTTCTCAGTTCTTCTTATCATTCAGTCACACTCTTCTCAAGATGATTTTGATCTTTTCTTTAAGAATTAGGGTGGCTAAAGTGAGGATACATGGATGGTTCAGCTTATGGACAGGCCTCTACAATCATCTGCACACATTAAAACTTGTCTGTTATCAAATAATCTTGCAGTTTAGGCTATAGACAGTCCCAATCAAATCCAATGACCCCTATTCCTAATCAGAATTCTTTCTTCAACTTTGAGAATACCTCTTCCTGTTTATATCTTTCTCTTTCACTCTACCCTTTTCTTCTCAGTTTCATGAGTGGAATCTCATTCTCAGAATCTTTATTACCTTACACCTATGGCTGTCACCATGTAAACTGATCAATTTCTGAGGACCAGATCCTTCTTTCGCTCACTATAGCATCAATTGCCAACTCTGCTTGTTAGGTTTTTGGTCTAGAATCTTTGTAAACTTGCAGTTACAACTGTCCCCAATTAAGTTTATTATTTCTTCACGGTCAGATCTGTTTTTTACCTTGCACAATCTACTATTTCCAACTTTGACTCTTGACAGTTTTCAGATTCAGAATCTTTATCACCTTGCACCTATGGCTGTCCCCATGTAAATTTAGCAATTTCTGAGCCTCAGATCCTTGTTTAGCTCACTATAGCCTCAATCTCCAACTCTGCTTGTGTTATGGTGAAACACACCTAGTCTATAAGTAATAGACTCGCCCATTTAATATAAGTAGGAGTCACTGGGAGTCAAATAGGGAAAGTAGTCAGCTACCACAACTAGATTACTCTCTGTAATACTTATTTTGTACGTTGAACCTATTTAGGACCGAATTTAGTCCAAATACAGTTTCCACTGAGGAAATAACTCTACAACAACTTTGTCGGCGAGCATTTGCACTCATACAGAGGAAGAAAAAATTTGTTTGCCAATATAACTTTGGTGGCAAGGATTTGCACTCATACAGAGGAAGAAAAAATTTGTTTGCCAATATAACTTTGGTGGTGAGGATTTGCACTCATATGGAGGAAGAAAAAAAAATTGTTTGCCAATATAACTTTGGTGGCAAGGATTTGCACTCATACGGAAGAAGAAAAAATTTGTTCGCCAATATAACTTTGGTGTCGAGGATTTGCACTCATACGGAGGAAGAAAAAATTTGTTCGCCAATATAACTTTGGTGGCGAGGATTTGCACTCATATGGAGGAAGAAAATGTTCGTTCGACACTGTGGTTTTGGTGACAAAATTCGCATTCAAATGGAGGAAGAAAAATTTTGTTAGCCACAAATAACGTGTGTGCCAAAGTCTTGTATTTACACTTTAAAAAAAAAAACTTGGCAAAGTTTTTTGCAAGCCAAGACGTCAACTTAGTGACAAAAAAATCTGTCATATTCTCAACTGAGAAAAGAAATATTTTTCTTGATATGACAGTTTGCTCAAATAGGGCACGGATTGCAAATTTGTTGAACCCCCTCTACAGTATTTAGCCATGGTGTAAACTTTTAAAAAAAAAAAAAAAATTGGAGGAATGCAAAAGTCTATTCCAGGAATTTTTTAAGCTCCAGTTGGAACAACAAACGAAAATATTAGAACAGCAAAAAACATTCCAGATGCAGTTTCAGGAGGAAACTTTCAATAGACAAATGCAATTCCAACAAAAAATGGAACAGATGCATGGGGAGTTTCAAAACAAAATTCTGGAAATAACTGAAAAGAGGAAAGAAAATGTTTCTTTCCCAAAGAATACAATATGGAATTCAATTGATATATTCACGTACAGTCCAGATGAAGAGATAACTTTTGAAGAATATTATAAAAAATATATGGACGTGTATAACAAGGACTGCCACTCGTGGTCTGAAGGAAAGAAGGTTAGGCTTCTTTTAAGCAAATTAGGAACTGCTGAGCATAAATTGGTAAACTACATTTTACCAAAAAAAACTAACAAGTTGACATTTACTGAGGCGGTAAATATATTAAGTGAATTATTTAGTAAAAAGACATCTTTGTTCCACAAGAGGTGGAAATGTTTGAATTTGATGAAAGATGACGAACATGACTATATAACGTACGCAGCCAATGTGAATAAGCATTGTGAAGAATTCAAGCTAGCAGAATTAAGCGCAGACAGTTTTAAGTGCTTGGTCTTTGTTCAGGGGCTGGTAGCGGAAAAAGACGCAGAGTTTAGAAAATTAGTACTGGCAAAATTGGAAAGCAATCCAAGTATTACGGTACAGAAATTGGCAGAAGACTGCACAAGATATGTTAGCGTAAAAAAGGACGCAAAAAAGATAGAACAGTCTGGCGTTTCGCATGTAAGGAAAATACGCTACAAAGAAGAAAGTCAGTGTAACAAAATGAATTATAAAATTGCAGATTATCAAGCAAAAAGTAAAATACCAGAGAAAAACAAACAAAAACTCCCGAAGCCATGTTTTGCTTGCTGTGAACTACACTGGTACAGATATTGCAATTTTAGGAATAAAAAATGTTTCAACTGTGGAAGAGTTGGGCATAGAAGCACACATTGCCGGTCAAAAAATAAAGGCAATAAAATAAGAAAACTAAAGTCCAACGAGGTAAACGATGGAATAACTAGAAAATTTGTTACCGTCAAAATAAGTAATAAAAAAATAAAAATGCAATTTGACATTGGTTCGGATCTATCTATCATAAATTTGCATATGTGGAAGAAGTTGGGGAAACCAACTTTAATGAAGACAAAGAAAATTGCGAAGTCAGTGACGGGAGAAAAAATACAATTTATTGGAGAACTTGTTACAAACGTCATGTTAAATAAAAAAACACAAAAAGTTAAACTATTTGTCATGGAAAATACTACAAACTTACTTGGTATGAATTGGATAACAGAATTTCAATTATGGGATCTACCAATAAATTCTTTCTGTTACAAGGTAGAAAGTTTAAACTCCAAAGACCAAAAATTAATAAAGAAACTTAAGGAAACATTTCTTACTGTTTTTTCTCCAGAGTTGGGAACGTGTACCAAGATGGAGGCAAAATTCTTTCTAAAAGAAAATGCTCAGGCGGTATTCAAAAAGAAAAGGAATGTGCCGTTTACCTCAATGAAACAGATAGATAAAGAATTGGACAGATTAGAGAAATCCGGTGTACTAAAAAATGTTGACTATAGTGATTGGGCAGCTCCGACGGTATACGTGAAAAAAAAGTCTAAAGAAATTTGTGTTTGTGTGGATTTTTCGACGGGGTTAAACGCGGCACTCAAAGACTATAATTATCCTCTACCAACAGCAGAAGACATATTTGCGAAGCTTAATGGAGGCACAATATTTTCGAAGATAAACCTCAGCGATGCATATCTGCAAATACTGGTAGAAAAAGAAACGTCTAAACTGTTGTGTATTAACACACATCGGGGTCTATATAAATTTAACAGACTACCTTTTGGGATTAAGGTCACACCGGCCATTTTCCAACAAGTAATGGATTCGATGTTGGGTGGTCTAGATTTTGCTGTAGCGCATCTGGACGACATCCTCATGAGAAGTACAAGTATAGCAGAACACGTGAAACATGTAAATGCAATAGTTTCCAGAATACAGGATTTTGGATTTAAACTCAAGGAAAATAAATGCAAGTTTTTTATGGAGAAAGTGAAATATCTGGGACAGATCATCGATAAGAATGGTAGATGGCCAGACCCAGAGCGAGCAGTGGCTATAAAAGACATGCTGGCTCCGAATGATATTACCACATTACAAAGTTTTTTGGGATTAGCTAATTATTACCAAATATACATCCCTAAAATGTATGATCTGTGGGAACCATTAAATGAACTATTAAAGAAAGGAAAACCCTGGAAGTGGACTAATGAATGCCAGAAAGCATTTGAAAAGATAAAGGACGTGTTAACCTCAAAATTATTTTTAACCCATTACAATCCGGATTTAGAAATCATAGTAGCTTGCGATGCAAGTGAGTATGGAATAGGAGTGTGTATTTTACACAAAATGGCAGATGGTCAAGTAAAACCAATTGCTCATGCTTCTAGAGCACTACTTCCAGTTGAGAAGAATTACTCTCAGATAGAGAAAGAGGCATTAGGAATAATATTTGCAGTAGCGAAATTTCACCGTTTTCTCCACGGTCGACATTTTAATCTACAAATCAGATCGAAAAAGGGTTTGCCGAAGCATACAGCAAACCAACTACAAAGATGGGCTACAATATTGCTAAATTATAACTTCAGCATGGAATACATACCATCGAATAAATTTGGCTACGATGATGGGCTGTCCAGGTTAATTCCTAAAAGGTGCGAACCATTAGAAGACACGGTAATTGCCTCACTGAAGTCAGAAGAAGAGCTGAAATTTACTGTGTGTAATGCAGTTCGTGAACTTCTGGTAACTCTAGAAAAAATAAAAGAAGAAGCCACCAGGGACGAGTATATCTTGAAAGTAAAAGAAAAAATAGCCAAGAGGGACCAGTACACAACAAATGTGTTTTCGCTTTGCGATACAGTATTGTTATATAGAGAACATGTGGTGATTCCATACACACTCCAAAAACAAATACTAAAGGATTTTCATACTGGTCATCCAGGCAGCATTAGGATGAAGAGCCTAATGCAAAGTTTTGTATATTGGCCGAATATGGACAGGACATTGAGAACGCAGTGGCAAAATGTAAAGGCTGTGCTTTGGCTGCAAAGGCACCCCCAGTAAAATTTAATCCCTGGCCAAAAACAGACCTACCATGGTCTAGGTTGCATGTGGATTTTGCAGGTCCACTGAATGGATACCATTACATCATAGTAGTGGATAGTTTCTCAAAATGGCCTGAAATACAAAGGATAAGAAAACCGACGACGCAAAGTACGAAAAACTTCCTGCTGGAATTCTTCGCAAGGTTTGGTGTTGTAGACACAATTGTGACGGACAACAGAAGTCAATTTACGTCAAAACAATTCAAAGATTTCTGCAAGGAATACAATGTCGAACATGTTACCACAGCTCCATATCACCCAAGATTGAACGGGTTAGCTGAAAAATTTGTGGACACGCTTAAAAGAGCTTTAAAGAAAGCTAGGGAAATACCTGCAGATGAAACCCAACAGAAGTTTCTACAAGTATACAGACTTACCCCAAATAATGCAACACCAGCCTCACAATCGCCAGCCGAGGTGATGTTTGCACGTCGGGTAAGATCTGTCTTCGACAAATTATTACCAAAAAAGACAAAGCCAGGTAGAGAAAAATTTATTCAAGTAAAGAAATACAATCCTGGTGAAAAAGTATACTTTAAGGTATATAAACAGAATAAATCATTCTGGGAGATTGAAAAAATAGGAAAGTGGATTGGCAACATGATGTACTTCGTGAAAGGTGAAAAATTCACGTGCAGACGGCACATTAACCAGATCAGACGACTCTCTTCAGACATGGTTGACAGCAGTCCCGTGGAAGAAACACCTATGGAGGTGATTTTTGATACATTTGATCTACCAACGCCAGCAACGATGTTACCTGAGGTACGCTGATCCAAGAGAAAAAGAAAGGCAACTGATCATTTGAAAATGGATCCAAAACGTAGGAGATACGCTATGATGTTGCTAAAAAAATGAATGTTTTTTTTGTTTTTTTTCCCCATTTCTGTAAAAAAAAAAAAAAAATTAAAAATTAAGAAAACTGTTTTACTCCTACGGAGTAAAGTTTTAGGAGGGTGGTGTTATGGTGAAAGACACCTAGTCTATAGATAATAGACTCTCCCATCTATTATAAGTAGGAGTCAATAGGAGTCGAATACAAAAAAGTAGTCAGCGACCACAACTCAATTACTCTGCGTAATACTGATTATTACAAGTTCCTAAAGTTTTTGTACGTTGAACCTATTTAGGATAAATTTAGTCCAAATACAGTTTCCACTGAGGAAATAACTCTACAACAGCTTGGTAGGTTTTTGGTCTAGAATTTTTGTAAACTTGCAGTTACAACTGTCCCCAATTAAGTTTATTATTTTTTCAGTCAGATCTGTTTTTACCTTGAACAATCTACTATTTCCAACTTTGACACTGGACTGTTTTTCAGATTCAGAATCTTTATTGCCTGGCACCTGTGGCTGTCCCCATGTAAGCTGTGATGTCCACGCGAGTATAAATAGAACCTGCTCAGTTGAGGTGGGAACTCTTCAGTAGATAGCAAACCTGGCAACGAGGGCGAGATAATTTAACAAGCTTTGAATTAACAGCAAAGGAAAAAAAAGTACTCAAATTCAACAACAACATGAGTAAACCTCGAATTAACGAAACATTACCCCCTCAACAGCAAAGAAAAATTCTCAAATTCAACAACAACATGAGTAAAACTTTGAATTAACAGCAAAGAAAAATACTCGAATTCAACAACAACACAAGTAACAAACTTCGAAAATAACAAATTATTTCGAAAGAAATGGCTCTCTCTATGCCAACAATAGAGCCCCTAGATTATGTCACCCGTCTACACATACAAGGAGTAAAATGCAACTTTGGCGAATACAACCTGGATAAGGCTATAGTGGACCAATTAATAGAAAAATGCTCATCAAGCAAATTACGCCATGCGTATTTAAAAGAAACTGATTTAACAGTAGAGGAAGCACTTCAAAGAGCATTCATATTTGAATCCACTGAAACACAAGCTAAACAAATAGAAGAGAATGAAAGAGAGCACTCAGATATCCACAAAATTACAACCCATTACAAGCAACAACAACAACAACAACAAGATAACAGTGGGTATAGGAAACTATCCAGGGACAACAACCTATTAAAAACAGTTACAAAATGCTACAGGTGTGATGGCTCCAACCACACACACGGTCAAACAAAATGCCCAGCATTTGGGAAAAAATGTAACTACTGTGGAGTAATAAATCACTTCGAAAAAACATGCTTAAAAAAAAGGAATAGCGGTAAAGGGAAAACGAAGATGTCAGACGGCCACAATTACGTCCAACCAGTGTCAATGAATCCGAATAATTCAGACAGCCAGGCATTCGTTTTTCAGGTGAAACCTATTCATTCGGCAGATAGCAAAATTGTCCATATTGACGACGTACCAGTCAGAATATTAATAGATTCTGGAGCAGACATCAACTTTATCAACAGCAAAACGTTCAAAGAAATCCTTAAAGTACAGCCAAACTTAACATTAAAAGAAACAAATTGTAAACCAAAAGCCTATGGGAATATTCCACTAAGAGGAGAATTTTTCGCAACGCGAACAAATGGTCCCAGAAGAAAAGCCCACAAAGTATTTGTTACAAAGGCATATCAAGGTGGTAACATATTAATTAAGCGGGCCAGTATTGAATTAGGGTTTATCACCACCCCACAGGTGAAATCGATTACAACAAAAAATATCCCGAAATCAACAAAAGAAATTCTAGATCGACACCTACCCTCATTGGAAGGATTAGGAAGAATGAAAAATTTCCAACTTAAAATTAGATTAGACGACAATGTTATACCTGTTGCACAGCCGCCAAGACGGACACCATTTCATATCCAACAAGCAGTAGAGGAAAAAATCAATGAAATGCTAGAAAAGGATATCATCGAAAGAGTGGAAGGACCCACTCCATGGGTCTCGCCGTTAGTAGCAGTACCGAAACCAAACGGAGAAATTAGAATATGTGCCGATTTACGCGTGGCAAATAAAGCAGTGAAACACACCCGCTATCAAATACCAACAGTTGAACAGTTACTGAGTGAAATTGGCAATACAAACGTTTTCACAAAAATCGACCTAAACTCTTATTACCACCAAATAGAACTGGATCCTGAATCTAGAGACATCACTACCTTTTCATGCAACTCCGGAATCTACCGATATAAAGTACTGGTTATGGGCATTACATCCGCAGCCGAAGAAGAGCAACGATTGCTTCAACAAATCCTTCAGAAAATCCCTAACTGCTGCAATGGGACAGACGACATTCTAATCTGGGGCAAAGACACAAGAGAACATAGCAGAACCCTAGATATGGTATTAGGCACATTGAAAGAAAACAACCTCACAATTGCAGAGGACAAAAGTATATTCCATAGTGAAGAAATCGAATTCCATGGTTTCAAAATAAAAAGCAATCAGAAATTTAAAAAACCCTGAAAACGTCCAGGATATACGTAGTTTCTTAGGTCTAATCAATTACCTCGCAAAGTTTATTCCACGACTGGCAACACTCAGCGAACCATTAAAAAGTTAACGCGAGCAAACATGAAATGGCGGTGGACAGAGGAAGAAGAATCTTGTTTTATAGTAGATGCCAGTCCCGTGGGACTAGGAGCAATACTTTGCCAAAACAAACAAGGGATACTCATCCCCATCAGCTATGCATCCAGAACTTTAACCAAAGGTGAACGCCGGTACTGTCAATTAGAAAAAGAAGGCCTAGCAATTGTATGGGCTTGCGAAAAATTCCACTTTTACCTTTATGGAAAGAACTTTCTAATAATGACCGACCATCAAGCATTAACAACTATCTTCAATCCTAAACGTAACCCCTCCACGTGAATTTTGCGATGGATTTTATGTCTACTACAATATGATTATACAATAAAACACATTAACGGTAAAGATAACCTGGTGGACATACTCTCTCGGCAAACTATGGAGTATCAAAAAATAGTCTAACCCGAAGAAGAGATTGCCGAAGGATTTATCAACACGGTTGTAGCTAACAGCATTCCAAAATCAATCACCTTATTGGAAATAATGGAGGAATCTCAGCGGGATCCAACCGTCACAGCAGTGAAAAAGGCAATACAACAAAACAACTGGACCAATAAGTTGACGGAATCCTTTAAACACATGAGGAATGAACTGACAACAAAACAAGGTGTAGTTATATGCAGAGCCAGAATCATCATACCCCAAAACCTACAGAAACGAATCCTGAAATTGGTGCATGAGACACATATGGGGATAATGAAAACAAAAGCCCTGCTTAGAACTAAGGTATGGAGGCCCATTATAGACAAAGACATAGAGGCTGCCATAAATGGATGTATCCCGTGCACAACATTAGACTCGAAGGGAAACCACTGTCCAATGCATATGGCTGAAATGAAAGGCCCCTGGGAAATACTCCACATAGACATCTGTGGGCCTTTCCCTAATGGGGATTATGTAATCGGAATAATCAATACGGGATCAAGATGGCCTGAGGCATTTGTTACCAAATCCACCAGGGCTGATACAATCATATCGACAATCCAAAGGTGTTTCTATACACATGGCATTCCAGCGATTATCGTTTCAGATAATGGACCCAGTTCATATCCTCAGAGTTTAAGCGCTTCTGCAAAGAATGGGGTATCCAGCACCGAAAGGTAACCCCTTATCATCCCCAAGCTAATGGAGAGATCGAGCGGTTCTTCGCAACCATGTTGAAAGCCATTCAGGCGATGAACACAGAAGGAAAGGACTGGAGAAAACATCTAGGAAAATTCCTAATGTATTACCGAAATAGTCCACATGCCATTATGGGAGAAACTCCAGCTAAGCTACTCATGGGTAGGGAAGTAAACATCACCATACCAGGATTACAAAAGAGGCCTGAAAACCAAGCTTGGAGAACAGCACGGCAAAAAGACTAAAAAGGAAAAGACAGATTGAAAGATCACACAGATCAGAAAAATAAAGCTAAACAAACTAACATAGAACCCGGAGATGTCATACTACTTAAACAAAGTAAACACAAGCTAACGCCAATTTACCACCCAACACCATGGAGAGTAAAAGAACGCAGAGGTGAATCTGCAATTATAACGCGAGGTAACAAACTTATTTTACGACACACATCACAAATGAAAAGAATCCCTGAAGACAGGACTTGCCAACAACCAAGGGATGACGACTTCCCTTTCAACGACAACCTTGGGGGGCAAAAAAATATAGAACATGAGAGTGAAAGTGAGGACGAGGAGAAGGAAGAAGCAGATATCCCTATAACCCTAAGACGAACAAAACGCCATATGAGAAAACCCAGAAGGTATGCAAGCAGCAGTTCGGAAGATGAGGGAAACAATCTGTATACAAAGGAGGGAGCAGATGTGATGTCCGTGCGAGTATAAATAGAACCTGCTCGGTTGAGGTGGGAACTCTTCAGTAGACAGCAAATAAACTTATCAATTTTTAGAGTATCAGATCCTTCTTTCGCTCACTATAGCATCAATTGCCAACTCTGCTTGTTAGGTTTTTGGTCTAGAATCTTTGTAAACTTGCAGTTACAACTGTCCCCAATTAAGTTTATTATTTCTTCACGGTCAGATCTGTTTTTTACCTTGCACAATCTACTATTTCCAACTTTGACTCTTGACAGTTTTTCAGATTCAGAATCTTTCTTGCCTGGCACCTATGGCTGTCCCCATGTAAGCTTATCAATTTTGAGCATCAGATCCTTCTTTAGCTCACTATAGCCACGATCTGCAACTCCACTTGGCAGTTTTTTTTTTTCAGATCCAGAACCTCTGTTAAATTTTTAAATTTATAACTTTCTCTAGCTTGAGTCAGTTAATTTTCTTCATAACGCTATTTCATTTTTCATATTCAGATCTTTCTATAGTTTGCATTAACCACAGTCCCTAATTAGTCTTGCCAATATTCAAATTCTTATAATCTCTTTAGCTTAAGTCACCTACCTACACCCGTCCTGAATCTTTCTTTCTCCAATATTTGTGGTATCCATTCCAACTTCTGCAGTGTAGAATCTTTTCTCCTGGAAACGTCACCAGATATCTTTGTCCTCCCTCTGTAAAACCAACTTGAATTCTTCTCTAGCAACCAATGAATTCTTGGTTTCAGGATATCTTCCCCTTTGCCAAAAAGATTCCAGCATTCACATGCATGGCCTTGGTGTTTTCATCTGGGATAATTTTCCAATGGCCAGGGAATTGTCTCTCAAGGCCACTGACTACTCTTTCTGTTTTTCACTACTAAACTTTGTCGGCTATCTCTTTTTCATTTATTGCTCCCTGTCTTCCCAAGACTGCTGCATATTAGATACAACAGCTGACAGTATAGAAAAGGCAATTACTCTCCATTCACCTGCATACATCTTTGTTTTCATTAACGTTAATGCTCACCATGACACATGGTTGAAACATTCTAAAGGTACTGATGTTGCCGGTATAGAGACATTAAATTTTTCCATTGCACAGTCCTCCCTCATTCAAATCATAGACTTCCCTACTCGTTTCCTTAGCCAAACTGAGCAACATGCTCCTCCTCTATTGGATCTATTTCTTACCTCTTCTCGTCACTCTTGCCAAGCTTCACAATACTGCTTTCTTGCTAACTTGGATCACTTTGTGGTAGTTATTGATATCTCCTTCCAAGCATCCATTAAACAGGAACACCCTATCCTTAAGACCTCTTTCCGGTACTAGCACACTGATTGGGACTCCTTCCAGCATTTTCTTTGTGACATCCCATGAATTGACATCTTCAACCTCCTCCCGCCAATTCAAAATTGTGCCACTGAAGTTTATTCTTGGGTCAAAGCCTGCATGGACACTTTCATCCCTTCTCGGAAATACCAAGTAAAACTGTAATCCTCTCCATGGTTCACACCATCATGCTTGACCACCATAGCACACAGGAACAATTATTTCCAGCTATACCAGCATGACAGTTCTCATCATAACAGGTGTCTATTTACTACTGCTCGTAACAAATATAAGCAGGTTCTCAAAGAAGTTAAGTCCTTGTTTGCTGAGAGGACGAGTTACCACATAGCCTCTAAAAACTGTCATCTCTGTAATAGGATACTAAATAAGTGCAAGTACTCTTTCCTCTCTCTTCAATTGCTTTGAGGTGTTATCATCCTCTGCTAATAATGCTTTGTCCATAAATTTTCCTCAAACTCTACTCTTGACTGATCTGGAGTATCCCTGCCTGATTTCCCACTTAGAACTGATTCTCTGTTGAGTGATATATATATAACCTCTTCTGTGCTTTCTGCTATTATCTCTGACTTTGATCCCCACAAAGCATGTGAACCTGATGGCACCCCTGTAATAGTCATTAAGGTGTGTGCTCCTGGAATAGTTGCTATTCTCTCTAAACTGTATAATAAATGCCTCACTGCTTTTCTGCTTGCTGGAAGCCATCGTCTGTTGTTCCAGTTTTTAATAACTCTGGTGAACCATCTGACCCATCCAGCTATCGACCTATTAGCTTTCTGTCTCTTTTTGGGAAACTCCAAGACACTTTAATCAATACTGAATTGATTTGTCATCTCTCATCACAGTGCCTTTTCTCAGACAAGCAATACATCCTTTCGTACTAACGTGGATGTCCCCCAGGGCTTCATCCTTGGTCCTACACTGTTTTTAATCTTCATTAATGACCTTCCTGATGACATGAGCTCTCAGCTTGGCATCTATGCTGATGACACAATTTACTCCTGCCTCATTAGTAAGGCTGGCCAGTCAGACAAGCTCAAAATGGCAGCCAATGGACAAAATGACCTCAAGACAACCTCAAGACCATTGTTAACTGGGTCAAGATGGCTTGTCAATTTTAACACCTCTAAGGATAAACTTCTCTCCATTAATCATCTGAGAGACCCCTCTCTGCCTTCCATCAGCATGGTTGATACTATCTGCCAACAAAGTGACTCATTGTGCCTTCTCAGGCTAACATTCTCAGTTGACATGAAGTGGAAAGACCATATTGAATCCATTGCTAGGTCAGCTGCTAAGTTGGTTCACTGTGTTGGGCGAGACAATTTTTCCCTTCAGAATCTATCTTACATATCTGTAAGTCTACCATTCATCCATGCTTAGAATATTGCTGTCATATATGGTCTGGTGCCCCTGTTATTTACCTGTAGCTCATTAATAAGATTAAAAAAGAATCAGCAATATTATTGGTCCTGATCTGGCAGCTATGATACCTAGACTGTATGAATTTATTTGCAATACTAGAGTGCCATTGAGATCTCATCAGTTTACAGTTGATCTAGCTTTTGGTGTAACCATAAATTCTATGCTAACAGTTTCTTATCTTGAACTTCTCACTTGTAGAACTCATTGCTTTCCAACCAACTTTAATGTGCAAAAATTTAAATGCAATGTCAATTGCTATCTACTGTCTTTTTGATTTTTCTTTTCTCTTTCTCCTAATTACTAATGTTTCTGTTCCTAATTCCCCCACACCCTGTGACCCCTTGTGTACTAGTGGCTGTACTGCCTTGCTTAGGGTGATACCGATTTAAAAAAAAATAAAATAAATAAAATCAGCTACAATCAGCTTGCCAAATATTCATATTCATGTTCTTTAGTATCTGTCTATATTTCTGAGATGAGGTATTATGTACACTATTCACATTACACTGTGCCATGTGTCCTCAAGGACACATGTCACAGTTGATAAAGGCATTGTAAATCCAATGACAGGACCCAAAATTGTGAGTTCAATACATGGTTAAGGCGGTGGAGAACTTGAAGAGGGGAATTAACAGGAGATAACTGATAACTGACATCTATGGCACATGGAACTAGAACAGTCTACCACAGCGAGCAAAATAAAGGGTTCAGTTCAACATTCCAACCACCTGAAGAAGGCTGGAGCATACAACGGTCAAAACGTTGTGATAAATATGGCAACAAAGATGAGGACAATAGTCCGAATAATGTAAATAGTGTCATGTTCTTTAGCTTATAGCAATAGCTTTTCCTTAAATATGCAGGCCAATCTTTCATATTCAGATCTTTTTATAGTTCACATTGGCTATAGTGCCCAATTGACAATTTTCTCCATTTACTTTTATCATTACCAACTACAATACCCATCTAGGCTGTCCAATTTTTCACATTCCATTTTTGTCTGTGCTAGTTAAAGTTCCAACTTCATATCTTCCTTTAGGTTACAGCAGCTGCTGTTGCAAATTCATGTTGCTAATCTTCAGATTCATGTGTTTTACTTGCACCCACAACTGTCCACAAATTCTTAGCTTGCAAAACTTACTGTCTCCAATTTGGCTTATCAATTTTTCAGATTCAGAAAAATTGTAATAGCTTGTAGGATGGCTAATTTTATTGATTTGCAGATATTTTAGTTTGAATTAGTTACTGTCTCCAATTTAGTTTAACATTTTTTCAGGTTCAGATCTTCATTTGGTTTTTAGCAGGTTCTGTTCCCAAATCAGCTTGCTAATCTTTTAGTTTCTGCCATGTACTGCCCCCAAATAGATGTCTAAATTTTTTAGGTTAGGATTTTTTATGTTTTTATCAGTTACTTTTCCCAAATAGACTTGCCAATTTTTTTCAGTTCAGTTTCTTCTTTAGCCAATACCAGATAGTTTTGAAGTCAGCCTGCTAATTTTTTATATTCAGATTATTCTTTGGCTTTCACTAACTTGTGTTTTCCTAACTTATTTTTCCAATTTCTAGATTCAGATTTTCTTTAGTTTAAATCAGATATTGTACTCAATTAATCTTGTAAATCTTTCATATTTGAATAGTTCTTTAGGTTGCAGTTGTTTTCCCTTTTATACCTTTTATGTTGCAGCAGTTGCTTTACCCAAGTTGACAATTTTTCCGGTTCAGATCTGCCTTTAGCCTGCACCATCTACTGTTCACAACTAAACTCTTGAAACCTTTCTTTTCCTTTTGCCAATTCAGATATTTAGCTTATGCTATCTTCTGTTCACAACTAATCTAAGCAGACTTGCCAATCTTTTACTTTCAGTTCTTTTAGGTTGCAGCATTTGTTTTTCCAAAGTTGGCCTGACGATTTTTCAGTTTCACATCCTCGTTTAAATTGCATTATCTACAGTCCACAAGTAGCATTTTCAACTCTTCCTTTTCTTTTCACCAGTTTCTCAGATTCATATTTTTAGTCTAAACCATTTATTGTTAACAAGTAGTCTTTTTCAAAATCTTTCTTTTTCTTGTGCCAAGTATTTGCCAGTTCCTCAGATTCAGATCTCTAGCTTGTACCAATCACTGCCCCTAAATTGGTTTTCCACTGTTTCTTTTTATTCCTTTTTGTCCACCCTTGCTTTATTTGGTTTCAATTTTCTGGATTGTCTTTCTTTTCCTGTTTGTATGCCTCTGCTCTCTTTACTGTTTTCCTCTTGTCTGCCTGTGTCTTATGGCTGACATCACATTCAAGTTTGTTAACTCACTGGTTGCTGTAAAATTAAGGTCATACTCAGAGGAATCATAACTGGTATTTGCTGATCCTAACAACTACTTTTCCCAGGTTAATGTTGCACTTATTTCATACTGTCATTATTCAGCCTGTGTAGTTTCTGTATGGCATATAACTTGACCCTTTCAAATTCCTGATTGTAAGTCTTGTCCAGGAATGGCTTGTAAATTTTAACACCTTCAAAGTAAAACTGCTATCTTTTAATCACCATAGAGAACCTTTTTGCCTTCCATCATCATGGCTGATGCTAAACTCCAGCAGAGTAAACTCATTGTGCCTTCTTGGACTCGTTTTCTACTGACAGGAAGTGGAACAATTTTATTGAATCAATTGTTAGGGTCTGCTGCTAGAAAATTTGGTTCACTGTGTTGTGCTAGACAATTTTTCTTGTCAGAATCCATCTTAGACATTTATGAATCTACTATTCCTGCATAAATTGAATATTGCTGTCATATCTGGTCTGCTGCTCCTGTTATATATCTCGAGATTCTTGATAATGATTAAAACAAAAAAAGATATTTCCCCATGTGAACATCAGAATAAGAACAATCTACCTTCATGAATTGATTCGTTTGGTTTGACAAATACCTGTAGAAGTCTGGCAGGTACAATGTCGGATCATTGTGAGTGTAATAATCAAGATGGGGATATTAATCTGAATAGATTATAGTCTTGCAATTAACTATTTTTGATAAACAACTGTTATTATATGTTGATTCGCTCAGACTAGTATCCTCACCTTGATTGTTATCATCACATTTTGTTCTTTGTAGTTGGTAACCTTCCAACAAGTTTCAATCCAAACCTTTTATTCAATCCACAAAGATAAATTTTGATGCTCAAGAATTCTTTCTAGATTCATCCTTTTCATGTTGCTTGTCTCGTTTACAAAAATGCCACTATGTAACTTTTTCTCCCTACCTAAAACAGGGATTGAACTCATAACTGACTAAGTAACTGAATCTGCTTAACCTAAGCTTTTATCCACTAGCCTATGTGTTCCTTAGGTGTCACTTATCTGCCTTTTTATCTAAAGTAGATTCCCTGAGTAAATGATAAATCCAACTTCATTTTTTTAGAGTTTGAAGCTGGTGCCATAAATATTTTAATAACTAATGTCAAAACAATAAACTCAATGTGTGTCAGATTTATATAGAGAGATTTAAATCTTCATTCATAGAGAATGCATGGATAGCATACAGATATCCAAAAGAACTTGTATATTTGCTCCACAAAAAAAATAAAATAAAATAAATTGTTTACTTAGCCTTAATGAATCAATGAACTGTTAATTTTTTCTTGTTTGTGAAACATTTTAATAATTTTAATAACTAAAGATTCTTGTTTGCAGTCTGTTAAAATTTTACTTTATCAAGATTCAGCAGATTAAAGATTAAATGAACATGCCACCTTCATTTATGACCATGTCACTTATACTTTCTGTACAGACTCAATTTATAGAAAACCATATATAAAGGAATATTGAAAACATTAGGTGCACATTACAACTAATATTATTCTAGATTGAAACAAATATAATAATTAGCATTTATAAACTTAATCCAAATCTAGTAATAATCATTGAAATCTAGTAATAGAAACTGAATGCAACGATGCTTATATAAGTTGGCTGAATTAAGTTCACTGCGAGTTGTGTCTGCTCATCAATCTGATATACAAAAAAAGCTTGACAAACAAGTTTTTTTATTGCTGTAACCAACTTAGATTTCGATTTGGAAGTTCTGCCACACCCCTTTTGTTTGCTTGCTGCAATACACTTCCTCAATGATTAAAATGACTGTATATCAAAATTGGGTTGTATAAGTTTTCAATTTGAAACTAACTTGATTCTGTTTGAAAAGAAATAAGAACATTGTTTTTTTCTGCACAAATAGTTTTAATCTTTATCTCTATCTATAAAAGGCAGGATGTGTGTGTGCATGTGTGTGTGTGTGTGTGTGTGTAACAAATGCACAGCCGCAATTTTTGACAGATTTGCACCAAAATTTACATGCACATGCTCCAAGTTAGTGAGAAGGCCAAGACCAACTTTGCATTTCCCAACTCCCATTGATAATGGAAATAATCGATTTTCATGCTTCTATGGCAGTTTTCATGTAGTTTGCGGCCATTTTCTACTGGCCAGAGTGAGAGCCTATAGCTGGCTGCCATGAATAGGCAAGAAGATTTTATTGGCCAGTGTGAGAGCCAACAGCTGACTGACACTAATGTTAACTAGCATGCAAAAAAAATCGATAGCTGCATTTGTCACAAGTGGGAAAAATTTAAATCTGCATGGCACTTTACTCCAATTGGCTCATTCGCTTGCTTAAACTCAATGTTGATTCTGAATCCATAGAACTGGGTTGGGTGTGAAAAAATATTTGTTGTTAACATTCTTTTTTCATTCGGTTTTTCCAGTTATGAATCCTTTTTTAAAGATGATCGTTTTGTGTTCATTTTGTTTAGTTCTTTTTTCTTAACAGATTTAATGTTTAGTATAGAGCTTAGAAAAAGTTTGCAGTGTGAGATAGGCAAGAAGTAAGGCATGTAGCAACATCAGCACGGCAAAGGGAACTCCTTTAAAGGCAAGGAAGGGCAAAAATATTTTAAGTCAAGTGATAGCGATTGCTGTATGAGTCGTACGATTTTTGAATCAAGCACGGGCAACGCCGGGCCATGCTGCTAGTTACTAATATAATCGAACTAAAACTAAGGAATAGTGAGAACAAGCATAAATACACATTCTGACTTAGCATTCACTCTACTTAGATTACACACTGAAATCTATATGCATATTATTCAGTCTCATAGAAATTTCCAGAAATACATTTTTTATATATGAATTTCTCAGAAATACTATGTGAATGTCTTCCATTTTTTAAAATATTTTACTTGTAATTTTCTTGAAATTCTACTTGTTTATATGATTTTCTATAATTTGAGCAAAACAGAAAAAAGATGAAAGAAACTGTAAAATGTTAATAATTAGAAGGAATATGTTTATTGCTATTAAGTCATCAGCCAAATTAAATTGATTTAAAATGTTTGCTAACAGGATTTGTGTCTGAGTTTAAAATAAGGTTTGCTTGTAATTCTGTTTTCTCCCCTTGGATTATGAAATGGAAATCAAAATGATTGCAGAATAGATTATCATTCATTTCTTTTCTACTCTACCAATTATTTATTTAATATTACTGGCATTCCTTCAAAAAGATCAAAGGCTGAAAGATGGCAGAATCAGCTTTTAATAAATTAAATGAAACCCAACCCAGGAAAATTAATTGACTCAAAATCTGTACACAGTCAATTTAATTTCTAACCAGTGAATTTCCTTTTTTTTTCTTTTTTTTTTTTTTTGTAAAGTACTTATCCGTGTCAAGATTAAAATAGATATTCTCTACAGATTTGAATATTCTTGGCCCACTTTCTCATATTTAGAGAATATAGAAATGATTCTATGATTTCCCACAGCTGCCGTTATGAATTTGAATTAAAAAAGAAATATTATTTATTAAATTTTGATGTATATGTATTTGAATTAATAAAAGATGTAGGCCTGAAATATGAAGGTGCTGAAAAGTTTTTCACTTTAGCAAAATGAAATTGCAAAATAAATTCTGATGTTTGTTAATTTGGTCAGATTGTGGGATGTGATCTTTTCAGCACCTCATCTTCATTTTTCACTCGTATTTCTCTTGCATTTTAGTTCACTTCCCAGATTGTCATTTGATGATTGTTAAGTAAACAATGTCGATTGGACATCATCACCATCAATAATTTACACTAAAAAAAAAATGAAATTAAGATGTAAGAAAAATAAGAAATGTTGACAAGACTTTGTCTCTGATATTTCAATAAAATTCTAACTAACATTATGTCTATTCTTAGAAATCCTGTCAGTTTATACAATCATTTTTGTTTCTGTCTTCAGTTAACTGTTGTCCATTTCCACCATTGGAGAGAGGGAAACTTACCAGCCAACTCAAAATGTGTCTCCTGTAAAAAGACATGTTGGTCATCTGAGTGCCTGGCAGGCATGCGGTGTGAATGGTGTGGGGTCACGGTAAGTCTTTCTTCCATTTTTTTTTTCGATTATACAGCTTTTAAGAAGACGCAATACTTTTTTTGTTAATGACCAGTTTCAATTGTCTTGTTTAAATAGGGTTATTTCAGTTTTATATTTTCATTGGCCGTAAGCCTCCTTGTAATTTTCAATTAATAACAAAATTTCTGATTCTCTATAATATAAATGTTTGCCATTTCTGTGAATCTATAATCTTTCCTATAAACTTGTAAAGATTTTTAGCAAACACGATATCAAGTTTTAAAGCTTAGTCAAGTGTTGTTTTAAAGTCTCTTGCTTATTAGAACTCTCTTTGAACTGGGGATGAGGCAGTAATAGAAGAGAGACTGCTTTTGAATTAAATTAATTTATTTTTCTTTCCTGGCTAGGCTCATGCCACCTGCTATAAACATTTGCCAGAAGAATGTAATTTTGGCAGTTTACGGGAGATTATGCTACCCTCCAGCTGCCTCACCATCCCAAGAATGGATGTGAGCATGGAAACTCTGCTGGGACTCAATAATAAGAAAGCAAGTAAGTAAACAACTTTTGAACAACAATTTCTAATCTCTCTACCCAGTGACTTTGAATATTATTGTAAAGTTCTTTCAATTTATGCTCTCTCATCACAAGACCTTTTCTCAGACAAGCAATATGGCTTTCATTTCTCCAGATCACTGCTGATGTACTGTCGATAATTGCAAAAAGAAACTATCATGCTCTAGATAAAATGGTGAAGCCTGGACTGTAGCTTTGGACATCTCAAAAGCTTTCAAAACTGTTTGGCATACAGGTCTTCTCCACAAAATGAAAAGTTATGGTGTCTCCAGACAAATTTTTGAACTGGTCCAGTCTTTCCTATCAAAACATAAAATGAAAGTTATCCTGAATGACCACTCAGCTAGATCCTTTTATACTAAAGACCTTCCCAATGACCTCAGCTCTCAACTTACTATCTATGCTGATGACACAACAATTTACTCCTGTCTCGATTGTAAGTCAGATCAGTTCGAAAAGGTCAAAATAGCAGATAATGTTAAAAACAAACATCATTCTGTTAACTGGGGCAAAAGATGGCTTGTTAATTTTACCACCTCCAAAACTAAACTGTGTTACAGTTTTTTGGGTACCCTATATACTAGTGAGCCAACCAAAATGAGCTGACTCATTTTATAGTTCGCCAATAGAAGGTTAACCAATCAGAAGACTTAAAATATTCAATCCGACGTGTATAAAGGCGGCAATTTTGTTTTCTTTCCGAATATCCACTGCCGACCTCTGATACCGATGACCAGAAGAACTATTGAACTACGCTCGGCTACTTTCTCCGAATATTCACTGCCAACCTCTGATATGGAAGACCTTAAGAATTATTAAACAGCTGCTACTAGATATTGGTGTTGTTTCATTGAACAAATTACTTACTACGTTGGATTCTACATTCTGACTACGGTGAACATGTATAACAAACTGCTCTCCATTAATCCCCCTCTGCCTTCCATCAGTATGGCTGATGCTAACCTCCAGGAAAGTGACTTGTTACACCTTCTCAGGCTAACATTCTCAGCTGACATGAGGTGGAAAGACTATATTGAATCCATTGCTTAATCAGCTGCTAAGAAAGTTGGTTCACTGTGTCCTGTAAGATAATTTTTCTCTCCAATATCTATCCTACATATCTATGTCTACCATTCATCCATACTTAGAATATTGCTGCCACATGTGGCCTAGTGGCCTAGGTATTTATCTAGAGCTCTTTCATAAACTCCAAAGAAGAATCTGCAGTAATGTTGGTCCTGATCTGGCAGCTCGGCTTCATTCACTTTCCCACGACCATAAGGTTGTCTCCCTGTGCGTTTTCTATAAATACTTTCATGGTAATTGTTCAGATGAGCTCTTTGCTATGGCACCTAGACGTTTTGAATTTAAGTGCAGCACTAGACTAGGTGTTGAGATCCCATCAATTTACAATTGAGTTGGCTAGATGTAACTGTAAATTCTATGCTAATAGTTTCTTTTCTCACACTTCTCACTTGTGGAACTCCCTTCCGGCTCCATGTTTTCCAGCCAACTTTAATCTTTAAAAATTTAAATGTAATCTCAATTGCTATCTACTGTCCTGATTACTCTTTTTGTTCCCACTCATTAGTAATGTTTCTGTTTCTAAATCTTTCTCACCTAACAACCCCTTGTGTCTTAGTGGCTTTACTCTCTTGCATAGGTTGGACACAATAAAAAAAATGCTCAGTTGATCTTTCCTTAGTTTCTTAATTAAATCACCTTTTATTTCAAATGCGTACATAAAAGTCATTAGGTGTTATTCATACAAGCAATGGAGAAGACCATATCAATAGAATTTGCTACATTAGCAATTCTGTGTGTATGTGGGAACAAAAACTTTCTCAAGATCTTTACATGTGTTTCTTTATTTTAATTCAAATTGAGTCAGCAAAAAACCTGTTAATAAGTGAGCCATGACACTAACCTCTTTATGGTCAAGAATTAATTACTTGTTAGAATATTTGTTTGTACTTATTCTATCTTCAGATTTATTGCTTTCTTTGTAAATTGAGTTTCTTAATCTTTTCCAAGATATCAATTATAATTTCAAATACTTACTTTTGTAAAACTGTTAAGTTAGGAAGGAACTGGTTGCTGTTAATGGTGGCAAATAGTGAAATGCAAAAGAAAAATAGAAGCAAATCAGAACATATATATTCATATTTTTTTTATTTATTCTTTTCAGTATCCCTCAATGCACTCATTTATCCCCTTTTTGTAAACCTGTTAAATATTTATTCAAATCATTTGATTGACCAATATGGACTCAGCTAGAAAGAACAGAACAGTCTTCCATTTTTTATTGTATATTTATATAAACTCATTATTTAAGACCAACTTTAGTTTTAGATTCTTTTTATAACCTTCTAAATATGGATTGTGTTTAGATACAAATGGAGTTAAATGATTACATGTAAGTGTGCCCCCACTATAAGTCATTAAAATATTGTATCAATTTCAAATTTATTGTCTCAGCAAAAAAGTACTGTTTATTTTTCTGACAAGAAACTAGTCCGTGTAATTATAAACTAATCTACTTTAATTAGGTTGCATAATTTGCAAACTGCAGCTCTCGGAAAGGGATTATTAGAAGATGGTAACTTTGGAACAAATTCTGGAAAGATATTGAATTTAGGCAAAAAGAAAACAACAACTGTTGATGTTCCTCTGCTGAATTATTAGACAAAGTAAACAAATGTTGCATTAGAAACCAGTTTCTGTGAGAAAATACTGTCAGGCCTTCATATTCCTACATTCAGAAAAGCAAGCAAGGATCTGTTAAGTGCTAATAACATTTATTAAAAAGGAACACTGTATGGTCGGTCCTAGTGAAAGCCAAAACGCTGCAACAAATGCTATCTCAAATGAAAAGTGGCTACTATTTATCTTACACAGTATATTATTATTAATATTTTTCATGATCAAACATAGGAAATCTTTTCTAGGTAGATAAAATATGTAGTAGTCTTGTAGGAAACTTTCAAAAATAAACTAGTTATCAAATCTTTAAGCTTTATTATCAAAGATGATACATAGTATTATTCTCTGATCTCAGATACCATCAATTTGTATCCTCTACAAGAAAATTAAAAGTCCTCTAAAAAAAATTGAATATATGAATATTAGACAGCTAGAAGTTGTGATATTTTTTTCCTTGAGGAGAAAACATTTGGGTATTTTGTTAATGCAACAAACTAAATACCATCCAAGTGTATAAAGCCTCATATATGAGATTTACTGAAAACAGGTTTTACCTTTCAAATTACTAAAAGTTTTTTTATTTCTTTATATTGTTTTTTAAGATTTATTTTCCTACCTTGGTTAAAAATGATTTCCACATAATTTCATTAATTCTAAAGCTTTGAGGAAATACATTAATATTCAAATTTTCTTTGAACATTACAATACTATATTTTCTTGCCGTGGTCATGTTTCAACTAATCTATTCTTCAGCCATTCTCATGTTAAAGAGTCTGTTAGAAAAGAGAAAAAAGTATTTATTCAAGTAATAAATGCTTACTAATGCAGTTGATATGTTGACAAAAAGTTTTTTGCCAACATTTTCTGTAGAAATGATTTTTCCTTTCATCTTAAAGACTTGAAAGAAGAATGAATTATTAACAAAATGAAGAAAAACACTGAGTTCAATTATACAATCAAAATTTGGAGGGAAGATATTGAAATCCAAATGTACTGGTAACTTCCAGGTCTGTTTTCACCTAACAAGATTCTCACACAGATAAATTCAGTCCCTTTGACTTAGTTGCATGTTTGTTGTATAAGAAAGTCATTTTTTCATGTGTGTACTGAATGAAATCGTGTGCAATATATTTTTCATTCAGTAATCACTATTAAATCATGAAATCACTACAAATTCTCAACAACAGGTATATTTTCTCTGAAGGGATCAAAATCCGTACAAGACATAATGTCGCCAAAAGACATCATTTAAGCGTCTTTCTCTCTTGCTGAACAAATGTAAAGGGAGAGGGAATGCAAATAGGATGGAGCAAATTCTCATCACCAGGCGTCTTTTTCTGAATTGATCAGCCATCCTCTCATCAAAAACCTACAGAATGGACTGACATGGTCATCAAATTCATAAATATGTCACACCAGTATTTCAATATATGTGTCATGTTACAATAAAATTGTTAAGTGTGACAGTAAATCTGCTAATGAAAAATGTCAATGAATTTTAAAATTTACCCATGGAATGATCAGACATTTGTGGCAGCAGTTGATGTTGACTGTTGTGCAGCAGTAAACATATTAATTACATGAATATAGATGTACTATTCAAAATATAAATAAATGTAATTTTTCCAACCACTTTTCAAAATATCTTCTTCAGTGAAAGCCTACGTTCACAGTAAACTATTGACAGTCTTTTGTGATAGATTTCATTAATCATTGAACAACAATTATGTGAACATTATTCTGTTGATTTGCACCCATTGATCTTTTGCTTCTTCATTCCTGACACATATTTGTAGCAAGTATTGTTGCCTCTTTACTGAACTCTAATACTTGAGTTCATAAATGGAAAAAATAATTCACTGTTTAAACAATGATAAATAAAAAAATTAAAACTTTAGATTTATGTTTTAACAAAATATTTTGATGAGATTGTTACAAAGCATATATCTACATTTCATTCAAAAATAAATACCTCATAAAATTGTAATTATTTACATGTAACTAAAGGGAATGAATATGATAAACTCCTGGCTAGTTTAGATGTTAAATCCCCTTATACCTATGTCTCTGTTAACAAATGCTTAAATATTTTCAAGAAGAATCTAACACAATCCAAAATAAACCTCTCCTACCAATAGCTAAAAATATAAATGTACCAACTCATCACAAACCAATGCTATTTCACTTTTAACATCAATTTGCAAAAACAAAACTTCCGATTACTGATGGGTTTGCCTCTTAATGAAATTCTGGCTTTCTTAGAGTTTCCTGAATCTGGTAGTTTCCAAAGTATTTTACCTAAACGACCGATATATTTCCAATATATATTGATGACGCTCAATTAATATATCTCTGCAAAACAAATTACCTGACCTTGTAGATAAACTAAACAAAGTCGAACATACAATATAGTTTACTTATGGAACAGAAACAGACAACACATTACCTTTCTTCGGTATCTAGTTAAAGAGAACTGATAATTTCTATCACAAATCAACAAATAAAAATGACCTAATAAATTTCTGTTCTTGCCATAACAACAAAATAAAATCCAGAATAATTATTGCACTCTGAATTTGTAGCCCTCAATATTTACATAATGAAAAGAAATACATTGAAAATACTTTTAAACTCCTCTGATATCCTAATTGTTTCATATTTTATGGGGAAACAGGTTAGTCAAATATTTAAAAGTAAAAGAATGGACCATCCAAGAAAATTGAACAAAATGAGATATATTACTCTACCTACCAACATTATTACAACTACAATTGAAAAGAATTTATCATACCATAAAATTTGTTACAACTATTTCCAAAACAATAAAAGACTTAATAGGAAACCAAATAATAATACTAAGCTAAAACTTGAAGGAGGAATTTGCCCTATGACCTGTAATGACTGCCACAAGGAATACACAGGAGAAAATTCTAGAAATTTAAATAAAAGATTATCTGAACACAAAAGGGGTCTTTTACAAAACAACCCACTAAATGCATTAGTTGTTTATTGTAATGAGTCTGGCCATAATTTTGATTTTAGAAATGCTACTTTCTCTTTTAATTAAGAGAAAATTTTCAGGAATTTAAATAAAAGATTATATGGACATAAAAGGGATCTTTTACAAAGCAACACACTCTGTGCATTAGTCACTCCCTGGAATGAGTCTGGCCATAATTTTGATTTGAAAGTGAAAGCAACATAGTAAGACAAAATTCTAAAGAAAGTGCTTTGGTCATTAGATCATCCATGGTAAATTAGTGTCCAACTTCTTATAGTTCACCTTTCTTGGTAGATCTTCTATTATCGCAATGTGGAATACTTAATAAGAAAGATGATAAAAACAAGCATGAGGAAAGAATGAAATTGGATAGACTACATGTTCACATATCTAAAAGAAAAAAATTAAAATGAAAAAATTTTAAATTTTGTGTTCTAACATCTCCACATATATCCTCTTCTCTGGCTTTTTGCACAGATTCTGTATCTTTATCTCTCTAATCAAGCCAAGAAATGCTTGACTTAAATCCATCAACTATACATGACATTCCACTTATTCACTCCCAACACTTAGCACATTATTTACACTATTTATATGCAGACTATTGTCTTCATCTTTGTTGTTATTATGTTTCACTCATTGTGCCCTCCAGCCTTCATCAGGTATATGCCGATCTGGATAAAACCTACACAGAATTTCAAACTGAACCCTTTATTTAATCTATAAGGATAGACTGCCCATGTTCTTATTTTTAGTATGGCTCAGTTTACTGTCTATATTTCTGAGATGAGGTATTACATTATTCTTCAGGTGGTTGGAATGTCGAACTGAACTGGGTTAGACTGTTTAATGGATGTCAGTTATCTCCTGTTAATTTTTCCCTCTGAAAGTTCTCCACTGCCTTAACCAGGTATTGAACTCACACTCTTTGGGTCCTATCACTGGATCTAACTAACGCTTTTATCCATGTGCCATGTGTCCCTGAATTTCTGGGTATTATAAACCTAATGTCTTCAGCAACTATTTTTACCAGAGCTCATATTGCAAATTTGTTGTTATTATCGCTTTTCTCTGGCACTCCTTATTACTGGTTCCCATATTGTATTAATTTCTATGCTTGGTTGGCTCAGGAGATTTTTGTGGCCTAGCATATGTGCTGATTCCTTCAGTTTACGAATTTTCAAATGGTGTTATTTGTCTATGATCTCAACCTGATCCTACAGAGTACGGTGATCTCCCTTCTCTCTCCATTTGTGGTCAACCATGCCTGATTTTTTCACTTCCCCTCGTGTTACAGCTTTCTGGTGTTCTTGAAGCCTCACCTTAAGGGGAAGGCCTGTCTTTCCTTTATATTTCTTTCTGCAGCTGCACAGGATAGCATACACACAGTCTTTAGTCATGTCCTCCTCTATGGAGGGTCTTACTCTGGAGAGATATCTGCGAAGTATCGTCAAGCTTTTGAAGGTTGTCCTGATGTTATATGGACCGCAGATCCTTTGTATTTTCTCTGATAACCCCTTCACATAAGGCAGGCAGACTGTTTTCTGAATGTTGTTGTCCTCCTCCTCCTCTTGTACCCACCTAACCCAATTTTTGGGGGGTGCTGCCATGTACCCAGGGTAGTTGTTATGTAGGGTACTACTTACACTGACCAATTCTTTATCTAATGTCTCTGGGTCGCCACTTATGACTTTTTATTGGTGTTGTAAGCAGCGAATGATCCATTTCTTTACGCTGTATGGATGGTGGGAGTTGAAATTGAGGTACTGTCCGGTGAATGTCGGCTTACAGTATACGGATGTCTTGAACCCATGCTCTGTTTAAGATATTAGAACATCCAGGAATGGGAGTGTGTTGTTACTATCTTTCTCCATTGTGAACTGTATCGAAGGTCTTATTGACTTCACATGGTCCAGTAGAACTTGAACATCTTCCTGGTGTGGCCAGAGTATGAAGGCGTCATCTATGTACCTTAACCATAGAGTTGGTTTTAGAGATATAGATTCTAATGGCATTTCCTCAAAGTATTCCATGTATATATTCACCATTGCTGGTGATAATGGCGAGCCCATTGCTAAGCCCTCATCCTGTCAATATATATGTGATCCCATTCCAAAGTGTGTTGTTTGTGTACTGAAAGTCAACATCTCCATCAGATTATCTATTGGAATACTGGTCCGTTCTTCTAGGGATGAGTCAGAATCAATCTGTCTCTGACTACTGAGAGTGCCTCCTCCGTGGGTACCTTGGTGAACAAACTCACCACGTCCAAGCTCACCATCTGGTTGGATAGGATGGGAGCATCTTTGATTATTTCCACGAAGTGGGTGGAGTTTCGGACATATGAAGGTGACTTTCTAAACAATGGGTCAATTATATCTACAAGGATATATCTACTCAGAGGGTGGCACACAGAGCCTTGGCAACTAACAATCGGCCTGAGTGGAATACCGTCTTTGTGAATCTTAGGGAGACCGTATATGTGAGCTAGCTTGGTGTAATGCTACGATAATTGCCTATACGTCTTAGGTGCGAAGTAATCCTTGTTCTTGATTAGTATCTGTGACAGTTTGCATTCCGTTTTCATAGTAGGATCCTTTTTTACCTTGCTGTAGCTACTGTTGCTAATGAGGTCTTCCAGCTTTCTTGTATAATCTGATTCGTCCATCACTACAGTCGCATTGCCTTTGTCAGCCAGTAGTATGATGATGTTTTTGTTCCTCTGTAGGGATCCAATTGCCAGTCTCTCCAGTTTTGTTATGTTAGACCTGGGCGGCTTGGCCCTCTTCAAGGTCTGTCTCACCTTCCATCTCAGTTCATCCGCCTGAGGGATGTTCAAGGCCACCTCCTCGACTCTGGTAATGATGTCCAAGTATGGCACTCGCCTGATGGTTGTAGAAAAGTTAAGACCCTTATTCAATACTGACTCCTCAGAGGCACTCAGCTGATATTGGCTGATGCTGATTACTGCTTTCACTGGTGGGTGATGAACCTTGTGCGTCACCTTCTGATCTTTTAATCTATTTAATTTTTGTACTTGGCAAGTCTTGACGACATCGAATTAATGTCTGAAGAATTTATCCAGATCATTTTGGATCCTTCTCTGGTCTTCTTCATTAATAATTCTGTTGAAGAAATCCTCGAGGCTCTGGGAGATATTAGAATTAACAAGAGATATCTGATAACTGACATCCATTAAACATGGCATGTGGAACTAGAAGAGTCTACCCCAGTGAGCGAAATAAAGGGTTCAGTTTCGACATTCCAACCACCTGAAGAAGGCCAGAGTGTCCAACAGCCAAAATGTTGTAATAAGTATGGTGACAAAGATGAGGACAATAGTCCGAATAATGTAAATAATGTACAGTTTACTAACCATTGCTCTAATTCATTAGCCTATTGTCCCATGGGACAGTTGTCTGTGGTGAAGAACATGGAGCCTTAAACCTAACCTGCCTGCTGATGAGTACTGCTGTTGCATGCCATGCTCAGCTGCACTCCTTTAAGCTTTTCTTTTTGTTACAGCTCCTGCTGCTACTGATGAAGACTTTGTCTGTCTTACTTTCATTATTAGTGGCTCCCATATTCTATTTATTTCTATGCTAGTCGTCCTAAGGGGGTCCTTTCAGATGTCTAATTCTCCTATGTTTTTGCTTGTCCAGTATTTTCACATTGTTCTACAGAGGCTGATACTACCCTTTTCCCTTCGTACATGATCAGCCATACCCAATTTGCCTCACCCCCTCACTATGGCTTTTTGAAGTTCCCCCTGCCTTACTTTTAGGGAGTAGCTTGATTCACTTTTATATTCTTTGCCACAACTACAAGGAATAGTATACACACAGTTCTTAGTCACATTTCCCCCCATGTTAGACTTTAATCATCAGAGATTTCTTCACAAAGTGCAGCTGCTTCTGAATATTGTCCTAATGTTGTATGGACTGAAGATCTTGTGAATCTTTTCCAATAAGCCTTTGATGTAAGGCAGACATACCATGGCTATTTTCTGGTCTTTCTCATTGACCCTTCTATTTCCACCTACAGATCCTGATGTTATGTTGCAGGGTAGTTGTTATCATGAAGGTTTTGCTTGATGCTGATCTTTTCTTAATAATAATATCTCACACAGAGAACGGGTTCAAGACTTCCATATATCACAAACCAATTTTTACCAGACAATATCTCAACTTCAATTTTCACCATCTATACAAGATGAAAAAAGATGCCTAGAACCCAAGGCAAAAATCATAAGTGACAAACCAGACAAATACCAACAGGAAAATTCAAATTGTGCCAAATCACACATCATAACTGTAGACATTGAGGGCTAAGTTCTAGTCTGAGGAATTCATGTCATTTTTTTTCAGTTTTTTCTTGGCTCATCTGAAATCTTTGTTTCATTTACTAAGTCATTTTTTGTTTCAAATTTAAATATAAATTATGTTATTTATATCTCCAGATAAATTAATCAATATTAATAAAACACAAATTAAACGATTTCTTAGCGAATATAGTTTTTTTACTCATTGGATTGAATAATAAAAATGCATTTTGTCGAGATTTTCATGCATTGCAACATTTCCCATTTAAACTAAGATTATCGCAGACAAAATTTCACCAAAAACATGAACCATTGTGCATTTCCCTAACTTGAATGCTTTTTGTTATGGAAAATTCCTTAATTGCCTGTAAAATAGTATATAAGATTGTGGAAAATCTTTTGTTTCTGAATTGTAATACAAGATAATCTTATTATAATTCACCAAAATTCATTTTTTTGTCCATCTGTCATTGCATAACTCAAGGCTCTGAACACCAAATTTTGTATGGTTATACTAATGGGAGACTGGAACATTTTTTTTAAGTATATTAGTCTTCATAATGAAGAATCATATTGTAGTGCTAATATTTGTTAACATGCAATGAGCATCATAAGTTTATAAATGCTAAACTCTCCCCGAGTCCTCACATAAATGCAGTTTAGTGTTTTGCCTGCATTTATTATTACAATAAACATCAAGGAAAGAACCTACACATCCCCCTCCCCTGCTGAGATGTTCATTTTTTTTAAATAAAAGAAAAATATGTATAGAATGTCCCTGTAGATATACTGATTATTTATTACATTGCCATGCTTCATTTAAAGAGAAATCATGAGAATGATTCAGCTGAGATTGATTATAGAATTTTGCTCCTTTTACCCTTTTATAAATCATATTTTGCAGTTGTTAGCTTGACTTACTCTTTCTTATTTCTGTATATCAAAAGTGCAAGGTTTGATCAAATGGTAATGGTGCTAACGTACACAGAGTGAAGCTGTTTGGCTGCAATTGACCTTTAACTCTCAGTCGCATATCGACACTAAGTTACAATGTTCTCACTCACTTCCATTGTTTACAGCAGTGCACTTGGAAGCAAAGTGTGGTCGCATCCATCAGTGACCATGGCTCTTGTGCAGCAGTTTTTAGACAAGAACAACATTACCCAAGTCCAACAACTACCATCCTCCCCAGATCTCATCCCTTGTGACTTTTCTTCTGAAAAAATGAAAACCTACTCGAAAGGAGTAACAAGATTTGAAGACATTGAGGAAATCCAAGAGAATGCAATCAGATAGCTGCCTGCTATCCCAAAGAAGGAGTTCCAGGAATGCTTCTGTCAATGGGAATGATGCTGGATAAAGTGTGAGGTTTCAAAAGAGGACTACTTCAAAGGAGATTAAATGCCAAATTGATGTGTTGTAGTTTTATTTTTATAGCACCAGTCCTGATACTTTTTGATTGGACTTTGTATTACCAATTTTATTCATTCATCAACTTCATCATTTGTTAATATATTCAGTGAAAAGTGAAAAGTTTTACATGAGAAAATATTACCTCATTTCTGTGAACAAATTTTGTTCTTTAAGATCAAATTAAGATTTTAAAAATTCTCATAATTTTATTGTTTTTTCTGACCATTATGATTTTCACATTAAACTAAAAATTTTTTCTTCTTTTCCATGTCTTCTCATTTTGCTGCTAGATGTACCAAGTAAGTATCAAGTTCTCTTATTAAAAATCACTTGACAATTTATTTTGCATGTCTTTTTCTATGATTTCACATAAAACTCAATGTTTGTAATCTACTAATAAGATATTGTAGAGCATGCCTCAAACATTATTAGATTAGTAATTAGTGTACATATTAAAACTCACTGGTATCTGTGGATAATAGATTTAGAAAAACATTATCAATACTTTTAGGGATAGTGAAATCAAAATTTATTTGGACCTAGTGCTATTGAATAAATGATAGATTGATTAATTTGTATTTTCAATTTAATCATCTATTTTCAAATTTATGATTCCATTTTGAATGAGCATTTAATATGAATGCAGATAGACTGCATTTTTTGTTCTATCAAGTTAAAAATTTTAAATAGCATAAAATTACTAAGTAATAAAAAAAAATTAGTTTGATATCATCAAATATTTTGTAAATATGTAGTTTTTATTCTTTCAATATCTATGATTGCTAATGGATCTCTGCTGGATGTCTTCAGTTACTGACACTAAGACTGCCAAAATAAATTTCAGCCTTGAACATAATTTAAATTCAATCTCAGAATAAGGATGAAATCTTTCTCTTCATCAAACAATTTTGCATTCATCAATACAAAAGACAAGAAAATAGCATTTTGAGTGTTTACCAATTCTTATTTCAGATTGGATTCATTCTTTCCTGTTGGTCAGAGTTAAGGTTAAATTGTGTTTTTATTTCTGACAATCAGTGATTAGTATGTTTTTCTTACAACAGAATTTCATCTTCAGAGTTTAATGCAGTCAGTTATTTCTGAAAGAAAGAGATATTGAATTGCTGGTATATATATATATATATATATATATATATATATATATATATATATATATATATATATATATGAACAAAAATCTTATACCACAATTTATATATTGTTTTAAAAATGACTGAGTGCATTCTTTTTCTTTAAAAAGGAACCTTTTTTGTCCAACGCTTCTTCAGAAAGATTTGTTTGAAATTAACCATAAACATACAAAAAAATAATCTTAAATGGCGAAACTGAAAAAGGGCATTAAGGAACCATGGAGCTTAATTAAATCGATTTATTGTTTTAGTTATAAATTTATTTTAATTGTGGCTCCTTATTTAACCTCCACCCCCCCCCCAGCCCCCATGTACTTTTTCAGTTTTGCCATTTATGATTATTTTTTGTATATTTGTTTTTTTTTTTGTTCCACCAAATCTTTTTCTGAAGAAGTGTTGAACAAAAAAAGGTTCCCTTTAAAGAAAAAAAGGATGTGTGCTCCATTTTTAAAACAATAACAAAGAGTGAAATAATATTTCCCATTTTTCTTCTTTCGATTAGCTTCATATTAACTATCCTCCTGTACAATATATTCTCTACGTGTTTACTTGTAATCACAATCAAAGCGCTTACTATAATCAAATGACCCAATTCAACATAAAATAAAAATAAAATAAAAAAATGTAGAACAATGACACCTAAATATAAAATTAAAAGAATCTTAAATTATCGGTATTCTCATAGATAAAATACAAATTCTACTATGGCCTTGGGACATCGTAAAAAGTATATATTAATATATAACATATACATTAAAACATGGGGAGTAAGAGCAAAGAAAAAAATGTATAACCTTAAATTAAAAAATAACAAAAAAAGACAAAAATCAAAAAGAAAACATAAATTTGCAGACAACAACTAAAACTGAGTGTGGTGGAGGAGGACAGGAAATGAATAGCAGAGAAAGACACAAATTGGATTACTTATGTGTTCTGAAATTGCAGATGTTGCCTTGACAATTATATGCAAGTTGTCAATCTTAGCTGGTACGCACTGATGAATCAACATTTTACAAGTTATAAAAAACATTTAAAAATTTGACCCTCGCAAATCAAGGATTCATGGGTCTAGCAGCTTTGATGGTTCAGGACAGGGAATCATTGAAGATCAAAAACAGTGTAGGACTCAGGATAGAACCTTGGGGGACAACCACGTTTGTGTGGAAGGATCTGGAAATGAAACCATTCCAAACAATCTTCATTTCATGATTTGATAGGAATGATTGGATTAAATCAAACAATTGTCTTGTAATACCATAACCCTGGAGCTTTCATAGAAGACCAGTGTGCCAAACCCTGTCAAAAGCCCCAGCTCAAACTTTACCATTATTATCAAGAGCTTTATATACACACTCAGTAACGGCCATTATCACATCAGCAGTAGACCTCGCAAAACGGAGGCCATATTGTTATTCAGAAGATAGGTTGTGAGATGTAAGATGCTTAACCAATTCAACATTAATTAATGTCTTGAATACTTTGCCAAAAAGGAGTAGGAGACTAATAGGTTGATAGAGGGTCAGAAGGTTCTCCAGAGTTCTTAAAAACAGGAACTACAGAGGGGGACTTCCAACAAGTTGGAAAGCAGGAAGTAGCAAGGCAATAGTTGTAGAGTTTGGAGAGAACTGAAGCCAGCTTGGGAGCACATTTCTTTAGGACAATGGCTGGGATCCCATCACCTTGACTTGCCTTATAGGAGTCTAATTTAGAAATGTTTACTGAGACTAATGGTAGGGAGTACTATGCATATCACTCAGTAGAGCCTCTGTTCTGGGGTGGGGGGGATCAGGTGTGGGTAGTCCAAATAAGTCAAGTGAAGAGTTGGAAAAGAGAGTTTCTGAGCAAAGCACTCAACCTTATCTGCTGTAGATATCAGGACTTCGAATGGATTGAATAGAGGAGGGATTGTGGATTTGCTGTTGTTCAGCAAACTCTTGCAGAACCGCCAATAATCTCTAGAACCAAACTTGTGAGATGCTATACATTGATTCATTCTATCAGCAAACAGTAACTTTGCTTCTTTGAGGACTCATTAAGAGCAGAAACAAAGAGGTCTGTTTCAATTAGTCGTGTCGCTTTGGTACAGTCGGAAGAAGAGATTCCAGTGTGCTATAGCAGCCAAGCATGCAGATGAAAACCAAGAAGATGAATATGATTTAATTTGGTATTTTCTTGCTGGAATGAAAGCATTGATGCCAGTTTTCATCTGGGAGGAGACCTCAGATGCACATTTTTCAAAAGAATGATTAAAAACTTTATTCTAAGGGACGTCACAAAGGAAATCACAGAACAAGTCTCAATCCGCTCATCGATAACAGAAAGATATTCTGTTGGTAGGATGTTCTTAGCTGGTGAGGAGTGGAAAGAGATGTTTACAGACACTATCATATGATCAGAGTTGCTAAGAGGGCAGAGCTGCATAGTGCAACATGAGTTTGGGATAGAGATAAAAAAAAGATCTTGAAGAGAAGCACATCCATCAGGGTTATTGGGGAAATATTTGGGGAAAAGTTGCTGTAAGCATTCTGAAAGCAAAGGAAGTATTTGTCGCAGATTACTTCCACAACACAACAAATCACTGTAAGTTCAGACTTGAATATCGGGAGTAGAAAGAAATGCCGAAAACTCGATTCGCCGGTACTATCTCTCAAAGAAAAATAACTCGCTCTCCGACGAACGCAGAAGCCAAAAATACACCAAGTCCCAGATTCGAGAACACCAACTGCTTTTATCGGCCGAACATTTTTTCCATTCGTCAACAGCTGGGAGAGGATGTTCAGTATTTTGCATATCAAAATACTTTTATTGCGACTCCTGCGACAGACTTTTTTTTAATTCAAATATTCCGTCTTCAGCATGTCATGCGGAATACGTGCCCTTTTGTTTGGTAAGTAATTTTCTATTTAGCCACATTTTCCGTTGTATAATACATGCGACGCACTGTCGCTTAGTTTGATGAGGTAAGTCGCCGTTTTCTTCACTATACTCCCCCATGATCTCATTATCACAAATTGAACAGCCTGGAGCAGCTCTCTTTACCCTGGTGCTGCGTCATAATGGAACTATCTCCCTTAAGCATGTCGGAGAGTCATCTCCTGAGGAGTCATCAGACGTATCTAGAGTTTCCGGAAGTTCTGTCTGTGGAAGCATCGGATTTGCAGATCTCAATTATCTGCTCACTGTCAGACGATGAACCATCATCGGATTTGCTCGGCAATGTATCAGAATCAATGAAAAAGCATAGATCCTTTACATGCCGTGGCATCCCATCAACTAAAATTGTTTGTGGACTCACAATGTCCGTCACACAACCCACTTGATACCTGGAGGTACACCGGCCATGGGTAGCTTTCACCCATACTCTGTTTCCAACTTTGTATATATCGTGATACTTACAACGATCAGGTGGTAATGTTGTAGTAATTCCCTTCACTTTCAGTTGGTAACAGTGAATTATATTGGCAGTCACATTAGTCAACGATATATCAACCTTCGGTGTGATATTATGCCAGTATACATTATCGAACACTGCTTTCTTGCTGCAATTCGTTTTATGCTCAGATGAGATCTTTCCACTATACTGTTTCCTGCAGGAACATAGACACAGCGAAAACAAAGTTGGACTCCCCAGTCATCCAAGAAATCTCTAAAGGACTTACTGCGAAATGCAGTGTCATTGTCGGTCAGAATTTCTGATGGTGAGCCTCATTCAAAAAAATACTTTCTAACTGCCGAATGACGCTTCTTGAATCTTGTTGAAGCAGGTGTCGCCATATTGCAAATCTACTAGGGCCGCAATCAATTAACGTAAGGTAGTGTTAACCACTGTAATGTGTAATGTCCATTCCTAAGCGGGTCCAGATTTCAGTCACACTTAGGTTGCCACGAGGCCAACGACTTGAGGCTGGGTCAATTGACTGGCATTCTTTACATTTTCTGACCACTGCCTTGACGGCTGCCTTGGATGTCATAGAGTAAATTCGTCTCACAAAATACAGCATTCGCCTGACGCCGGGATGCCCACTCTGGCAGTGTATGGCACATATCTGATCACCATGGAAGCGCATATCGCGCGGGTCGGTTCTGTTTCCTTCTTGATCACATCATACCATCGTTACGGTACTCGAGTAAGCTTATCCGCTTGATTCGTTACTAAACTTATCGTGATCAATAAGTTGTACTCTTGAATCAGCTTTTCAAGAGTACTCAAACGTCTCCGGATCAGTATCTCACTTGCTGCCTTATTTCGTATTCTGGCTTTGCCAGTGAGCATGTTTGATACCCACCGATGCACACACGCGGAGTCGGTGAAGAGGTGTAGTTCCATTGTGCTCCACTGTAATGCTAAATTAACGCCATTCAGAATAGCATCCAATTCTGATAAATTGATATGTTGGGCGTCCTTCACAGGCCACAGCCAACATGCATCTTCTACAACGTTTCCTCAACCTCCAACGAAACCCCTGTGGCGAGAGAACTTGCATCGACCCATACATCATAAGCGTGTCCGTTCATGCACCACTTACCGTCTGCAGGGTCATTCTGGCGTATTCTTTCCGCTATGTCCTCAATCATATTCTTAAGGGGAGCATCTGTCATTTCGTCGTCCCAACCAGACATGATTGATACTGTACTGCGTTTTACAAATGATGCAGCAACACGAAGCCACCCACACACAGAAACGTGACCCACCAGTTTTCCACACCACGAGAAGACGTTATGCCGCATCAGGACCTCAGGAACTGATGGAATGCCATTTTCACATTTCCACTTAAGTGTGTTGTTTTCTTCCTCGACATGCAAACCCAGCACACGTGTGCAGTCCGTAACCGCTCCGGATTCTTGCAGGTCAAACCAAACGCAGCCAAGGGCTCTTTCACGCGAGCTGCTGAAATCATGCTCTCGTCAACATAAATATCATCAATATATGATAAGGTTGCCCATCAAACTGACTCGTCTTTCGACAACATGGCGTCGACAATGGCCTTCATTACGGCTGGTGCAACATTCAACCTGAAACCCATTCGGGTCAAGCAATGTCTATTGCCCCTTGAAGATTACAGTTTGAAAGGGCCAAAGTGACTTATGGATGTGTACTTGCAAATAGGCCTGTTTTTTTTGTTTTTCTGCACCACCACCATCAACGGAATTAAACCTTTTGGAGGACTGAGTTCCTTTTCAGGATAAGGCTGCAACCAACCGTTATCAAGCCAGGTCTGCAGCTCACAGTCGTATTTTTCTTGACTCCTGTTTGTATTGGGTACTCGGGCATCCGATTTCGCAAACTCTCCGGTGATCGACCATTAGACCACTTCTATGTTGTGACCCATATCTTCTGTTTTGGGTTGAATTCGGCACAGAAATCAGGTTCTTCTATTTTAATGGCAGTGCAACACTGTTCCATGCTTGGAAAACTGTACATCGCCACACTCTGTTATTTGGAGTCCGCCCAACTTTTTAATGGCATCGAATCCAAGCAACAAGTCAAAACACAATAGCTCTCCATCCACTACCAACACTTCGATTTCGAGGGGGTTTGCATTATCCACGTCAAGCTTGATACTTCCAACTCTGCAACATTTGAGAGTATTTCCGTTTACGGTGAGTACGTTCACCGCAGTCACTCGCCAGGATTGACAGGCTGACTTACTCATGTGTGTCTGTGAGCATCCAGTGTCCACTAGTGCCACTCTCTTAATTCCGTTCACGTAAATACCCAAGACGGGTAGCGCTTCATTCATAACTCACTTAGGAAAGAGACTGGCGCTGACGTCTTGTCTCGTTCTTTTCTCTGAACAAAATGAAGCAATGTGGCCTACTTCTTGACACCGAAAGCAACGCATTGTTGTGCGTGACCGGCGTGGCTGACGGGCATCTTCTCATCGAACCGGGCAGTCCCTGGCAAGGTGATTCCACCCAGAGCATCGATAGCATCGCATACACTTCCAACGTTTAACAGTTGGATGTTTATCAGCTCCGCTGGGTGAAATGGTAGCCGCAACCATTTCCTTAGTTGCAATTTGATCTTTTATTATGGCCCGAGCTTGGTCCAACAGTTGGTTTGTATTCATGTTTTCCATCCTGGAAGACGTGCGCAGTAGTTGCTTGATGTGTGCTGTTAACCCTGCTATGAACCCACATGCTAATCCTTGCTCCGATATCCCGCCAAATAGACTAGCTAGCTTCTTCAAGTCGGCTAGAAACACGTCGACAGACTCGTTCGGGCGCAGTCGGCGTTCCAAAAATTGTTCATAAGCCAAGAACCAATCCGGTGCAAAGGCAATCTGCAGGGCTCGTTTTATCTGCTCAACATCTGATTTTTGTTCTGAGTTCAGCTGCTGGTAAACAGCAAATGCTCTGCCTGTCAACCTCAAAGGAAGAACAGGTTCAACCTTTTTAATTCCACACAGGTCACAAACAAGTTCTGCCTTCTCAATCCATTCAGTAACTGTTGGTCCGGTCACTGAACCATCAAACTCGGATATCAACTTGACGCCAAACGTCTTGTCCATCATAGTGCCGAAATAGCTTGTAAGCATTCTGAAAGCAAAGGAAATGTTTGTCGCAGATTACTTCCACAACACAAAGAACAAATCACTGTAAGTTCAGACTTGAATATCGGGAGCAGAAAGAAATGCTGAAAACTCGATTCGCCAGTACTTTCTCACAAAGAAAAATAGCTCACTCTCCGACGAACACGGAAGCCAAAAATACACCAAGTCCCAGATTCGAGAACACCAACTGCTTTTATCAGCCGAACATTTTTTCCATTTGTCGACAGCTGGGAAAGGATGTTCAGTATTTTGCATATCAAAATACTTTTATTGTGACTCCTGCGACAGACTTTTTTTTTAATTCAAATATTCCGTCTTCAGCATGTCATGCGGAATACGTGCCCTTTTGTTTGGTAAGTAATTTTCTTTTTCAACACATTTTCCATCGTAGAATACATGCGACACACTGTCGCTTAGTTTGACAAGGTAAGTCGCCGTTTTCTTCACTATAGTTGCATAAGAGATTGTGATTGAGAAGTTCAGGGTTTGGATGCCAGCGAGGTCAGTGACAATGTGTTTAAGCCACCTGTCATAGTGGCATTAAAGTTGCCAAACACAAATATATTTGCAAACAGATGTAGAGAGATGGCCTTGTCTATATTATCAGAAATACTATCTAGCATACAACAGTTATGAGAGGAAGGAGAGCGGTAGAGAAAGAAGAGTTACTTGATTGAGTTTAGTAGATAGAGAGAGAGACGGAGACACATGTAAGAATGGTTTGGAGATTCAAGAGAGCGTTCCCTAGCCAGTGGGAGATCTTCATGGACAAAAACTCCCAGGCCATGCATGTGAACATTAGAGTACTTCCGAAGGAGAAGAAGATAGCTAGCAATCAACAAATCAGAGGAGAGGATTGAAAAGTTAAGATTAGTTTTGCAGAGAACTAGGATGTCTGGAGACTTTTCAAGGGGGAATGATTCCACAGTATAGAAGTTGAGCTGGTTTAGTTTTATATCAGAGCAGAGCAGACTCTCAAGACACTATGCAAGAGTTTGGACTCCTAACTACCAGTCAGGAACAGCAACCAGAAAACTGCCAACCGGGTACCCTCAGTATGAAAAGATGTTGCTACCATCCACACATATCACAAAAAATTCATGACAGCACCACTATTAAGGCCTGAGAAAAGGAAAGGATCCGGGAACCCCTTCCTAAACAGGAAACAAGGGCAGAGCCTCAACTGTTCAAGAGAAGGGAGCGGAGTATGCCCTGGGCAATAGGAAAGCCTATCTACTCCTATTAAAAAAATAATAATTCAGAAATAGGATGGTATAAAAAAGTGGAAAGGACAAAAAAAAGAACAAACAATAAAAAAAAAAACAGTTACATACAAGAAAATTATAAAAAATAACAATCAAAAGTTTTCATTTCAACAACAGTAATATACATTAAGACTGGCAAAGTCATCTAGTGGGTTCTTCAATGAATATTAAGTCAAGAAAGATTTGGTGACACCAACTTTGGAAGTGGGAACAACCAGATGGTCTAGGGAGGGGCATGATGGGATTGCCAATTTAAAAACTTCTAATCCAAAGCCTGATGAATGGAGAGCACGGCAGAATTAGGCCAGAAATTGGACAAAAACAATGCAAGTTTGTTACAGACATTGGAACAAGAAGTGGAAGTGATATTTAAGCTCAGAATAATAACAGAAGGAGCAATACAAAGGAAGAAGGATGTATGCCTGTGTCTTTCTAGATTAGGCAAAAGCATTTGATAAAGTGCATCACAAAAGAACTCTTGGAACTGCATGGTAAGCTCAAGATATTTGGGGGAAAAAAACATTAAAATAATCTAGAACCTATACTGGCAGAAAACTACCTGCATACGGATAAAAAATGAATTCAGCAAACATACAAAAATAGAAACGGGTATAAGACAAGGATGTGTCTTCTTACCAGATTTATTCAACCTACATACAGTGAGGCGATTCTGAGAGAATTAGAAGTCCTACCAGGATTCATTATTGATGGCCACAATTTTAACAACATAAGATATGCAGATGACCAATATAGAAAGTAAACTACAAGAATGCCTACAGAAGGTAGTGAAGGAAATCAAGAAGAAAGGACTAAACATCAATTACAAGAAGATAGAATGCATGGTTGAACAGTCGAACATGCAAATTACAAATTGGAGATACCAAAATCAAACAAGTGCAACAATTTAAATATCTGGGAAGTGTTTTAACAGAGGAGGGAAAATACAACACTGAAATCTGAAGGTGCATTGGGATAATGAAAGATGCCTTTCAGAAGATAAGCAAAATATTAAAATAGAAAAAATTACATTAGAAATATAGAAAAGAGTACTGAACTGTTATGTAATATTGGTCCTTCTATATAGCAGTGAATGCTGGACAATCTCTTCACAGATGAAGAAGACACTTGAAGGAAGAGAAATGTGGTTCTTCAGAATGATACCGAGAATACCATGGACCGAATATTTAAGCAACAACAAAATTTTAAAGAAAATGGGAACAAAAAGGACAGTTATACATAACATCAAAAAGAGAGGGTTGAAATTTCTAGGGTACATAATGAGGAAAGAGGGCTTGGAAAATTTGACACTCACAGGATATACTGAAGGCATGAGGGAGAGCAGAAAATAACACATCACCAACTTAGTGAGCTTCAGTAAATGGATGTGAAACAAAGTTTAGAAGAAGAATGAGCTTTAGTAAATGCATTGCAGAACAAGGCTTAGGATAAATAATAGAAAGATAAAATTTATTAAGAGCTACAAAGAATAGGAAACTGTGGAGAGCCATGATCACCTATATTCTGAAGAGACACAGCACATAGAAGAAGAAAAATGAGCTTGAATAAATGCATGACGGAACAAGGTTTAGGATATATAACAAAAAGATAAAATTTATTAAGAGGTACAAATAACAGGAAATTGTGGAGAGCCATAATTGCCAGCATCCTGTAGGGACATAGCACATAGAAGAAGAAGAATAGTAGTTTTAAATGATCTAAAACATGTATAAAACTGCCATTAAGTAGTAAAACAGAATGATGTAAAGAATAAAGTGCAGTTGGCAGAATGATTACCCATTTTTACTCTGCTTAAACATTAAGCTTTATTGATACAAGGTGCTTCAGGTACCCACCTATGAAAGATGGGCTTGTAAGGTGTGGGATGTAATTTCAAGTTTCAATGGAATCTGCTGTAGTATAAAAATTAGGACTGTTTACTGGTTACGGTGCTTATTAAAACGGAATGATATGAAAAAAATATAACAATGATGGACAAAAGCTTGTAACAAAATAATTGTATGACTGAAGTTCATTCAAGAAATAAACAATTCATTTTCTTATTTTACTAATACATGAAAAGACTACCAACAATTGATATATCATTTCAAGTTAAAAATTATTACAGCGTTTTAAAGGAGGAGATAGGTTCTCCTAACATCCAGTTCACACTCCTCCCCAGTCTTTTGTACAGGAGTACAGGTTTATCGCTGGTTTCCTGTTTAGGATTGTGGTTCCTTCCATAGTCTTCTTATTCTCTTTCAGTCACAATAAGCCTTGCATTTTAATGGCATTATCACCTTGCATTGGGCAAATTGATTTAAAAAGAAAATCAGTTTCTTTGAAATATAACCTGCTGATTTGCTTATTTTCAAAACCTAAAAGTGGCAAGTGATCATTGAAATGATTGAATAAATAGACGCATCCTACTATTAAATACTTCTTTCTCTTGTGGATGACACAATTGTAACTTTGTCCCAAATAACACCCCCCCCTCTAGATGTGATGAGGAATAAAACACCTTTTGCCACACAATTTCAAATGCAATTCAGTTCTCCATTCAGGTCATGTTCACAGCCAATATTCCAAAGTAACAAATCAAAGGAAAGATTTGTACTTATTTCATGAGGGTATGTTTAATTTGATTTTTAATTTCTCAACTTCACAAATTGTGAGGCAAAATGTATTTGACCTCCAACACTAGATAAGTTCCTTTTTAGATCTGCTCATGCTATTTTATGTAGACTAATAAACTTTTAGTCAGGTCTCTCCAATAGGCTGATTTATTTTATTAAACTTTGAAATAAGGAATATATATATATATATATATATATATATATATATATATATATATATATATGGGTGACACAGTGGAGTAATGGATAGCAGAATCAAAGGTCCAAGTTCATATTCCAGTCAAGTACAGTACATTACATTCATTTATGTGGTAATACTCCCTTGGGAAAGGTATGAATCCATCTCTTCTTACCTGCAGCTATGGGTAAAATAATAGGACAGACTAGGTCCTATAGCCTTGGTTGGTGAACAGTCTAGGAGGAAAACTCAGAATTCAAAACCTGTGGGGGGTTGTTTTGGGACTTTGTCCCATACTGTACGCCAGTTCTCTGTATTCAGCTCTTCCAAAATGTATGATTGGTTCTGCACAAGTTATTATCACTCTAATCAAATGATATGTGCTGGTAGGCTGGCTGTTGGTTCTAAGGACTGAGCTGCTTGCCACCCTCATATGTTGGAAATGACAGGAGAGACCTCTGTGTGTGTGTTTGCACGTGTGTATATACATATATATATATATATATATATATATACACACACACACATCTCATTTTACCCCAAGCAAGTCAACAAAGCCACTAAGATTCAAGGGCTTACTGAGTGTAAGAGAATATGGCGAAAATAACGAGAACAATAAAAGAAAAGAAATTAAGACTACAGAAGATAACAAGTGACATTGCATTTAAATTTTTTGAAGATCAACATTGAATGGAAAGCAAGGGGACAAAAGAGTTCCACAACCGAGAAGTGTGAGAATAAGAAACTGTCAGCATAGAACGTACAGTTATCTAGGTATTACAACTGTAAAATGAGACCTGCCAATCTAGTAGTACATTTAAATTAATAAAGTTTAGGCACCAAAGAGGACCAGAATAATTACCCTGAAAATATTTACAGAAAAGGCACAGGGAATCTATGCTATGACAGTGGGTAACTGACTGAAGCCAAGATGCCAGGTCAGGACGAATAACATTGCAAATTCTTCTTTGCATTTTATCTAGATTCGCTAAATACTTAGCAGAAACGTCAGCTCAGATGTGACAGAAATATTCTATATATGGATGAATGGTAAACTTAAGTACTTAGTGCTGTGAGTATTTATCAAATAATTAATGTTGCAAGATGTAAGTACTTAATGTTGCAAGTATTTATCAAATAAAAACATTTTAGTTAACTAATATTCATTTTAGTTACATGACATAAATACATTTACATTCCTTTAAGCATTTTACGTAGAACATTTGGCTACAGTTTGTATTAAATTCCCAGAGGTTGAGAATTCCTTTCTTTCCAGGTGTGCATAAATTTTGCATGTTGCTCTATACTATACTGCTAGGCTCCCCACCTTAATGTTCTGAGAGTTGATCTTGATTGGGAGGGGCTGCCACTTCCTCATCCCTGCACACATTCCCCCCCCTTCTCATTTTGAAATCAACTGATTCTTTTCTCTTTCTCTCTTCTGGATATATATTTATATTATACACACACACATTCATATATATATATATATATATATATATTGTATGTATTTCTTTTACACACAGAGTTTCTGTTCTACTTTGGAATCAAATGTTATTTGTTAAACTTCAGGCATATTTTCTAGTTTTTAACTAAAATCTGCCAATTGATATAATTCTTTATAACTTTGTCCTTTTGTCTATAACATCAAATTTATTTCTTCATTTAGTAAAAGGAAAAAATATTATAAAAACTTTGGCGTCTATCTTTCCATAGAAATTTCTAATGTTAAAAATCCTAATTTTAGTATTTTCAAAGGTCATGCTTAAAAACAAAATCATCCAGTTTTTTTCCTATTTATTTAAATGTCACATTCTGAACACCCTCCTCATCATCATCATCATAAATTCTTAGGTATGAATTTCATGAAAACCTGACAAAATTCAGTTTCTTGAAGGCTGACCATAATCTATCACTTTAATCCAGGACATTTCTACTTCAGTCATCACAATTGGGTTTACTTCAAACTTTTAAATGAATAAATAGTTTTTTTTCCAGTGATGACAAGTATTCCTTCCATTTTTAATGGTTTTGAAGACACTCTGCTGGCGATACTAAATTGTAAAATGATCTTTTCTATTCAACATACAAATGCTTGAGTTATTGTCATTGATATGTTGCTCTTTCAACACATCCCATGCAAATGACATTAGGGTTTATGAAATTGTTTATCTGTATTCAATAAATGAATGCATTTTATAGGCACAAAACAAATGCATTTCAACTAGTTTTGTATACACCGGAATTTTTACTATTCTTTTTCTTTTATAAGACTATGAAATCTGTTTTCTTTGCTTTATAAATATATATGCTTATCAAAAGATGCATTTGCTGACTAATTTCTGTTTGAAATTCTTTTAATATCCTTGCCTTGTCATTGTGGAAAGTTGGAATAAAACTAATTGGTATTTTTTTTTCAAAATAATTGTCTAATTAGACTTTAGCTTCTTTACTTAAGTGTAGTGTAATACCAATGTTAGAATAGCCTAAATATATTACAAAATATTTTCCCTTTTTACTCAATGTCTCACAATAACTGCTAAGTTGATGATTTGGCATTGGCAAATGTAAAAATTATATTGAATCAGTTTTGTACATTGGAGAAAGATTATACAAGATGGAAAACTTGAATTTTATAAACCAATTTCATATATTTATCTGTGGACAATAAAACATTTTCCCTAAACACAAATAGTTCAATTTTGAAAATAAAAAAAAAACAAAGAGAATTTTTTCTTCACACATAACACAAATACATACTCCTGCCATCAATATTGATTTTGATCACTTGTGTAAATTACAGATCTTACTCAAAACAAAATCATTATACTGTATTAGGAAACATTGAAAAATAATTCTTTCATCTCTTTTGACTTATATGAAAACAACAAAAGGTTTGTCTATCATAGACCCGATCTTATTTGATTCGAAATAATTCCTCAAACTATTTTGTTTACTTTTCACCTTAAAGTTTATTTTTCAGGTTTACTATATTTATTTACTGCCCAAATTTACAAATAATTACTAACTCTTAATCTGACCCTGAGAAAGAGAAATGTAATTAGAGCAGATGATTTTGTTTCTGATCCTTTCTACAATCCACTGACTAGAAATATAAATCTGGCTCTTAAATCATTTCTTCTGCCTTCAACCTTGTTAAAATTGTGCTGCCTCAACACACTCTCATTTGAATTCAATTAGTCAAGTCAAGAATTACTAGGGAAAATAACAAAATCAAATTTCAATTAATTCAATGAAAGTAACCATTAAATAAGTTACTTATACAAGACCAACCTGAAATTTTTGTTCAAAGCAAGATACATGAGGCAGAGTAGAAGTCTGATTTGAACAACTTATTAGCAACATATCTGTACATACAAACATATCTGTACATACAAACATATCTGTACATACAAACACATATAAAATGTTTGTGTGAACACACGTTTATATGCACAGATGAGAAAAGACTAAGGTTTTCTTAACCAAGTAGAGATTCCCAAAACGATTCTGATGTTTATCAGATTTTAGGAGTGGTGGACCCAAGAACTTTTTAGCATCCTTTGTATACAAGCACATTTCAGGATTATTTACACTATTTATATTTGGACTATTGTCCTCATCATTGTCATTATCACGTTTTCAGCTGTTGTGCTCTCTGGCTTTCCACAGGCATATATGAATCTGGGTAACTATTAGGTGTTGCTGTAGAGGATTTAATGAAGTCTGAAAACATATTCCATACAAACTCAACTGGGTATAAATCTGGTGAGCACAGTGGGCAATAGAGTACTAGGAAGTCAACTGAGTGATCTGGAAACCAGTTTCATGCCATTTAACCATAATGGAGTGAGGAGTTGAATTATCTTGCTGGAAATATGGCAAGCATAAAAGGGTTCAAATGATCTGTGTATGTTAAAACTATCAAAATAGACACCAGTTTTCTTAGCGATCCTTGCAACCTCTAACAGAATACACCCTTCACCATTACAAAGCCACCAGCTTGCCCTGCTGGCAAATTGGATCCATACCCCACATGTTGTTTCCTCCATACATAAACTCTATTGTCTGTCCCAAAGGACTGGAAATGCAATTTGTCTGATCACAGCACCAATCTTCTACATCCAATGTCAATATTCTCTGGTCCAGGTGAGATTTAATAATGCCGTGATGACAATAATGGTACCACCCTTCTCATTCTTGATTTACTTGTGGGTACTCACAGTTTTTATGTATTTCTGATAGCTATTTGGAATTCATGCATTCCTTGTATACCCTTGATTGAGAAAAACCTGGAGTTGCCACTTCAGAACTAGTGTGATTTATTTTTTGAGCCCAATCATTCTGCAGTTAAGTAGTGCCAAATCCTGCCTCAATCCCATAGTTGTCATAGCTACACTACCTCTTTGCTTATTATATCATATGTATGTCATCTGGCTGAATCCAATTCTATAAGTGAGAGATGGTGCAACTATCCATTGTACTGCTGACACTAATTTCTTAGCAATAGCATTTTGGTTTTATATATATATATATATATATATATATATATATATATATATATATATATATATATATATATATATGATGAGTACAAACCCCTTTAAAAATCCATTCAGTTATAATTTATTTCATGAATATACAAAAATATATTCATCTCTTCAGACCAACATTTTCTTAATAAATGGATTCAATTTATTCAGACAAAAAGAAAAGGGAGAGGAAAAGAGAAAAAGTTTTAATTAAAAGAGGGAGAAAGAAAAAGAAAAATTTCAGTATAAGGTTTTAAAAAAAATTGGGGGTGGAAAGGAGAACGAGAGAAAGAGAGAGAGGGGGGGAGAGAGAGAGGGAAAGAAAGGAAAGAAGGAAGAATTAAACATGAGCTGATAGGGTGACCTAGAAATGATTTTTTCTGTAAGGACTGGACAAATTAAAAAACAGGGCAAGGGAGAGGAGTGATCAGATTCAAAGTAGATTCATTGAATTGTCACGTCATCTTTGACAGTGAAACCATCATCATCATCGCATTATAAACATCACAATTTCAAATTGATAATAATAATAATAATATGATAATAATAAAGATGAATATATTTTTGTATATTTATGAAATATAACCAAATGGATTTTTAAGGGTGCCTGTACTCATTGTTATATTGCCCCGTTCTTGCATTGAGCTCTCTTTGGATTAATGCCCTCCTTGGAATTATCCCTACTAATTATCAATTTATATTATATATATGAACCAAAACATTAGCCACTTACCTAATAAGTTATTGGTCATTCATGTACCCACAAAAGCAAACCTTTTCTTACCCAGTATAGACTCTACTATATAATTTTTAAAAGTTTCCTCTGGAAAGATGGAAACAACATATCTTTAAACTGCTGGAAGCTATGTGATGCAGGTTCTGCAGAGAGAACTTGCTCCAATGAACATCAGATAGGATGCTCAATGGAATTGAAATCTGGGGAATTTTGTGGCCAGGCTAACAGTTTTCTTCATGTTTCTGAAATTATTCCCATATACAACTCGTGCATTGAGGTAAGATGCATTGTCCTTTTAAAAGATGCCACTACTATTGTAGAAGTCTACTTCCATGAAAAGTTATGCTTGCTCTTCAATGATGTTGAGGTCAAAGTACCTTCTACAGGATTGAGTGGACCTAGTGTTGCCCAGTAGAATGTTGATCAAACCAACAAATCTAGCCTACATAGTCTTGTTTTTCCCCTGCAATACACATACTGTCATCATTTCAGGATGCACATCTATCCTACTGTTAAACCTATTTAAGAGAAAATGGGAAACCATTGGACTTTTTTTCATTGACACAAGGTCCAGTTTTGACAATTGATTACCCATTGAAAATACCCCAGGGAAGGGGTTAGTATGGCTGCTCTGACTGGCCAGTAGCTACACAGCTCTTTAGGCAACAGAGATCAAAGTACTGTGTTTTGTGATATATACCTTCATCTTTGTCAAATACATCTGTATTTTGTACCACAGTAGCCATTCTGTCCGTTTGTGTTTAGCTACTGTTCACTTCTTACATGTCTTGTCGACAGTTGGTAATTTCTCCCTCTTTGAACCATTGCCAATAAGTACTCAGCACAAATGAACCTGAGTACCCAACATTTCAGAAATTCTTTGACCTAGTCTTCTGATTGTAATATCTTAGTCTTTATCAAAATCACTTAAATCTTTTTTTTTCTTGTCTATAACTTGAATATTCAACACATCAAAATAAAATGCTCATTACTTACCTACTTACATCCCTCCAACCCTGAGATATGCAGTTGATATGAGATAATATTCTTGCCACTTATTACACATCAATGTTGTAACTTCCCATTGTATATTCATATTTGTTCTATTGAAAGATTAAAATAAACCAGTTTTCAAGTAGCATTTCATCGATACGGCATTTTATTTTTGTGACCAGTAACTTCATTCGGAAAAAAAAAACTTTCATATCTGTGAAAATATAGACTGATGTTCTAATGAACTAACAAAATGTAATGATTGTGCATGAAAAAGCCAACAGACAAGATGTAGCAATTGTTATTGATGGATAAGAAACAATTTGATTTTTGGCACTTATTCAAAGGCATGAACTTTTATATTT
>OZ038487.1:4972640-5025140 GCA_964036315.1 Acanthosepion esculentum | reverse complement strand
GCACATTTTTGCAAAGTGAACATAACTGACTTAGATGGGATTTGAAATCAGATTATCAGTTCCATTTCCCATACTGTTAACCATTACACAATCCGTGCATGTCTTCATTATGTAAGTCCTCAAAATAATGAGACAAAACTTTCTGGGTAGATTTTAATTGAGAAAAAGCTATTACCTATTTAACTTAGATCTATTATTTTGCAGCCAAGATCATACTGTGTGGGTGTTTTATTTGAACTGAAAAAAAAATGTATTCTGTGTTTTGAATATTATCAGACTATTTTTGTATTGATTTGATGTTTTTTTATGCCATTGCCGACATTTATTTATTACTACTTTTCATTATTTAAATTAAAATAATAATAATAATAATAAGGTCTGTACTTCATTGAAGCTAATTATCTGCTTTTAAGAACAGAAATCCTTTCATTATCAGATTTTTACATAAGCTGTATTAGATTATCTTTTTCTTTAATTAATGATATACAATTATTTAAACTAATCCATCAAGCATTTTTATGTAGAATAGAAAGTGTGTCTTTATCCTTTGTAAAATAGATTTCAATCCTTTTGGTTATATCAAGATTTATAAAAATATATAATTGATTATTTTTCAATATTTTGAATTCTTTTTTTATTTACCCCAATACTGGTAAAACTTTTACTGATAGATGATACTTAGAAAAATGACAAGATATGGAAATGTCGTTTAAGTGACCTTTAAATAACAGAAACTTCAGTTTTGATGGACAACCATTAAGTGAAGCTATTTGCTTTGTCTAACACAAATTTGTATTTGTTCTCAGTTACTAACAAAACCAAATCCACAAATATTCAATTCTTTGTAATATGATTTAAAAAGAAAAGCCAAAATACTGTGCTGACCTTTTCTTCTTCTTCTTCTTCTTAGACATTTCTCTGTTTATGCCAGTAATTTAATTGCCTTTACCTTTATCTTGTTATTTGGATAGACAATTTTGAAGGTGGTTATCCTGCTTGAAATAGATGTTCTTTACTTATGGTATAATGCATTGAAATCAAGATTTCTTCTGAATGTTTATGATTTCAACAGTTATTGAGACACAAATAGTAAAACAAGATATTGCTTGAAAAATGTAAACGTTTTTATCACATTTTTTTTTTTACTTAAGGCTTTGGTTGATGGTAGAAATCAAACTGAGTTGATAAACTGTTGAGATCTTGTGATAAATTATCTGAATCTAAAAGACCCCAATGTTTTGTGCTATTCACATGTAGGAAGCCATTTGCAATGTGAAAAGTATGCGTAGGTGAGTGCAATCTTTATAATACCAACAGCTGAGGAATATTCATGAGTTTGGTATTTATTTATGAAATTGCTTGAAGTTTCTGCTTGTATTTACATCACAGAATTGACCTGTTTGCAAGAACAGTTCTTTAATCTCAAAATGTTAGTGAAAAATACCTTATTTATCTCACATTTGGAAAACTAAAGAGATAGCCAAGAGTTTGATTCTGATTAAAGAGTTGTTTTTCAGTTGCCATTTGTTTTTATAGCAAAATGCTTAACATTATATTAGAAGATTGAAAATAACACTGAATCCCATTTACGCTAAGCTTTCTTGAAGATCCTTTTTACCAAGTATATAGAAGAAAAAGATATGGTTAGTCTATGGATTAACAGCCTTTTTCTATTAAAAAACAAATGCGACTTTGTTGTCTGGAGGTGTGTGTAATAGACAAGGTACAGCCACTCTACCTAACTTACCAAACATTGACATGCTGTTAACCTAATCTCACTTTATATGTGAAATCACTGTTAGCAGAACAAAATCTTAATATCAATCAATGTTTGATTAATCCAGGTCTATGTAAGGTAGTTGTGTTTTGTGAATGCATACTGGAGAGAATGTAATTATGTATATTTATATATATACATATGTATGTATACAAGTGTAATAGCTGCCACTTGAACATGTAGTGAAAGAAGATACATTTGTTTTCAATGTAGCAAGGATGGTTTAGGCATGTAAGGTTTTCAGCTAGTCGTGCAAATGTTGTATTTCATCTCTGAGTATGTTATGATGACCACAACATAGGAGAACAGAAAATGAATTTATTGATTCTGGTTTTGGTTGATTTTTCATCTGTTCATATACATATACGTATCTATAGATCTGCTTTGAAAAGCTTGCTTGGCTGTGTATGCTTTCTGATTGGTTGGTTGAACTATCTATTTTTAGAAATGGTAACATTTTGGTCTCCTTGTTATTATTTGTTTATTTCTTTTCCTGGTTGTGAAAACATTCTGATTTGTTGGTTGAACTATGGTTTTGTTTGCTTGGTGATTTTTATTATCTGTCTATTTTTAGAGATGGGGAAATTTTGGTCTCTTTGTTATTGATTTATTTATCAATCACCACACCACATGTTTCCATGTCTACCTGATTAACTGTTCCTTCTAGTGATCTTTCCAGTGCCTGAAAAAGAGTGTCTTTCAGTGAAATCTCTGCACCTATTGATAGTCACAGCCCATTAATGAAGACTGGCTAAAGGGTTCTGGCAGTATCTTTACATTAGGTCCAAAGCAATCTTCATAAAAGACATTACTTTGCTGTTTAATTGTAGTAATTAGTTGGTTGATGATCTAGTAAAAGTAGATTTCACCACAGAAATGTATAGTTATTCATTGAAGAAGAAAATTTGCAAATTTCATTGTTTCAAAACATTCGTTTATTTTTTTGGATACAACTTTATTTAGTACAGAAGTTGGATATTTATGTTGTATTTTCATTCAAATGTACAAATAGGTTAAACCATTTTGACATGCTATTCTTCTGGAATAATAATGCAATATTCAAAGACCGAAAAGGGCTTTAAATATGTAAACATATTTCTCAACTTCAATTTTTTTTATTATTTTTGTTTTATATTGCAAAACACAGATGTCTTTAGTATCAAAAACTGTAACCATTACCAAATGTTAGATTTATTTGTAAAGAATGCTGGCAAATTTTGAACTGGTCATGAAAATTGATCTGAAGAAATTCAATTAAAGAAAATAAAACTAACTTTTCTTTTTATTAAAAGACGTCAAATGTAAATAAAGTTATAGAAATAATGCCTCAAGAAGGCTTAGTAGTTCTTTGTGCTGATCAAATCATCATGTCTACTTGATTAATATACTTTCAATCAATAAATCCACAATTTGACATGTCAAAGAAGTTTGGGATTTATTTAATTTACCTACATTGCTTTTCTGCAGGTTTTCCCAACTTTTTGAAGGTAAATTTTAGGAATTGAGGTTCAACATTTTACTATGAATTATTTTTTACTATGTTTATATTTATGTCTCATTATAATATTAGTAGTTTCACTTTTAAAAGCAATAAATATATTTTTTCTTATTGTAACTTTCAAAAATATCTCCTCACAAAAGTTATGCCTTTCTTTAATCATTTTGAGATGAAGTTTTTCTTACTTTGTTTAGCAGCATATTAATGCCATAATTTCATTTTCATGGGAGCATTAGTAATTTCTTTTACGAAAATGTATTGCTGGTAATTCTTTTTTTAAATGTATTGCTGGTAATTATTTTACTATGAAAATGTATTGCTAGTATTTTTACTATAAAATGTTTTATACTTCATAGTGTTTTGACCCCAGTTTGAGGGTTTACTATTTGCCCATACCTTGGACCCTAACAGGTGCTAACACCCCATTGACTTGGAATAAACATATTTAATCTATACATTGAAAGATAATATTCTAATGAGTTAACTCTTCTCAACTAAATATAAACAGATAATGTTTTTGGTTCGTGTGATTGTATTTGTATTGTTGCTAGGGAGATATAAATGCATGTAAATGTTAATTATTGAATTTGAACAATTAAAAAATAATTAAAAAAACAAAACTATTATTTTGTCCCAGTGTAAAATCTATGTAGGTGTATTTTTTGCTGTAGTGAGTTAATCATTTGAAAGTATCTGGATTATGTATCAAGTGATTTTAGATGAATTCAATAAAGTCAGTTTTGGATTGGTTCATTCATCAGTAAGATAACATATGCCAATGTGTCTTGAACTCTATCTGCTATGACCTCCACCAGTTGTTCTAAGCATTCTTTTCTTTCTTCTTCTACTCTCAGAAGTAATTCTTTACTGCTGAATGAAACTCACTGCCAAGATTTATTAATAAAAAATCCAAGCTAGCAAAATCTATCACATTCTCCTCTCTGTCTGTCTCTCTTGCCAAACAACCAGATTAACTGGTACACCTTTTTCTGATATATGCAGAGTAGCAAAAATGATTATCTTTAGCCCTTCTTTCCAATAAATTTCTAATGATATTTTTTCTACAATTATAGAAATATACTCTAAAGTATTAAAGATATTTTTACAATCCAGAAATCTTGTCTTGTGTCCATTTAACAAATTGAAAAGTCTTTCTCTACATATTTTTTATTCCAGAACTCCTTTATTAACTTTCTGCATTTAAGTCAAGTTGGTTAAAAGAAAATGAGAACCCTAGCAATTTCATTTGTACAATGTTAAAATAATTTCCCCCTCTCTCTCCCTCTACACCCCTCTCTCTCCCTCTACACCCCTCTCTCTCCCTCTACACCCCTCTCTCCACCTCTACACCACTCTCTGTCTTCCTCTATCCCCCCACACCCACCTCTTAATGGTGCTAATTGTCAAATCAATAGATGGGGGAAAATGAAGGATGCTAGATTATGTAGAAAAAAACAGAACTTATTAATCTATCATTTCTGGTTCACTCAATTCAATAACTATTATAATTGATTTTTCTGCCTAATCTTTCCTTTATTGATCTCTTCTTTTTGTATAAGCTTGATTCTCAGCTTACAGATTATAATCTCACATATGGTTCATGTTATTAATAAATGTTTGAAAACATTCATTCCATTCTCCATGCTTCATTTAGAATCACACTAAATTCTTTACATTCATATTGTATAGGATTTCTGATCAGTGCAGATTCCTCTACACACACATCCTCAAATCTGGACAGTCACATTAGGCAAGCAATTGTCTTATGTCCATGAGGATTATTCAACTAGTTAATCTGTAGAAATTATTACCCAAGAAAATTGGTAGAATGTTTCAATATTCTCACCTGAAAACACCATTATTTGACTGGTGTGCTTTATTATAAACACCCCTTTTTTACATTTTTTTTTAGAATTTCTTTTATTGATCAAATGTTTTTTAACAATTTTCCTTCTCACACAAAAAATACATGACTACATAAACACACACGCATTTTGCTAATGACACTGAGAAATGTTTTTGTTTCAGCTTTGACCAATTGCAACAGTTCATCTTTGTCATTCGAAATATCTTATAGTAAATTCAGTTCTTATGAAATGACCAATTAGAAATAACATAAAAATATATACAGATTTTATATACACACTCTCACATCCAGCAGAAGAGTTAAATTAGTTATCCAACTTTAGATATATTTTTATTTGTATTTTATTGACTTCAGAAAAAAACTCACACACAATGTAGATATTTCTCAAAAATTAATTTAATAACTAGAATAACTTTAATATTGATGAATATTTACTGTTTATGACAAACCATCTTGAATTTAAAGAAACAAATTATTGTATTCAATCCATGTCATTTTAAGGTAAATACATGATCCTAAAAATGTCTAATCTTGTTCACTTATAATAACTGTTTGATATTCCTTCACTAATTAGGAAACCTGAATAAACGGAGATCTTTACATTTTCAACTGCTAAGATAACCATAAGCTGCACATGACAATTGCAGTAGCTCGTAAAGAGTGTGACACAACTATAAAAATTCTGTGAAATTTGCTTATTTGTGATTTCATCTTATTAATTCTTGGCAGTAGATAATAATTAAAATGTCTACCATTTGTTATGAAAAATGTAAATAATATTTACATGGCTTCATCTAAGCAGGTCAGCTTAACATTCAAGATAATTCATTCATATTTTATCAAAGAAATATCTTATTTGAATTCATTTAAAAGTTATATATTTTATGAAACTAATTTTGAATATTTACAAGTATTCATTATGATAAAGATTCATACTATAATTTCATATATTGTGCTTTTATTTTTAATATGAAGCTGGGCTGAAAAGTTCATCGGCTGACTATGAAGGAGGGATGCTAGAGCTGTGAAATCTTGCATGCATTCATTTCAACTCTTCTTATTAATAACTGTATTGTTACTTTCTAGGTAAACTGACATCTGACTGTTCAAAGAAGACTGTATTTCATCAAAAAAGTCATCAACAGCATATATGACATCATCATCCCAGCCAAGTGTTTTTTCATGTTGGAGGACAGATGATAGTCAAATCAGGAGAATAAGGAGGTTGATCAACCAGCTCAAAGCAACAGTCAAGCCCAGCAGCCGTTGAAACCAAGGTATTGTGTGCTGGAGTATTGTCCTGATGAAACAAGACCCCTTTTGTCAGTTTTCATGGGCATTTGGTCTTGATAGCTTTTTGTAAGTACCTCAGCAAGTTAGCATAGGACTCTCCATTGATGGTGTAGCCCTTTTGACGATAGTCATTAAACTCAATGCCTCGTGAGGCCATCACCTTCCCTGCAGATGAAATGACATTGGTCTTTTTCGGAACAAGTGGGGAGGCGTGTTTTCATTGCATGTATTATCTCTTTGTCTCTGGCACAAAGTTATGAATCCAACAATCACTCTTGGTTTGGAAACATTCAAGGAAGACATCTGGATCTGCCCCAAACAATGTCTGATTTTTCCATGTGGTGATCAGCCTTCTCCACTTTTAATCAGGTGTCAGAAAACATGGCCAAGCAGAAATCTTTGTTATGCCAAATTCATTGTGCAGAATATTCACGGGATGTGCCAATAGCATTGGCTATTTGATTTATAGTCAATCGCCTGTCATCCATCACCATGTTTCATTGGTGGTAAGAGTTGCAAGATATTGGGTCATCTTCAACATGCTCCCTTCCCCTCCTAAATTCAGCTGCCCACTTTTGCACTGTTGATAAATCTGGAGTGTCATTACCTAATGTACAAGGTAACCAAAAAAGTTCTGTCCGTTTTTTGATTAGTCATTGAATGAAGTTGAAATATATATGAAATGCGTGTAGCAATTGTTTTCAAATTCGGACAGCCAGAAGTAGGAACATCAGACATTATAAAAAAACACGTACACCGTGCCCGGCCATCAGTTATAAGCCGGACAGCTGTGAGAAGGATGGAAGTGTCTAGAGATCTTGTTCAGGGCTGTTTGCTTTACGACTTCAAAGTGGGCTTATCAGCAGCTGCATCAGGTCGCCGCATATGTCAAGCGTTTGGGGATAGTGCTGTGGATGAACATACTGCAAGGCATTGGTTTTGAAAAATTCAAGTCCGTAGATTTGTCTCTCTATGATGAGCCTCGCAGTAGACGACCACAAGTCTTGAATGACAGAGTCCTGAAGGTGGCCATTGAATAGGACAGTAGTCTAACGTGTGGTAAACTTGCAAGACAGTTCAACGTTTCAGATGAAACAGTTAGACTTCACCTGCACCGCCTAGGTAAGACGTACAAACTGAGAAAGTGGGTTCCACAAATGCTGTTGGAGGTCCACAAGGGACAACGAGTGGCAGTCTGCGTATCGCTGCTTTCTCGCCACCGTACCACATCCTTATTCAATCGAGTGCTTACCAGTGATGAAAAGTGGGTTCTGTATGAAACTCCCAAGCATTCCAGACATTGGTTGTTTCCTCAGGATGCTGTCCCTCACACCGCAAGACCGCCTATGCACCCATGCAAGATTATGCTTTGTATCTGGTGGACAGGTCATCAAGTAGTTCGTTATGAACTACTACCAATGGGCCAAACGGCCACTGGAGACTTATACTCGCAGCAATTGAAATGTGTGCAACAGGCATTGCACCAGAAGGAGCCAGCACTGGTGAATCGCAAAGATGTGCTTTTCCTCCATGACAACGCCAGGCCGCATGTCGCGCGAGTGGTCAGGGATACCATACAGCAACTTGGGTGGGAGACTTGGTGCCATCCACCTTATTCACCTGACCTTGCGCCATCCGATTACCACCTCTTCCACTCCCTGGATAATCATCTTCGTGGGAAATCCTTCACCAATGAAGCAGACTTGCACAAAGCCCTCACGGACTTCTTTGCGTCAACCCCCCCCCCCCCGAGTTCTACCGCATGGGCATTGAACAGTTGGAGACACGTTGGCAGAAGGTGCTGGATGCCGATGGAGATTACTTCGAAGACTAAATATAAGTTACACATACTGTGAAGCATTTTCTTTTTTTCTTTTAAAAACGGACAGAACTTTTTTGGTTACCTTGTATTAACCATGTCAGCTTGAATGGGGCTAAACCCTTTTTTCAGCTTGATAACACCATGATGCCAAATTTTCAAGAGAAGTCATTACTTATTACTTTTGAAGTGTTCTTTGAACAGTCAGATATCAGTTTATCTGGAATCAATGAAGTTATTAATAAGAAGAAACAATGCAGTTATTAATAAGAAGAGATGAAATTAATGCATGCAAGATTTCACAGCTCTAGCATCAATTCCTTCATAGTCAGCCTGTAAACTTTTCAGCCCACCCTCGTACCTGGAAAGAAACAATGTAGTTATTAATAAGAAGAGTTGAAGTTCATACATGCAAAATTTCACATCTCTAGCATCATTCCTTCATAGTTAACTTTTCAGCCCACCCTAATATACCATATGCTTATATTGTAAATTTTCAGTTATATTTTCAATATTGATTATTAATCTAAGGGAATTATTAGAAACTTTGAAAATTAAAAGAATCTCTCAAAATCTCTTATTTTTTTCATTTAAATTTACTTTTACTTACTTTATTTTTTCAATGGGTTGGACTTTTCTTTTCTTATATTTTAAAATAGCTGCCAAAAATATTTCATATCTAAATTAAACATTGTAAATTTGATGAGAAAAGTGAAGGAATGGAAAATAAAAATGTTTACATCTCTTTTAAAATAACTTTAATCTGATGTAATTTCATTTATTTTTCTCTCCAGATCTTTAACAAGAAATGAAAACTCTGTAACCATTATGTTTAAAGCATTTACCATATATATATATATATATATATATATATATATATATATATATATATATATATATATATATCAGATGACCTTTAAATCCCCAAAATCTCCCTTAGAAATTGGGGGCTGTCTTATACTACAATTCTAACAAAGAAACCTTAAATTCTGGGTGATGTTTTGTCAATAGGCTAACCTCGGCCTCAGTGTCATAACCAGTAACGTACGTGAAAAGATTCACATTATTAAATAAACTCTTAGTAAAAGTAATAAAACCATTTCTACCTCATATATTACTGGCATAACTTCATAATAAATTGCCTATTTGAAGAATAATTCCATATCAATGAAATCAACTTGTATCCTTGCAAGCTCAGCAGAGAAAATGTAAACATCGAGTTATGACGGCATTCACAAGAATGAAATGTACTATTATTGTACATTATCAAACTGTTGTTATCAGTATCTTGTGATTGTCAATGAAGTATAAGTAAATGGCCATTAGTACACCAGGCTGTTTGTAAATTTTTAGATATAGGAAAAGAAGAGGAAGAAGAAAAAGAATCAGTATTTGTAAGAGATCACGAAATGAAATGTAAACAAAACAATAGTTTTCCTTTTAGGGGACGTGTGTAGGAAAAACATGATATAGAATCGGTTTTGCTATTTCATTTATTTTAAATTTCTAAGGATACAATAAATAATATTTCCAATAACATCATCTTTATATAATCAATAAGCAGTCGTCTTATACTACAGGTATAGGATAAATTCATGAAAATTTGCTATATTTTTTTACTTTGTCTTATCTAAAGATCATCTTATATGTAGAAATATACAGTAATTGGATTTTTTATAATATCCCCTGATACATATTGATTTCTGAATGCCTTAACCCAAAGCAAATAATATACAATTTAAATCTTACTACTTGTCATAAAATGATTCTGTTATTTGAACAATTTTTGTGTTTATATATTTCTTTTTCTTCTTTGAAATTTTATTTACTTCTGGCATATCTTTTACTTTTATTGAACACGGGTCAAAACTGATTGCATTTTTGTTCATTGACTCAAACTTGAACATTTTTACCTTTCTTCTATCCTGAATTTGTGATCAGACAAATCATAAGTTTCAATTTAAAATCTTCTTTTGTACAATAATGGAGAAGTACTCATCTGTGTCTTATCATTTTTATTTTAGCACGAACAGTGTCTGAAGAGTGGTCATCCAGTGGTGACTCCAAAGATGATGAGGAACGAGAGAGACGGTCACCTCGAGAAAAGGATGGAAAAGACAAAGACAAGGACAGTGATGGTCAGTAAAAATTGCTCTCTTCTTTATTTTTATGTTATCAAGCCAAATAATTCAAAAAGAAATTTGTTCAGCTGTTCTTATTTTTGTTAAAACTAACAGTCTTCTTACCTTTTGAAAAATTTCTAAAATATTTTTACTGTAAATTTTCAAGGATACGTTTAGTCAGATACTTCTGACTTGTATTTTATACCTGATTCCCCATTTGAACAGCTTCTTCCCACAAAGCACTATTCTGTGGAACTGACTCACAAGATGTTTCTCGGATCACTACAATCTTAACCTGTTCAAGTCTAGGGTTAACTGTTATCTTCCCCTCCTATCAGTATAAACTGCTTCAATGTAATCCTCTGCATTGTGGCCCCTGGGCCTTGTACAGGGTGAACCTTACTGTATAAAAAAAACAAAAAAACTGGCATTTGTATTTATCTAGGAGGGACTCTGCTGAAATGGTCTCAATTCCAAAAATCTGACTAAATCACCAAATCTCATGATTTTTTAGAAGGATTTCTTGAGAATTTTTCAGCACCTCTTCCTAGAAGAGTGTCTGAACTGACTTTGCTAAATATTCATATTTTAAATTTACACAAAGAGACTAGAGAAGCGAATTTCCACTGTAAAAGAAGCCATGAGTTTATAAAATCAAATTAAGGAAAGACCTCAGTGTCATCTTAATCTTTTTTTATTTTCTTTATATTTTGACTCTTTTTGTTTTTGTCACCAAAACAAGTTCTCATCATCTTGTATACAAAAGGCATCTAATAAAATTATCAATGTTTTCCTTCAACCTGTACATATATTTTTAATTAAAAGAAATCCATGAAACCTCTAATACTCCACCAATCCATAAATTCTTTCTGATTTTTAATATTTTAATCAAAAAAGAGAATTGAAATCTCAACCTGAATGAAAGGACATATCAACATTGAATTAATTTTGTTACTTCAGCTGAGATTATCCGTGTCTTTGATGGCAATAACACAATGAAACGACGATTGTATAGGACAATTTCAGTGAATAAAAATGCTCCTGCACAAGTCATCCTGGTAAGTGTTCAAATAAATCTGTTTTTTTTTTTTAATATCTAAATTACAAGTAAATATGGATCAGTTCTGGAATAAATACATTTGCGTTTATAACAATCTTCACAATATTTTCCCATTTTTATTTCTAAGGAGAACTTAAGTTTGCTGCTTTTTCTAGAACCAAGAAAGTTTTCACTGAATTTTTTTTTTATTAAATAGTAAGGCATATTTTCTATTTTACAGACAATCTAGAACAGTTTAAATTTAGTTGTAAATTATTCACATTTTATTCATTTAATATATTTAAACATTTTAATTGAAGATAAGACTTGACATTGCTTGCCTTATGTTATAAAAAATGCCTCTTACCGGTCTTGTTTGAAGGGCAACACAGTTATTTAGGAAAGGTCAGTTTTTGTATTGTTATCTTAAGGCAGAGCATTTTTTACTTTATAATGCATTAGCTTATAGGATTGCTTCATAACTGAAATAGTTATATATTTCTTGCTAGTGGTCAGTGTTCAAACCCAGGTAAAAAGCAGAATTTTGAAGGCTGATTTTCAAGGCAACCAGTTTTGCTACCTTCCGCACCTGAAATATGGGTACAATACAATTTATTCCTTAACCAAGTTTAGTAATTCTACACTTTTTTTAGTTGAAGAAATCTTCATGGTTGAAAATATAATACTTAGAGTTTTTTTGCTATTCCTTAAACTTTTCATATAACTTTGTTATATTAAATAGAGAAAATTGTATTATTTCTGCCATATTTCTTAATGTTGTCTTTTTATTTTATTTACAGGAGGCAGCCCTTAAAACATTCCACATATCTGATGATCCCAAAAATTACTATGTAACTGAGGCCTCAGAGTATGGTAAGTGACATTCATCTGATAGCAATTAGGTTTGGCACTTTGTTTATAAACTTATATTTCAAGATACAAATGCATGTTCTCGTTCATGCTTCTATACTAGATAAAAAAAGAATGAAATATGTAGAAGAAAGAAAGGAAAGTTTTACAATGGTGCCAATAGCTGTCTATTCATTTTGATTTTATGTATTTAAAAAAATTACTTCACAAAATGACAAAATGCTGTTATGTCATTGTCAAAAGGACAAAATAGAGACTTTAGAATATATTTATAACATTAAAATAACAAAGTGATATAACAACATTTAAAAAAAAGCTCCTTTTTTTAAGAAATGCAAATCATTTGCTTGCTCTTATTCTTGGTGGGTGTAAAAATGAATTAAATTGGTACATACGACATTTGAAGGTTTTCAATTCTTGACCATTATCAGTGTTGCTTAATTCAAAAACAAAATCTTATATGTTAGTCATAAGGCCAGAATATTAAATGTGCCATATTACCACAGCCCAGTGATATTTTTGACGTTATATGCTACAGAGTTGGGATTTACTTATGCCTTTTGGATACTTTGGGGTTTTTTTCCTCTGAAATTTGTCTTTGTTTTTTTACAAAATTCAGTTCCTCATCATGGTACAAATAAAAATGAGCCAAAGAAAAAGAGAAAATGATAATAAACATGAACTCAATGAACTACGGGGAAATGAGAAAACTTAATTCTTGCATTTACAAAACTATTTTCAGTTACTCACCAAAAACTCATTAAGATGATTAATCTCATATAGATGGAAGTTGTTGAAATTTGTTATTGGAAATTAAATTTAATGAGATTCCTTTATTAATCCCAAATACTTCTGATATTAATTTCTGTTGATCATTACTCTGTGAACATTTTCCAGAAATCCAAAAATTTGCTCAGAATTATATCTGCTATTTCAGAATGCCATTCTCAGAATTCCATACAAGGCTTTTTAAGGAACTAATTTAACTCCAACCTTTAAAAACATGGCAAAATCAAAACTGATTAAAAAAATCTCATAAAGCTAAATAAGGCTTACTTTGTTTTTATATTAAATCAATAAATTTAAATAATTATATTTCCACGAGTTTATAAGCACTATACAAATATTTTACTCCTATATTAATGAGGTGAGGACAGATTTGATTAGCACATGTGAAAAATTGACACTGGGAATGCGTAAGGTTGTCCACTCTTGACTTAATGAGTTTAATTTTCTTGATTTCTTCCAAATTAGTTAAGTAATTCAATTTCTTTATATTACTAATTTCCAAATGTCTGTTTATCTGTTAGTTAAACTCAAACCTTGTAGCACACTTTATGGCTTAAAAACGTTCCTTCATAATCAACCCAAGCAACTTTATCTGATCAAATTTTAGTCATTACATTATCTTTGAAAACCTTCTTTAAAAAAAACAAAACTTGTTTTTTTGTAGGTGAGAAAGAACTTGATGAAAATAGCCCATTTAGACTTCAGCTGAGAACTCCAGACGGAAAGCGACCGTCCATATTTCTCCGTTACAAAGACAAAGACCCAGAAAAGGGATACATTAAAGTATACTCAGGGGGTTTAAAGTAAGTACTGAAAATTGTTTTATTTTATATGAAACTCTTTTCTTATTATTTTCACACCAGATTTAACATGGAGATGCTTTGAAACAAACAAATGTTTCAGAAAGAAAATGGAGGAGTTATACAACCACAAGGACACATAGCCCAGTGGTTGAAGTAATCCAGTGACTTGACCCAAAGAGTTGTAAGTTCAATACCTGGACAAAGCAGAGGGAACAAAAACTTGGAGAGTTGAGTTACTAAAAGGGACATAACTGAAACTGAGATATTCAGAAATGGCATGGTTCGTGGAACTAGAACAGTCTATCCCTGTGGACTAAATAAAGGGTTCAGTTTGAAATTCCAATGTATATCACCTTAAGAAGACCGGGGCATACAACAGCTGAAACGTTGTGAATACAACAATAAAGATGAGGGTAACAGTCCAAACAATGTGAATAGCGTAAATAGTTACAATACCTCATTTCAGAAATATAGATTGATCTAAGATTTCATTATAAAATCTATTGACTTCTCCAGTAAATGCCTTTGATTTGTACTTTGGAGAACAATTTGAATTGGTTATTAATGTTTCCAAAATGAAATGACCTAAGGAAAAACATCTTTACAAAATCAATTATTTTTTAGGGAACTGCTTAACTCTAAGAACGAAAATGAAAACAGTACTAGATTGGCAGCAAGGTTTATTTTACAGGTGAAATGGCTAGATGTAACTGTAAGCTCTTTGCTAACAGTTTCTTTTTGCTATCAGTTTTCTTGCTTGTGGAACACTTTTCTAGCTTCTTACATTCCAGTCAACTTTGATCTTCAAAAATTTAAATGCAATATCAATCGTTATCTTCTGTCTTCTTAATTCCTCTTTTATTGTTCTCTCTCCTTAATAATGTTTTTCTTTTTCTCATATTCTCTCACATTCAGTAACCCTTTGCGTTTTATTGCCTTGCTAGGGGTGAAAAAGAAATTGTGAATCATTATTTCAACGTCTATCTAGAACCAGTAGATATGGAAAAATCCTTACACATTCAAATCCGCTAGTAATTCTTTCCTGAATTTATTTTTCAAATGTAATATTTCGGTATTATCATTGGGCAAGTTATTTTTTATCAGGGGAGGTAACTCAAAAAGATTAATACAATTGTTTCCCTTGTTAAGCTCCTTTTTAATCACTGAAATAGTATTACACTTACAGACACATATTTCTTTATATCTTCTATGTGCCATATCCCTTCTGGATATTGGCAGTCATGGCTCTCCTCAATTTCCTTTATAGCTCTTAATAACTTTCTTGTCACGTATTCTGGGAAATTTTGTGCATGTAAACATTCAGATAAATATTTAAAATATATTTGTTGAGTTTCTCATGCAAGTAAATAATTATTTAAAGTTTTTTTCATTAGCTCATCAAATATATGTTGTTATCTGTTTTAAAATGTCATAATAATATGGTAAGTAGCGCAACCACTCAAATCCGAAGATGCCACCTGTGGTTTATACTGCAACTATGCTGAGCAGACCTTAGCTACAGATTTTGGGAGAGAGTGTGTTATCTAACATGATCAAAAGTCTGAACCTGAAGCTAGTCTCTCAAACCATCAGTCACGATGACTTGTCTTGTGCTAGCACAACCACTGACGACCACCAAGGGTTGCATCTACTCACAAGGTTTAAGTCAGCCCATGGTATGAGTTTCAGGCACCGTATTTTCCAAAGGTGCCACAAGCTGGGATTGCCTCCTCCAGATCGATAACATCAAGGAGACACTTTCCTGATAAATTAACCATGATGAGATTCAAACCTGGGTCACATGGTCAGAAAGCAAACATTCTAACCCCTCAGCCACATGCCCAATTATAATAAATATAAAATAAGGATTAATACAGACAATATATATAATGATTTATTTTTTTCAGTGGGATAGAGGTATAGACCCTTTTATATTGAGAAATCCATGTGCACCATTTTTTGTAAAATTTGTGTGAACAGAATAAATATCCGAAATGTTCTGTCTTATTTTAGAGTGTCTGTAGGAAGCAAGTTTGTTCCTATAAACAAAGATACAACAACAGACATGGTGATAAGGACAGCTCTTAGGAAATTTGGTTTAGAGGTAAGTATCAAAACATAACACCCAATTCTCATTACGCTATTAGAAAATAAGTCACATTTACAAATTTGTTTTTTTCCTACAAATTATATATTTGTAAATAAAGCATAACAAAAACTTTTACTGTTGATGAAAATTCATTTATTGTTTACTTCATTTAAAACTTCTGATAGGGACTCTTTTTATAAACATGCACTCAGGTTTTGTGCTGTAGAAACAGAAAGCTTCATAGTCTCTTTTTTAAAATATTTTTTCCTTCAAATTAAATGTTTGCTTATTTTTTTTTACCAGAAAAACCCTGAAAAATATAATTTAGTTGAAGTTTTGCTTGACAAAGGAGTAGCAGAAAGAATGCTAGATCGAGAAGAACGTCCTTGGGAACTTATTCAGCAAGCCCGTAAAGTGAGTTAATTTTTCATATATATTTGTATAATCATTTTTCTCTAAGAAAACTCTTACTTTCTGTCATAAATATACATTTAGGTAATAATTAAACCTGTGCTTGGATTCAATAGAAATTTTTTTAAAGTTTATGAATTAACTGTTTTGATTTGACAGAAAATTACAAGTTATTTTTCTATAAATAAAATGATTTAATTTCTTTTTAAAATGTTTTATCATAAGTAGTACCAAATGAATTTCTACAAGAAACTGAGTTTTGTGTTTAGTTTATATCAATTTTCTAGAATTTTGCTTTCATTTCTTCCCAATTTCACAAGAAATCTTAAGATATTTTTTATTACCTGAAGCCCTTAAAAACTTTTTTTTTTTTAACATGAATCCTTTAAAATTCAATTTTGCTTTAATATATAACCAGATTTGGATAAGAGAATTGGAATGATTTGTAAATGAAAAAAAATACTTTTAATTTTGATTGCCTTTATATTGTTCTTCTTGATATTTTTTGTTCCACATCGCATTATAAACGTCTTATTTCAGTGAATTGTATAATTTAATTATATTTTTGCTACTTTCTTTTCTTTTTCCAAAAGAATTTTTTTTTTTTTTTACTGAAATTATGAATGAAACTACTCAAGCCACCAAGTTTTAATTATTTTAAGTGATGTTAGGTATATGAGAATAAAGTAGACATAACATTAGTCTACATTGAAAGTTGTTAAATATAAGTTGTTTACATTCTATATTCGAAATTGTAGTATCATTCAGATAAGCACAGTTTTACTAACAAAAGATTTCAGGTGTGGCTTTTGAAAACATTTTTGCTTTGAGATGATGACAAATTTTCTTTTTAAATATTTTCTTTTCTCATAATGGATTTTTTAAAAAGTTATTTTCTATCAATTTTTGTTTTTGCCTGTCTTTTTATCATGAAAAAATTGTTCCAATTTGACTTGTGTTTCAATTTTAGGAGAAACATTATTTTATCCTAATAAATGATGAAATCTGAAATGTGTTGTTCATAATTTTAGATATTTACTTAAAATAAAGTTTCATGGACTTTTATTTATTTATTACTATTCCCCAGGATTCCCTTCGGCAGAATCGGATGACTCGATTCTACATTCAACAAATTGAAGACCCCCATGGACCTAGTATTTCCTTGTTTGTTGGTAATTTACCAAGCAGTCTGTCTCAACGCCAATATGAGAAAATTCTTCTTGACATCATCGGCCCACGTACATTTTTTTACTTTTTTCTTGCTTTTCTCTTGCTATTTATCATTTTTAAATTTTGTATTAAATTTATTCTTGCATAAATTTTTTTTTTTTTTTTTCATTCAAGTAATTATGACCTGAAATTTTTTTTAATGATTTTTAAAATAAATCCTTTTGATAGTTATATGTAGTTTATAATTATTTTTCTCTTATATTCAGAAAACAAGTGGCATTCATTTGATGTGATCTACTATGAATATGGTGCCCTGGTTCTCATTTATAACACAGCAGAGAAAGCTAGCCGTTCATTCCACATCTTAAGGGATACTGTCTTTGATGATAAACAGTTATTGGCAATGTTACTGCCAAATATTCAGGTACGATTAGTCATGAAATGCTTCTTTTAAAGTTACTATCCACATCCCTACACACAAGCTGCCAATCTGCCACTGGGTGGCATGCTACTAATGTTTACCACTGGTGGCCCACTGTCAGACCACTGGCATGTTCCTCTTGGCAATGTTACAACTGGCGGACCGCTAGAGGCCCACTGGTGGCTGCCACCGGAGGACTGCCGGTGATGCCATCGGTAGCCCATCAGTGGCTTACATGTAGGAATTTTGTCAATGTTACAGTCTTTATCAATCTGCTTTTTCATAAAGGAAACAAAACTTTCTTTTATTAAGAGAATTTATCAGTTATTTTATATTAAGCAGTTTTTTTCTGTTACACTCATAGAATAAGGGAACAATAAGTTTTTGTTCTGTATTAACTATTCAGAAAATACTCACTCACCTTATAAAAGGCTAAAGACATGTGCTTGCTGACACCATTTGCAAGGAAGAAAGTCTCCATTATAAAGCTGAGGTCAATTCATTCTCTCATATATAACAGTAAAGTTTGAGAAAAATACATGGATTTACCACTTAGAGGATTTGCATATACACATTCTAACTGGTATATAGTCAGTGACAAGAAATGAATGAGACAGAAATGGTGAAGAAACAAAGTTAGCAGTGACAGTACAACCCTGTGAACTGTTTGCTGTAGAGTATAAAAAGTTAGGAAGGAAACCCTCATCAATACTGGAAAGAGCAATAACAGCTACTGGATTTGAGAAACTTATTTTCCTGAAAAATTGTTTCAACAGAAAGATTTTATAAATTTCAACCAACTGCAGTAGTGGCTTCTTGGTCAATGGATGCTAAATGTTTCCTTATAAGGAAACAACTAACATTACCATTACCATTTATTATGGGAGAACTTTGTATACTATTGAGATCTCACCCTTTCGCAGATTAAACTGTGTCATCTTGTTTGAATTTACTTCCACTAATACTACACTAACATTTATTAAATCTTTATTTTAGTAAACATTTAATATCTAAATGTTTACTAAAATAAAAAAATTTTTTATATATATAATTTAGTTCTTTTAAAAGAAACATTTCTAATTTGTGAAACTGATATAAAATAAGTGTACACAAAGCAGCAAATAATGAAAATGAAAACACATATTATCAAAATAATTTACTTTTAACAGTTCCTGATAACTTCCATTGTCTAATTTTAAATAAATTGTATTCACCTCTGTCTATTTTAGCCACATATGATCCCTGATAATGGAGTGCAGCCATTATTAGTATTTGTCAATGTGAAGAGTGGTGGTTGTCAAGGGACAGAACTCATCACTTCTTTCCGTAAACTTTTGAACCCACATCAGGTCTTTAACTTGGAAGCGGGTGGCCCTCTACCTGGGTAAGTCAATTATATATACCTGACTCTAGAATTAGTGTAAAGGAAAGTTTTTGTATCTTTTTTCTTTTACAACTGAAATTCTCTGTAAGCAGAATCATAATTTTAATTTTCTATCTTGATAGGACAAATGCACATTTAATTTTTAATGAGAATATAGCAAAATCTCTCTATTACAATTTCAATTGTTATTGACCACACTTAACATTTTTTACAATTTCTCTAGATTGTTTCTATTTTTTAAATGTATTCATTTTTGTATATTTACTATTTGCACTCTATAGACTTTCCTTTCAGACTTGGCCTAAATTAGAATCAAGTGGATATGAATAAATTATGACATGATGTTTAATGCTTCTATTATGCCAATTCAAATAAATACAAATTAAAGTCTCTTTGCATTATCAAAAACATGATCATATCATTAATAGTTATTGGGATTTTTGTCTTTAAATTTCAGATTGTATGTTTTCCGAAATGTATCCTATTATAAAATCTTAGTCTGTGGTGGAGATGGTACTGTTGGCTGGGTTCTTTCTTGCTTAGATAATGTATGCCAAGATGCTGTGTGTCAGTCTCCACCATTAGCCATCATTCCTTTGGGAACGGGTAAGTGTTTTAGTTTAAATTCATTGCGCAAACTTTACACATAACAACAATCTTGCATTTTTCTGTTTCAAGTTAAAATAACACATATATTAAAAGTATACAATCAGAAAATCTCATTGTTAACTTCATAAAGATCTTTGTTAATTTCTTTCATTTAAATGAATTTAAAAATTAATGATAATGAGAAAATAAACCTGAAGATATTACATTGTTTTATTCTGTGCTAATAGGAATATATACTTGACAAACACGAGGGATAAAATAAGTAAAGGTTTATTGTACAAAACCAGTACAATAAGAAATAAGGTAACAGTTATGCACAAGATTATCGCAAGTCAATCCAGTAGTGAGTGCTACTATTGGAAGTTCAGTAGTTCTCACGTAAGTCTGAGTCATACTCAACAGATCCCAACTAGTATATTTAGCTAACCCCCATGCGGGTTGCATGTGGCACAAGGCCGGTTTTAGCATGGATTCTCTGAGCCCATAGGCTCGGCCAAAAATATTCCATATTCAAACGCATATAACGGGTTCAGGGTCAGTCTACCTCCCCAAACGACACTCTGCCCTTCGGTGGAGCCTCGTTCGGGTTCCTCTCTGCTCAGAGGCAGAGAGTTTGACTGTCCAGCTGGAACAGGTCACAGCTAGACTCTGTAGTCCGTTGACTTACAGATACATATACGTAGTTACTACCTATAGTGTAGTCTCTCATGGGGGTGACAGGTTATTCCATTACATCATACATACTAATAGGTTATAGATAATTTATTTCCTATTGATTATAAATAGTTTATTTCTTTTTGGATATAAATAATTTGTTTCCTCTTGATTGATTATAGATATTTTATTTCCTCTTAATTGTTTATAAACAGTTTATTTCATATTAGTTGATTATATATAGCTTTTTATCCTATTGGTTATAAGTAGTTTATTTCCTATTGGTTGGTTATAGATAATTTATTTCTTACCTGTTATGAAGAATTTATTTCCTGTTGATTGGTTATCAATAATTACCTCTGTCAGTTTTAATTGCTATATTACAGTACAGCACAAGAACTCATTTGATATTTATTCTTTTTTGTATTTAAATGTTGTTTTTTTTTTCTTTCAGGAAATGATTTAGCTCGAGTTTTACGTTGGGGGCCTGGTTATACAGGGGGTGAAGATCCCCTCAATTTATTAAGAGATGTTATAGATGCTGAGGAAATCAAGCTAGACAGGTGGACTGTAATTTTTCACCCCAATGAAAAAGAAATGCCTGATGAAACGAAAGTGGCAATAGCAAATGATACTAATTCTGCTAACACTAATGAAGACAATACGACAATGTTTGTGATGAACAATTATTTCGGCATTGGTATAGATGCCGACCTATGCTTAGACTTTCACATGGCACGTGAAGAGAAACCTGACAAATTCAATAGTCGGTAAGATCAGTGTTTTTCATTTCAAAGAAAAATATTTTATAGTTTTTACCTGAGATTTTCAGGTGATTGAAATGTTCAATTTATTTATTTATTTATGTACTTTATTTTCTTGTCTTTTTTCTTAACAATATTAAATATATTTTGAAAATAAAAGAGAGGAATTCTTCAAACAACATAAGTATCTGAAAAATAGGTGTCTCCAAAATTCTTCTAAAAAAAAAGCATAGCATGATGAAAAAGGCCCTAAATTTTATGAAAACAAAGTTTTAGCATCAAAATGGTTGTTATTGTTAAGAAGAAAGGCCAAACTATTTTTTATTATTTTGTTAAATTTTTTAATTCTTCCTAGCACATTCAAAACTTTGGTTAAAAAATCTTGTTTTTTGGCATTAGTGGGTGGACCAAAGGTTAGTATGGCAAATTTAGCATCATTTTTGCAGTAAAAAACATTGTTTTGAAAATTCTTGCAAAAATCAAATAATTGTCAGACTTTAATTAAATTTTCAGGACTTTAATTTATTTCCTATAATTTGTTATTGGTGAGCATGATATGAACATTATAAGATATGCAGATGATGGCTGACACAGAATGCAAACTCTAGAACCCCCTAGACTGGGTAGTAAAAGAAAGTGAGAAGAAAGGACTAATCATCAGCTACAAGAAGACAGAAAGTGTGGTCATCAGCAAGAAGAAAAGTGAAAGATGCGAGATATGAATGGGAGATGTCAACATCAAAGCAGGTGCAGTGTTTTAATAGAGGAAACAAAGAAAAGACTACTGGATTGCTATGTGGTGTCCTTCCTCTTATATTTCTTATAATTTATTATTGGTGAGCATGATATGAACAATATAAGATATGCAGATGATGGCTGACACAGAAAGCAAACTCTAGAACCTCCTAGATTGGGTAGTAAAAGAAAGTGAGAAGAAAGGACTAATTATCAGCTACAAGAAGACAGAAAGTGTGGTCATCAGCAAGAAGAAAAGTGAAAGATGCGAGATATGAATGGGAGATGTCAACATCAAAGCAGGTGCAGTGTTTTAATAGAGGAAACAAAGAAAAGACTACTGGATTGCTATGTGGTGTCCTTCCTCTTATATTTCTTATAATTTATTATTGGTGAGCATGATATGAACAATATAAGATATGCAGATGATGGCTGACACAGAAAGCAAACTCTAGAACCTCCTAGATTGGGTAGTGAGAAGAAAGGACTAATCATCAGCTACAAGGAGACAGAAAATGTGGTCATCAGCAAGAAGAAAAGTGAAAGATGCGAGATATGAATGGGAGATGTCAACATCAAAGCAGGTGCAGTGTTTTAATAGAGGAAACAAAGAAAAGACTACTGGATTGCTATGTGGTGTCCTCCCTCTTATATAGCAATGAAAGATTGAATAATCTCCCTAAGGACAAGGGAAAAAAACTAGAGGCAGCAGACAGTACGAGTAAGCAACAAGGAAGCCTTAAAGAAAATGGCAACAGAAAGAACACTTCTACACAAAATCAGGAAAAGACAACTGTAGATTTTTTGGACACATAATGAGGAATGGGGGCTTGGAACCTTACCTGGCAAAAGAGATAGTGGAAGTCAATTTGAGAGATAGTAGAAGATAGTGTGAGTGGATGGCAGAATGGAGCAGAGGGCTTAGCAAAGGGAGGAAAACTATTAGAGTTGCACAATATAGAAAGTTGTGGTGAGCCATGACCACCTATGTCCTGAAGGGACATGGCGCATAAAAGAAGTACTAAACACATTTTGCTGTGCCTCTTTCCAATGTACATTTATGATACAGGTTGTTTTTTTTTTATATTTATTTGTTTTACTTTGTAAATATTAAAATTAATTATTTTTACATAAACATATCATTGTTTTCTTTGTAGTCTACATAATAAAGGAGTTTATTTCAAGATGGGTCTTCGGAAAATGGTAAATAAGAAAGCCTGCAAAGACTTGCATCGCTGCATCAAATTAGAAGTGGACGGCAAACTGATTGACCTTCCACAAGTGGAGGGCATTATCATTTTGAACATTCTTAGGTAACGGGTTTTTAAACAACTATTTTCTCTTTATTGGATTAATAATGTTGTGATGAGAATCTTCTTTTTTCTTACATTTCTCATTTACTAAAACTAAATTTAAAATACATATTCATAATTAAAATAATTTATAAGTTTTTGTTTCTCATCAAAATTGAAACAAATGTATGAAATTCTATTATTCACTCTTGATAATTTTTTAACATATTATCAAGTAAATTGCACTAAAAATAGTTTATTCTAAGATATACTAAAAATATGTTCTATCTAATAAAGATGTAAATTCTAGTATCTAATAAAAACCTCATGCATTTATATAAAGTTGAAAACTGAATATTACACATTACTATAATATACGATGGTTTATGAATTTTAAATCTAATCATATTTGAAATGAAATCTCTAAAGAATTCTTATTGTTTAAAGAATAATCTCTTTTTTTATTGGTTGTAGTTGGGGCTCTGGGGCCAACCCATGGGGTCCAGAAAAAGAGGACTCATTTAACAAGCCTACACACTATGATGGTATGCTGGAAGTAGTGGGTGTCACAGGTGTGGTGCATATGGGCCAGATACAGAGTGGACTACGCAATGGCATCAGGATTGCTCAGGGTGGACATGTAAGGGTTATGTTTATTTTTTTACAGTAATTATTTTCTTTCTCTCCATTTTAATTTATTATTTTTTTCATTTTCCAAATAGATTTTGTCTGATTGAAATCTCTTTCTTTTCAGTTACGAATCACACTTTTAACAGATCTACCTGTACAGGTTGATGGGGAACCTTGGATTCAGCCGGCTGGACAAGTTATGGTACTACGTTCAGCTCTTAAGGTAGGTTAGACTAAATCTTTGTTTTCATCTTTTTTTATAGCAACGTTATCCCAATACAAGCCCCAAGAGCTACTCAAAGTAGAGGATTACTGTGTGATGTTGTATGAACGTAAGAAGCAGCAAGTAGTGAAGTTCATGGGGATATACAGGGAAGATAATGGTTAACCTTAGTCTAGAAGATTGAAGTGTTTGGGAAAACATCCTGCCAGAAGGTCTGTTCCACAAAGTAACAGCAGTTATTGGGAAGAAGCTGTCCAAATTAAACTTACTTCTTACTAACAGAATAGGAAGGGAATGGTGATTATTCATATTTGTATATGTGGCAAGGCGGGTCCTAGTTGTAAAGGTTAGGGGTAGTAGGATTAAGGAATGTAGCTTGTCAGGACACATGGCATGGATATAGTGATAAAGCAACAACATACTCACAACATTTCGTCTTTGGGGAAGGGTTTTAGGAGAGAAACTCTATCAAGACAGGCAAGTGAAGACTGGGCAACTCCAGCCCAGAGTAAGTTGTTTGTTTTCCAAATTGTAGATAATATTTTTTGGTAGGTTTCTGAATCTGTTGCTTTGAAAAAAAGATCTAAATGTATAATATTTCATTCAAAAAAGAAACTGTTCAATAAAATCTGGTATTGGCATAATCCTTTGGGGACCCTTTCCTGTCCACTGCTAATGCAGCTGTCATATCACAGTGATGCAGTATGTCAGCACACTCTCAAGAAAGCCAATTGAAAGTGCACTTATGTACCATTAATAGTTTCATTGTCTCTTGTGTCTTTGCATATAAAATTTTGCTTTGTAATACCACACTTGGCCATAAATTTGCTACAGATTTATATTCTTATGGCCATGGACTTCAAAGAAAATTAGACTAACATCCCCTGGTATTTGGTTCTTCAATAATCTGAAAATATAAGCAGTTATTTAGACAAATAACTTCTGCTTAATCACATATTTTGCATGTAAACAATATATTGATATGATACATTGTATGACACATTGATACCAATTAAACTTACAAGTAATTGATTATGATATTTATTCCTCACTCAGTGCTTAATTTGGCCTTGGACTAAATTTCACCTAAGCTAGCACTTAGCTAAATATAAATTAACAGGCTTCATTTCGGATAAATAAATGATGTTCTTTAACCCTTCACACTCAAACCTACTCCATAAATATCGGCTCTCAAAGTCTCACTGTTTGCGAAACTTCCTGCATTATTTGTGATTATGTTGTCATATATTATAGCAGAATATACATGGTGTGGGTTGAACATTGAGAGCCAATATATATGTGATGGATTTGGGCAGGGTCAATACTAAAGAGTTGGGCAAAGAACATCATGGATAAATTCTAGTTAAGATTGAAGTGGTCATTCGATTAAATGCTTCAGCTTCATGAAAAGTTGCCATTGCACAAATTTGATTTCTGATATGCATAGTCATTCAGATGAAAAAAAGCAATGAACATAAATAAGATTTTAAGTTCTTTCAAGTTAAAAAAAAAAACCTTTAATAAATTAACTAAATTCTTAATAGACTAATTAAACTTTTAAATGCACTTCTCTCATGTTATAAACATGTGTATGGTAACATGAGAGAACAAAAGAAATTCGCCCTGCCAGAATATGCTGACTGCACCTCTGTAGAGAGGTAAACCCCACCCAATGAGGCCACCTGTTTGCCATGAGTGGCAATCTTTAATGTCTAAGAATGGGATCCTGATGGTTGAGGGCTTCAGGAGTCAAGGTTAGATACTTCCGATTCCCAACACACCATTTTTAGCACTTACTTGGACTAGAGAGGTGGTCGGAGCAGCCCGATCCAATCAATTGGCTCGTAATGCCAAGCCTATAATGATATCAATTTATGGAGTACTTTATAACAAAATACAATACCCCAAATATACACTGGGATAAAACACCATCTCTCTCCAATTTATAGGCATTAAAAGGCAATGATCAAAGAGATGTGGAGTTAGACATGCGTGTAAACATAAGATTTGGGAAGTGCAATAAATGGTTTAACAGCTGCTCAGAGTCTCTCTCAAATATGAGTATACTGGTTTGTGTAGCCCTGACCTTTCAAGGTGACTGGGTTTCTCCCTTAGCAAGTCACAATGTCAGGCTCCAAGGTGGGTGGGAAACACAGGCAGTGAATTTTACTACATAAAAATTATAAATAAGCAAAACAAAAAATCTAAACGATATCTTTCAGACTCTGATTGTGAAAAAGAAATGAATATTGAATTTCCAAGATTTCTCATGTTTGCATCCCTAGATGAAACAATAGAAGTCAATAAAGCAGAGAATTGTCTCTGGCCACACATGAAGAAATTATAATCTGTCTTAGGAAGCTCGGGGGTCAGTGATTACCATAGAATCACAATAACAAGAAAAAGAGCAATCAAAACAGACACATACATCCTTATTTTTGTCACACTTCAAATCCCTAGAAAAATAAAAGTTGGGTACAATACTGAGCCAGTTTAACAATATATTCCTACTCAACTAAGGTGCTTCAAGTGCCAAAAGTTTGGCCATTGTAAGCTGCCAAATTATCCAGCATGTGGAAAATGTGACCAAAGGGATTCAGACCACATGGAAGAAGAATGCCACTCTAAAGTAAGAGATGTGCTAACTACCAAGAAAACTCTCCAGCATACTCACAATCATGTGACTTCTGAAAAAGGGAAATGGAGATAGTTGAGGTGAAACATAAAACAGAATGTCTCATTCATGGAAGCAAGGCAAATAGTATAAAGCTACATGAAAAGCCCTTCCTATGCAAAAAATAATGCAAGGACCACAATGAATACCAATCAACCTGACAAATACAGAACCCTCATTGAGAAACTTGTACACTTAGGACCAAATGACTGGCTCAAATTTCAAAAAACTGGGAAGAATTTAAAATCCAATATTCTGAAAAACTAGTTGAAGGACAAAGTATCAAGGACTTAAACTATTTCACGAAAATCCTCAACTCTATAGCTAAAAAATAAATTCCAAAAAATTCAGCACCAAAAAAAATGCAACAGACCTTGGCTCAATGATGAATGTAAAAGGGCCACTAAGCTAAAAAGAGCAGCTCTGAAAGAATTCAACAAACAACCTTACAACCTCTAATTTACTGCAATTTAAGCAACTCCAAGCAAATGCACAGAAAATAACTAAAGAAACCAAAAATGAATGCTGGAAAAACTGTCAACAGACTCAATTCTGAAAAAAAAATATCTGTCTGGTGTATGATAAAGAAAATAGCAGGCAAATACTAAACAAACACTGTAAAACATTGCTCAATAAATAACTCTAAAATAACTAGTAGGATATTGCTGAATAACTAGCCAAAACAATCTCTAAAAATTAGTCTGCCAAAAATGGTAGCCAACATTTTTTAAAGTTCAAACAAAAAGTGGAAAAACAAAAACTAAACTTTAAATCAAATAATGCCAAGAGCTATAACCTACCATTCACTCTAGGGGAACTAAATGACTCTTTAAAGAAAGCCCACAATATAGCTGTGGGCCCAAATGATATTCACTATGAATTCATAAAACAGTTTCCCAATGAATCATTACAACTGTTATAAAAAATGTATAATAACATATGGACAAATGGCAACTTCCCAGAAATGTGGAGACAGTCATTCATCGTCCCTATTCCAAAACCTGGAAAGGATGACACAGACCCTGAAAAATATAGACTGATGGCATTAACCAGTTGCCTATGTAAAACTATGGAGAGAATGGTCAACAACAGGTTGACTTGGTATCTAGAAACTAAAGGCTTAATCAGCGACTTCCAATGTGCTTTTAGAAAAAAAAAGGAGCACCATATATCACTTAATATGCCTAGAAACTTTTGTAAGGAAAACCTTCATTAAGAAGGAAAATCTCATGGCAGTTTTTTTTTTACTTACAAAAGGTGTATGACATGACATGGAAAATTGGTATATCTTGAAAGACCTGCATGAGTTGTGGGCCTAAAAGGAAGGTATGCCCTGGAAGACTGAAGATTTCAATTCTGTATAGGAACTACACTATCAGAACTGCAAAATCAAGGAGTTCCACAAGGAAGCAGTCTTTCAGTGACCCTATTCTGTGTAAAAATTAACTCCATAGTTTAATCCCCAAGTCCAGGAGTGAGATGCTCCCTTTATGTCAATGACTTATTCATATGTGGGACAGCCAGAAAATCATACCTAAAAACAACACAACCTATCATCAAGGCTAGTACTTGGGGCTTTCAGAACATCCTCAGTGGAGAACTTATACTAAGAATCTAATGAAACACACCCATAGTTAAGGCACACTAAACTCACACTACAGTACTATGTCAAAATAAAATCAAACCCAACTAACCCAGCTTACAGCAATACCTTTGAACCTTATTACTGTGATCTATTCCAACAAAAAGACAATACAATGCAACCCTATGGAATCAGGATGAAATCCATTGCTGAAGAGTTAGGGATCTCACTCTCAAACATACAAGAAATAACTGCAGCCAGTTTTCCACCATGGACAATCAAACAACCCAAAGTCTTTCTAGAATTAAATAAATTCCCTAAGCAAAAAACACACCCTCTCACATTCCAGAGCAAATTTCAGGGAATATTGGAAAACTACCCTAACCATACACCCATCTGTACAGACAAATGAAAGTGTAAGGACAAGACAAGATGTGTAGTAGGGAGCCAAAATATTACAAAAGAAAGTGCCTCCAAAGCAAAGCTCTATTTTCAGTGCGGAGGCTTATGCAATGGAGAGCGCTCAGCTCTCAGCATCATCACAGAGAGAAAACAACACTTTTTTCGGACTCACTATCTGTCCTAATGGCTTTGAAGGAAAAGAAAATCCAACAATCCACTCATTATCAAATCATTATGTAAAATGATCACTACTTTCAAACATAAAGACATCAAACTATGTCAGATTCCTAGCCACATCGGAGTGAAAGGTAACAATAAAGCAAACCTAGAAGCCAAATCAGTTTCAGATATGGATGTAGACACGAAGACCAAAATGCCATACACTGACTTTAAGGAGGTCATTAACAAATGAAAAGGAATGGCAACGGTTCTGGCATGATAACCCATACAATAAACTCTTCACAATCCAACCCAAACTAGGAGAATGGAATCAGCTTTCAGAAAATCTCCAAAGGAAGTAGTAGCACTGGCCCACTTAAGCATTGGCCACACAAGAATAAGCCATTCGTACTTGCTAAACAACGAAGATCAACCAGTATGCCAAGCATGTGAAATGGCATACACTATTAAACATGCACTATTAACCGAGTGTTCAGACCTTGCTCTCTCAAGATAAAAATGCTATGATATAAACTAAATGTATGAGTTCTTCAAGAAAGCAGAAGTGGATGACACAATATTATTTCATAAAAAAGTGGGCTTCTACCAAAAAATATAAACCAAATGACAATGTCGATAAAATCAATTTCTCTGCAAACTATATATCGGAAAAGAATACATCAACAAAACCAGACTCTCAATAAAAACCCTCTTTACAAAAATATGTCAATGGAACCTGATTTACAAACTAATATTTTACAAAGAGTACATATTCTATTCATACGATTCTACCCTCAAAATCTTATTGGCATTAAATAACCCATTGAGGTTGATATGCTGTAAAAAAACAAATGAAACAATTACCACCAGTGGGGCGAAAGGAACAAAAAAAAAAAACAAGAATTGTTAATATAAATTCTTTCTATTGCCAATACAGAGGATGTGAGTGGAATGTCTTTGTAGGCAAGAAAAGCGACTTAGAGAAAGGGTAGAGTTGTTAGGGCCAAGAGTTGATGTATGTGTCAGGTCATTGTGGTGATGTTGAGAGAGACTGATGGCAGATAATTTTTGTATAAAAATTAATTTACAATGAAAGGATTATGTATATTAATTTGAGCTATCAATAGTTATGAAAATTTCACAGCTTTCCTATTTTAATTTTTTAGTGAATCTTAATTCTTATCTTAATGATTGAATAAGCGCCTTTTGAGTTCCATGACTAAAATATCTGTGGAAATTCCACTATTGCATTGTTAAATATTTGAACTTGACAACTTTAACAAAGTATTCAAATAACAATCATAAGTAGTAATGCAGATTATTATTTAAAGACATAAGAGGGTAGAAATGAAAAGATTTGAAATTGACAGGTCTTTTATTTCACTGGAACAGATGGGATCTGCCCTTTGTCTCTTTCTCTCTTCCTTTCCCTGAACTGAAACGAAACTTTTGATTTATCTTTTCTTCTGTCTCTCCTCACATTCAAACAGGAATGGCTCATTATTTATCTGAGGTAATGGCAGGGCATATTGTACATGTTAAGGAACAAGCAGAATTATAACATGACATGGACTCGTTTTATATGAAAAAGTTTTAAACATTTCATCTTGATGCTAACTAGGATTTGTCATGCTGTGATAAGAGAAAATATCTCTGGGTTAAAATGTAATTTGATCTTGCTTTTAAAACTTGGAAAATCTTTGTGAATTTTGAATGAATTTCATAGCCACCTGTTCATATGTCTTCTTTTTTTTCTCTCTAGGCTACAATGTTGAAGAAAAGTAAGAATAAAATCAAGCGTCGTAATACAGAACCAAGTATTTTCTTCCCAGATAATGAACAGGCAAAAACAACCCAGTCTCCTAATGAGGAGAACAGACCACTTTAACAGAGTACGTAAAAAACAAACTGTTTTAAAGCAAACACAAACACTCATACAAAATAAAATTTATTATTTAATTTAAATTTAGAAAAATAGATTCACATCAAAATGAAAAGTGATTGCAATTTTATGTCTTTTTTTTCTGGTTCCACTGTTCATTTAATCTGTCAGACAAATGACTGTTTTTTTTTTTTTGATTCTCATATGTAAAATGTTTATCTGTTTCTAAATTTTGCTTTAAACTCTGCCAAAGATTCAATCATTTTCTTGTAGATTTGTCAGCTAAAATGCAATTATTGAATTGGACTCAGAGTTTCATGCACAACACAATCTTCAGATGCTGCATAGAGACTGACTGTTACAGAAATTAAATTTTAATAAAAATATTTGGTTAATGCAATACTGGCACAGTCTATATATTATATGGGAATTATATATATATATATTTTATTAACACCACCATTCTATGTGTGATATTTTATATTCATATATATATATATATATATATATATATATATGATAATCTTTAAAACGGATCATAATTATTAATTAAAATGATACAAAAGTATCACAACAATTAAAATTAAGGCACCTTTTGGCCAACACATCTTCAGAAAAAAAGATTGTCAGCGAATAAGTAATTGAAAAAAATAGATTATTTTCAACAACTGTGTTTAAAATCATACCAAAACAGGGAGGTAACAAGGATTTTAATCATTATGATACTTTTTTATCTTTATTATTAATAATGATCCCTGTTTTAAAGATTATCCTATTCTGGCATTGCAGCCATAATCTGTATGTATGTATATATATATATATATATATATATATATATATATATGAAGAAATATAGTTTTAAGGTGTGCTATATTTATGGGATAATGTGCTCAATATCAGACATAGAGCATATGTAAATATAAATATAAAAGTGAACATTGAAGTCAACACTCAGAGGCGACAGGATGTTTCATGCTAGGTGCAATCGTCAGGTCATGAATGTTGGATTTTTCCTTGACTACCTGTGAAATCATAGGTATATATTTACTACATGAACTAAGTGAAATAATAGATACAGAAATGACTATCTCATAATCTTAAGAAACTATAACAAACAAAACGCAGACAAAACTAGAGAAGCAATAATAAGGATTTTTTAAAATAACGGATTCGACATAGATATAAAAACTAACCTAAACAAAGTAGATTTTCTAATGTTACCTTCAACCTAAGAAAAGGCACATATAAATCATACAGAAAACGCAATGATAAACCACTGTACATACACAACTCCTCCAATCACTCACCTTCGATAATCAAACAGATACCAAAATCGATTAACTGCAACAAAAAAATTCTTGCAAAACCATATTTAACAAAGCTAAGAAAGACTACGAAACAGCTCTAAAAGATAGTGGATGCCCGGCAACACTCACATACTCACCACAGAGCACAAAAAAAGGCCAACAGGAAGAGAAATAACATATGATTCAACCTACTGTACAGCAAAAACATAAAAATAAACATAGGTAAAATATTCTTCAAACTCTTAAACAAACACTTCCCAGAATCAAGCACTCTACACAAAATATTCAATAAAAAAACTGTAAAAATCAGCTACAGTTGCACCGAGAATATGGCAAGAATAATAAAAAGCACAACAGGAAAACTATCAACAAACCACCTGAACAAATTAAACCCACGTGTAAGTGTAGAATAAAGAATGAATGTCTCTTAAGCGGTAACTGCTTACAAAACAACGTAATATCCCACGCCACAGTAAAATCACCAGATAATGAAGAAAAAGTATACATAGAAGTAACTGAAGGACCCTGGAAACAAAGAAATTATGCACACAAAACATCTTTCACAAATAGTAAATATGCGAACAGCACAATGCTTTCCAAGTATATCTGGGAAATTAAAAACAAAACACAAATCACACCAAAAATATCATGGAAAATAAGGAAAAGATCATCAGCCTACAACAATCAATCAAAAACCTGCAAATTTTGCTCGGAGAAAAAATAGCTATTATCACCTTCCCAGACCAAAATAAATTACTAAATAAATGATCTCAAAATGCAGACAAGAAAACAAATTTTTACTACATTACTTAAAAATCGAAAACTGAAATGAATAAATACAAATAAACATAATAATATAAAAAAGCAAGTAAAATAAATTAACCCAAACAAATTAACAAATCACTCCCATTAGAATATACGAAATAGAATAAGTAAAAAATAAAATACATAAAAAACAAGTAAAAATAATCAACCCAAATAAATAAAGTAAATAATAATAAACAAATAAACAAACCAATCCCACCAAAATAACCGTTAGAATAGACTACAGCAACCAATTCAAAAATTGGATGTAAAAATAGCTATAACTACTATATAACGATAAAAAAACCCTCAAAAATCAAAAGCCAAACAGAGTAAATAAAAATATACAAAATAAAAAATAAGTAAATAAATAAAAATAAATGAACAAATTAACAAATCGTCCCCGCTAAAATAACCGTTAGAACTAATAAAAATAAACATAAATAAGCAAAACCAAGTAAAAAATAATAAATCCAAATAAAAAAAAAATAAAAAACTGCCCCCCCCCCCGCCAAAATAACAGAATAGACTACAGTAAGCAATCTAAATATTGAATGAATAAATAGCCTTAATTATCTTCCCAGACCAAAACAAACTATTAAATAAGCGACCTAAGCAAATACCCCCCACCAAAAATTTTTTACTACATTAATCTAACCACTTTCGCCCCAGCCCCTCCGACGTTTTACTCTCTGGGTTGAGAAAGTCTACTCAGTCTTAACCGAACTTAAGGGAGTGACCGTAGGTGCCCTGAGTATCCGTAGATCATTCGACCGGTCCACTGGTTTAATCCTGCTTCCTGCCCACGTCGTGTTTGGTTTGAACCAGAAAGCAGAAGTGATGTTCATCCATTCACGGTCGACTGAAGATGTAGACACGGCTGGAGAGTCTGTGCTAAGAAATTTAGAATGCACCAAAAAAAAATATATCTGCAGAAAGCCGGGCAAACAACTATTCAATGGTTGAATTGTTAAGGTCTTTTCTATAGCAGAAAAGAATAAGTGTAGAAAAGAAACGGGTTACAGAAAAGAAAATAATTGACGTAAAAACTCATACACTAGATACTAGACAGAGAAAGAGTTGGTTGGGATTAGCTTGTTGTGAAATCATTTCAGAACGATATGCGACTCTGGATTATTGCAGCTTGTTCAACGTTTCCATTTCCAGTGGTAGTAATAATAGTAGCAGTAGTAGTCTTAGACGTTGGAGGAGTAATTAGCTTCTTCATACGTATATCAACAAAATATGTAAGCAGGCGCCTGGCTCCAACCTCTGACGTCACTCCCAATCTCCGACCTCTCTCTCCAGCTCGACTGCACTCAACGGAAGACCAGCCAACCACTCTCTGCTTCTTCCATCTGGCCTTTCTCGTCGGCCTTTTTCAGCTTCCTTTCTCATGTGTCTTGTAGTACCACGACCCGTAACGGTCGACACGGGTGCTCATGTGCGTGACGGCACACAGGCAACAACGGCGCGCCGACCAATCGCTGCCTCTCCAGTCTCTTTGAGAATTCTCTCCCAACTGCCACTTTTCCAGCATAACTACGCGTTTATATAGATAAATCTGACTAATCATAAATCAACCCTTGGTCCGCACACGATTATCATGCGTGTTGCTGTCAACTCAAAACCATGTGAGTTTCAAAGTTCTCATAGCCTGAGTAAGCTCTATTTCAAATTTTAACCAATAAAAATTATCTCGATCATCTTTCATTGTTTTCCTAATGACCCAATTCCAAATGGCCTAGATCAGATTTCCATCAGTAAACAAAATTGTTCTGATCTAATTTCGCTGTTCTAATCTACTCCAATTTCAATAAAAAAATTAAAAAATATATATGTGTGTGTTTGTGTGATTCCCAAACTTTCTCTGTCACATTAATAATACATCATAAAACGAAAAGAATAAATAATACAAAATGAAAATGAAAAACAAATTAATTAACCCAAACAAATAAATAAACAAATAAGCCACTCCCATAAAAATAACCACCAGAATAGATTACCCACAATGCACCACTGACCCATATATATAAATAGTTGAGGAAAAATCCAACATTTGTGGCCTGATGATTGCGTCCAGCATGAAACAGCCTGTTACCTCTGAGTGTTGACTTCAATGTCCACTTTTATTTATAGATAGATATATATATATATATATATATATATATATATATATATATATATATATAACTTACCATTACATCTAGCCATTTCAACTGTAAATTGATGAGACCTTACCCCAATATAGTAATGTACTTAAATTTATAATGTCTAGGTACCATAGAGAGAAGTTCATCAGAACAATTACCATGAAAGTATTTATAGAAAAGACACAGAGAAGCTAAAAAGAAAAAAAAGGGACTGAAGTCAAAATGCCAGATCAGGACCAATAACATTGCAGATTCTTTGGATTTTATCAAGAATCTCTAAATATATAGCAGGAACAGCAGCAATATTCAAAGCAAGGACAAAATGAACTTTGGACAAAATTATCCAAAGTTCACTTTGGAAGAAACATAGTCCAAGCTTTAGATAGTCTTGTCATCATTAGGTAGAGACAAATAGTGAGTTTAGTAGAAGTAGTGAGTGTAGTGACATAAGCAAAGAGTGTTGTGACATAGAAAAGTTGTGTGTGTGTGTGTGTGTGTGTGTTTTATATGCATTTGAGGATGTAGGGTCTTAAATTACAACTGTTTTTATTTATAGAATTTTTTTGTTTATAAGTATTGCTTCAGGGATCGTAAGTCTGTTTTTACTATTATTTGGATGGCAGCAGTTTAATATTATTATTTTCAATGCATTCACCCTGAAAAATATAAAACTGCTGTCATTAATAACTGAATCCAAAAGAGTCAAACTCATTTCTGCATCCAAAATAATTTTCCTTAAAGAATTAAATAATATCAAACACTAATCAATAATGGGTACTCGAATGACATAGTCAACAAATGAATCAAATTTCATTTAAACAACAACAATTTTCACAATATCCAGTCATAAACATAATATCGGCAATAAAGCTATTAACATATATATTGCCAAAATCAATGGTATCACAATTACAAACAAGACAAAACAGCAATAAAACAAAACATTATACATAGATATATAAAACCAGTCAATAAAAACAAATACCCCATTCATTATTTCCTACAAAAAATTCAAAATTAGCAACCTACTTATTAAAAAATATATATTTCAAACTTCCAACTTTGTACACAATGGTGTGTATGAGAAACACTCAGAGAATGTTTCTCAGTAAATAACAAACACAAAACGTCTTACATAGGATATACCACAACTGCACTTCACAGAGACTCCCCTGCCACCTGTCGGAACAGAGTGCCATCAGGCAATGCATTAATAAGCAGCATAACAATCATATTAACATTAGACAGCTACTCAAAAACAATACACTAAAATACAAGCAAAATTACATAGTTGTTGTAGTAAAGAAAAGAAAAAAAAATTGTAAACTTATAGTAGCAATAAATGCCTGCAATAGGTTTCTTCTGTCTCTCGACCGCAACACTTGTAGCTAAATCACAGTTCAAACATTAGTTCGTCGCAACAGTTCAACAGGCAATGTAGAAATGACAAAATGGGGTCACAAATCCAACTTTCACTTCTCACGAGCAAAAACGTGTGTTCATCCACCAAGCTCAGAAAAAAATCTTGTCCTGTAAGTGAAAAACAACAGATTTTATTCACTAAGAGATTTTTCTGATTGGCCACGCCATTCAGGGTAGGAAAGAACATTAGCATAGATTCTGATATTTAAAGTAGTAGATTTTTGCTAACTACTTTCAGTAATTTTTCTTCAGCAGATCACACACAAAACATGAACTCTTTTACGAGGTAGGTGATTATCTCTTTCACTAAAATAGTAAAAACAGACACCATTCCCAAATTAAAACACACAACAAAAACAACCATCTATAAATAAAAACAATTATAATTTAAAAGCTCACATACTCAAATGTATATAAATACACACACACACACACACACCTTGCCTACATCACAACACACTTTGCTTACATCACTACACTCATTAGTTCTACAAAATTTGTTTCTACCTCCCTGAGGTTGACTTGAAAAAGTCAAAAGCTTGGACTATATTTCTTCCAAAATGAACTTTGGACAATTTCTTATGGAATTTTCTTCTTATCTGAGGATTATTCATAATTTGGAAAAGTCAATCAATAAAATAACTGACACAAATTGTCTGTTATCTTTAATAACATTTATCTTGTATATATATATATATATATATATATATATATATATACCTTGGAGTGGGTAGAATGGAGATTAACATGTTTTAGTGGACTCAGCAGTTTTTAATCTACTTGTCTGAATCATCTTCAAGAAGCGAGAGCAAGATCTAAAAGGTCAGCCAATCTAACAGTGATCTCATCCCACAATCCTCACTCTTGCTCCATATGCAGCCTCCTTTGTAAATCACTAGTGGGTCTTAAGTGCCACTTAAGATTATCACATAAAGTTTCATAACTGAATCAATTAAGTTGTCAGATCCTCATACATCGAAACCAACAGGAGAGTCCATTATATATATATCTATAAAATGTGTGTATGTATATGATATCGCACCTTGAGTGCTGGTGTTAATAAAATAGTGCTCAACATAGGACAGTGCCATGATTTTATTATTTTTTTAAACACACCCTGTAAATAATGTGAACTGCTTCACTACCATTATTGTTCAGTATGTACAGGGTGTGATGGATAAATTGTCAATTAAATTATGCAACAAAAATAACACTCATTTTAACAGATATATTTACCAAAATGACACAAAAATATCTTGAAATACCAAAGAGTAAATTTATTCAATAAAATTGCCATTGGCTCCAACCATGGCCTCCAGATGACTTTGGAATCACCTGCAATTCTTCTGGTCATTCTCCTTATTTTAGTTGAGTGGAATTCCACTCCTATATTTCAAAGACTTATTATATTAAGAACTTTAACTAAAACTTTGTAATTGCAGGTTAGATCTATTGTAAATATGTTTATTTATCTAATTTACTGTCTTTGTCTTATTTATTTTTAGAATTTAGTAAAATTTAAGCTAAATGTGTGACCTCTCTGAGTTCGAAAAAGGGCAAATTGTTGGAGCTCGCATGGCAGGAGCCTCGATCACTAAGGTTGCTGAACTGTTTGGTTTTTCAAGAGCTACCACAAGAAGAATTATGACGCAATATGAGAAACAGGGCAAAACCTCTGGCAACCATAGCAATTCAGGCTGGACTTGCAAACTTACTGACATGCATTGAAATGCAACATGGCAAAAAATCATTGGACTACTGCAGCCAAAGTGACTGCTGAGTTGAATAATCATCTGAATAGTTCAGTTTCTACTAAAATTGTTCGTTGTGAGCTCCATAAGGAAGAGCCGCCATAAGGAAACCTCTTCTCTCCACTTGCAACATTCAGAAGAGGTTGAAGTGGTGCAGAGATCACAATGCCTGGTCTGCAGACCAATGGAAGCAAGTCAATATTCTCAGATGAGTCCAGTATTTCTCTTTTCCCAACTTCAGGGCAAGTGGAGGCAGCCCAAAGAAGCTTGCAACATTGAAGCATGGAGGTGGATCAGTGATAGTTTGGGCCACCATATCATGGAAATGTTTCAGTCCAATAGTTGTCCTGCATGGTAGAATCAACAGCAAAGATTACCTGAACATTTTGGGAGATCATGTTCATCCAATGGCACAGACTTTATTCCCTGATGATGACTGTATCTTCCAAGACGATAATGCTCCAATACATACCGTTCGAGTGGTTAAGAATTGGTATGAAGAGCATGAAAGTGAGCTAGAACACATGGAGTGGCCTCCCCAATCTCCAGATATCAATATTATTGAACATTTGTGGTGCATTTTGGAGCAACAAGTTAGAATCTGCTATCCTCTACCATCGTGTCATAAAGAGCTGGAGCAGGTGTTAATGGAAGAATGGCTGAAAATTCCTCTGGATGAAGTCAGGAAGCTGTATGATTCCATTCCTAGACATATTAAAGCTGTATGTGAGGCTAAAGGAAGACCAACTCTATATTAAATAAATTTTCTTTGAATTTAACAAGTGTTTCAATTACTTTGTCCAAAACCCCTGTGTATGTGAGTTTTGATCATTTTTCCAATCATATCCAACTGCAAACTCCCTTCTGTTTTCTAATCGAGGAATCAAAAATTTGTATTTAATAAACAGATTTAAATAGAAATTACATTATCTGAGAAAGTATATTTGTTTGCATGTAAGAAACAACTGAAAGAAATATTGGTAATTATCAGAAAACACTCATTAGTAAAGATTTAATTTATGGTTTAAGTAGATATGAAACTATATCTACATTATAACGAGATTGTATACTGAAGTGTGCAAAAAACATTTAATATGTGTACAGGACAATACATATAAATATTCAATACATACTTTTTCATGTTTTCTGTTATATATGATATCACATGGAACTGATTCCAATTTCATTTCTGTCATGCTAAAAAATTGCAGTATCTAATTTAGAAACTTCTAGTTCTTGATAATGACTGAGATAGTCAAAAATACTTGAACAAAAGTGAAAACGAAATGTGAACTCGGGACAAAGTTTTGATCTGCAATTTTGAACCCTATTCAAAAATTGGAAAAATACAATAAAAATGAAATAGACAGATTTTGTTGAATTTAACAAAACTTGTTTGAATAAGAATATTGTAGATATTTGTAAATATTTGTTTTGTACATATTTTTGTGATTGCTTCAATTTTCAAATGTCCTTTTAAATCCTTTCCAGGTTAGTGTACACCCTGACTGCCAATTCCTGTTGCCATTTGTGTTCCACTCTTTGAAGGACCGTCAATACCACCTGTTATCTTTTCCCTGCTACACAGTGTCCCATAATTCTGCACCTAAACTGCATTCTAATGTAAGCAAAGCAAATATTTAAATATTTTTCCATTATAAGTTTTCATGTCACACTTTACCTCATTTTTTTATGGTTAACTAAATGAAATACCCCAAATGTAAAACGTGACTTTTTTTATACCAACATCAGGCAGCTGTTTTTTGTTAACTTAAGTGCAATCTTCACATATGGTTTTAAACTAAGACGTCAAGCAAATTAAAAACCTAGTAAAATGGAAACATCATATTACTTTATTTTCTTATTAAAGAATACATTATCTTCTTTATGCTTTGTAAATTCCTTATAAGAATTAATTCAACAAGAATGATTTTGTTATATTTATTTTTGTTTGCTAATACTTTTTTTCATAGACTTAGATAAACATCTTGAAATTTAATAAATCTAAAGTGTTTTCTCATTTCTCAGTAAATAATTAAGCCAAATAATTTTACTATTTTTAATAAATGTGAATCCATGTTTAAATGTATTTAAAAGTTTCCTTTTTTTTTCTTTTTCAGCTTCTACCTAAGTGACAATGTTTGCCACAATCTTCCACTGTAAATGTAGCATGTAAATAAATGCTGTTGGCTAGTGAATCAGTCACCTTAGATCCTTGCCATATATTCTACAGTTGTCAGTGGGGGGGTTACAAGCATCACCCGAGGCCCATGTGAATGCAGCCGTTGCACAGGTACACAATATGCACACCAATAAATAAATATAAATAGTTATACATGCATATGCACTCATCTCATGGCGATGAGGGGGGGATGCATATGTGTGCGTGTGTGTGTGTGTCTGTGTGTGTGTGTGTGCTTGTATATGTGAAGTATTTTTTTATTATTATTTTTTTTTCTTTCCTTTTGTCGGGGAGGGGGACAGATGACACTTTCAATATTATGACACACACACATCACACATCACATACACAACGCTATGAAACTTGAATGATTACCTGCTGCATTTGGCTGGACAGTGGCCTGACAACTTGTGGGCATTTGGACATTTAAACAAATTTGATGCACGCACAGGCATATATATATATATATATATATATATATATATATATATATATAAAGAAGGCTACACAAAATAGCAAAACTTGAAATTAGAATTTCAAAATTAAAAAATAAATTATATTTAAAAAAGACAAGCAATGAAGACAACAAATAAAAACAGTTGATTATTATTATTATTATCATTATTATTATTATTATTATTACATGGAAAAAATTTTAAAAATTACATTAAATTTATTGGTGGCTGTCTTGTCTTGCAAACAATTTATACACACAAAAAAGTGAAAAATGAAAAATAAAAAAAAAGCCGTGAAATCAGAGAACAATATTGAAACAGAAAATATTTTAAAGATGAGAACAAATGAATTGAAAAATATTTGCGGGTGATAAGTAAAGAAACAGATGTTACTGCTAATTGGTGTTTATTGCTGATCTTGGATCATTGGTGACTGTTGCTACCACCACCACCACCACCACTACTCTTATTATAATACAGAATTTAGACTACCGCCCAGGTAGCACATAGATGGGACAAACTAAAGAAATCAACCAAAAATTTAAAAAAAATTTTAAAAAATTTAAAAAAATGAATAAAAAATTTAAAAACATGAAAAAAAACTAAAAAGCAAAAAAAACTTAAAAAAAGGAAGAAAACCAAACTTAACCGATCATGTTCTCATGTTCTATTTTACCATGTCCACTGTGTTACTACTACTACTACTACTACTACTACTACTATTACTACTACTACTATTACTACTACTACTATTATCTTGTAGAGGGAAAATGCGTTATCACTATATCTGTGATCTGATTTCTTTCTCTGTGAAGAAAGAGTTCATCAGCATTCAGCTATAATCGTCTGCATTGACACTTTGAAAGCATTTGCACGAATTCTACCACATTCAACATTGGCTTTCCGGTTTTTCTTCTCAAATCCCCACCCTTTTCCATCCCCAATACCCCTACAGTCAACCAGCTACAACCAATTTTAATTGAGGATATTTTCACTTATTTAATTTCATTTGTATATACATATATAAACCTACATATATTTTATATATATATATATATATATATATATATATATATATATATATATATATATAGGCTTGTGAGTGAGTGTATATGCATACATACATGTACACATATTTATTTTATTTTATATTTTTCTCTTTTATTTATTATTGATTGTTTTTAGACAAAAGAACAGCATATCATATGAAAATGTTTAGATATCTATATTTGACTTAGAAATCTTTAGACCTTCAAATTGGAAACAATGCCTATAATTTTCAAAAATATTTCTGCATTGTTTTTGGGGTTAAAACAATGATATCAGGAAACGAATGTTACTAAATGATACTAAATTACCATAATGATATTATTGCTATTATTTTTGGTTATAAGATATTTTTTTGTTGTTGATCTTTTCTAGAAAAAGAAACAATTCTTTAAAGAATTTGTTTTTCCTTTCAGAACCAAAACTTTAAATTATTTTGTTTCCCCCATTTCCTTCCCAGCACAATTTTCACACAAACACACATCTGTATACTTATGCCTGTTTGAGAGCTGTCTAAAAGATGAAGTGAGTGAGAGTAATCGGTTCAACACATGACTATTTAAGCTTGACCCCCCTCCCATATCTTTCTAGCAATTGTCACAAGACGAATGGTTGGCAGGGGGAGGAAGATGATAGAGTTGGGGCAGAAAGAACTTTTTTTTTTTCATTTTTCTTTTTGGTGCATTTTAACCAGTCAAAAGAAGACAGAAAAAATTCTTCCCAACACACCAAATCTAAAAATTAAATGTAAAGTCTCACACACATACACACACACACACACACACATATATATAGTACAAGTAATAGATCCATTGGTATATAATCCAAATGGATCCTAGTAATATCAGATATTAAAACTGATCCACAGAGAGCTCACTGTATTAATTATAACAGAGCATATATATATATATAATATAGCAAAAAATCCAAAATTACCTTGGGGCCCGAGACAGTCTGTCTAGGGGTGAAGAAGACTGGCATAAGGTTGTGCCGGTTTGAAATAGACTATACCCACATGAAGTAATTTTTTTTTTTTTGCTGTATTATATATATATGTATGTATGTATGTGTGTGTGTGTGTGTGTATATATATATGTGTGTATATATCAAATATGTGGTGCAGTTCAATTTATATTACAATTAATCATTCATACAAAAAGTAGATTACTAAAGTTAATGATATAAAATGGCGAAATCCCTTTCGCCATTTTATATCATTAACTTTACTAATTTATTTTTTGTATGAATGATTCATTGTAATATATATATATGTATATATGTGTATGTGTGTGTGAGTTCACTGAAATAGTTCTTAAGAAGAAATTTAACCATAATAAATCTTTTTTTTTTACTATTGAGTAAAATTGCTTAGAAGAGAAAATAATAGTAAAGAAAATTTAACTTGAAGAAAGCAAGGAAAGCAATCAAGTTAAATTCTCTCTCTCTCTCTCTTTCTCTTTCTGTGTCTTTTTAAAATATGAGTGTGTGTATGTGTCTGCATGTAAAATATATATATATATATATATATATATATATATATATATATATATGTATGTATGTAGCTGCACACTGTGTGGCTGAATATGTGAAAAGAATTTCAAATTTTACTTATTCCATCGCTCTGAAAGTGAGTTTTCAGAAAGTAGATAAAAAATATAGAAATGCTCCCCTTCCACCAGTTCTTTTACTGTTGCTTTCAACTTTGTTTGGAGAATTGACCAAATTGACAGGGAAATTTGTAAAATATTTCCCATAACATGCCATGCCAGTGATTATTTATACAAAATCATTTTAACATGAACCTACACAAATTATTCAAATGCATTCACTCCTGTCCCCCCCCACCACCAAGTATTATTTTTTTAATATCAAGGTAAGTACAATAGAAAATTGATTTACATAAAGGATCTTTGTTAAGGTAATTGTTTCACATACGTCAACTATACTTACTATTCAGTTCTCTCGTTTTGTTGGGATTTTTTATTGACCTTTTCTAAAGATTTTCACAACTTTCTCATGCCTAGCAAATATTTAGGGCATAGTTTTTCTCTTGTTATTATGATCATGTCTTGGTTGATATCCTTTTATATCACTGATACCAGAAGTATTTATTTTCTTAAGTATTTATTTCATAGTGTTCTTCAAAATTGGAGTCTCCTACCCTTATTTATTTCTCCTCACCCCATTAAGATCACTCCAAAGCCAGTATTCTTTTTTTCCTTTATCAATAAGAATGTTACTAAAAGGGATTACCTCCCCTGGATCATTCATTCCATGTTGCAGATTGCTTGAGAAAGTTAATTGTTGTTCATGTTGTTTATTTTTTGTTTTTTGTTTTCATTTTGCGTTTTTCCTTCATTTTTTCTTCCTTTCTTTATGACACAGCCACTTTCCTCATAACTATCTGACACCTTCCTTCCCTATTAAAGACATTTTTAAAAATGTCATTTTTGTATTAGTCAAAAAGTTTGCACATAGGTTTATCAAATTCTTTAAAAATATCCGTTTTCTCTCTCCCTCTCACACACACACACACACACACATACACTTTTTCTTTTGTACCTTTTAACTCTCCTTCTGGGACAAACATGGCTCTTATTATTGGTCCTTTCATACCTTCCTTACAGCTTCATTTTTTCTCTGCCTAATTTTCAGGTACTGAAAATATACTTTCTGATATACTTGAAAAGATCCTTGGAGTCCTTTATCCAAGAATAAATCTGTTTTATCCTAAGGGCTCCAAAGAATCATATGTTGATAATACCTCCTCTTCCTCCGCCTCCTCTTTAATTGCTTGCATCAATAATTGTTGCTAGAATTGCATTTGCAACTCTTAATATCTGTGGAAAACTCTTTTAATGAAATACAGTTCTCATCAGACAATATAATAAAAAGCTACTTGATTATCAATATTATTTCATCAATACTTTTATTCAGTTCTCATTTCTTAACATAAGACAAGAGTTAATAAAAACATTTTGTTCTTTATGCAATTTATAAATGAAAATAATTGAGAACATTGATGTTGGAAGGTTTACTGTCGTATGAACAATTCTACAGATTTAAAATCTTGCTTTCTTCTAAGTTAAAGTTCTTTTATAGCAGAAGTCGTTAAGCAATCGCTACTTAAATGTCTTTCCATTTTTCCATTTTGCTCACCTTGGTTGTTATACTCCTGTTGTTTCAGACAGACACTTGAAAAAGGTTGGAGGATAATCATAGCCAAAACCTTGTGCATATAAAAACCAAGGAAAACATACTCGTCCAAATAAAAAAGCCGTATGATTATGATAAATGCTCATTTTAAAATTTCCTACATAAACAATCACAATTTATATATCACGTTTAATAAGATGTTTTATGACCAGACTCAATTACTTTTGATTATTTTCTTTGCTACACCATCACTAAGGAATATTGTCTTATCTGGTATTTTGGGATGACTTCTGTTTAACATAACCTATCTACTAAGTCTAAATTATATCATGATACACAATTTCAAGTAATATATATATATATATATATATATATATATATATATATATATATATATATATATATATAAGGGATATTCATATCAACATAGTGTGGCATAGTCTCTGAAGAGATCTTTCAAGTTGCTAGATAACTTCTAAAGCCACAGCTGTTACCTCTTCAAATAAACTACATATCATTGAAAGACCTTATTATTTGTCTAGAAATGTATTTAAAAAAAGATTTTTTAGAGTTTCTTTCAACCAAATTACCTCTTATTATTTATTGAAGATCATTAGTGGTAAAAACTATCAGTATTAAATCTTATTATTATTCAGCCTGAAAACATTCTATGAAAGGACCAGAAACTAAATTCACAGTTTAGAAATTTGGTCAGGTGAAGAAATCAATGGAATCATTCACTGATTCTTAAAAGAAATCATCTGCCATTTAAAGACAATCCCTTGTATGCAAAGTGTATGACTTGGCAAACATGACAGTTGCTTGTTTGTTTTCCCTTTTACAGATATATAAATATATTCTTTGTATCAACTGGGAAATTGAGGTCAACACCCAGTGACAACAGTTTGTTTCATGCTTAAACTCAATTTTCATGGCCTTAAGCATGAAACAGACTCTGCCACTGCTGGGTGTTGACTTCAATGTCCATTTTTATGTTTACATCTACTTAAGCTCTATCCCTGATATTGAGCACTCTAACCCATAAATATACCATACCTTAAAACTATGTATGTATGTATGTATGTATGTATGTATATATATATATATATATATATATATATATATATATATATATATATATATATATATATATATATATAGATATAGTGGATTCTCCTATCAATTTTTGACATCTGAGGGCCTAAAAGTTTGTCTTCTTTTTTTTTAGAAGTGTACTATCAGACCACACATAATTTGGTTCTAGTGAAGTGAATGCTTTTGTGTAGAACCAGCCACATTTTTGAAAGAATTGATAATAGAGAAATGATGCACAGTGTACATTGACTTCTTCAAAAAGCCCTCCTCACATTTGGATTGTCCTTCTCCTAGACTGATTGCCAACTAAAGTTAGAGAGCCCAGTCTGCCCAACTGTTTAACCCATAGCTGGAGAGAAAGAGATGGCTACATACCCTTCTCAAGGGTATTTGTGCAAATATGAATGTAACGAACTTGGCCATAATTTGAAATTGGCTCAGTGATTTCTCTATTTGAGCCACTAACCTTTACAATACTTGCACATCATATATATATATATATATATATATATATATATATATATATATATAATATTCTAGTTTTTATTATTTTTTTTCTCTTTAACTCTTCTGAACAAAAATCTTACATCATATTGATTACAATTTTTACTTTTTATTAAATAAATACAAAATGTCACTTGGGTCAATACTGATTATTTGAACAGGGCTTAAAATAATTTCTGTAATGTTATTAATGTCATTATTATTTAAATACTGAGTATGACTCAAGGCTTCAATATTAGTAAAGGGTGTTCCAATAACGTGGACTGATTTTAAATGTGAAGTAAGTTTAAAATCAGTCCAAGTTATTGGAACAGCCTTTATTATTATTATTATAATTCTCCAGTATTATTATTCTTTGCATCTAGATGGGTTTGGACTACTTTCCTGGTCTTTAATGGTTTTCTTTTACTATGTTTTGACTTTCCAGCCATTTTTGGTTGGTTGATGTGTAATGTTGATCTGAGGGAGTGTGCATTCCCTCCTGCACATCACATACAGTGCCTACACCTGTGTGTTGTTGGCATTGTCTTCACCTGCCTTCTGCACTGAACCAGTTACCTCTCTCAACTGTTTGAACTTTTATAGTCTATGCTTTGTCTGCTGATTGAATGATTTAAGCACAGTATGTAATCAGAGATCCCTTCAACCTTCCAACTTAGTTCACACTAACCTATATACAGTGATTAAGAAATACTATCTTTTAAAAGAGTACAAACAAAAACTACATTAGTCCTGTCATATTTCTATTTCTAAACAAATGAAATTATAGAAAAGAAAAATAACTACAAAAGTTACTTTAAAAAAATGTTATGCCCATTTCTTTAATTTATTCAGTATTAAAACTTTAAACAATTTTCTATTTATAAATATTTTCACATCCTTCCTTTCTGTTCATCAAACTTTTTAATAGCTCACCATTTTAAACAAAACACATTCAGAAGTCATGTGTGTCTTTCTGAAATTAAATATCATTATTCATAAAGTTTCCAAAGACTTCAAGAAAACTTTCCTTTCTTCCTTTTTTCTCTCATAGCTTTCTAAATACTGAGGTACATTGATAGTATATTTATCAGTCTGCTGTAATTTATAGAAAAGACAGGTAAAAGAAAGTAAATATATTTTCAAAATACACACAAACACATTGTGTCCATCCATCTTTCCTCCCTCTCCAAAGTTACTTTTTCCAGCATTGATGACATATATATTTAAAGATTACAGCTTTTCTTTGCAGACTTGTTTTTTTTATCTCTATTGAGTACTATTACTGCACGGTTCTGATTTCAGTAACATATATCCCATGTATATGAATTGATATTTGGGAGTTGAGGGGGATGCAGGCAGTAATTGTAGTTAAGGTGTGGGGGGAGTGGATGGATAATTGCAGGCCTCCCCTCCCCCATGTCTATTTTCTTTTCACCTGTCTCCTCGCCCCCATTTTCACACAAACATATTTGCACATATTTTACCTTTATTAAAATAATTATTGTTTGAAGTTATTTTCATATTTGATTTCTATATCTGATTCCCGTTTTTTCTCCTAATACAAAATCCTTTTCATTCTTGCTGCTTGACTTTGATCAACATTCACCTTCCTAATCCACTCCGCTTATCACCTCCTCCGCATCCTCCCATGAGTTTAATAATTTTGATGAGATATTCACATCATTGTTCATTCTTTTCGGAAAAAGAAAATGTCTGTGGTAAATCTTCTTTATTGAACACAGTCACACATTGCGCTCTACGTGAACTGCCACTTGTGATAACCAGAAAGTTAGTCATTCTTCAGCATTATTTTTCTTTTCAACGTTATTATTCTATCATTTTCCATTCTTCCCAAAGCTGGTCGGCATCCTTGTTTCGACCCTAAACTCAGACAGCAATCTCTGCATCTACACACCCCAACTTTGCATGATGACTATTTGTGCAACATACAACAATTGATTTACACAAACAACAATTCTCTTTTCAATGGGATCAACCAAATACCTTTCCCCTTTTACAATTCGCTGTGTTAATATTTTTTATCAACTTGCACAGCTCAGTGTTATTAAGGTTTTTGTCATGGATTTGCTCATTTTTCCTCTCAAATTTCTTCATTGTTTTTATTACTTATTCAACTCTAGAAAAAATATTGAAAATATATTTTAAAGATATCTTTCTCCCTCCTTTGTGATCTCTTTATGGCAAGATCAAAATAGTATTTATCCTACACATGTTGTAATTATCTACAATAGAGATTATTATGTATTCTCTTGAATTTTTACCAGGCATGATTTAATGTACCTTTGAGTTGACACTTGTTTAGATTCGAAGCACCTTATTCGGATATTAGCATAAGAAAATAAAAAAGTGTTGCTAGTCTTGCAACTTCTATTAGATGACTGACCATCTCGATGCACTGCTATTTAATAAATGTGCAAAAATATGAAACCTGAAAAAGTATTTCTCTCTAGGATGGACATAGCAAAAATAGCAACACATTACGTGAAGCCTTTATGCAGCTGTTGTTCTTTTGTCAGAGATACTGAGAAATTGATGTGACCAAAATAAATATATTTGGGTGGCTTGGTTGCAACGTGATATTAGTATTTATTGCTGCTGCTGCTGCTGCTGACTGATGGGAGATAAGAAAATTGGATTTGGGGAAGGAATAAGGATTTGTAAAATAAAAGCAAAAAAAACTTAACCCTATCCCCCATATTTCCAGGAAGCAATTGCAAACTTGAATATAACTTGCTAACTGCTCCCTCATGTTTAAACTGTCCGCAGCAGTAAATTATTGTCTTAGACGCATTATGAAGGGTAATATTCCAACATATACAACAATATCTCCCCAACTCACACACATTTTTTCCAGTATATCTTATTGACATAATACTTACTGTAGGCAATTTTGATCATTAATATGTCTGGTTAATTTTGGATACGTGTGGCTGTAGCATGGATGGCAGACTTGAATTGATTTACTTTTTCCTACAGCCACTTTTCAACCAAATATCAAATTCCATACATCATATTTTAAAAACAAAGGCAAATATACTAAATGATTAGATAATTTCATCATTTGAATCTTTTTTAAATTATTATCATTATTATTATTAATTATCATTATTATTATGAATTATTATTATTAATAATAATGATAATACTGTTGTTGCTGTTGTTGTTCTTGTTCCAAATATAAAAACATATCTAAATATATTCTGTCAAACTTGGATGATTTCTACAGAAGGCTCCTCCTCCTCCTCCTCCTCATTTTAAATTTGTCTTAAAGAGAAGAAAATTTGATTCTGAGAAGCTTTCTTCTTACAATCACAATTATTATTATTATTATGATCATCAATAACGATGACATTATGGCTACTAACTTCTCTGGATTTTCATCCCCAACACTAAATCACATTTGAAACCATTTAGTCGTCTTATTTAAAACATTTTTCTTTAACACAAACACATTGGTATGATTTTATTTTTAAAACTGTCAAACCCAAACTTTCCTTGGGTGGAGTACATATGATTTTAAGGAATTTCTTGCCCTGAGTTTTTCTGCTTCCTTCATTCTGTGTTATTCAAACAACTTCTTTCCTTAAAAATGATTATGAGATTTTTGAAAAATAAATTTGATGGATTTTGCTCTGTGATCATAGGAGTTTAGTTTGGCATTTCATTCATCAGATCAATTTAATGGCTTTGTGGCGGGGTTGGGGGACTTCTCCTTTTCTTTTTCCCTCCAAATCCTGTCTGTGGACACAAATAATTATTTATCACTGATATCAAGATCATCATTTTGTATTATCCTTTTTTTATTAAGGAATATAATGTATATTTATTTACAAGCACACATGCACCTATACAGAAAATTGGGTAGAGGAGGAGGAGGAGGAGGTGGCGGTGGTGGTGGTGGCTGTGGTGGAGGTAATATGTCTTGCATTATGATGATGATGATAATAATGATAATAATTTTCTTCTTTCTAAGAATTTAATCCAGATGGACATCTCAATGCAAATTCATGCATAGCTGTTGTGCATACTTGTGTTACACTGCACGTAAACACTAGTCGCACAAACTTAAAACAGTCTCCCTGGGTGTGATTCACTTTGACCTGGGAGTACAATGATGATGATGAGGAGGAGGAGGAGGAGGAGGAGTTGATATACCAACATAAGACACATCTGTTGATGATGATGTTGATGATGATGATGATGATGATGATGATGATGATAGTAGTGTCTGCAGAACTGGAACCAATGAATTGGGTCTTTGAAACTTTCAAATTGATTGATTTATTTCCTCTGGAAGTGCTGGGTGTGTGCTTGTTGAAACGGGTGATTGTGACAGGAACTGCAAAACAATTCATGACCTTCTTCTAGTTGCATGGCAAAGAGAGATACAAATTTAATGTTTGTTAATTAATAACCTCAAATGACCGAAAAAAAGAAAAAAAAGTTGTTAGTCCTCAATGGTTTCTAGTGTATTTCTGTGTTGTATGCTACTTTTGAGTACCTGCATCCAAAACTAAGTGCGCATGTTCAACTTTGTGAGGTTTTGTCTTTTTTGTAAGCTAGCGCCATAAGCGTTGTTGTGCCAGACATTATAGTTTGGCCTTTAATGCCCAAAATATACACCAGTGTGTCAGTGTCTTCCTCAGCATATCACTGTTGGTAGCTTTGCTACATCTCTCTATCTCTCTCTCTCTCTCTCCAGCAACAACAACAACACTTGTTCTAGCTACATGTGCAATCGATGGTTCATAACAGTGGAGTGGAGAAAAGAACCAAAGGTGCATACGCATACAACACTGCAATAGCATCAGTAACATTTAACGAGAACAACTTGTAGTAGTAGTTATGATATCGATGAAGAATTTCTAGTTAGATATGCTACTGCTAATGTTATCAAAGGAAAATTCTCCATTGGATATTTTTGAAAATTGAATTTCCTCAAGTAATTTTTTTTTTTTTTTCAATAAGCTAAAGACAGAAAAAAAAAAAAAGAAATTTTAATTTTTAAATTTCAGTTTCTTCAAATTTTAATTTCTATTTAGGATACCACTGAATATATTTATTTCTTTTCCCGAGAGAAGAAAATAGAAAACAATTGCAAAATTATTTTCTTTTTTTCTCTCTTTTTTTAAAAGAATTTTTAATAAAAAATAAAAACATTTTTGATAAGAATGATAATAGCAGTATGTGTGTGATCCTTAATTTAATAATGATCCCACTTGTAACATTTTCTGTAAAGTCTGAAGATGAAAACTCAATGATTTTTGTAGATAAAGATTGCAATTAGCTACTTGCTATCACGGTGTTTGTTGTACAGGAAGTTACTAATCACATACTGATATTCAGGGCTCAGCTCAACCAAAAACTGTTGTTCTCTTAAAACTGATTTATGCTTTCTCCTTAACATGTTGATCCATTACCAGCTTTGCTTTACAATTTGAAATTGAAGACTTCACCAGTACACAACGTTCTTGTGAACATTTATTTGCTTATCAAATTCTGGAATTATTTTGAAAATTGTCATGATTATTATATTTTTCTTTTGATTTTTGTTTTTTATCTTCATGGTTTTTTTTTTTTTATATTTCATTTAATCATTTTATTTTATCCATTTTTTTAAAACTTTTTTTTTTATTACTGTTCTTTAATATATAAATATATA
>OZ038487.1:4967640-4970140 GCA_964036315.1 Acanthosepion esculentum | reverse complement strand
ACCTGTTTATTTATATTATTATTATTATTATTATTAATAATAATAATGATGATGGTGATGATGATGATGATGATGAGACAGCCTGTAGTATTATTTATCTGGGTGCAATCAGGTTAGTGTATAAAACATTTTTCAAGAAAATAATTTTGAAGCATTTTATTTAAAATGACTGATTTTTTTTTTACCTTGGTACACTTCTGCAATCAAATTGTCAATACTAATGTCCTTAATATAGAAACTGTTCTTGAAGAATATATATATATATACATATATATATATATATATATATATATATATATATATATATATGATTCCAAGATAATCATTGTTATTAATGGCCAGAGATAAGAATGGTCACCACTCAAGCAAAAACGTAAGCTTAAGCCTTTCTTTGTTTCTCCTGTAAATACTTTAAATAGCATTTTCAGACTTACAAATCTGATATGTAAAATTAACCTTTTGTTAGTTTTTATTCAGTCAGTGGTGTTTGAAAAATAATGACCCATATAAAATCTGTTCAATACAATGTGGGTAACAATTTTTAGAAGATTCTTTCTATGGTAGAAACTAAAGTTAATTTCTATTGCCAAAGGAAGTTGTTATTTTCTCTGTGCAATTTCTAATCAGCTCTTTTATTTTTTATGTCATGAGAAAATCAATTAGTAATGCAGATTTGTGTTATCAGCACAGACTTGGTAGATAACAATTTCTTTTGTGAGTCATAATAGGTGTAAGAGTTTAGGCTTATCTGTTGCTATATTATTTAATCTTTCTTGCTGTCACCTCCCTTGTAATGTGTCTGGCATAAAACATTATTTCTAACACTTATGTATCAGCACAGTTTTGGAATCTTTTTTAATATTCAATCCAAAGGAGAGAGCTTATCAATATAAACTAAAATAATTTTACTCTAAAATCAAGTGCTGCTAGAAGTTTCATTGAAAGAAATTCATTTTGTGCTTTTGTTGTTATGTAGATTCCATTTTGTGACATAATTTGGCCAATTTGCTTGATAGATGGTTTTATCCCAATTGTATTTATGACTACATTGGTAACATATCAAACCAATATTTCACTTTTGTTTCTTTTTTCTTTCTTTCAAGCCAATTTCTCTTTTACAGAATATTTAAACAAATCTCCCATGCCAAGAACGGCAGCTGAAGATTGTGATAGCAAACGATACAAATCCTGCAAGAAATCTAGCAGGAATATTAAGAAAGAATATTTTAATTTGGAACAAGATTCACAATATGTAGATAAAATACTGTTTAGATACAAATGAAAATTATTTAAATATGTTTAATATGTCTTTGTAATTTATTAAAAATGCATATATGTAATAAAAATTAACAGAGTTCTTTATTATATATATATATATATATATATATATATATATATATATATATAATGTATGTATGTATGTGTGTGTGTGTGTGTGTGTGTGTGTATATATATAAATAAAATATTGTCCCGGTAACCTCACTGAAGGAGAGAAAGAATAATTTCCTCTTTTACACATTATACTGGGATTAAAATTGATTTTAAAACCATGTGTGATGCCTGTGCCCACCCAGCAACACCACCACCAACATCAACAACAACAAATGTTCCTCCTTATACAATGAAAGTTTGGTAAACCAAACACTTGTACTACAACTTTACCATTCTGTGATAACAGATATAAATTATTTCAAAAAGGGAAAACTATATATAAAAAAAAGAAAGTTCTATTTTCTTTTGCTCTAAAATCTATTATCCTTGATGATTGTAACAAATTTTTCCATCCCCCCACCGCCCCCTTCTTATCCCCCCACCGCCCCCATCTAATTTGTATATAGTTGCTGTTGCTTTAATTTCAAGATCATGTGAACAAAATTCCATTGGACATTTTCTAACCCTTATATCCATTTCAATCTCATTTCTGTTACCCCCCCGCCCCCTTCTTGTTTCTCATTTCTTCTATTTGAAGTTTGATTGAATTGAAACCATTTATCAAAACTCTTTCAATGAAAACCTTATTATGCTTGTCCTGTTTAGAAAAATAAAGAAACGGATACGTTTAGATAATCTGTCAAACATTCCATTGTTGGATTCTTCGACTAGATTTGATTATTTATATAATTTATTCAATCATCTGAAGAAAAGAAAGCTCCCCTCCCCCCCCCCCCCAATTAATTCATGTGAATGTCTGTCACTTTATAGTCTTTTCTCCCTCTGGGCCACACCTGACCAAGTGATTGCCTCTAAACCAATTGATATACATGAAGTCCAAGTGTGTGTGTATGTGCGTGTGTGTGTGTGTGTGTGTGTGTGTGTTACACTCTCAACTCGGATTTCATAAAGTGGGGCCCACAGGCCAATAGAAGGGGTTGGGGAGGATTCTTCGTATATGCGCGTGTGTGTGTGTGTGTGTGTGTGTGTGTATTTTCTTTCATAACAGTTCATTGTATTTTATTGATAAAGATTAAAAGTGAATTTGCTTTGTGATAAAAAAAAAAAA
>OZ038487.1:4830140-4962640 GCA_964036315.1 Acanthosepion esculentum | reverse complement strand
TTATATATATATATATATATATATATATATATATATATATATATATATATATATATATATATATATATGGGTAAGTGCTGGCCACTTTCCCCTTTCCCAGCAGTCTTGTATAATACCTGAATGTTCATTGTGTCTTCAGGAATCAGTTGTTGTAGGTACAATGCTCAAAGCTACTCTACCTTGTGCCGCCAAAGCCACTGTCCACCTGAATCAAATTTTATCTAAAAATTATCTTTAATCCCAATTCTGCTGCTGTTTTCTTTCCCTTCTTTTCATACCCCCCGCACACCATCCTCATTTTGCCCCCATTCTATTTTGCAGCTATCAGTCTAACCTTCTAACACCAAACCACCATTCCTAAAATTGTTGTGCTTGTGTAGCATTAGTCTTTTGATGAATGAATAACTCTGATTTCAGGGAATGTCGCTCCAACAAGCCTTCTTATTTTTCACATTTCGCACACACTTCCCCGCTCTCTCTCCCTCTCTCAGCTCTTCTCTCTCTTTCTCTCTCAATGAGGGTTTCTTTGACAGTGCCATATCACTTCCCTTCTTGGTCATAATTCTGTACCGAATCCTATGGCATCAAACAAAGAAACATGTTCCAATATATTTAAATTTGTTGACGTTTGTTTCATTGCCTATTAAAGAGGAAAAAACAGTTTTAGCTCTCATCTCGTCAACTGTATTTTGCGTCATCTTGTTGCTTTCTCTTTTTCTATTTTCCCTACTTCCAGCTTCCCAAACCCTGCTTCCCTACTTCCAGATTCCCAAACTCTCTTTCCTACTTCCTGCTTCCAAAACCCTCTTTCCTTCTTCCTGCTTCACAAATCCTCTTTCCTACTTCCAGCTTCCCAAACCCTCTTTCCTACTTCCTGCTTCCCAGACCCTGCTTGCCTACTTCCAGCTTCCCAAAGGCAGCTTCCCAACTTCCAGTTTCCCAAACCTAGCTTATTACAATTGAGAGAGATTGAATTACTATTTCTCATTGATATCTTTTCTCATTTTTTCAAATATTACACTGTTTATCCATTAGGGTTCACCAGAAATTTTGACAATATTTGATTTATTTTCTTGTATTAAATTTTGACTTAAGCTAATTTAAATTCATAACATCTTTTTAAAAACATGCATATATATATATATATATATATATATATATATATATATATATATTGCTAGTACTTCTGCACCTATTTATGGGTTTTACCAGTCAATCTGTTGACTATCATTTCAATTCTAACAATTTAGTGTTAAAGGATTCATTCTGAATATTTCTTAGATTCATCCATCTTTTCTCTGTATAATAAAAAGGCTAAAAATATATATTGCCAATTTTGATTGACTGAAATGGCCATGGAGATTGTTGTTGGTTGTTTCTTTAATTCATACAAAACTGTTTTCAAAATTACACGACCACTACACAAATATCCTAAATTGCTTTTCTTTTCATGCGCATTATGTCACAGTCTGCCCATTTCAAAATGACTAAGGATTTAAATAAGAAAATCTATCAACAGGTAAAGAAGCAGCCATGTTTGTTTGGCAGGCTGTCTCATTCTAGTTCACCATATTTGTTCCTATGTTGTGCTTTGCTCAATTCTGGGAACCTGGCTTGCAAACCAGAGATTCCGAGCACAGCCTGGCATTTCTTTTTCTGAATATTTTGGGCCAGTTTCTTGCTTCTCTCTCTCTCTCTCTCTCTCTTTCTCTCTCTCTCTCTCTCTCTGTGTGGAGAGAAGCCATTTTCTCCTTTAACTTTGATTTATTATTTTCAAAGTTTCAAACCAACAAAGTTATTGCATGAATATGATACTTGTCTCCCTGTATTGACTAGCATAGCAATCTGCTACTGCCCCACCCTCCCTCTTTTTATAACAATAACAGCAGCAGCAGCAACTTCATGAACAACAACTACTACTACTACTACTACAACAACAACAACAACAACATGACATTGGCTATTCCTTAGCCATCAAGTCTCTCTGTTCTCTATCTCAATTGTAATTCGATATGTCAATGTGAAATAAAAATAGGATACATTAAATAAACCAGCTGAGCTCATTTTGTTGTTATTTTTTTCTATCAGATTCATATTCTCTCTAATAAAGAAAAAAATTCTTCAAAGACCAACACTGCAGACACATTGCATGTATAGAGGAAGTCGGTTTTTTCTTTTTTAATATCTAAGAAAGGAAAGATTATTCCTCCTTTTATTAAGATGATCATTTGCCAGAACAGATTTCAAATGCAATTTGAAACTATATATGCATGTATCCTGGGGTGAGAACTCCACTTTGAGAACACCTTAGACTGGAGACTTTCGGATTCACAATTCAATCTCCTGCCCTGCAGGTGAGATGTTTTATTAGCTTTAACTCACCCGAGGAAGAAAAATACTGAGAAAAAGAATAGATTTTCCAAAACAGCCATGTCCTAAAATCTACAGTACCCAATGCATACATGCATTGCGAATTTATAAATGCTCAATCAATACAGATATTTTCAATGTTATTTTCAACAGACTTTTTGTTGATTCAGCAATTTGATGAATGAGGAACATCAATAACATGTTTGTTACAATCTTTTGCGCTGCAGAAAATAAATTATTTTTATGATTCAGGAGCATTGTCTTAATATACAAAGGCCTTTAAAAGACAATGTTTGAAGCTGGATTTCCTCTGTCAAAAATGACGCCAATGGGCAGGTAATTATAAATAAACAAAAGTTACCTCCCCTTGTAATTTCTCTAGCTTCATAAAGGGGCCCAAGTGAAAAATTAAATATTGACAAAAAGAGATGTAGTTTTGATAGATATTGATTGTAGAAATTATTTTTAATTATTTATACTGAAAGCGCATGTTTTCATAATACTATTTACCTTTAAAAATATCGATTGAATAATTAAATAAAAAAATTAAACTTTAAAAATTTATTGCCCTGATTTTGTCTTTGAGATTAACAATCCTATCTTTGATGCTTTGTACTTTTTAGTCTGGTTCAAGGTCATAAATACGTGGAAGATTAAATTTAGTATTGCATATAGTTTGATCCTCAGAGAGTGTCTCCCACTTGCGACCTTATGCCAGAATTAGCTAACCAACAAGAAATTATTAAATAAAATAATGATACCACACTGTCCCATAATAGTTGTTATATTTTCATATACATTCCATAAACTAATTATAGCAACTATTATGGGAGAGTGTTAGCAATAAAATTAAAATTGTTTTCAAAGAGATTTTATAATTTCTTTTTATTTACTTTTTCTATCCTCTCTCTCTCTCTCTCTCTCTCTCTCTCTCTCTCTCTCTCTCTCTCTCTCTCTCTCTCTCTCTCTCTCTCTCTCTCTCTCTCTCTCTCTCTCTCTCTCTCTCTCATATTTACAAAATCATTTAACTGGCCATGGAATTTAGGTAATCTAAGAAAAAAGTACCTATGCTTTGTTATATTACAAAAAGCACTTATTGTTTGTAGCTATGTTCCAGTGCAGTGACTAACTTCACTGATTTAGTGGATTAACAGTCAAGTATAGTTCCCTGATTTCTTTAATGTGTAAGATTGTGAGCCTGTTTTTAAGAAATGGTTAAAATATTTGCCAAGTGCTTTAAAAATCATCGCACCATCATTCATCATTTCTCATTAAAACTCATCAGAGGATCAGAAATTTCTATTGACAGAAGCGAAATACAACGTATCTTCTTTTCTTTGAGCTTCCATTGCTTTTTGTTTTAGTATTTCTTTCTTTAAAAAAAAAAGCTGTGTAAGTGTAAAATGAAAGTTGACATTTCATGACCCCTATTGTTGGTAATGTGCCAGAAATCTTAATTGACCAAGGATTTTATAACAGGGTCATTATTTTTAACTGCACCCTAAACACTTTTTTTTTTTTTTTTACTTTGCAACCACTTATGAGAAAGTTTATAATCCCACTGTCAGGAAGGCAAACAAACTTGATTTCAAAACCAGGGAGAATTACACTTGTCGCTCGCCAAAATGGTTCTCAGTTTCAAAATAGACAACAGTAAAGACTTATTGAGAACAAAAATTATTGCCTGAATCTCCAAGACAAAATATTGTCACTATTCAACAATTCTTTTAGAATAACATCTTTACTTTTATTGTTTTTATCAAAATGTTTTCATAAAAATAACAAAGATGGGAATGTTAATCCAAAGATACTAAATATTGTTGTTTTATCCAGGATAAAAACTAAATGTTTGTGTTTAGAAAAGGAAATAATATCTCATATATGACATATATCAGCTGCTAGAAAACTCTAAGACTTTAAGGAACCATTTCCATTCAGTTTCAAAGAATTTTTCAAATGGTCAGTTGACTTGGAAAGGTCAAAAATGGATACAATTACTCTTCAGCAACATTATAATAAAGTACTAAGATCCCATTTAAAGTGCTTCAACCAAATTCTCAAATTATTATCATCATATTACATTAATGATATTTTAACAATATGAGTTTCATATAAAAAACAAATATTCTGTTTGTGGAAGATGAAAAATTGTTTCAAATGTAAGCAATTCCTACGTTTTCACACACAGCCTAATATATAAGAATATTATTAACATAGTGGAATCATAATTTTTAGATGTATGTGTGAAAGAAACTTTGGACAAAAGGTTTGTAAAAAATGAAAATATTTTTGATAGCCTCAAATATAACTTAATTTTCCTACAGATTGTAGAAGGTTGAATAATATTTTTTAATTCACTGTAGAGGTACTATTTTATGGGTTGACAATAATTGAAAACTAAATCCTAAATTTTAACCAGCATACTCTCTAATCTCTTTTTGCAGAGAAATTAGAATCCTGAGTTATATAATGGTACTGTCTGTACATTACATAAATAAACTGAATAAACGTATAGGAATAATTTTCTATGTTCTAAAATAAAAACAAAAACCTTGAATTTCTTTACAAATTATCCACATGCAAAAGTTTAGAATAGTTCTGCCAAAATCACGCCAAATAAAAGTTGATTGTCCAAACAAAGTTTGCAATTAAATGTCTACAAGATCACACAAATGGAAATGGAATAATATTTATTGTGATTAATGCATGACTAAGTGTATAATACTTAAAAAAATAAATCTGGTTAAATAAGAAAAAAAAAAAAAGGAATAACTTAAAATAAAAATAATAATTCCAGATAAAATTCCATTAGGAAATGGTAACTGGTATCAAGAGAAGACTCAGAGTAGTCTGACACAAGGCTACAACTGTAGAACACTTAGTGTAGATCTAATTCAGTGACTTGCAAGATTACCTTACCAGTTAATGTGATATGACAGGTGTCCTGGATAAAAAGGTAAAGTCTTTTAAAAATAAAAGTGAATTAAAAAAATAATTAGTCAAAACAAAATACTTCTTTTCTTCTGAGATTAAATTTTGCAAAAGCTATATTTCACCAAATTTCTAAGTAAAAAAAAAAAAAATATATTACTTCAAATATAAAAAGCTATTGTGTTTTCCTTCTCAATAACATGAGAAAATAGGCTTTATTTCTGAAGTAAAATCCTCCACTTTATGTTCTTGTTTTTCTGTCTCTCAGCAATCTTTGATTCTTGAGACAAAAAAGAAATGCTTTAAACAAGTAGAAAAAATGAATTGCTATAATTACGGTAAAATAAATAGCAACATTTCCATAAAATCATTCTCTTCAGATTCAATTAATTTCTTCTTTTTTTTATTTTATTTAAATGACTTAATTACATTAATAAGTTGTTTCTTTTCATCTTGTGTAATCTTTGCTTTCAATCTATCAATTTCTGTCATCAATATGTATGAAAGCCAGTATAGCTATCTTTGCTATTTTCTATCCAAGAAAAGACATGATCTATTGCACAAGCTAATCAAATAAAAAATGTTATCGCTCAGTGTAATTTCTAGAAGTTTTGACCTTCAGAGAAAGTATTGCAACAAAGATCAATCGCATTATTTAGAATCTTAAACAGTTCAGAATTCATGAAATATATTCCAAATGTAAGTTTGTTTTTTTTTTGCAGTAAAAATCAAGATAATGAAATGTACGTTTGATTAGACTGAATTCTAAAAAATTCCTAAACTGGGGAAGTGTCTAACATGTTCGCAACAGAAAAAGTTAAAAATATGTTAGAGTTATTGCCCTTGAACCAGTTGTTATGCGAAAAACATGTATGCCGAACCGGAAGATATGCTGGATGATCTGCCCTTGGGAGAGTAAGGGAAATGATATAAAGACGGTGACTGAGCTTCTAGAGAGAAGAGTACAGCAACACAAACATTGGGAAGAGGAATTTGAATATTGACAGCAGAGCATTCAGAATTAAATTTAGTATGTCAAAATTATATTATAATTTAACCTGTAAATATATATAAACTTTTCACGGCCATATTTGTTATTCTATAGATGCATGAGGTAAAAAATAAAATAGCTTCAAAATATTTGGCACTATGGGAAAATGAAATAAAATCAATAAATAAAATAATAATAATGATAAAAAGAAAGAAAAAATATATTTTCCCATGATGCTAAAGGAAGCAGAAATATGATTACCTCACTTGGCTTCATAAAATGCTGTTAGGTGGCACTGCTGAAATCTATAAAAAGACAAACATTATCCTGCCTCACTCTCTTTCTCCCCCTAGGTTCAAGATGTAGAACAATGTTATTATTACATTCCCAGTAGGGAATGTTATTCCCCCCCCTGGGTCCACTGACAACTGAACTTTCTTTCCAATGCATGGCACTCACACATGGTTTCCAAAACCTTCACCTATGAATTAAGTTTTTCTTTGGCTGACTTGCATGCAACCATTGTAATAATGCTCATACTTACTTAGCCTAACTTCTAGACCCAGGAAAAGAAAATGGACATCCCATAACCATGTTTAAACCTCAAGTGCAAACCTTCTTTTGGTTGTTCCAAATATCTGCAAGGCTGACTTCAGCTTGACCATTAATACGATGCTTCATACTTACTTAGCCTAACTTCTAGACCCAGGAAAAGAAAATGGACACCCCATAACCCTGTTTAAACCTCAAGTGCAAACCTTCTTTTGGTTGTTCCAAATATCTGCAAGGCTGACTTCAGCTTGACCATTAATACGATGCTTCATACTTACTTAGCCTAACTTCTAGACCCAGGAAAAGAAAATGGACACCCCATAACCATGTTTAAACCTCAAGTGCAAACCTTCTTTTGGTTGTTCCAAATATCTGCAAGGCTGACTTCAGCGTGACCATTAATACGATGCTTCATACTTACTCAGCCTAACTTCTAGACCCAGGAAAAGAAAATGGACATCCCATAACCATGTTTAAACCTCAAGTGCAAACCTTCTTTTGGTTGTTCCAAATATCTGCAAGGCTGACTTCAGCGTGACCATTAATACGATGCTTCATACTTACTTAGCCTAACTTCTAGACCCAGGAAAAGAAAATGGACATCCCATAACCATGTTTAAACCTCAAGTGCAAACCTTCTTTTGGTTGTTCCAAATATCTGCAAGGCTGACTTCAGCTTGACCATTAATACGATGCTTCATACTTACTTAGCCTAACTTCTAGACCCAGGAAAAGAAAATGGACATCCCATAACCATGTTTAAACCTCAAGTGCAAACCTTCCTTTGGTTGTTCCAAATATCTGCAAGGCTGACTTCAGCGTGACCATTAATACGATGCTTCATACTTACTTAGCCTAACTTCTAGACCCAGGAAAAGAAAATGGACATCCCATAACCATGTTTAAACCTCAAGTGCAAACCTTCTTTTGGTTGTTCCAAATATCTGCAAGGCTGACTTCAGCGTGACCATTAATACGATGCTTCATACTTACTCAGCCTAACTTCTAGACCCAGGAAAAGAAAATGGACACCCCATAACCCTGTTTAAACCTCAAGTGCAAACCTTCTTTTGGTTGTTCCAAATATCTGCAAGGCTGACTTCAGCGTGACCATTAATACGATGCTTCATACTTACTTAGCCTAACTTCTAGACCCAGGAAAAGAAAATGGACACCCCATAACCCTGTTTAAACCTCAAGTGCAAACCTTCTTTTGGTTGTTCCAAATATCTGCAAGGCTGACTTCAGCTTGACCATTAATACGATGCTTCATACTTACTTAGCCTAACTTCTAGACCCAGGAAAAGAAAATGGACATCCCATAACCATGTTTAAACCTCAAGTGCAAACCTTCCTTTGGTTGTTCCAAATATCTGCAAGGCTGACTTCAGCGTGACCATTAATACGATGCTTCATACTTACTTAGCCTAACTTCTAGACCCAGGAAAAGAAAATGGACACCCCATAACCCTGTTTAAACCTCAAGTGCAAACCTTCCTTTGGTTGTTCCAAATATCTGCAAGGCTGACTTCAGCGTGACCATTAATACGATGCTTCATACTTACTTAGCCTAACTTCTAGACCCAGGAAAAGAAAATGGACATCCCATAACCATGTTTAAACCTCAAGTGCAAACCTTCTTTTGGTTGTTCCAAATATCTGCAAGGCTGACTTCAGCTTGACCATTAATACGATGCTTCATACTTACTCAGCCTAACTTCTAGACCCAGGAAAAGAAAATGGACACCCCATAACCCTGTTTAAACCTCAAGTGCAAACCTTCTTTTGGTTGTTCCAAATATCTGCAAGGCTGACTTCAGCTTGACCATTAATACGATGCTTCATACTTACTTAGCCTAACTTCTAGACCCAGGAAAAGAAAATGGACATCCCATAACCCTGTTTAAACCTCAAGTGCAAACCTTCTTTTGGTTGTTCCAAATATCTGCAAGGCTGACTTCAGCGTGACCATTAATACGATGCTTCATACTTACTCAGCCTAACTTCTAGACCCAGGAAAAGAAAATGGACATCCCATAACCATGTTTAAACCTCAAGTGCAAACCTTCTTTTGGTTGTACCAAATATCTGCAAGGCTGACTTCAGCGTGACCATTAATACGATGCTTCATACTTACTTAGCCTAACTTCTAGACCCAGGAAAAGAAAATGGACATCCCATAACCATGTTTAAACCTCAAGTGCAAACCTTCCTTTGGTTGTTCCAAATATCTGCAAGGCTGACTTCAGCTTGACCATTAATACGATACTTCATACTTACTCAGCCTAACTTCTAGACCCAGGAAAAGAAAATGGACACCCCATAACCCTGTTTAAACCTCAAGTGCAAACCTTCTTTTGGTTGTTCCAAATATCTGCAAGGCTGACTTCAGCTTGACCATTAATACGATACTTCATACTTACTCAGCCTAACTTCTAGACCCAGGAAAAGAAAATGGACACCCCATAACCCTGTTTAAACCTCAAGTGCAAACCTTCTTTTGGTTGTTCCAAATATCTGCAAGGCTGACTTCAGCGTGACCATTAATACGATACTTCATACTTACTCAGCCTAACTTCTAGACCCAGGAAAAGAAAATGGACACCCCATAACCCTGTTTAAACCTCAAGTGCAAACCTTCTTTTGGTTGTTCCAAATATCTGCAAGGCTGACTTCAGCTTGACCATTAATACGATGCTTCATACTTACTCAGCCTAACTTCTAGACCCAGGAAAAGAAAATGGACATCCCATAACCCTGTTTAAACCTCAAGTGCAAACCTTCTTTTGGTTGTTCCAAATATCTGCAAGGCTGACTTCAGCGTGACCATTAATACGATGCTTCATACTTACTCAGCCTAACTTCTAGACCCAGGAAAAGAAAATGGACATCCCATAACCATGTTTAAACCTCAAGTGCAAACCTTCCTTTGGTTGTTCCAAATATCTGCAAGGCTGACTTCAGCGTGACCATTAATACGATGCTTCATACTTACTTAGCCTAACTTCTAGACCCAGGAAAAGAAAATGGACATCCCATAACCCTGTTTAAACCTCAAGTGCAAACCTTCTTTTGGTTGTTCCAAATATCTGCAAGGCTGACTTCAGCGTGACCATTAATACGATGCTTCATACTTACTCAGCCTAACTTCTAGACCCAGGAAAAGAAAATGGACATCTCATAACCATGTTTAAACCTCAAGTGCAAACCTTCTTTTGGTTGTTCCAAATATCTGCAAGGCTGACTTCAGCGTGACCATTAATACGATGCTTCATACTTACTTAGCCTAACTTCTAGACCCAGGAAAAGAAAATGGACATCCCATAACCATGTTTAAACCTCAAGTGCAAACCTTCCTTTGGTTGTTCCAAATATCTGCAAGGCTGACTTCAGCTTGACCATTAATACGATGCTTCATACTTACTTAGCCTAACTTCTAGACCCAGGAAAAGAAAATGGACACCCCATAACCCTGTTTAAACCTCAAGTGCAAACCTTCTTTTGGTTGTTCCAAATATCTGCAAGGCTGACTTCAGCGTGACCATTAATACGATGCTTCATACTTACTTAGCCTAACTTCTAGACCCAGGAAAAGAAAATGGACATCCCATAACCCTGTTTAAACCTCAAGTGCAAACCTTCTTTTGGTTGTTCCAAATATCTGCAAGGCTGACTTCAGCGTGACCATTAATACGATGCTTCATACTTACTCAGCCTAACTTCTAGACCCAGGAAAAGAAAATGGACACCCCATAACCCTGTTTAAACCTCAAGTGCAAACCTTCTTTTGGTTGTTCCAAATATCTGCAAGGCTGACTTCAGCTTGACCATTAATACGATGCTTCATACTTACTCAGCCTAACTTCTAGACCCAGGAAAAGAAAATGGACATCCCATAACCCTGTTTAAACCTCAAGTGCAAACCTTCTTTTGGTTGTTCCAAATATCTGCAAGGCTGACTTCAGCGTGACCATTAATACGATGCTTCATACTTACTCAGCCTAACTTCTAGACCCAGGAAAAGAAAATGGACATCCCATAACCATGTTTAAACCTCAAGTGCAAACCTTCTTTTGGTTGTTCCAAATATCTGCAAGGCTGACTTCAGCTTGACCATTAATACGATGCTTCATACTTACTTAGCCTAACTTCTAGACCCAGGAAAAGAAAATGGACATCCCATAACCCTGTTTAAACCTCAAGTGCAAACCTTCTTTTGGTTGTTCCAAATATCTGCAAGGCTGACTTCAGCGTGACCATTAATACGATGCTTCATACTTACTTAGCCTAACTTCTAGACCCAGGAAAAGAAAATGGACACCCCATAACCATGTTTAAACCTCAAGTGCAAACCTTCTTTTGGTTGTTCCAAATATCTGCAAGGCTGACTTCAGCATGACCATTAATACGATGCTTCATACTTACTCAGCCTAACTTCTAGACCCAGGAAAAGAAAATGGACACCCCATAACCCTGTTTAAACCTCAAGTGCAAACCTTCTTTTGGTTGTTCCAAATATCTGCAAGGCTGACTTCAGCGTGACCATTAATACGATGCTTCATACTTACTTAGCCTAACTTCTAGACCCAGGAAAAGAAAATGGACATCCCATAACCATGTTTAAACCTCAAGTGCAAACCTTCTTTTGGTTGTTCCAAATATCTGCAAGGCTGACTTCAGCTTGACCATTAATACGATGCTTCATACTTACTTAGCCTAACTTCTAGACCCAGGAAAAGAAAATGGACACCCCATAACCCTGTTTAAACCTCAAGTGCAAACCTTCTTTTGGTTGTTCCAAATATCTGCAAGGCTGACTTCAGCTTGACCATTAATACGATGCTTCATACTTACTCAGCCTAACTTCTAGACCCAGGAAAAGAAAATGGACATCCCATAACCATGTTTAAACCTCAAGTGCAAACCTTCTTTTGGTTGTTCCAAATATCTGCAAGGCTGACTTCAGCTTGACCATTAATACGATGCTCCATACTTACTTAGCCTAACTTCTAGACCCAGGAAAAGAAAATGGACATCCCATAACCATGTTTAAACCTCAAGTGCAAACCTTCTTTTGGTTGTTCCAAATATCTGCAAGGCTGACTTCAGCGTGACCATTAATACGATGCTTCATACTTACTCAGCCTAACTTCTAGACCCAGGAAAAGAAAATGGACACCCCATAACCCTGTTTAAACCTCAAGTGCAAACCTTCTTTTGGTTGTTCCAAATATCTGCAAGGCTGACTTCAGCGTGACCATTAATACGATGCTTCATACTTACTCAGCCTAACTTCTAGACCCAGGAAAAGAAAATGGACATCGCATAACCATGTTTAAACCTCAAGTGCAAACCTTCCTTTGGTTGTTCCAAATATCTGCAAGGCTGACTTCAGCTTGACCATTAATACGATGCTTCATACTTACTTAGCCTAACTTCTAGACCCAGGAAAAGAAAATGGACACCCCATAACCCTGTTTAAACCTCAAGTGCAAACCTTCTTTTGGTTGTTCCAAATATCTGCAAGGCTGACTTCAGCGTGACCATTAATACGATGCTTCATACTTACTCAGCCTAACTTCTAGACCCAGGAAAAGAAAATGGACATCCCATAACCATGTTTAAACCTCAAGTGCAAACCTTCCTTTGGTTGTTCCAAATATCTGCAAGGCTGACTTCAGCTTGACCATTAATACGATGCTTCATACTTACTTAGCCTAACTTCTAGACCCAGGAAAAGAAAATGGACATCCCATAACCATGTTTAAACCTCAAGTGCAAACCTTCTTTTGGTTGTTCCAAATATCTGCAAGGCTGACTTCAGCGTGACCATTAATACGATGCTTCATACTTACTCAGCCTAACTTCTAGACCCAGGAAAAGAAAATGGACATCCCATAACCATGTTTAAACCTCAAGTGCAAACCTTCCTTTGGTTGTTCCAAATATCTGCAAGGCTGACTTCAGCTTGACCATTAATACGATGCTTCATACTTACTTAGCCTAACTTCTAGACCCAGGAAAAGAAAATGGACATCCCATAACCATGTTTAAACCTCAAGTGCAAACCTTCTTTTGGTTGTTCCAAATATCTGCAAGGCTGACTTCAGCGTGACCATTAATACGATGCTTCATACTTACTCAGCCTAACTTCTAGACCCAGGAAAAGAAAATGGACATCCCATAACCATGTTTAAACCTCAAGTGCAAACCTTCCTTTGGTTGTTCCAAATATCTGCAAGGCTGACTTCAGCTTGACCATTAATACGATGCTTCATACTTACTTAGCCTAACTTCTAGACCCAGGAAAAGAAAATGGACATCCCATAACCATGTTTAAACCTCAAGTGCAAACCTTCTTTTGGTTGTTCCAAATATCTGCAAGGCTGACTTCAGCGTGACCATTAATACGATGCTTCATACTTACTCAGCCTAACTTCTAGACCCAGGAAAAGAAAATGGACACCCCATAACCCTGTTTAAACCTCAAGTGCAAACCTTCTTTTGGTTGTTCCAAATATCTGCAATGCTGACTTCAGCGTGTCCATTAATACGATGCTTCATACTTACTCAGCCTAACTTCTAGACCCAGGAAAAGAAAATGGACATCCCATAACCATGTTTAAACCTCAAGTGCAAACCTTCCTTTGGTTTTTCCAAATATCTGCAAGGCTGACTTCAGCTTGACCATTAATACGATGCTTCATACTTACTTAGCCTAACTTCTAGACCCAGGAAAAGAAAATGGACACCCCATAACCCTGTTTAAACCTCAAGTGCAAACCTTCTTTTGGTTGTTCCAAATATCTGCAAGGCTGACTTCAGCGTGACCATTAATACGATGCTTCATACTTACTCAGCCTAACTTCTAGACCCAGGAAAAGAAAATGGACACCCCATAACCCTGTTTAAACCTCAAGTGCAAACCTTCTTTTGGTTGTTCCAAATATCTGCAAGGCTGACTTCAGCTTGACCATTAATACGATGCTTCATACTTACTTAGCCTAACTTCTAGACCCAGGAAAAGAAAATGGACATCCCATAACCATGTTTAAACCTCAAGTGCAAACCTTCCTTTGGTTGTTCCAAATATCTGCAAGGCTGACTTCAGCTTGACCATTAATACGATGCTTCATACTTACTTAGCCTAACTTCTAGACCCAGGAAAAGAAAATGGACACCCCATAACCATGTTTAAACCTCAAGTGCAAACCTTCTTTTGGTTGTTCCAAATATCTGCAAGGCTGACTTCAGCGTGACCATTAATACGATGCTTCATACTTACTCAGCCTAACTTCTAGACCCAGGAAAAGAAAATGGACATCCCATAACCATGTTTAAACCTCAAGTGCAAACCTTCTTTTGGTTGTTCCAAATATCTGCAAGGCTGACTTCAGCGTGACCATTAATACGATGCTTCATACTTACTCAGCCTAACTTCTAGACCCAGGAAAAGAAAATGGACATCCCATAACCATGTTTAAACCTCAAGTGCAAACCTTCCTTTGGTTGTTCCAAATATCTGCAAGGCTGACTTCAGCTTGACCATTAATACGATGCTTCATACTTACTTAGCCTAACTTCTAGACCCAGGAAAAGAAAATGGACATCCCATAACCATGTTTAAACCTCAAGTGCAAACCTTCTTTTGGTTGTTCCAAATATCTGCAAGGCTGACTTCAGCGTGACCATTAATACGATGCTTCATACTTACTCAGCCTAACTTCTAGACCCAGGAAAAGAAAATGGACATCCCATAACCATGTTTAAACCTCAAGTGCAAACCTTCCTTTGGTTGTTCCAAATATCTGCAAGGCTGACTTCAGCTTGACCATTAATACGATGCTTCATACTTACTTAGCCTAACTTCTAGACCCAGGAAAAGAAAATGGACATCCCATAACCATGTTTAAACCTCAAGTGCAAACCTTCTTTTGGTTGTTCCAAATATCTGCAAGGCTGACTTCAGCGTGACCATTAATACGATGCTTCATACTTACTCAGCCTAACTTCTAGACCCAGGAAAAGAAAATGGACACCCCATAACCCTGTTTAAACCTCAAGTGCAAACCTTCTTTTGGTTGTTCCAAATATCTGCAATGCTGACTTCAGCGTGTCCATTAATACGATGCTTCATACTTACTCAGCCTAACTTCTAGACCCAGGAAAAGAAAATGGACATCCCATAACCATGTTTAAACCTCAAGTGCAAACCTTCCTTTGGTTTTTCCAAATATCTGCAAGGCTGACTTCAGCTTGACCATTAATACGATGCTTCATACTTACTTAGCCTAACTTCTAGACCCAGGAAAAGAAAATGGACACCCCATAACCCTGTTTAAACCTCAAGTGCAAACCTTCTTTTGGTTGTTCCAAATATCTGCAAGGCTGACTTCAGCGTGACCATTAATACGATGCTTCATACTTACTCAGCCTAACTTCTAGACCCAGGAAAAGAAAATGGACACCCCATAACCCTGTTTAAACCTCAAGTGCAAACCTTCTTTTGGTTGTTCCAAATATCTGCAAGGCTGACTTCAGCTTGACCATTAATACGATGCTTCATACTTACTTAGCCTAACTTCTAGACCCAGGAAAAGAAAATGGACATCCCATAACCATGTTTAAACCTCAAGTGCAAACCTTCCTTTGGTTGTTCCAAATATCTGCAAGGCTGACTTCAGCTTGACCATTAATACGATGCTTCATACTTACTTAGCCTAACTTCTAGACCCAGGAAAAGAAAATGGACACCCCATAACCATGTTTAAACCTCAAGTGCAAACCTTCTTTTGGTTGTTCCAAATATCTGCAAGGCTGACTTCAGCGTGACCATTAATACGATGCTTCATACTTACTCAGCCTAACTTCTAGACCCAGGAAAAGAAAATGGACATCCCATAACCATGTTTAAACCTCAAGTGCAAACCTTCTTTTGGTTGTTCCAAATATCTGCAAGGCTGACTTCAGCTTGACCATTAATACGATGCTTCATACTTACTTAGCCTAACTTCTAGACCCAGGAAAAGAAAATGGACACCCCATAACCCTGTTTAAACCTCAAGTGCAAACCTTCCTTTGGTTGTTCCAAATATCTGCAAGGCTGACTTCAGCTTGACCATTAATACGATGCTTCATACTTACTTAGCCTAACTTCTAGACCCAGGAAAAGAAAATGGACATCCCATAACCATGTTTAAACCTCAAGTGCAAACCTTCTTTTGGTTGTTCCAAATATCTGCAAGGCTGACTTCAGCGTGACCATTAATACGATGCTTCATACTTACTCAGCCTAACTTCTAGACCCAGGAAAAGAAAATGGACATCCCATAACCATGTTTAAACCTCAAGTGCAAACCTTCTTTTGGTTGTTCCAAATATCTGCAAGGCTGACTTCAGCTTGACCATTAATACGATGCTTCATACTTACTTAGCCTAACTTCTAGACCCAGGAAAAGAAAATGGACACCCCATAACCCTGTTTAAACCTCAAGTGCAAACCTTCCTTTGGTTGTTCCAAATATCTGCAAGGCTGACTTCAGCTTGACCATTAATACGATGCTTCATACTTACTTAGCCTAACTTCTAGACCCAGGAAAAGAAAATGGACATCCCATAACCATGTTTAAACCTCAAGTGCAAACCTTCTTTTGGTTGTTCCAAATATCTGCAAGGCTGACTTCAGCTTGACCATTAATACGATGCTTCATACTTACTTAGCCTAACTTCTAGACCCAGGAAAAGAAAATGGACACCCCATAACCCTGTTTAAACCTCAAGTGCAAACCTTCTTTTGGTTGTTCCAAATATCTGCAAGGCTGACTTCAGCTTGACCATTAATACGATGCTTCATACTTACTTAGCCTAACTTCTAGACCCAGGAAAAGAAAATGGACACCCCATAACCCTGCTTAAACCTCAAGTGCAAACCTTCTTTTGGTTGTTCCAAATATCTGCAAGGCTGACTTCAGCGTGACCATTAATACGATGCTTCATACTTACTTAGCCTAACTTCTAGACCCAGGAAAAGAAAATGGACACCCCATAACCCTGTTTAAACCTCAAGTGCAAACCTTCTTTTGGTTGTTCCAAATATCTGCAAGGCTGACTTCAGCGTGACCATTAATATGATGCTTCATACTTACTTAGCCTAACTTCTAGACCCAGGAAAAGAAAATGGACACCCCATAACCCTGTTTAAACCTCAAGTGCAAACCTTCTTTTGGTTGTTCCAAATATCTGCAAGGCTGACTTCAGCTTGACCATTAATACGATGCTTCATACTTACTTAGCCTAACTTCTAGACCCAGGAAAAGAAAATGGACACCCCATAACCCTGTTTAAACCTCAAGTGCAAACCTTCTTTTGGTTGTTCCAAATATCTGCAAGGCTGACTTCAGCTTGACCATTAATACGATGCTTCATACTTACTTAGCCTAACTTCTAGACCCAGGAAAAGAAAATGGACACCCCATAACCCTGTTTAAACCTCAAGTGCAAACCTTCTTTTGGTTGTTCCAAATATCTGCAAGGCTGACTTCAGCTTGACCATTAATACGATGCTTCATACTTACTTAGCCTAACTTCTAGACCCAGGAAAAGAAAATGGACATCCCATAACCATGTTTAAACCTCAAGTGCAAACCTTCCTTTGGTTGTTCCAAATATCTGCAAGGCTGACTTCAGCTTGACCATTAATACGATGCTTCATACTTACTTAGCCTAACTTCTAGACCCAGGAAAAGAAAATGGACATCCCATAACCATGTTTAAACCTCAAGTGCAAACCTTCTTTTGGTTGTTCCAAATATCTGCAAGGCTGACTTCAGCTTGACCATTAATACGATGCTTCATACTTACTTAGCCTAACTTCTAGACCCAGGAAAAGAAAATGGACATCCCATAACCATGTTTAAACCTCAAGTGCAAACCTTCTTTTGGTTGTTCCAAATATCTGCAAGGCTGACTTCAGCGTGACCATTAATACGATGCTTCATACTTACTTAGCCTAACTTCTAGACCCAGGAAAAGAAAATGGACACCCCATAACCCTGTTTAAACCTCAAGTGCAAACCTTCTTTTGGTTGTTCCAAATATCTGCAAGGCTGACTTCAGCTTGACCATTAATATGATGCTTCATACTTACTTAGCCTAACTTCTAGACCCAGGAAAAGAAAATGGACATCCCATAACCATGTTTAAACCTCAAGTGCAAACCTTCCTTTGGTTGTTCCAAATATCTGCAAGGCTGACTTCAGCTTGACCATTAATACGATGCTTCATACTTACTCAGCCTAACTTCTAGACCCAGGAAAAGAAAATGGACACCCCATAACCCTGTTTAAACCTCAAGTGCAAACCTTCTTTTGGTTGTTCCAAATATCTGCAAGGCTGACTTCAGCTTGACCATTAATACGATGCTTCATACTTACTTAGCCTAACTTCTAGACCCAGGAAAAGAAAATGGACATCCCATAACCATGTTTAAACCTCAAGTGCAAACCTTCCTTTGGTTGTTCCAAATATCTGCAAGGCTGACTTCAGCTTGACCATTAATACGATGCTTCATACTTACTTAGCCTAACTTCTAGACCCAGGAAAAGAAAATGGACATCCCATAACCATGTTTAAACCTCAAGTGCAAACCTTCCTTTGGTTGTTCCAAATATCTGCAAGGCTGACTTCAGCTTGACCATTAATACGATGCTTCATACTTACTTAGCCTAACTTCTAGACCCAGGAAAAGAAAATGGACATCCCATAACCATGTTTAAACCTCAAGTGCAAACCTTCCTTTGGTTGTTCCAAATATCTGCAAGGCTGACTTCAGCTTGACCATTAATACGATGCTTCATACTTACTTAGCCTAACTTCTAGACCCAGGAAAAGAAAATGGACACCCCATAACCCTGTTTAAACCTCAAGTGCAAACCTTCTTTTGGTTGTTCCAAATATCTGCAAGGCTGACTTCAGCTTGACCATTAATACGATGCTTCATACTTACTTAGCCTAACTTCTAGACCCAGGAAAAGAAAATGGACATCCCATAACCATGTTTAAACCTCAAGTGCAAACCTTCTTTTGGTTGTTCCAAATATCTGCAAGGCTGACTTCAGCTTGACCATTAATACGATGCTTCATACTTACTTAGCCTAACTTCTAGACCCAGGAAAAGAAAATGGACACCCCATAACCCTGTTTAAACCTCAAGTGCAAACCTTCCTTTGGTTGTTCCAAATATCTGCAAGGCTGACTTCAGCTTGACCATTAATACGATGCTTCATACTTACTTAGCCTAACTTCTAGACCCAGGAAAAGAAAATGGACATCCCATAACCATGTTTAAACCTCAAGTGCAAACCTTCTTTTGGTTGTTCCAAATATCTGCAAGGCTGACTTCAGCGTGACCATTAATACGATGCTTCATACTTACTCAGCCTAACTTCTAGACCCAGGAAAAGAAAATGGACATCCCATAACCATGTTTAAACCTCAAGTGCAAACCTTCTTTTGGTTGTTCCAAATATCTGCAAGGCTGACTTCAGCTTGACCATTAATACGATGCTTCATACTTACTTAGCCTAACTTCTAGACCCAGGAAAAGAAAATGGACACCCCATAACCCTGTTTAAACCTCAAGTGCAAACCTTCCTTTGGTTGTTCCAAATATCTGCAAGGCTGACTTCAGCTTGACCATTAATACGATGCTTCATACTTACTTAGCCTAACTTCTAGACCCAGGAAAAGAAAATGGACATCCCATAACCATGTTTAAACCTCAAGTGCAAACCTTCTTTTGGTTGTTCCAAATATCTGCAAGGCTGACTTCAGCGTGACCATTAATACGATGCTTCATACTTACTTAGCCTCACTTCTAGACCCAGGAAAAGAAAATGGACATCCCATAACCCTGTTTAAACCTCAAGTGCAAACCTTCCTTTGGTTGTTCCAAATATCTGCAAGGCTGACTTCAGCTTGACCATTAATACGATGCTTCATACTTACTTAGCCTAACTTCTAGACCCAGGAAAAGAAAATGGACATCCCATAACCATGTTTAAACCTCAAGTGCAAACCTTCTTTTGGTTGTTCCAAATATCTGCAAGGCTGACTTCAGCTTGACCATTAATACGATGCTTCATACTTACTTAGCCTAACTTCTAGACCCAGGAAAAGAAAATGGACACCCCATAACCCTGTTTAAACCTCAAGTGCAAACCTTCTTTTGGTTGTTCCAAATATCTGCAAGGCTGACTTCAGCTTGACCATTAATACGATGCTTCATACTTACTTAGCCTAACTTCTAGACCCAGGAAAAGAAAATGGACACCCCATAACCCTGTTTAAACCTCAAGTGCAAACCTTCTTTTGGTTGTTCCAAATATCTGCAAGGCTGACTTCAGCGTGACCATTAATACGATGCTTCATACTTACTTAGCCTAACTTCTAGACCCAGGAAAAGAAAATGGACACCCCATAACCCTGTTTAAACCTCAAGTGCAAACCTTCTTTTGGTTGTTCCAAATATCTGCAAGGCTGACTTCAGCGTGACCATTAATATGATGCTTCATACTTACTTAGCCTAACTTCTAGACCCAGGAAAAGAAAATGGACACCCCATAACCCTGTTTAAACCTCAAGTGCAAACCTTCTTTTGGTTGTTCCAAATATCTGCAAGGCTGACTTCAGCTTGACCATTAATACGATGCTTCATACTTACTTAGCCTAACTTCTAGACCCAGGAAAAGAAAATGGACACCCCATAACCCTGTTTAAACCTCAAGTGCAAACCTTCTTTTGGTTGTTCCAAATATCTGCAAGGCTGACTTCAGCTTGACCATTAATACGATGCTTCATACTTACTTAGCCTAACTTCTAGACCCAGGAAAAGAAAATGGACACCCCATAACCCTGTTTAAACCTCAAGTGCAAACCTTCTTTTGGTTGTTCCAAATATCTGCAAGGCTGACTTCAGCTTGACCATTAATACGATGCTTCATACTTACTTAGCCTAACTTCTAGACCCAGGAAAAGAAAATGGACATCCCATAACCATGTTTAAACCTCAAGTGCAAACCTTCCTTTGGTTGTTCCAAATATCTGCAAGGCTGACTTCAGCTTGACCATTAATACGATGCTTCATACTTACTTAGCCTAACTTCTAGACCCAGGAAAAGAAAATGGACATCCCATAACCATGTTTAAACCTCAAGTGCAAACCTTCTTTTGGTTGTTCCAAATATCTGCAAGGCTGACTTCAGCTTGACCATTAATACGATGCTTCATACTTACTTAGCCTAACTTCTAGACCCAGGAAAAGAAAATGGACATCCCATAACCATGTTTAAACCTCAAGTGCAAACCTTCTTTTGGTTGTTCCAAATATCTGCAAGGCTGACTTCAGCGTGACCATTAATACGATGCTTCATACTTACTTAGCCTAACTTCTAGACCCAGGAAAAGAAAATGGACACCCCATAACCCTGTTTAAACCTCAAGTGCAAACCTTCTTTTGGTTGTTCCAAATATCTGCAAGGCTGACTTCAGCTTGACCATTAATATGATGCTTCATACTTACTTAGCCTAACTTCTAGACCCAGGAAAAGAAAATGGACATCCCATAACCATGTTTAAACCTCAAGTGCAAACCTTCCTTTGGTTGTTCCAAATATCTGCAAGGCTGACTTCAGCTTGACCATTAATACGATGCTTCATACTTACTCAGCCTAACTTCTAGACCCAGGAAAAGAAAATGGACACCCCATAACCCTGTTTAAACCTCAAGTGCAAACCTTCTTTTGGTTGTTCCAAATATCTGCAAGGCTGACTTCAGCTTGACCATTAATACGATGCTTCATACTTACTTAGCCTAACTTCTAGACCCAGGAAAAGAAAATGGACATCCCATAACCATGTTTAAACCTCAAGTGCAAACCTTCCTTTGGTTGTTCCAAATATCTGCAAGGCTGACTTCAGCTTGACCATTAATACGATGCTTCATACTTACTTAGCCTAACTTCTAGACCCAGGAAAAGAAAATGGACATCCCATAACCATGTTTAAACCTCAAGTGCAAACCTTCCTTTGGTTGTTCCAAATATCTGCAAGGCTGACTTCAGCTTGACCATTAATACGATGCTTCATACTTACTTAGCCTAACTTCTAGACCCAGGAAAAGAAAATGGACATCCCATAACCATGTTTAAACCTCAAGTGCAAACCTTCCTTTGGTTGTTCCAAATATCTGCAAGGCTGACTTCAGCTTGACCATTAATACGATGCTTCATACTTACTTAGCCTAACTTCTAGACCCAGGAAAAGAAAATGGACACCCCATAACCCTGTTTAAACCTCAAGTGCAAACCTTCTTTTGGTTGTTCCAAATATCTGCAAGGCTGACTTCAGCTTGACCATTAATACGATGCTTCATACTTACTTAGCCTAACTTCTAGACCCAGGAAAAGAAAATGGACACCCCATAACCCTGTTTAAACCTCAAGTGCAAACCTTCTTTTGGTTGTTCCAAATATCTGCAAGGCTGACTTCAGCTTGACCATTAATACGATGCTTCATACTTACTTAGCCTAACTTCTAGACCCAGGAAAAGAAAATGGACACCCCATAACCATGTTTAAACCTCAAGTGCAAACCTTCTTTTGGTTGTTCCAAATATCTGCAAGGCTGACTTCAGCGTGACCATTAATACGATGCTTCATACTTACTTAGCCTAACTTCTAGACCCAGGAAAAGAAAATGGACATCCCATAACCCTGTTTAAACCTCAAGTGCAAACCTTCCTTTGGTTGTTCCAAATATCTGCAAGGCTGACTTCAGCTTGACCATTAATACGATGCTTCATACTTACTTAGCCTAACTTCTAGACCCAGGAAAAGAAAATGGACATCCCATAACCATGTTTAAACCTCAAGTGCAAACCTTCTTTTGGTTGTTCCAAATATCTGCAAGGCTGACTTCAGCTTGACCATTAATACGATGCTTCATACTTACTTAGCCTAACTTCTAGACCCAGGAAAAGAAAATGGACACCCCATAACCCTGTTTAAACCTCAAGTGCAAACCTTCTTTTGGTTGTTCCAAATATCTGCAAGGCTGACTTCAGCTTGACCATTAATACGATGCTTCATACTTACTTAGCCTAACTTCTAGACCCAGGAAAAGAAAATGGACACCCCATAACCCTGTTTAAACCTCAAGTGCAAACCTTCTTTTGGTTGTTCCAAATATCTGCAAGGCTGACTTCAGCGTGACCATTAATACGATGCTTCATACTTACTTAGCCTAACTTCTAGACCCAGGAAAAGAAAATGGACACCCCATAACCCTGTTTAAACCTCAAGTGCAAACCTTCTTTTGGTTGTTCCAAATATCTGCAAGGCTGACTTCAGCGTGACCATTAATATGATGCTTCATACTTACTTAGCCTAACTTCTAGACCCAGGAAAAGAAAATGGACACCCCATAACCCTGTTTAAACCTCAAGTGCAAACCTTCTTTTGGTTGTTCCAAATATCTGCAAGGCTGACTTCAGCTTGACCATTAATACGATGCTTCATACTTACTTAGCCTAACTTCTAGACCCAGGAAAAGAAAATGGACACCCCATAACCCTGTTTAAACCTCAAGTGCAAACCTTCTTTTGGTTGTTCCAAATATCTGCAAGGCTGACTTCAGCTTGACCATTAATACGATGCTTCATACTTACTTAGCCTAACTTCTAGACCCAGGAAAAGAAAATGGACACCCCATAACCCTGTTTAAACCTCAAGTGCAAACCTTCTTTTGGTTGTTCCAAATATCTGCAAGGCTGACTTCAGCTTGACCATTAATACGATGCTTCATACTTACTTAGCCTAACTTCTAGACCCAGGAAAAGAAAATGGACATCCCATAACCATGTTTAAACCTCAAGTGCAAACCTTCCTTTGGTTGTTCCAAATATCTGCAAGGCTGACTTCAGCTTGACCATTAATACGATGCTTCATACTTACTTAGCCTAACTTCTAGACCCAGGAAAAGAAAATGGACATCCCATAACCATGTTTAAACCTCAAGTGCAAACCTTCTTTTGGTTGTTCCAAATATCTGCAAGGCTGACTTCAGCTTGACCATTAATACGATGCTTCATACTTACTTAGCCTAACTTCTAGACCCAGGAAAAGAAAATGGACATCCCATAACCATGTTTAAACCTCAAGTGCAAACCTTCTTTTGGTTGTTCCAAATATCTGCAAGGCTGACTTCAGCGTGACCATTAATACGATGCTTCATACTTACTTAGCCTAACTTCTAGACCCAGGAAAAGAAAATGGACACCCCATAACCCTGTTTAAACCTCAAGTGCAAACCTTCTTTTGGTTGTTCCAAATATCTGCAAGGCTGACTTCACCTTGACCATTAATATGATGCTTCATACTTACTTAGCCTAACTTCTAGACCCAGGAAAAGAAAATGGACATCCCATAACCATGTTTAAACCTCAAGTGCAAACCTTCCTTTGGTTGTTCCAAATATCTGCAAGGCTGACTTCAGCTTGACCATTAATACGATGCTTCATACTTACTCAGCCTAACTTCTAGACCCAGGAAAAGAAAATGGACACCCCATAACCCTGTTTAAACCTCAAGTGCAAACCTTCTTTTGGTTGTTCCAAATATCTGCAAGGCTGACTTCAGCTTGACCATTAATACGATGCTTCATACTTACTTAGCCTAACTTCTAGACCCAGGAAAAGAAAATGGACATCCCATAACCATGTTTAAACCTCAAGTGCAAACCTTCCTTTGGTTGTTCCAAATATCTGCAAGGCTGACTTCAGCTTGACCATTAATACGATGCTTCATACTTACTTAGCCTAACTTCTAGACCCAGGAAAAGAAAATGGACATCCCATAACCATGTTTAAACCTCAAGTGCAAACCTTCCTTTGGTTGTTCCAAATATCTGCAAGGCTGACTTCAGCTTGACCATTAATACGATGCTTCATACTTACTTAGCCTAACTTCTAGACCCAGGAAAAGAAAATGGACACCCCATAACCCTGTTTAAACCTCAAGTGCAAACCTTCTTTTGGTTGTTCCAAATATCTGCAAGGCTGACTTCAGCTTGACCATTAATACGATGCTTCATACTTACTTAGCCTAACTTCTAGACCCAGGAAAAGAAAATGGACACCCCATAACCCTGTTTAAACCTCAAGTGCAAACCTTCTTTTGGTTGTTCCAAATATCTGCAAGGCTGACTTCAGCTTGACCATTAATACGATGCTTCATACTTACTTAGCCTAACTTCTAGACCCAGGAAAAGAAAATGGACACCCCATAACCCTGTTTAAACCTCAAGTGCAAACCTTCTTTTGGTTGTTCCAAATATCTGCAAGGCTGACTTCAGCTTGACCATTAATACGATGCTTCATACTTACTTAGCCTAACTTCTAGACCCAGGAAAAGAAAATGGACATCCCATAACCATGTTTAAACCTCAAGTGCAAACCTTCTTTTGGTTGTTCCAAATATCTGCAAGGCTGACTTCAGCGTGACCATTAATACGATGCTTCATACTTACTCAGCCTAACTCCTGGATCAAAAGGAAAATGGACATACCCAAGAAACATTAAGAACTTTATTTTTCTACAGTTTATAAAAAAAAAAACGAATGTGGTTAATATTCAAATTTTTGTATACTTCTTCAGGATTGTTTACATATTAACACACTCCCCACATATAATATGCACAAATATGCAACCATTTAAATTCTATTGCACCAAACCTTTGGAGGTAAGTACAAGGGAAATGGAATTATAGAAAATGGCTACAAATGGTGACACAAATAAAAGGCCATTTTTATAACTTTGGAATATAAAACTAGAAAGTGATGCTGAAATCAATTAAACAGAGGCGATTGGATGGGAAAACATTTTTTTAAAAAGTAAGAATAGAAAATATTAAAGGTATCTCTTCCTACCGATGAAAAAGAATTAGAATCCTTTTTGACTTTAGCAAATTTTTATAATGAATACTTACTCAAATATTCAGAACTAATCGCCAAGTTGTGCAAAAAAAACACTGAATTTAAGTGGACTAATATACAATAAACAGCATTTGATAATTTGAAAAAATACTCTTGCAAAAATCTCCATTATCAAGATTTTGACCTCCAAAAAGATGTTGCATTAACTAAATCTGCTAATAAAAATTTTATATTGTTAATCTTAGCCCAGGAAGCACATCAAGTTATGGATCTTTCTTGAGCATTAATGTCGACCAAAACTAATTACTCAAATATATAAAAAGAGGCTCTACCTAGTTTGGAGCACTAGTAGGGCTGATCAGTGAAAATTCTTGTTGAAGTCTGAAGTCCCTAAAATTCATTTTTAACCTGAGGAAGGAATTACTGAAAGTTACATCTTCTGGAATATTAAGATGGGCCATAAATCTAAGGGCTTTTGATTTTTAATGTAGAATATATAAAAGGAAATGCAATTCCCTATGTAGATTCATTATCTAGATTACATTTTAAATGGGACAAGAAGATAGCATATTAGAAAATATGGAAAATTAATTTTTGCACTGGGTAGAAACTGACATTCTACTGATAAATCGACTTGCCTCTGAAAGATCACAGGATCCAAAATTGTATCTGAAATAAAAACTAATAAATGCAATGATTGTTCAAAAGCTGAAAGGCCATACAAATTAGACATACGTTAATTGTAGAAAATGGTGTTGTATATAATGCAGATTTAGCAGTACAACCTGAAAACTTTAGAAAAGATATGATAAAAAGTATGCATGATGATGTGCATTGTGCAATTATAGCTGCACAGAAGCGTTTGAAATTACAAGCATCATGGCCTGGATATGCACACAATGTTGAAAATCATGTACACAAATATCCAAAATGTGCTGAGAAAATCTTTTGCCAGAATAAATTACCCATATGTCCTCAGGAGGTAGAACCTTGGTCTTAAGTTCATGTGGAACATGCACACATTAACGATGTGTGATTGTGTCTTATTTTGATAGACTCTCTTTCTGCCTGGCCTGAAGTTGTTCACATTCACAATTGGAAAACTAGTACAACAAGACAAATATTGCAGGTAATATTTTCTAGAAATGGAATACCAAAAACATTAGTGTCAAATAATGCCACAGAATTTTGTGATGAAAGTCTGTGTTTTTGGTTAAGGAAAATTGGATGTATCACATATAAAATCCCAGCATATCATCTGCCACCAAATGGAATTGTAGATAGAATGGTACAGACTATAAAAATGGGATTGGAAGCATTTTCTCCTCAACAAAATGAGATTGATAGCCTCTTACCAAGACTATTACTTAGTTACAGAACTATACCACATGCTGACAGATTAGAAAGTCCATCTACATTAATGGAGGAACAGACTGGAGCCCCATTCCTCATGTCATACTCCATTAAAGAAAAGATGCACGACAAGAAAAATAGAGAATCTGCAGCTGAAAGGACAAATTTTATAATGGAGAAGGGACACAATGTAGTGTTAATATTTGAAAAGGGCAATAATGTTCTGGCCGATGTGGGTCAAGTACGATCTAGACAAGAATATGAAGGGGAGATGGAAATTGAGTTAGGAAGCATGTCCAGATCAGATTTTATTAACCAACAGGAAATGAATGATGAGGAGTCAATGGAAGACCAAGTCAGTTTGGACGATTCAAACACCAATTGTGAAGAACAGGACTTTACCAACAAACAAGAAAGATCTCACATAGAGAAAAATACACACAGACTTCCAGAGAAGGGAGAGAGAAGGAAGTCAAAATTAAAATATAAATAGACGAAGAAGCTTGTGATCAACGAAGGTTATAAAGCCTATTCACTTCAAGAAGAAGAAGAAGAAGTGGTTCATTAAGTGCTGCTAATAATAAGCATATGTTTATGAGTAGACGTTATGTACAGGCTTTTGCTGCGTGATATAGCGACAAGGGCACTTGGGCAGTAGAACCAATACTGGCAGCATGTAACTGCAATCCCTACTTGGAATATCATAACAGACCCAACATTTGAATATAGTTGTTCAGACTACAGCAACTCAGAGCCAGTGGAGCAAATGCATTCAGTGATAGACAGAATACGAAGTAAAAAAAGCAATGTAAGATACAGATTGTAGTTTCAATATGGCTTTTTAGCATGAGATGTGAATGCTAAGAGCAGTCTTGACAATATATTGCTCTAAGTGGCTTTTAGAAGAATTACTAATCTACTTTCAATTTTAAATGAATTCTAGCGGCTCTAGTAGTAGACTCCATAAAGTTTCAGTTCCTGCCTAATCTATTTCCTTTACTGGACCCTCTTCTTCTATAAATATAGAACATTTTAAATATATATATATATATATATATATATATATATATATAGTCAAACCTAATGAGCGAGACAAACCTACCAAGGTTTCACTTAGGCAGATCATCAGGCAGGTCTGCTCTACGTTTGTATCGAGCACTTTAGTTAGTTGTTTACTCGTATCGGGGTTTTTTCTTTGGGCCTTGAACCTGTATCTGTGCGATTATTTTTGACAGACTTTCATGTTCCTGGCTCTTTCTTTTTTAAAACCTTTTTTCCCTTCAAGATTGCTTTAACTATTGGTAAATCAAGAATTCGAAGGTTTTTCGACACGAGTATAGTTACCTATATTTATATATATATATATATATATATATATATATATATATATATATATATATGAGAGAGTGTTGAAAAGTTCTCAGCCTGGACAAATATTAAATTCCAAAATAAATTCTGGTGTTTTGGTTAGTTGATCAGGAAAAATGTATAGTGAGTTTAGATCCTGATAAACCCAAATGATTGGCTGTAGAGGAGATATATAGCAGCAGAAACCAGTCATCTAGAAGCAACAGCTAATCATTACCTTTAAAAACTCAGACTTTCAAGAAGAAACTCTTTCTATTTTTTTTTTGCCTAATGTGTAGAGTCGTATATAGTTTGTCATGTAAGTATTACTGTTCTTGTTTCAGAAACATAGACTCTCGAACTATTGTAAAAAATTCAACCTGACTACTTTTGTACAATAAATTTGTTTCAAGCTAAGTTTTTAGATATTATATATATTTATATGGTGCTACCCACCACCACCTTGGATAACATTTCCAGTTTCTGAGATAATTTCTTAAATAAAATTCATCCTAAGTTAAAGCTGTTTTTAACATAAAATATTAAGTTTTGGTTCAGACTGTATTTAGTCTTCCTTGTGCTTGTAAAATCTGCAACGAAATGTCAAATTTAGTTTGTTGCTGGACTTCTCTGACAAAGAAAGTTTTATTATTGAGAAACAAATGGCACTCAAGCCGTTCTTACTGTTTTTTCTCCCTCTATTGCATGAATAAGACAATGTTATTTGATTCTGTGATAGATTTTGTGCCATTTTATCTGAGCGATTTGGATTTGGTTGTCTGCAATTTCACTAAAATTCCACTTGCTTGCTTTCTGTACATTCAAAATAAAAAAAGAAATATATTCAAACATTTTAAAAACTTAAGGAAATTGTAAAGGTAATTTGCTGCAAAAAAGAAGAAACAATTATTTATTCTTTCTGGCAATTAAACGAAAATGTCTGCATTGCTAATCAAATTCTGGAACCTCATCAGTCAAACAATTGCTTTTGATGAGATGTAACCGTGTGTCTGTTAAATTCTGATCAAAAAGGAAAAATAAAAAAGTTTGAAAGGCTAAAGATAATTCATGTTTTATTTGAGTTTTGTTTTTTTGGTCTTTCAGTTTTTGAATATAAAAAGACTTAGTTGTTCTATAAAATGATTTTGTTTTATCCGAATAAATGATGTATTTTAGAATTATTAGAAGAATCAGTCCTCCTTTGCAGTATCTTGTTTAATACGGGATTTCTTTTGAAAATTACTTATAAATTTATGTACATACACACACGCAGGCATAAAAGTTACATTAAGAATTAATCGTAATCAGGTTTGTTGCCAAGAGGAAGTTCAGCTTCTCCAAAAATGATTTGCTCACCTCCCACTTGGAAAATGATGTAAACTAATTTTAATGTATAAATTCTTATTCTTGACCCCCCCACCCCAACTTGAAAGCTCTCTCTTCAAAACATCCTGGCAATGGGCCAAGTCATAATTTGAGTTAAATTTATTTTTGAGAAATTATTTTAAATTTGTGAGTATTATTTGTTTGGGAAAGCAAAAGTAATTAGATTATTGGGAAGGGGACTTGCTCAGCATCCTCTTCAATCTGTCTTCCAATGTCTTACGCCAATGACATGGTTATTAATAGTAAAAATGAGACAAGAAGTATGGAAAGTTGGTTATAGATATACAATTGGTAGATGTTCTGGTACTTTTGTGTTGAAAATATGAGAAGGAGACATTTTCCTTTAGTCTTAACTTTGCTTCATAGTTTTTGAACATTCCAGTTTCTTCTGCTTTGACAGTTTATTAATTTTTATTGAATTTATGTTTAACACATTGTTTCCTATTAGATCAGGATTCTTTTCAGAGTTTGTGCCACGATAATTGGCAATAAGTCAAACTTATTTCAAAATAGTCTAACATTTTTATCACAGATCCATCAAACTGATTCAATTGGGCAAGGCTTTTCTTTAATCTCGATTTTTCTAATTTCTTCCAGAAATTTCTGGGTATCAGTGTCATGTCACTTCTGGTATCTAGTTACATGTCCAGTAAAAAATTACTGATTTGATTTTTTTATATACCTTTTTCATTTTCTTTTTAATGAAAAGACATCCATATCTATTTCCTCTTCATTTTGTTGGACTGTCTATACGTTTTTCTTTTTGGATTTACACATACCTTTAAAATGATTCATTTTGAAACACTTTTCATACTTTTTTTATATACTGGACATTTTTGTTTTTTCTTTGACGTTGATATCCACAATAAGTACACATTATTCTATCTTTTTCTTTATTGTGTATGTGTCCATTTTCTCTACCAATTGTTTGTTTGCTTTGTTAGATCTCAGCAATGTCATTGTAGTGTAGTGTTACTGACTCATGACAAGTAGTATGCACTCAACTGCCTCATGGATAATAGATGTAGCTATTCATAGTCTTTGTGACATCATATGTAAATGAGTCACCTCAATATTAAAATCGATTTGAAATGGTAAATAATAAAAGTTGGTTCACATATTTTATAATTTAGTAAATGTTGATAAATTTATGAAAAGAAATTGTTTTCACATTTATTTCTTTATAAATTGGTAAATGATAAAGATTTCATTGCACTATTTTAAATGTATTAGTTTTTTAGAATGTTGTAAATATAAAATTATTCTTATAAATAAACAATCTAATAAAATAAATAATTTTTGCTGTAAAATCTCAAGAACAAAGAAAATGTAAAAATTCACTTTCAGTTTTATCATATGTTTAGGTTTTATCAGAATTCTAACCATCACTTTTTAAAACAATAAACATTGCCAAGGAGTGACTCTAGTTAAAATAATGGCAGTGTAAATGGTAAAATCATCCTTTTGATATATCGTTTTTTTCATTAAACATCAAAGAACTAGAGTTACCTCCCTTGATGTTTTCAGCCTTAAGTTAAAGTACAAATTATTTTTTAAATAAAAATTAATTCTGAAATTATAAATACGAACAATTTCTATATTTCGTAATATGTATTTTTTTATTATTAATATCACAATGTCTATTGTCTTTCAGAATATAGTCCAGTTGTTCAAACAGGGCAACTTTGGTATAGAGCGCTGCAGTTGGTTGACACTTTGTATTTGCAGGTTTTGCATTCACAGATTCAACTAACTACAGATCAAAGATATAAAAACAAAAAATTCTAAAAAGCAGAACTTGAATTTGCCATGCGCGAAGCCTGAATCCAAATGAATGAAGAGATGTGTATTCAGATACTGCAGTAACACTTACCTGGCAATTTCACAAACCGTGTGTCTGTCTCCAACATTTGTATGAGTTTAACTTACCCCTCATTTATTCCCTACTTATATTGTATGCACCTTTTCTTTCTTAATCTGAAATTTAGAATGGAAACGTCTTTAGAAAGTGTCTTTTGAGTACCAAAAGTTTTATCAAAATCCAATAATTAATTAATTTTTCATTGAATTTTAAAGTTGCAGGTTTTTCATCCAAAAACTTTCTTATCCAAATTATTACAATTTTCTTTACAGGTAAACAACTTTTCATACTAATTTTGATTTGAGCTTCTTTTCCACTTTTGTAACAGACACAGAAAAATACAAAAATCAGTTTGTTAGTATAGGGGTAAGAATGAATGCTGACTCAGTACTATTATTATTATTGTGAATTGGACTGCAAATTGGTTTATTTTTCAAGTTAGAGCATTCTAACAAAGATCTTGCTGCACATGCCATTTTTGCTGTGTTAGTGTTACAAACTGAACCACAAACAGAAACTACATGATTCTAACCTAGACACTGTTTTCCAAGAACTTAGAATGCAATATCAATAATTTGTAACCCTGGCTTTGCTTTTCATTGTTCCATAACAAGAAGACACAATACTTATATCATAAAATAAATGAATTCTTTTTTGATGCATTCATTTGTTGACTTTTCAAAACACAGCTTCATTTTATGATTACATTGGAACAAAAGTCAGCAACATTTTTCAATTATATTTCATGCATGATTGGAATTTAAAACATATTCTGAAAGGTGATTTTTCAATGTGTCTTTCTGTACAGTTTGTGTATAAATTGTGAATTTTAAATGTTTTTATGTTAAACATGAAAATTGAAGGGAAATGAGATCTTCATCATTTAATTTTCTTTTATTTCCAAAAAGGGAAAAAATAAGAAAAAAAATACTGTATAAGAAAAAAATACTGTATAAGAAAAAATGCTGTATAAGAAAAAAATAATGTATAAGAAAAAATACTGTATAAACATCAAAAACAAGGATACATGCCATAACAAACTTGGATTTTGTGCCTAAAAAAAAACAAATCTTTGTTGTCAATTCTCAAGAACAATAAATTCACTTTCCACATGTGTTTTGATTTTATTCCAATTCTAATCATTGCTTTTTAAAACAATAAACATTGCCAAGGAGTGAAGGTAGTTAAAATAATAGTGGTGTCAATGGAAAAACCATCATTTTGACACTCTGATTTTTTGCAGGCACAAGGGTTCATGTTTTCCCATAGCATTTATGGAGATGGTACCATAACTGAGAGTATTGTTTGTCATTTGCTGGGTTCATAAATTTGGAAATTTTCATCTGGAGGACTGAGAATATTCAAGCATGCCGATAATAATTGATCGAAGTGAAGTTATTCACATAACCAGATTGAAATGCTGACTGAAAATGATCAGTAACCTGTGAAAAACCAATCAGAAAAGTATTCTGTCATCCAAGAACAGAAGTTGATGCTGTGTATTTGGTGGAATTGGAAGGGCGTTATATATTATGAGCTCCTTTCACAAGATCAGAAGATGAATTCAAACGTTGTTTCCAGTCAGGCTGATTAAAATCAGTAATCAATGAAAAGTGTCTGGAATTGGCTAATCAGAAGGATGTCATCTTGTATCAGGACAAAACTGAAACTTCATGTCTCTTTGCAGAAATTGGCTGGCATGTTCAACTATATTCATTATACTCCCCCCCGGGGGGTCTTTTGCACCCCCCACCCCACATCCTTTTCAGTTAACCTACAAAATTCAACTTCAATTCTCTGGAAGCTGTAAAAACCATTTAGTTGAGTTCATCGACCAGACACATGCCAAGTTCTGGGAGGATGGAAGCTGCCTCAAAGCTGGCAAAAGATGATGGAACAAAATGGTAATGTAGCTGAATCAATCTAAATTTTGTCTTTGAAATTCACTTAAAAAAAGACACAAACTTTTGTACAAAATCTCAATGTCAGTTAATTTAATCTATTTAAATAATTATTTCTCTCCCAATCTTGCTTCGACAAAGCACAAAATATTCTTCTTACATGCAGATAATGAAATTTTAAAAAAATAAACAAAATTAATGCCAAGTAATTACAATTTAATTTGAAAAAAACAATTATTTTGTTTTTACTGAGTAAAATGTCTTTAATCTTACTCTTAATATTTTTTATTTTGTAATTGTGACATGAATTTCTCTGAACCGAATATGTGAGTAAAGATGAAGTTTTAGAGAAAATGGAAACAAAATAGAAACTTATTATATGACATCAAGAAGAGAGAGTTGAAATTTCTAGGGCATATAATGAGGAAAGAGGGCTTGGAAGATATGATACTCACAGGGATAGATTGAAGGCAAGAGGGACAGAGGAAAACAACACAGAAGCTTGAGTAAATAAATGGTGGAATAAAGTTTAGGAGAAATAACAAAAAGACCTAAGGGCTACAAAGACGGGAAGTTGTGGAGAGACATGATCGCCAACGTCCTGTAAGGGGACACAGCACATAAAGAAGAACTGAATTTTTTCTGATAAATTATTTTTACTTTTGTCTTTTTTCAATTCTTGTGCTAAAACTAAAAATTTATACAGAAACGAATCCATTCATACATACATAACTTAAAAAAAATTCACCGAAGATTTTGATATCAGACGAGTCTTCTATTAAAAAAAAATGTCACCTAAGAATCCCGAATTTACCTCATAAAATTCAATATTTGAAGAACTACAAAAAAGAGCCACTCTTCTAAATTTCATTAAAATCTCTCTCTATACCAGGCAATATATTTACAGTTTCTTTAAAATTTATAGAATTCCAAATTAAGTGGAATTTGTTAATTTGTAGACAACCACAAATAATCACAAATATCTCTCCAACACAGAATTATTTTATTTAAGATTATCGACTTCCTAAATTCACTAGAGAGCAGTTTATTGTGATGCAATTGCTAGCAAACTGTTCTTGTGAATCATTAAATCTGATTAGTGGGTTTGGTCCTCACTAGGTGCCCCGTGTTCAGCTTCGAAAAGAATGTTTTACCATCTTTTTGAAAAGCACGTAAGGAGTTTCGGTAAAAAAAAACAAAAAAAACGACAGAGTTACTTCCCTTGTATCGAGAAAATATTCAACAAATTCACGAGAAGACCGTTTTTTTTTTTCTTTCGACAATTCCAGGTTTGCAGAAAAAAAAATGATGCTTTTTTTTATTTATCGTTTCATTCAAACTTTAAACTCACAATACTTACCCTGTAAAAATGTTAAACATGAAAATATTTTTCAAACTTTTGTTTGTTCCGAGTTATTTTCACAAAAAAAAAACCTTGAAGCCAATTTCGAATTGATTAAATTTAACAGTTTTAAATGCGTATATTTAAAAAAAAAAAGAAAAAAAAGGTGTTCGATGCTAATGAGTATTAGAAACGATTAAACAAATTAAATTAAATGAATCGATCAAATCTGCTTTAGGGATAAACAAATTAATAATATGTAAATATTGGTTGGTTGCTGTTCTTTTGCCTGGAGAAGAAAAAAAAGAATTATTTCAACATGGAAATTAATTATTGAATCTGAATTTTTGGTTATGATGACAGAAAGTTTTTCGCATTTCAATTTAGCTTAAAAAATACTTGGCAAAATTTAAGAAATTCTCTTGAGAGAATAAAAGTTTGACTTGAGAAAAATGAATTTGCTTTTTGGCTGTAGACAAAAAAAAAATGTTTTTAAAATGATATGAAATGGAATTAAAATTAATTAAATTAATTCTTTTAAACTAATCCGACTAACTTTTTTAGTAAAATATTCATTTTTCTTATTTTCCCAAAAAATTCTACAAAGAACTCCTTAATCAAGCAAAGATTCAATGTGTGTTACTGTTATTATTATTTAAAAGAAAATTACATAAACATTTTCAATAACTCTATTCTCAAATTTAAAAGACATTTCTTATTTTCTTTCCAAAGATTGCTTTGTCTTTAATTTTTTTAGTTTGTCAAATTGGCAACCATAATTTTTTAAAAAAAGCTACAAAAATTACTGATAAATATAAATAATCACCGAATGTAAATGTAAGAGAAGGATTAAAAAAATGTTTTATTCTTAATTTCTGAGTTGTTCAAATTTGGATAATGCTTAAATTTTGTTGTGCAAAAATAAAATCATTTTTGAATCTTATCCCCCCATGGCAATATTAAGGAAAACACGTTCCACCGTATTGTCTATATTTCATTTATTGCTTTAAAAAGCGATGATTAGAATTGTAAACCTAAAAATATGGTATCTAAAAACTTTTCTCTTTTACCAAAAATAATTTTAAAAACCCCAAAAAATCCTCATTACTCTTAAATGAAAAGCTGATGTAATTTGATTCCAGTTGGCTACCAATATGGCGATCCAGAGCATTCGTCTAAGGAACAACACAGGTCTCATGAATATTGGCTTATGGAACACTCGTCTAACATCTAAGAAATATTCATCTCATTCTTAATTATATTCTAATAACAATGTGTTAGTATTATTATTAATATACGAACAATGCGTGCCAATAAATACTTATAAACCATATATATCATCAATGTTGATAAGTGTCTTATTTTGTAATATAGTGAACATGAATAAAAATTCAGTATTTTGTACATGAATAAAGTATCAATTTATTAACAAATATTATTATAAACCAATGGTCCTTAGACAGTTTTTCCATAGACCAATATTCTTTAGGCAAATGTTCCTAAATCCATATTTATGCCAAACCTAAGAGGACAACACACTCCCAAAACAAGCACTGTATAGTGAATTAGTGCCAGGTAAACATCTGTTGTACAAGATTCACAAATGCTTCATAGATTATCTAAAGAATACACTTGACGTTCAACAAAGACATCAGCATTTGGGATGATCTTGTCTCTGAAAGTGAAAGGTCTACTTGGAAAACACTACTAATGACTGGTATTAAGAAGTTTGAGAAAGACACAGAGCTAAAACTGGTTGCTTGCTACATGGAAAATGTAAGCCCCCCCCACACACACACACCTCTGGAAAAGGTACTAAAAAGACTCTCACCTGTGCAGAATGTGACAAGTATGTCTTTGAAAGGCTAGCTTGATTAATCAAACAGATTACCACAAAAACAACACAGTCCATCACTAAGATGTCCAGTCTGATTTCACTTGCAATCTCTAAACAAATTGTGACTTACCTAGAATTACAAGTCACAGCACCAGTACAGACAAAGACTAAGCTTTCTTGCAAAACCTGTGGCTTAAAATGTAAGCGACACACTAGACAAATGAATCAGAGATGTGATCAGAAGCAAATAAATTCATGGAAGTGGTCATTACTCAAGCGCATGAGTTGCTGACTGCTGCATTATATGCAATGAGGCCCCTTAAGATAACTTAAAATAAGGCTATTAATAATTTAATTGCTTGTATCTAAAAAAAAATGCAATAACGATTGCAGTTCTAACAATGATTGATTTTTTTTTTGTAAACTCCTGCCAAATCAAAGCTGTTTTCTGTTGGTGGAGTTACCTATTATTTTTCTCTCACCATGACTTATTAGGCAACATTTTTAATCTCTTCAAAGCAATCTTAATTGTTAAAGACTATTTTGAATAATTCTCTGAAATGATTCTATGTTTCTTCAATAAGTGTCATCATCACTGTGTGTGTGTATATATATATATATATATAGACATTTTTGATATGTTTAACGTTCTTTTTATAGATACAAGTATTTAAGTAAATGCTCTGTTTATAATAAACAGTATTAAATAACATTTACCGGCCTGAATGTCCGAGAAATTTTCATAGAAAATTAAAATTGAAATAAAAGAACGTTAAACATATCAAAAATGTCTTTAAATAAATTGTCGGACTCTGTCCAATTCAAAATACATACATATATATATATATATATATATATATATATATATATATATATATATATATATAATATATATAGTTGTATGGATATGGGTTTGTAACCCTGGGTTTCACACTTGTCTGATGATCACAAAAGTGTGAAAAACCCTGGGTTACAAACTCATGCATACAACTGAATGTGTTAGCACTATCACTGATATTGAGCACTTTCCAATAAACATCGCACATATATAATATATATATATATATATATATATATATTTTAGTGTATTGGGGCAGAAAACCATATTCAAACATATATTGTTAAATATAACAGACAACAAATGTTTATTGCGTTTGATCATGAGTTGTCCTAAACTTTGTATAGTTGCTTTAATTTCGGGTGAAAATAAAGACAAAACATTGTCCAACATTTGGTTATATTTTTATTATGCTGTTTCTTGATCTAAGCTTTCAACTGCTCACATGAGCCCTCTTCAGAGTGGTTATATGGATATTTAGACAAAGATATTCAACATCATAGATGATATTCTGTTATGATGACATAGAAGATGGCTATGCAATGATAACCGTCATGGAATAGCAGACACAGGTCGTAAATTTATGATGTGGTTCTATGACGTCGTACCACGTGAGAGAATGAAATATTAACAACAGATTCATATATCTAGATGCAATATAATTTGTTGTGACTAGTTTGAAATGCAATTTTGTTCAGTGTGGGTTGCTTTGTTTATATATATATATATATATATATATATATATATATATATATAAAATGAACTTTATCTGTAGTTTTCATTTGTTTTTTTATTTTTTTATCATAAATTTTGGTCAGTCCTTGTGTTGGTCAAACGGCCTTTTTTAAGTTGTTATTTAAAGATAGAGGCTGGATAGCTTCATGCTGCTCTGAATTCCCTTCTTGGTCATTTTGACAGATTTATTGGTTCCTGGAAAGTGGGTGTGTCTCTGTTAAGTGTGTGTTATCATTTTGTTCTTCCAGGGAGTGAGTAAGTATGATGTGTGTAAGTGTGTATTTTAGTATGGGTGTGTGTATAAGTGTGAGGCCTCAACACCTCCGCAAGCATGTTTGTCTTGTGTGGATGAGCAATGTGGGTAGGGCCTGGTTTGTGGGGTTATATATTCTATGTTGTTAAATTTGTGATTAAGCCCAACTGGATGGAATGTTTTGAAGTACAGAATCCATTTATGCTCATGGTCCTCTAAAATTTTCCTAATGTTTCCTGTTCTGAACTTTGCTATTTTCTCAATTATAGTGAATTTGACATGGCTTTTAAAATTGTGCTTTTCTAGGGGGAAATGTTATTCTACAGGTAATAATTTTTGTGGGGAGCCAACTTAATTCGATTGCAATAATTATTAATTCTGTAGTGAAAGGGCCACATATTGTTTCTGGCATAGTATGCATTCTAGGAGGTAAATTATGTTATGACTTCTACAGAGTCGTGGTAGATTTTGAAAGTAGATTTAGTGACTGAGCTAGTGAACAAATTCATTTATTACGGATTACCTTATCCTCTGAAATGTGGTTACTACCTATGATTTCCTTGAGGTTCTTAGGTCTATGATATGCATAATGTAGACCTAATGCATATTTAGGGGAGGCAATACCAGCGTGCGGTACCATTGGAAAGTGCTTCCAAATCATACCAGAGGGCGACCCAAGCCTTGTAAGTGAAATTGAGTAGACAGAACTTTTTGGGAGGCATCAATGATTGTGTTAGCACAAAATCACAAGTCATTGTGACCGAGGGTTTGAATGTGTTGACCTTGTTCAGACGGCTTATCACGCTAGATTATGCACTCTCTGCCAGAAACTGTAACTAAGGCCTGCTCAACATAGTTGCAGTATAAACCACAGGTGAGAGCAGTGGGCGTTGAACAGGTATCTGCAACAGCCACTTTTTTTTTTTTTTCATACATATATTAGTGATGGGACGATACCAATATTCCGATACACATCTCGATACTGTTCTAAATTCTAAGTTCCTACAATGATTAAAATTCATTATTTTCAGGCCCTACAGTTGGTTTGGGAAACTTAATGAACAAAGTACATTTATTAATAAAACATTTAGTAGAAAAATGAATATAAAAGCTTATGAAATAAAGTTAGATATATTTTTTATTTTAAAAAAATTGACTAAGAGTTTAAACAAGAAAGAGAATAATTTCTTTAAATCACTTAAATACCTAGTTATTTATATTTCAGTCCTAAAATTCTTAAATTATAATGCAAGAACATTATCATCTCTCCTGTTTTGTCTTTCAGCTGATTTCTTTTTGGTAAGTAAATGTTACCTCCAATACTAAATAACCATTCACTTTCAACAAAAGAGTGGGGTGCTGATAAATATTTCCTGATTAAAAGTGCCATGTTGGCTAATTCATTTTTATTTGAATTCCACTACTGAACAAACATTATCATCACTTTTTATATTTTTTAATGCAATATATTTTGCCATTTCAATTTTTAATAAATATATTTCTTTGCTTGTTTCACTGACTGCTTTATCCTGTATTCTCGTACACATTAGCTCCCCTTTTTCTTTCATCACTTTTTTCTTTAATTCAGTGAGGCACTTCATAAAACAGAAATTAAAGCCACTATCACTATCAGGATCAAAATGAGCTAGTGACAAATCCGATGTTAAGACTTTCTTGATCTCTTCAAAAACACTTTGATATTTATTTGTCCAATTCCATTTCACATCTTTCTTAAGCAGGTTATTCAAGGGTTCTCTTAATTTGTGCATGTTTGGTGTGTGTGTGTGTGTGTGTGTGTGTGTGTGTGTGTGTGTATATATATATATATATTAAGCGAATCATTCATACAAAAAGCAGATAATGAAGTTAATGATATGGCAAGAATCGCTCTCGCAAACAATTTTTAATAATAAAATACATTAATTTCGAATCCGTTAATGAATGGTATGATCCTTGTTTATAAATTCCGGTTTTATCAGGTCTTTTTTTTACTACTAGCTTAGCTTTCAATCGTTTCATACGATCATAGAGAATTAGATAAGTTTTTTACATCCAGGTAATAACAAGACATCGAAAGATAAAGTGTAATCCAACGTGCGAATTCCTGATAATAACTGTGACATTACTCTATTTATTGAACAATTAATTTCATGCCACCTTTACTAAAAAAACCTACTTCTACAAAAGAATTCTCATATTACTATATTAGTACAAGAACGCACAATTTTAAAATTTAAAAACATTCAACCTCAGCTACGTGACTGCACGCCCCCAAAAGTATTCTTACAGTTAACAATATCACATTTCTAAAAAAACACTTCTGTCGGATTACACTTTACCTTTCGATGTCTTGTTATTATCTGAATGTAAAAAACTTACCTATTTCCCTACCTGAGGATGATCGTATGAAACGATTGAAAGCTAAGCTAGTAGTAAAAAAAAGACCTGATAAAACCGGAATTTATAAACAAGGATCATAGCATTCATTAACGGATTTGAGGTTAATGTATTTTATTATTAAAAATTGTTTGCGAGAGTGATTCTTGCCATATCATTAACTTCATTATCTGCTTTTTGTATGAATAATTCGCTTAATATAAATTGAACCCGCACCACATAATTGAGATATATATATATATATATATATATATATATATATATATATATAGTAATTAGCAAACTTTAAAAATGCTTGTAACTTTGTTACATTTGTTGGAGTGGGCATGTTCTTTATTGCGTTCACCCTCAAAGAATCTGGTCATCTACAATTTTCATCGATGATTTGTCCTAGATATTTAAGTCTGGATATAAACAATTTGCATTTTCCTTCACTAATCTTAAAACCATTTTCCTTAATTCTCTCAAATACATTTTTTACATCTTTTCTGCATATTGCTTCTGGGTCTAAATTTTAATTTGGTACATCATCCAAATATGCTTTTGAGCAGAATCCAAACCAGCAAGCAATGTATCCATTATCTGTTGTAATATGCTTGGTGCTATATTTATACTGAATGGAAGTCAGTTGAATTTGTATTATCCTCTATGAGTCACAATTGTCAATAGTTTTGAGCATTCTTCACCCACTAATACTTTTAGATAAGCATCTGACAGGTCTAATTTATAAAAAAATTTACCCCCATTCAATTTGGCAAAAATTTCCTCTGGACTTGGTAACGGGTATTTATGTTATTTTAAACTTTCATTTAACCCCGTTGAAAAATCAGCACATACGTGGATTTTATTATATATTTTTTTTAACGTAGTCTGTTGGTGATGCTACTTTTGAGATCACACGTGATTTTCTAGTCTGTCCAATTCATTATCAATTGGATCTAAGGCTGCAAGAGGTACACTCCTTTTTGGCTTAAATGTTGGTGTTACATTCTCTTTTAACTCAAACTTAGCTTTAGTTTTTGTGCATGTCCTTAGACTTTCTGAGAAAACTTCTGGAAATGTCGTTTTCAGTTCACTTTCCAATTTTTTAGTTGCTATATTAGTACTGGTTGTAACAACATTTATCTTGTTGCAAAAAGAGTTAATTGGATTTTGGTTTTTCCCACAAAAGAAACATTACAGTTGAATTCACCCAAAAAGTTCAATCTCTTCCCTAAGTCTCTATGCACAACTTTATCAGAGGTCAATAAACTGGGTTTACCCATTCTTCTCCATGTTTGTTCATTTATAATAGTGATATCAGATCTTGTATCTAGTTGCAATTTTATTTTTACATCATTAATTTGCACAAAAACAAATTTCCTCTTGAGATGTCTTGTCAATTTCCCTTTTAAGCTTCTTATCATTACTCCATGTATTTTTCATGTTCACATATGGTTTCTTTTTTTCTCCATTTTTTTGTATCTGCAACATGTACTTTTGTGTCCTAATCTCTCACATTCATAACATTTTTGTTCTTGAAGAAAAAGTCACTTTTAAAATGCTTACCTCCACAACCATGACAAGTATTAGGTATTGAGGAGGGGGGTTATCATCTTTTTTTTTCCTGTTCTGTTAGGATTTGAAAAACGTTTGTAGTATTTTCTCTTAGATGGTTGGACATTATGTACTTGTGAATTGTTTTTTTCTTCAATCCTTGTGGTATTGAGTTTCAAATTCACAATATGTTGACATTCTTCTGCTATTTTCTGGAGAGTTAATTTGGAATCCATTTCTAATTCAGCAAGTATCCTCGATGATATCTCTGTGTCCTTATTAGAAGTTAAACCCTGTATGAATATCACGCATTTAAATAAATCAGGAGTTAATTCATGTCACTTGAACTTTTCACATTCTCGATTCACAACTCATGCATAAGTGACAAAATCTTCATCTTCAGACTTTACTAAGTTAAGACATTGCCATTGTCTATTAAATAATGAGCTCTTATCCAAAAATTTATGATAGTATTAGAACAGTTTCATCAAAATTTATCTCTCCTGGTTTTTTCGGCAAAATATAAATCACATATTTTTCATATTCCGCAGGGGACAATTTCCTTAATAATAACCAAACTTTCTTTTCATCGTTCCAATACGAACAATCCCTTTTGAAGATCCCTTCGTGTCTTCTGTAATAAGCTGGAAAAGTTATTCATTCATCTGGATTGTACACAGATTTGCTGATTGGATTAGCAACAGCATCTGGGGTGAATGAATCTGAAGTTTTTCCTTCCAAGGTTTTGGTAAACAACTCAAAATGATTCTGTTGTAGTTGTAACTGCTGTTCATGTTGTCATTTTTATTGCTGCAAATGTTGTTCTTGTAATTTTTGTTGCTGCTTCTGTAGTGCAACATTCGAATCATGATTAGCTTTTAGTTCTTTCATTTTGCTGAACTCCACTGAACGAATCCTCGTGTAAGTTCAAGGAATCTTTGCGAATCCTTGTTGCCAATTTTGTGATGTCAACGAATACTCGTTGTTCTTTTTGTAATGCTCATTATAGTAGAGACTTTGTAATCAAAGATACGACTATAATAGGTCATTGAACAATACTGGTATCGGACGCATTCGAATAGCACTTGCACTAGTGGTACTTGCTCAATAATACTCACTCAAATAGTAATCCATATTGAGAAATAGTATAGTGAAGAGAATAGAGAATAGCGGTCCGTATAGTAATAGAGGATAGACTAGAAATGCAGATCAGTTGGACATCACATGACTTTCTACTTATTCATTTCCTCTATGGTCATGTGCTCTACTTAATTCAATAATGGGATCACTTGTTTGCTCACTGACGATCTATGTTCAAACTCAAGGGTCAGCAGTGACACTTTATTCCTATGTAACACTAACCCACCGAACAGTCCCTTTTCTTGTCCCCTTTTTAAAAAGTACTAAATGACTTTAATGTGTGGTAGAAGAGGCACTTACTTCTCTATTACTTAAAGAATTTGTACAATCAATGAATTAAGTATTTTCAGTAATTTTTCTAAAATCTTCCCTTGGTTGGATTCTAACTAATGTGGTTTTGCACGATCATTGCAATATGAGATAAGAGCTTTTTTTTTTTTTGTTGTTGTTCAAATACTCTGGACATCAAATAATACTGACTGTTCCATCTTGTCTGGATATCCTGAATAAATTTATGATCTGGTAAATTAAATTTTTTCTGGTATTTCTGGTACTTTGCAAAAGTTGCAGGTGAATGATTGATGTGCCCAACTATTTGTTTACAAACAGCATATCCTTCACATACATTTGTGCAAAGATGGCATCGTTAATGGTCAACTGCAAGGTGTGTAACAAAACAAGGTAATGACTAATATTGGGCTTGTACTGCTGCTGCTTCCATAATATCTGCATTGTCCCTTATGAGAACAGGAATTTTACTATGAAAAATCTTAAATTGCTCTACTGTCTTTGTGATATATTCACTTATATTTATTGCAGTGTATGATTCTTCTAATGGAATAATTCTTAGAACTGTGCTTTTTTTTGTTCAAAATTTGCAGAGATCCAATGAGATGTTACATTTAAAAAGGATAAATTTACTGAACTAGTTGTCCTGCCATTACTAACCAGAGGTAAATGAATAGCAGAGTTGATTTCCTCCTCCTTTATCTGATTTCTAACCTTCTTATATCGTGCACAATATTTTCTTTTATATACTTTCAAGAGGGAATTTGATAATTCAGACTTTTATGGTTCAGTTGTCTTCTACAACAGAACAAAGGTTGCAGGTCAATTGCAATCATTTCTCCAATACATTTATGAATTTTGGGGGGATTTCATGTCATCCCAAGTTTTAATTTGACCAATAACTTCATGTTAAGTTTGTTGCTTAGAAGTCTCACTAATAAATTTTGTTTTTGTTTAATTACAGTTGTACAGTCGATAGGGAGTCCTCTTTTCATCTCTTCTTTTCCTTTTGGATTTCTGTGCTATACTTTCTATTTAAGTATTTCAACATTTGCTCCTCTTGCTATTTGCGTATCACACAATTGACAAATTTAAGGGTGACAATTCATTTCAGCATGTACTTCTAAAATAAGAGACACCTTAAACTAATATTGCAACAATAATACTCTAAGCAGAAAGGAATCATCCTATGTATTATTGTTTAATTCATGCATATATTTTGATAAAGTATAAGGTGTATCTAATCCTGCAGGACTGAATAAAAAATAAATGCAAATTTTAAATTTGCTTAGATGTTTAATAAGAATTAAATAGGAATTATCACAGAAACTTAATAAATAAAGAATATAGGATCTTCAATCTTATCTGAAAAATTTAATTACTAATGTTTTACTGTCTAAAATAAATTTCTCACAACTAAAAAATTTAATAATTTCTAAAAAGAATCAAAAAGTATTGAGAGTAAAAGTGCAACAACAACAACAGTAAAAACATATCCCTTGATTTTTTATTTTATTTTAAAGAGATTGGCAATTTTAACAAACTTTACAATAAATTTTAAAAATATTAGGAAGTAGAAAGCTAAATAATACTGATATCCAACTTGATCATTTTATAAGGTATGAGATTTTCAACTGTTACAAAGCATTAAAATAAAAATAAGATTAAAAATGATTAAAATCTTCATCAGGATGAGAACAACAAATGAAAATTTTTTGCATGGGATTGATTTTTTTTTTTTTTTTTTTTTTTTCAGGTATTTATTAGATTATTAGGAGATGGAATTTTACTTGTTTTATTTTAAAAATATTAAAACAAATCATGTTAAAAGTGGAAAAAATTATAGCTTAATCATGCCAGATAAAAATGGGATAAAAATACTTGATTTTAACTTTTTTTTATACACTCATAAAACTTGCATTTCATTTGGCTCCAAGGAGGAATAAATGAGAGATAAAGTTCAAAATATTTTAAATGCCATAATAATTAACACAGGAAAGTTCAATTATGCCAAAGAAAAATATTAGTAAAATAAAATTAAATACAATTTTGGATTGAAATTGTATTTTAGGTTTTTTTAATAGAAACTTTTGTGTGAAAAAGCATTTTTCAGTAAACTTCAAATAAGTTTATTTTTTTAAGTAAATAAAGATGAAAATCTATTTCGACTGCTATAAAATTCTAAGAAATACATGAATTTTGTAGAAACAAATTTAAGTTAAAAAAATGATTACTTTTTTAAGTCTTGGTTATTGAAAAGAAGATTTATTTTTGTTTACATAATATGCTAGTAAACAAAAATAAATCTTTTCAATAACTGAGGCTAAAAAATGATTTTATAGATTAAAACTATTATAAAAACAAATGAGAATTTTTTCAGTAAGACTTACATGGAAAAGTGTACAAGAAATTGTTATAATTTAAGTGCCTCACCATGAGGACAATGTGTGGCACAAGGTCAGCTTTTTATGTGAAGAAATCAAATCTGACATTGGCAGGAATTTCATACATTCATTTGGATGTGTGGAATTCCCACCAAAGGAAACAAATGCCTACCACCACATCTTTTGGATTAAGTGCTGATTGAAACTCCTTATATGGAATTTTATTTTTAATTTCTACTTAAGAATAATTGAAAATTTGAATTTTAAAATAAAATTTTATATAATAAGATTCGAAATTTTTTATATTTTTATTACTACTTTTGAATTTATATATAAAAAAAAGCATTGTCTGCATTTAAGTTTTTAAATGCAGACAATGCTTTTTTTATATATAAATTCAAAAGAAATAATAAAAATTGTCTTAAAAGAGAACCTGGAAGAACAAAAACGTGAATTAATTTTGTGTTTATATTACATAATTTTGATTATAATTATTAAATTAATAACTTATAATATTAAATGGGTGTATTAACAATGTTTAAAAAGAAATTAAAAATAAAAATTTTATTTTGATCTGAAACAGACTAATAAAGAAACAGACTTTAGTTTGAGATCTGAGTAGAAACATGCACATTTCATTTTTTTTTTTTTCTTTTTTACACAAGAAAGTGTTAACAAGTCACTGGGGGAAAACAGGCAGGTCACATTCAATACTTCAAATATCAAACCTGTAATATTCCATCATCACCAAAAAAAACGCCAAATTTCCGTCTATTGTAATAAACACGTGTTCTCTCAAGAAGAACCGTTGACATGAACAGATATTGGGATTTAGACTCACTGCAGAGCACAAGTGGAACTCATATGATTCATTGATAAAAAATGCTGTCAAAATGGTCAGTCTCCTGTACGACTTTAGGAAATCCTTGATTCCTTCTACTAGGCTCTGTACCATTACAAGAGCCATAAATCGACTGGTATTGTCCTGTCTTCAATTTGCAGTCTTCATAGTCAGAAAGTGACTACCTGGCCTTTACAAGAGCCATAAATCGACTGGTATTGTCCTGTCTTCAATTTGCAGTCTTCATAGTCAGAAAGTGACTACCTGGCCTTTACAAGAGCCATAAATCGACTGGTATTGTCCTGTCTTCAATTTGCAGTCTTCATAGTCAGAAAGTGACTACCTGGCCTTTACAAGAGCCATAAATCGACTGGTATTGTCCTGTCTTCAATTTGCAGTCTTCATAGTCAGAAAGTGACTACCTGGCCTTTACAAGAGCCATAAATCGACTGGTATTGCCCTGTCTTCAATTTGCAGTCTTCATAGTCAGAAAGTGACTACCTGGCCTTTACAAGAGCCATAAATCGAACGGTATTGTACTGTCTTCAATTTGCAGTCTTCATAGTCAGAAAGTGACTACTTGGCCTTTACAAGAGACATAAATCGACTGGTATTGTCCTGTCTTCAATTTGCAGTCTTCATAGTCAGAAAGTGACTACCTGGCCTTTACAAGAGCCATAAATCGACTGGTATTGTCCTGTCTTCAATTTGCAGTCTTCATAGTCAGAAAGTGACTACCTGGCCTTTACAAGAGCCATAAATCGACTGGTATTGCCCTGTCTTCAATTTGCAGTCTTCATAGTCAGAAAGTGACTACCTGGCCTTTACAAGAGCCATAAATCGACTGGTATTGCCCTGTCTTCAATTTGCAGTCTTCATAGTCAGAAAGTGACTACCTGGCCTTTACAAGAGCCATAAATCGACTGGTATTGCCCTGTCTTCAATTTGCAGTCTTCATAGTCAGAAAGTGACTACCTGGCCTTTACAAGAGCCATAAATCGACTGGTATTGCCCTGTCTTCAATTTGCAGTCTTCATAGTCAGAAAGTGACTACCTGGCCTTTACAAGAGCCATAAATCGACTGGTATTGCCCTGTCTTCAATTTGCAGTTTTCATAGTCAGAAAGTGACTACCTGGCCTTTACAAGAGCCATAAATCGACTGGTATTGCCCTGTCTTCAGTTTGCAGTCTTCATAGTCAGAAAGTGACTACCTGGCCTTTACAAGAGCCATAAATCGACTGGTATTGCCCTGTCTTCAATTTGCAGTTTTCATAGTCAGAAAGTGACTACCTGGCCTTTACAAGAGCCATAAATCGACTGGTATTGTCCTGTCTTCAATTTGCAGTCTTCATAGTCAGAAAGTGACTACCTGGCCTTTACAAGAGCCATAAATCGACTGGTATTGCCCTGTCTTCAATTTGCAGTCTTCATAGTCAGAAAGTGACTACCTGGCCTTTACAAGAGCCATAAATCGACTGGTATTGCCCTGTCTTCAATTTGCAGTTCTCATAGTCAGAAAGTGACTACCTGGCCTTTACAAGAGCCATAAATCGACTGGTATTGTCCTGTCTTCAGTTTGCAGTCTTCATAGTCAGAAAGTGACTACCTGGCCTTTACAAGAGCCATAAATCGACTGGTATTGCCCTGTCTTCAATTTGCAGTCTTCATAGTCAGAAAGTGACTACCTGGCCTTTACAAGAGCCATAAATCGACTGGTATTGTCCTGTCTTCAATTTGCTGTCTTCATAGTCAAAAGGTGACTACCTGGCCTTATGGGTGATGATCTGTTTCTACCTTGCATCTCCTTTCCTATAGAAGAAACGTTGCAAGTCTATTGCTACTTCCATGGAAAATGTTCAGACACGCTACATCCCTTAGTTCCACCAACTGTAATCTGCCATGCGACATACATTGAGAGGTGAACCAACCCTCATTTCCTTCATATTCCTTTATTAAGATGTAAGTTACATAAGGATGGCTTCTTCCCAAGAAATGCTGCTTTGTGGAAGAGAATCCCAAGAGGATGCTTTCCCAACCATTACAATCTTAACCGCTTTGTTTCGAGTTAATCGTTATCTTTCCGACACATCTCTCATAAACTGCACCCCTTACTATTACGGCATGAACTCTTTGTTCATTTTAACCATCATGTTGATAGTATTGTCGAGTTGCCACCTTCTCAATGAGGCTTCAATCATAGTAATTAAAAATCAGAAAAGCCAGGCAACCCTATCTTGAAGGTGACATGATGGTGAAAATTCATCACAAGCCACTCTTGTGTGATGTGGGCCAGGTGGGTGGGAGCATTCAGTAAAGCTGATACCTAATTTACTTTAAGAAAGAATGGAACATTTATTCTACTTCTAAAGAGAATACCAATATTGTCCGTTTCTTGTCTGTAGAGAACTCCTCTTCCTCCTACACATGATCTTCTCTCTTATATAAAGAATGTCTCCTCTTCCTCACTTAAGCTTCTCCTTTGGGCCAGGAATAATTACATACCCACAAGACTTTAAATTTAGAAGCTGAAATATAGAAATGGAATATCAAATTTTGTCTTTATGTATAACTGATAACAAAGCAACTTTGCCCGGATATTAGCAAAGATTTTTTCAAGGTTCAGTGGAAATTATTTTTTAATTTTCCAAAATGTTTAAGATTTAAATTTTTGGTTATTTTATTTTGGTAATTAGATTTTCTGGTGACTCTCTCTCTACCTGTATGTCTTTTGTTTTTCACTGAAATTATCTTCTTTATTTTGCTAGTCTGATTGATATATAGACGTTGTGCCAAGTGAAAAATCACATTTTCTCCACCCTGAAAACTGAAATGTACTCTTCTCTAAGCAATCAGTTTTACTATTCAACTAATCTTCCTTGTGAACTTTAGCTTATAGTATACAACCTTTTCCTGCCATTTAACGGTTCAGGAATATTACCAAATCCAAGAATTGTTAGTGCTATTCTCCATGCTCCATCCAATACTGCTAAATTTACAAAGACACAAGTTTTACCAGTGTACAAGATGTACATCTGTTTTCAAAAAAAAAAATACATCAGTGATTGATGGGGTGACTAAATGGAGTATATGACTCAAGAATGAATTGTACCAATCACCTTGAACAAATGGTAACAAAAACAAATCATTATCAGAAAAATATCTACATTGCTTGTTGCTTAAAACAAAACTCGGTGGATGACGAATAAAGTTACTATGAAATAGAAAAGTTAATTTTCTGAAACAAGAACTGTGAATGGTGTGTGTAAATTATTGATGCAACCAATGAAATATATTAGAAAGCTTTGGTGATAATGTTACATCTTTGTTTTTATTTCTGAAATTGGGCCCTTTAAAATTGGGCTCCATCTTTAATATCAGGAAATATGAAAATGGATTTAAATAAATAGTGAAATTATATCCATCCATATTGCAATGAGAATTCTTGCTGTGTATTTGGATTCATGGCGTGTTTTCCATTTCTCTTGAGAGAATGGAATTGCTAATCTCATTTTCTATTTCTCAAGGGATGTATATGTTGCCATCTCTTTTTTTTTCCACTTGTATCACACATGCACACACACCGTAATAGTAGTATTGATGGTTAATGATATTTTTAAGGTTTTCATATAAAATTTGGATTCCTCTTGTGTTTAGCTTGTAAAGTTTTGTTAGTATTTCATTCTTCGGATCAACGTAAATGTGTAGGGTTGGGTTTTTAAAGACTTCAAGACTGTAGAATTTCAAACACCTGTATGTTTCAAAATACCAGATGTGCAATAGAAAAGATGTTTTCAAATTCTTGCATGTCTTGAAGGGCTTTATAGCTACATAATATTGAAACACAAGTTCCCATACAATCACTGAAGTTAAAAAATGTTGAGACTTGTCAGCATCTGGATGTATCACCACTTTGAAATATCAGGTGCTGTAAGCTTGGATTTGCAGCTGGTATAATGGATAATGGCTTGGAATTGTCGATTTTAGAGCGGAGTTCCAATTCCACTCAGGTTCGTTATATTCACTTGCGTGTGGGTACACTTGAGAAAGGTATGAATCCACCTGTTCTCACTCCATTAGAGGTTAATTAGAAAGACGTTCATTACTAAATTATTATTATTATCTCCAAAAATAAAATTGCATGCAAAATATTTAGAGTTTGACATTAGAAAACCCATAGATTTTGATATGACACTAAAAAACAACCAAATGTTTTGAAGGCCTTAACTGCAAGGCATCTTGTGTATTTTACAGCAAGTTTAGTCACCCCCTCAATCACTGAGGGATTCTTTTTTTTTTTTTTTTTTTTTTTAAACATCTTGTACACTGGTAAAACTTGTCTTTGTAAATTTAGCCGTATTGGATGTAGAATGGAGAATAGCACTAACAATTCTTTAATTTGGTAATATTCCTGAACCCTTAAATGGTTGGAAAAGGTTGTATGAATGTGCATGCTAAACACTGTTAAAAAAAATAAGAAAATTCTTTTTTTAAAGGACAGTTTTCAACCTTCTTTTCCCTTGAATTTTTATACAAAATTTATAAAAATGATATTTTAATGCTTTTAGATTATAGAAATAAAGAAAAATGGTAACTAAAACAAATGTTAGGGTCATAAATTTAACATTTTTTCAGAGTAAGATCATTCTTGAAACATTCTATGGAGTTATACATTCTTTGTACTAAGGGGTCACCATTGGTCACCTCTTTTCACCTGGAGAAGTATGTATGCAGAGATAGCCATTATATTTGGCTTGTTTTTCCATCAAATACTCCAGCAAATAAAGTAACCTCATGAATCCTAGAGTTCCCAATTAGTTATTTAGACTTGAATTATGATTGAATGATGCTCGTATCATTGGAAAACATTTAAATTGTCAGTTGATGATATCTGCTGATCTTCAGTAAAAAATCAATTGATAATGTTCACTGTGTGAGTATTAAAATACTAAACATTTATATACTATCAACATTATAATGAAATAAAGTTGTTTTTAAAAAAAGATTTATTTTATGATCTTAATCTTTCAACTCAACCAAGTAGACTGAAATCACGAATGAATGATGCTCGTATAATTGGGAAATATTTGAAAAATCAATATTATCATATTCCTTGATCTTCAGTAAAACATCAGCTGATAATGCCCAGTGTAAAGGTTAAAATCCTAAACATTTATATAACGATCAACATTACAGCATTTATTTTATGATCTTAATTTCTTCAATCAGTTTAAGCCAATAAAAGAATAGAAATTTCTACATATTTCTGTCTCATTTTGCTGACAGAAAAGAAGATGGAAGTCATATTGCATAGACAAATTTTTTTATGTCCTTTTATTAAAAATGCCAGGATTTTATTTTATTTCACTTTCATCTTAACAATGAAAACAAATTTCCTAAAATATTCACTTAAATGTTTGGAAAAAGTATTGAGGCCACTTTTTATTTCTGAAGGCCTATAAGAAATTTAATGTTTTGCCTTAGAGAAGATAAGTTAAATTTTCAAGGTTTATTTTAGAAAAAAAATGGGTCTGTGATGCTGGTAAGTTGGGTGCTAGGTAAGAAAGAATATTCCTAGTTTGCATTTCCTCATTATAAGCATTACTATATCTGTGACACCTGCAACATCTTAATACCTGGATGGAACAGAATAGCTATAAGAAAGGAATGCCAAACATGTATTATTCTCAAAGACATTTCATATACCACTACGATTTTTCTCATACAGAGAAATTATAATATGCGAATGCAACAAGCCGTGTGAAGTTGAAAAGCGAGATGGTCTTATTTGTAATAGCTCCAGAAGGGAAAAACGGGCAGACTTGTACAGTCCTTTATCTACCTGGTGAGACCATGTGGTTTTCTCTATATGCCCTATTGTTGTGGGCTTGTGATATCTGTTTTTTCCTGTGGTCTAAATAGCAACTCATGTTGACAGACATATCTTGCCTCTATACGTGCTAAATAGCAACTGGTGTTTGTCACCCCAAAAACTGATGTCACACATCAGCTGTTGTATGACCCTTGTGAATTCATCTTTCCCAAAGGGAAATAATTGTCTTTTGCATCCTTACACTGGGAATATCTTATTCATGTGAGCACACACCACACATCTTCAGTAAGGGGGAAATTGATAACACAAAACATGGATTAAGAAGAATTAATTTAAAAAAAAAAAATTTTTATGTCTTTTTATTAAAAAGCTCAATTTATTCAAATCCTCAAAAGTCGGTGGATAATTGGTTATTTATTACAAATAGCATTCTTTTGGGGTTTGTCTCATTCCCTGGCATTTATGAGTTCAATCCTTGGGCTAAGCAATGTAGGCATATGACGGCAGAGGGCAAATATTGCATTTACAAATTCAGAAATACTTAAGAAATTCTAACAGATTCAATCTCTTTCACTCTCCCCATCTCTAATCATCTTTAGCATGCAAATGGATGTTTAGATGCAAAACCACAGTAAATACAGTAAGTAAAAATTGAAAGACAAAATTGTTTCCGTTTGAACAAATTAAAAGCATAAAAATATAAGTAACTCTAATGAACAGATTTCTAAGTTTTCTATATTTGATAAAATACACACACACACACATGCACACACTGTTCTTTTATAGATATATTGTAGTTATATCTGAAATTTTTTACATATATATTTGATGAAAACATTGTCCTGTCCTGTTGATGAGGTGAATAAACATATTAACAAGATCTACTACTATAAATATTCTTCACCGTGTTGCATTATTGTCAGGATGAAATTCTTACAGGCTTATAGCAACATTGTGTCGAAACATTGGTTCTCATACAATCACCAAAGTCAAGTAACATTGAACCTGATCAGTACCTAGATTGGTAATCGCCTGAGAATACCTGCTATTGTAAGCTTGGATGTGCAGGTGGTGTAATGGATAATGGCTCAGATTTGTTAATCGGAAAACCGAGTTCCAATTCCTGTTGGGTTTGTTATATTCACTTATGCTCAAATACCCTTGGGAAAGGTATGAATTCACCTGTTCTCCCACCAGCAATGGGTTAATTAGTAAGCTACGAGGCTGGCATCCTGTTCCCACCCCTTCACCGTTGAAACTGTTAGATGTAGACGTCTCTTCTACTCCAATAGCTTCATGTCTCGCACATCTCGCCTGTGGAACTCCCTTCCTTATTCCTGTTTCCCTGACAAATATAATCTCCAACTATTTAAGTGTAACGTCAATCGACATCTCCAGTTGTCTTGATCTATCCACTTCCCTTCTCCACATCCTTTCCCCTTTCATTCCTATCTGCTCTCGCTCCTAATCTTCTGTAACCCCCTTGCCTTGATCGACCCACTATCTTTCTCCACATCCTCTCCTTTACCACTCCTATCTGCTCTTCCTCCAAACCTTCTGTAACCCCTTGCGTGCTAGTGGCTTCCAGCCTTGCTTGGGGTGAAAAGCTTAAAAAAAAAAAAAAAGACTTGTATCACTAAAATTATTATTATCTACCCCCGCCCCCAATTTTTAGAATCTAAAAATATTTTCTGGCTTTAAATAACCAGCAAAGGGTTGATAAACCATAGAAAAAAAATGAATGAATCAAATTCTTACAACACTGATTCCCAAACTTTTTTGCTATTAAATTATGTCACTGTTATTGTATAAGAACTTTTTCATGGTGTCCTAAGTCAGAAAATAAGGCCCAATTGCTCATGGGGTGAGGTTAGTTAGGCAAATTGTAGGAAGACAATGACTGAAACGTTAAAAAAAAATACTTAAATAAACTTTCTAATTTATATTATTAACTTACTCATATTAAATAAACTTATTTTTATTTAAGCTCCTTAATAGTTTGCAACATCCTCCCCCCCCCCCGCTGTTCAGTAGATTCAATCTTCAATTGCAACGGTTTTATCCCCAAACTATTCAACATCAGTTGTAGTACAATTCAGAATGTCAATCTTGTCTATCGACCAAACACGATCAAGTGTTGAAATGGGGAAATGCAACACTAGATGGACAGAGTGATTCACAATGTGCCAGTTTAGGTGTCACTTCCTATCGCTGTGATCATACATCAATGCATTGGATTACGATTTCCTGGAATTATTAAAATTTTCAAACATTCAATAACGCCTCCATGGTTCCACAGCACACACTTTGGGAATCAATGTCATATCGTGGTAAATTTGACACTTATTAAATCTTTGTCTCAGAATAGAGGTAAACATCATCAGAAAGTGTTCAAGCAATGCACAGCGGGATGAAAACTGATTTTAAATTCCCTGTGCTTTTTCTATTGGTAATTGTTTTGATGAGCTTTCCTAGGCTTTATGAATTTAAGAACAGTACTAGATTGACAGCAAGGTCACATTATTTCACAGTTGAATTGGCTGATGGATGTTACTCTGTAAGTTCTATGCTAACAGTTTCTTCTCCTGCACCTCTCGCTAGTCAAACTCTCTTCTCTCATCTTGCTCTACAGTCAACTTTGATTGTGAAAAATTTAAATCCAATGTTAATTGTTATCTTCTGCCATCTTAATTCCTGTTCTTTTAATGTTCTCTCTCCTTAATAATGTTTTCCTTTTTTCCAATTCTCTCTCACTCCTTGTGTCTTAGTGGCTTTATTGCCTTGCTTGGGGTGAAATGATTAAAAAAAATCTCAGTTTCATTATTTACTGTTTAACTTTAGTTGTTGCTTGGTTGGTAATTTACATAATTTAAATGTTACTTTCGGAACAACTTAATAATTATTAAGTTTAACTTTATACAATATGAGAGATGGGGGTGGTGTGTGATGGAAGTAGAAAGATTATGTGTACACTGCTCTTTCAAGTGAGGACAGTCTCCCTTGAAAATCAGCATTCAGAATCCTTTTATCACTGTTCTTAAACCCTGTGAGAGTCCATTTCTGTTCGTATCCAACTCTGTGGATATATTGTATTTTTCATTTCCATACACCATTTATTTCATGTCTCACTTCAGCTTTTGTTTCGCTGCAAAAACTTTTTTTCTCACTCGGGTTGATTTGCAGAAGCAATTATAATTGATCAGGTAGGTGAAAGATAAATCTCACAGTTTACAATCCAATGCTCTTACTGATGAGTTATACTTGCAAATAGTTCAACTAAATAGAATCTCAGCTTTTTCAATTAGTTTTTCATCAAATTAGGGTAATTTATACAGATTAGATATTTCGTTTGATATTCCCCAAAGTGTCTTGAGGTTAAAAATCTAGCAAGGAAACAGTAGCTTTTTGTCTGCCTCTTATTGCAAGGAAAAATATAAAATGCTTCCGATAATAACACCCTCATTTATTAATACTGACTCACTTTTTACAGGTAAGCATTGGCAGCCATTTTTAATTTAAGAGTACCGATTAATTGGATGTCTGCATATGGTAGATAAAAGGTATATTTTACTGTATTAATATTCATTGGTAACCATGAAGAGAAAGAGATTAAATATCAACTGTCATATAATTTCCTTGATCCTTTCATCTGATAGCAAATTTGTCTATTATTTTCTTTGCTGAATTCTGGGTGTGTTTCCATAGTGACAAACCCAGCAAGCACTGCCTGTATTCAACACCTTTCAACATGTAAACTCATCTGAGGTAGTGTCTTGCATTATGCACGTATCTTGTTTTCGTTTTCCTCATTCTTTAGAGCACAGATTTAAGACTGAAATAATATTTCAGATTTTGACAACTATATCATCTTCACTATTTCTTTATAGAATAATATGGTTGAATTTTTCTTCTTTTTGTTTTTTTAATGAAAATATCTTTCAACTTCAAAAATCATTTTGAACAAGTAATCTGTTATTTTATGGCTCTATTTTATCCTGTCGCTGCTATAATTTTACTTTGAAGTCAAAAGTTCTTCTCTTGATTAAATCCAACCAAGCTTCAATCTCTCTGTAACACAGACAAACTGTTAGGAAAAAGTAACTCGCTTTTAATTTTTTTTTCTTTTTCTCATTTAAGTCATGAACCCTAACAATACCTCAGATGAAATTTCAATCCTTGTGGCCTACAGTTTTCTCTGTGAGGAGTCTGTAAGTTCAAATGTATTTGATTTATAGAAATGACATGAAACATGTTGACAAGACAGTAACCAAGCAAAATATTCTTGGAAGTAAATAATATTTGACTAACAGTCGGCTGTATACAGTCTTCCAATATTTTTATAAATGTATCCATTGCTTTATTGTAACTTTTAATCCATTTGATTCCTGCCATCTTTTTTTATGTATTGATTTCAAATATTGATTATCAATCTGTAGGGCTTTTACAGTTACATTCTTAAAATGTCTTGCACAACAGTTGACTTGTGGATAAAGTGTATGCATAAAATTGAACAAACAAGGAAAATGATGCTTATCCATTGATTGGTTAGTTGGTTAGGAACTAGGAGACCGTCAGAGAATTATGCTTACACTTTTGTGGAATTTTCACAGTAGCTGGCATTCATCTGCTCTCCAAGTTAACACAAGACAAGTTAATACTAGGTTTTAGAATGTGTATCGGTTGGGTGAATACTTCAAGATGCTCCTTTCTTCATGACATTTCTAGGGCAAAAGAGTTATTCTTGGTCATGGTAATCTCCCCTTTAAATATCGTAAGACACGTGTTACCAGTTTAGATAGTACATACCTTCCCTGAGTACTTTACTTTAAAATGAACAGTTTTTAGCCAAAATCAAAATCACTTTGTACATGACAGGTGAACAGAATTAAGGAACTGGCCTCAAATGAAGGTTTTGAAATCTTTGTACTAGACTGATGGCAACTTGGACTGGAGTGGTATCCTTGATACCAATTTAGATATAATACAGGTGCTCACAACATGTTTGATTACTAGTATAATTCAGAATGTGAACTTTCTTTTTTAGCTGGTCTGTGTACTTACATGCTGTGTGTTTAGGGTTACCAGATTGCGTTATATTTGTGTATTTTAATTTTGGGCCTAACAATGTACATCAATCTAAAATTGCTGGATCAAGGTTGTTTTGTGAGTTTGAATCCTGGGCCTAACGATGAAGTGTACATCATTCTGAAACACATAACAGTGGAGGTGTACATCATCCAGAAATTGCTAAAGGTCTTAATTTTGGCTCAGTTCAGAGTTGCCAGCTTAGCCAACTTTTTCAGTTTGAACCCTGAGGATAACAGTGTAGGGTTATTATATCAGCTGGAAATTCTTAACTCTGTCTAACTTCACAGTAGCTCTTTTGTGTGAATTGTAAATCTAGGCTTATATTTAAAAGTCCATCACTACTAAATTTTGAATTCCATTGCTTATACCTTTTTCAGCTACTTTAAATATAAACTGGGCAAAGTGGGCAACTAATTAGAAAACTGTCAATTCCAAATTTAATAGTAGTTAATGTAGCCCAATCAAACAATTTTATTTGTGACAGTCACTTGTCAGGAAAACGTTGAATCTCAATCAACTTGTTTCATATTTTGTCATTGGTGGTGTACAGAAAATGGTGAGGGAATTTGATGTTAAAAAATATGCCCTCACTCTAATACAGACACAGATTGACAGTGAAAAGAGAGGGGGTCATCTGTCACTTTATCTATCTACTTTTTCTCCATCGTACACTAGCTATTAGTTTTTTTTGTTCAGACAAATGTCTAGCTTATATAATTGTCATATAAGAGTTCTTGCCCAGAAGATTACTTAGCAAGGCCCTTTGATTTTTGTACTGGATTCGAAGAGTTCTTGCCCTAAAAATTACTTACAAACCTCTTTGATTTTTTGTACTGGAAACAAAGAGTTGCATCCTTTTTACCATAAGTCAAAATATCATTCCCCCTGCTTTTCAAGATTGTCCAACTCAAAAGATGTATTTCATTAATATGCATATATTAATGAAAATCTTCATTTTGTTACATATTAGTACGTAGACATTCACATAGATTATTTTTATAGAAGAGTTTATCAAGTTAATAGAAATAGAAAATGTCAATGTATTTTTAAACTTGAATCAATGTACAGTAATTTGCTTTAATTTCTCTAACTAATGATTAAATAAACTGAATCATACTTGACTAAACAAAAAGTTCTATACAATGTAAGGGCATTGTAATTCAATAAACAAAAAGGTTTGATGAAAGGTCAGGGTGAATACATATTGAATATAGGATTCAACATACTGTTTTCTTTTGACACTATGAAAAAATAAAAGATTTTTCTCTCAACCCCTCCCTGAAACCCTGAAATTTGCCTCTGATGGGGAATTCGCACATTGTGAAAACCCCTGAAATAGAAATATGTTTAAAAGTTAAATTCAGTGAACTTAATCTGTTATGTAACATGTTCAGATTTCAGCTTGCTTGAAATTAACTACTTTTAAAACTTTCAAAGTGTGCAGTTTGTTAGTTAGCAAAATAAAGTTGATTAGAACTGCAGTCAACATTAATGGCTAATGAGGTGCCATAATTGGCAACCTTGTGCCGAAGAAAAGGCTGTCTTTTTTTTTTTTTACATGGCTGTGTTAAAATTTATTAGTTTTGACAGTGCATTTCTCTCAGGTTACTGTTGCTCTGCATATGGGCATGTGGCCAAGTGGTTAGAACATTTGCATTTTAACTATGAGACCGCGATTTGAATCTCACCATGGTCGATTTGTCAGGAAGGTTGACTCAAGCCTTGTGAGTGAAATTGGATAGATGAAACAAGTCATTGTGGCCGAAGGCTTGAGCGTGCTAGCCTTGTTCAAATTGTTGATCATGCTAGATAACACACTCTCTCCCAGAAACTGTAACTAAGGTCTACTCAGTATAGTTGCAGTTTAAACCACAGCTGGGCTTTGTGGGTGTGGAATGAACACAAATGTGCCTGAGCAAGCGTCTGCAATAGGGATTGGCTAGCTGCCCTAATAGACAGGTATCCTGGAATACAAGTTGCCAGCTATACTGTTGCTTTGTTAACAAACTGATGAGCAAGTTCGTTGAATCTATCTATCTATCTATCTATATTTCTGAGATGAGGTATGATGTACATTATTTACATTATTTGGATTATTGTCCTCATCTTTGTCACCATATTTATTACAATGTTTCAGCCATTGTACGCTCCAGCTTTCTTCAGGTGGTTGGAATGTCAAACTGAACCCTTTATTTCACTCACTGGGTTAGACTGTTCTAGTTCCACATGCCATGTCTAATGGATGTCAGTTATCAGTTATCTCCTGTTAATTTCCCTCTCCAAGTTTTCTTCTCGTCCTGGGTACGACGTTACACTGCATCCAACAGCAAGGCCTCTGATCAGGAGGTTTTGAGGAAGCGTGGAACCACCTCTTAATTGCTGGTGTTCCCAGGTCCACCCTAACCCGGGGTGGTAGCACCTGTTGGGGTCCCAGCTATTGGCAAATAGTGAACTTCCGGGTCTTTTCCAGCACATTTCTTTTTGAAAAAATATTATTACCAGCTATACGTTTTTGAAAAAAGTATTATTACCAGCTATACGTTTTTGAAAAAAGTATTATTACCAGCTATACGTTTTTGAAAAAATATTATTACCAGCTATACGTTTTTGAAAGAATATTATTACCAGCTATACGTTTTTGAAAAAAGTATTATTACCAGCTATACGTTTTTGAAAAAAGTATTATTACCAGCTATACGTTTTTGAAAAAAATATTATTACCAGCTATACGTTTTTGAAAGTATTATTACCAGCTATACGTTTTTGAAAAACAATATTACCAGCTATACTTTTTTGAAAAAACAATATTACCAACTATACTTTTTTGAAAGAGAAAAGAGAAAAAAAAAGAAAAACTTTTTCAGCATTAAATGGCCCAATGAAGGTTGATATGCTGGTTAAACAAACAAACTATATATCTATTCAAGTTTTCTAAAAGTTCTCCACTGCCTTAACCGGGTATTGAACTCACACTCTTTGGGTCCTGTCACTGGATCTAACCAATGCCTTTATCCACTGTGCCATGTGTCCTCAAGGCACGGTTAAGGCAGTGGAGAACTTTCAGGAGATTACTGATAACTGACATCCATTAAACATGGCACGTGGAACTAGAACAGTCTACCCTAGTGAGCGAAATAAAGGGTTTAGTTCGACATTCCAACCACCTGAAGAAGGCTGGAGCGTACAATGGCTGAAACGTTGTAATCAATATGGTGACAAAGATGAGGACAATAGTCCGAATAATGTAAATAAAGTTCATTGAAGTTAAGCTTAAGTGTTAAAGAGAAATCACATCAAGTATCAAAGAATGGAATTTTGGAGGAATAAGAAATTCTTGGGTACTTTTGTGTATTTTTCATTAATGTATTTTTACGATAAATCTAAAAAAGAAAATATTAAGATGTTTTGTAGAAAAATTTAAACAGTTCCACTCTGAAATGTTGTTAAAAATGTGCATCACTAGAGCATAACTGGATTATAATATTATAAACGAAATCATATGTGAGATACAACAAAATAAACATGGAAATAAAAATGATAAATTACTTTAGTATACATTTCAGAGAAATGATGGTGTATTTTAAAAAACATGTATACAAAAATAAAGAAATTTTGCTGATCTGTTGGTGGCAATATGTTTTATCCTTGACTGTCCAGAATGTCTACTGCCTTTGGCAGTAAAAAAAATAGAACATTTTGATTTTTGTTTCTTTTGGTGGTAAAATGCTGGTTCTGATGCATCATCGGAGTATTCTATATTTTATTTAACCTTTTTTATAATCTAACATTTTCTTTATTGTTAATTACCATTTTTATCTCTATTTTAAAGTATTTTTTATTGCTTAACTTTTTATTATTATTATTTTGGTACGAGACTACTACATAATCTAGAAATAGAGGTAATTTATTGTTATCACTAAAACTTTTTTTTTTTTTTTCATAATAAAGTCTACTGATGAGTATTACAGTTGATAAACACAAGTTTTTGGTGTGAATAGAGAAATTAAGGAAAAACCGAGACCTGAACACTTTTATTTAAAAACAATAAAAAATGAAGAATTGCATATTTTTATAAGAGATATTTGTCCAAATTTTAATTTATAGAAAAATAATATTTTCACATGCGTTTTGAAGTTCTGGATAAAACTATTTTTATTGTTCTTTATATTTTTATTATTTTCACCTGCTTTTTTTTGTTTTTGTTTTGTTTGTTTTTTTTAATTCCTCATGAGTGTATTTGTGTTCTTCAGAATTGTATTTTTCACATTTTTTCTTTTTTGCATTGAAAAATGAAATTTTTGAGATACCTTGTCTTTATTTGAAGACTTATTCAAATAGCATCCTCATCCTTGTTATTTTAATTACTACATTACAGTTAAGATCTGTCTGACTTTCTTGAGGTTAATGTCATATTCAAAATCTGAAGTTTTCGATTCTTCATTAAAAGCAAATATCTTTTTGTATACCTTTTTTTGGTTGTACAAGTGGACTGGTTCTGTGAAAGTAAAATGTTAAGCAAACTTTTTCATTAAAAATATTTTCTCTGATTTTCTTTATAAAAACTCACAGACCTGTGGAATATCAATAAATGAAGTTTTTGCAACAAAATCTGCTATAAAAAGAGAGATATGCAAAGTTATGAAAAAAAAAATGTAAAAGTCAAAATGATGAACATTTTTTTATTTTTTAAATAAAAATCAAACATTATATGTAGAAATTGGATACTGATGTGGCAAAAGCCATGAGATAGCAGACTATAAAGGTAATGGTGGGTGGTGTCATCATATGTTGATGTGCTGTGAGTCAGTGTGAACACCAGCTAGACTGGTCATGGTAAGGCAATGTGAATTATTGCAGGGGTCATGATAATGAGTGCCAGGGGGACGTGCCATTTAACATCCCTTGATGTGTGATGTCACATGTGTACCAGGAATGTCTATTGGAAGTAATTACCATGCACCATGAACAACATAGTGGCCAGCCATGGTTCCTTAATGATTGTGACCAGGCACATCAAGTTACAATTGTGTTTGTTAAAAGACCAGAAACACCAGCAGCTCAAATCACATTCACATGTGGTACCAGACACATATCCATCAGATATCTATCAATGTTCTTTAGCTTTGCCCTGTTAATGTCATGACACCAGACAGAGCATCTTACATGTACTAGTGTCATTGTTAATTGGATTCTGGCGAACTGTATGGTACAGTCTGATGAGTCATAGTTCCAGTTATTTTCTGCTGATGGTAGAGTTTGAACATAGCACAGACCCAATGAGACTATGGACTCCAGTTATCAACAAGCCATCCTGCAGGCTGGCACTGATTCCATAATGGTGTGGAGTGTTTACATCACATGGGTGGACGTTTGCTGGTCTCCCTAAACATGTTGTTCATCAGTGGCTGTCTCATTGTTCTACTTTTGTATCCATTCATGGACATTCCAGGTACCCCAAATGTGTTCCAGCAGGACAAAGGATCCATGTCATCTGTTGCCCAAGTTTGTCTAAAATTAGTTTGAAGAATATTCTAGAGACTTCTGATAATTGTTATGGCCACCATGTTCACCCAACATGAGCCCAATCAAGCATTTATGAAACCTGGTGGAGTGGTTGATTCAGATACAACATCCTGCTCCCTATAAATATAAAAAATCTATGGACAACTCTCAAGACTTAATAATAGTTCCATGTCTCTTCAGAGTTCTTCTGACCATTCATGCTGCACTTCACCATACCTGAGGGGATCCGACATGATACTAGCTGCCTGATCCATGAATTTTGGCATGACAGTGTATGGATCAGGTTTTCTTTAATCTCAGCGACTTTCCCAAATGTCATTTCACTCTGATACTGTACAAGTTTCAGGAAAAGTTTTAAATTTTATGTGCATAAAAAATCTGCCTAGAAATAATGAAAATGAAGTTTGGCTTCTTCAATGACTCTCAAGTGAATTTCAGACTTTATCTTAAAAATTTTAATCAAAATCAGATTATAATCAAATAAATGAGGTTAATTTCATCATTTTTTTTTTGAAAGATTCATTTGAGTGACCTCCCTTATTTAATAAATAGTTGTGATTAATATTTTAAAAGCAAAAAGAGGAAAAAAATTAAAATCATTAGAAGAAGATTGCAATAATGAGAAAGTTTCAAAGAAGAGATAATGGTAATTATAGGATTCTCCATATTTTGGTACTAAAGGCTGAAATCAAAATCCAATTTCGTTTTTTTTGCCGATTTCAATATTGATCTTTCATTAAAAAATATGAATTGATTTTTACTCCGAGTTTTGTTCTGTAAAAACCATTTGCTAATCAAACTAATTCAAGCTTTATGCAGAGATTTTGAAATTAACCTGTAGGTTATCTTAATCAGCTTTGAATTTCATACAAGACAAGCAGAAAGGAGGAAGTGTCTCGGTTTTGATGCTGTTAATCCCACAGATATTTAGTGTTAGGAGTCAACTGAACAGATTATTAAAGCCAGTTGTGAATGACACAAGTGACTTTTGTCTCGTTTACTTCATCAGGCTGACGACGCCGACGACGACAACGGCTCTCTAATCTGGAAAGTATTGATTTCATTTTGTTTGTGGTGTCCAAATGTACAAGTTGCCAACGAGAGAGTGAGAGAGAAGCATCTACATTAGAATTTCTGGGTGCCTGTCAATTCAAAGAAAGTTAAGAAGTTTTGAACTGAGGAGAGGGAAATATATCCCAAGTTGAGAGAAGTTCTTCAGGTAAAGTCTTCTAGCTTTGATTTACCATATCTGACCTCATGTAAGGCCCCCTCCCGTCTCTACCACCACCACCATCACTGCCCTGTCATTTTAGTATTTAGGTAGTTTAGGTATAAATACTGATAGTGTGTAACTTCTGGAGTAAACATTAGCCTACCAAATGCTTCAACTTTGCATATAAACATACACGACTTTGCAGTGGGGTGTAACAATTTTTATTCTTATTCATGACGTTAAACTGGGGGTCTTACAAGTCATCAAATAGTTGAACTTGATGATTTCAAGTGCTGGTTTGATGAGACTCCTTGCTCTCAACTATTTCATTTTATTTAATAACGGAAACAGGTTCATTCAATGATCAAGGCATGAACATAAAAACAGCTGGAGAAGAATTAATTGTCATCTCTGCATCACAACATTTGATAGAATTTGCTACTCTTAGTTGATGTTAGCTTACAGCATCTCTGTCACCCCCCCCCCACCACCACCACCATCACCACTCCCAAAGCTGCTAAATTTTCATTTGCTTTCCAAGTAATCCTATTTGAATGGGAGGGGAGAAGGGGAGAAATGTCAGTCTAAAATGAGGGATTCAGTCTTTGCCTTTTACCAATTGAATAAATACAGAGTTGATTATATTGTTTGTTTGTTATCAGTTATTATCATTGAAATAGAATCAAACAATAAACATTGACAAGCAATCATTACAACTTGAGTTTTCCTCTATTCAATTCAATTTGATTGAGATGCCCGTAGCTGTTTCTTATTTACAAAAGTCTACCTGAATTAAAATTGTGCTTTTCATTTTGATATTGGAAATTCATTAAATAGCCATACAAAAGTCATAAGAAGACGAGAAGGGCTTAAATGGTGAGTGGGGGAAAAATGTCTATTTTTCATTTTGTGTTCATTTCTCCTAAAGTCACATGAACAATCACTTGAGAGATTCTCCTCTTGTCAGACTGACAAAGTGGCAGAGTTATTAAAAATTACAAAAAATGTTTTCTTTATTCTTGTTGTATAGGAAAAATTATGGAATAGTTGAATATTTCTGCATCGAAAGCCAATTGTTTTGTCATGTTAAAGTTGGATCCGTTTTGTGTAGATGTTGTTGGCTACAAAATAAGAATCCTTGCTCTCAAACTCTTAAAATTTGAATCAGTCTGGTTGTATCATCATTGGAAATTGGAAAAAACAATTCTTCCCAAGAATCAAAATGCTTAATATCAAGCTTTCTTTGGACAAGAAATTCTGAGGTTATAGATTAGCAGTATTTTTGCCATATTATGAAAAGGTAGAATCAGCAGTGAACCAATAAGAATGAAAAGAGAATCGTGAAGCGACATTGTAATTCTTCTTCAATTTGTTGATCAAATACAAAATAGTTTGAAATTTCAAACTTCAATTTATTATTTTTATACTTGGAATTTCATTATAATTTTACAAGGACTAATATTAAAACCAAGTAACAAATGAGTGATACATTTAGAGCATCCTGTAGGTGTACAGTGCTGTTCGATAAAAGGGACTCACCTGATTTTTTTTTACTAAAATATTTTCTGTCTATTGTTTTTGGGGTTAAAATAATTTTTAATCACTAATATAAAGACCCCTTCCCGATCACCTAGGAAAAAAAGTTTATTCACCCTAAGGTATTCTATTGATAATTATAAATTTGGATATAAATGAGATTCAGGAAAAAACTTCGTGCAAAAAAAGTGACTCAGATATCGCATTCTAATGATTAAACTGGTAAATTTAAAGAGCTTTTGACAAAATATTGAAAACTATTTTACAATACACTCAGAACAATATTCTAGAGAATTCTAGAACAGCTTAAATAAAATCTAGAGTATTCCAGAATATTCCAGAAAGCCTCATACAGTATAAAAACAGCTTGAAATAGCCACTCAAGTCACTAACCAGATGACAGGGTACAAACACACATCAGAACCACTTAAGGCATCTATTATTGCCCTCTTAAAAGCAGGCAAGTCTATGAGAAATTACAGAAATTGCTATAACCTCGCAATCAACTGTCTCTCGAGTGCTTAGGGCACATAATGATGCCACTCCTGCTCCAAGGAAGGAAATAAGGGGGCGAAAGAAAAAGATTGATGATAAAACTGGCAGGGTAATCAAGAGAGAATTTGTGAAGAATAGGACTATAACTAGCCAAGAAATTGCAGCCAGTCTAAGCAAAGAGCAAGGTGTTAGTCTTGCCTCTTCAACAGTCCGTCGGTGGCTGTTAGAACAAGGCTACAAATCTTGTACATGAAGGTTTAAGCCACTAATAAGCAAATCCAACAAAGCCAAGAGACTTGAATGAGATCACTATTACAAAAATTTCACCGTAGAAAACTGGAAGAATGTTCTCTTCTCCGATGAAACGAAAGTTTAGCTAAATTCAAAGGATAGGGTGAGCCACTTTTATCAAACAGCACTGTATATGTGCTACATTTCATATTTGGCTAAATTTAAGGTAAATTGGAATTAAACTCAAGCCATTCAGTTCCTCTTTTCGTCAAACTTGGTTATGGTTCCTATTCCAAATTTAACCATTTGTTTTGTAATGAGATGATTTTACTGAAGTGTTCTTTGTCAGTTTCTTCACAGTCAACACTTTTCAGTTGATAGACTAGATAAATCTTCTCCTGTATTCACATTCTTATTGGATAAAAACATTTATTGATATTTGTGTAAGGAAATTCACCAAGTGGCCAAGTAAATTGCTTTTATTATGTCTTCTCTTGGATAACTTAAATACAAATACAGGTAGTGCCAGGTAAATAAGCCATGAGTGGATAAGAAGTGTTACCAATTTTGCCTCAGATAGTGTGTCTCATATGTATTCTTGCTGATAGAAATGATTTCAATATAACTTCCAAAACATATAAAGATGCGTTCAAATTGTAAATAAAATGTACATTTCTCATTGGTGTTAGAGGTTAGAGAATGTAGAATTTTAAATTCTTTCTTCACTTGGGGTGGCACACGTCTTTCCTAACCCACCTTAATAACCCTATGGTGATTTTCTAAGGGTAGCTTAGATGTGTCACAAGACCAAAAGTATGGAGCATCCAGTGAGGATCGAACTCACTATTCAATCGTAATTGTTCTTGTGAGACAAGTTTGCTAACCTTACTAATCTGCCTGTATTATTCAGTAATATTCTCTGAATTTCAAACTGAGTTCACTATCCAGTCCATAAGGGTAGACAATTGGCTTAGGTTAAGTATCTGCTGCTTACTTGGTGGATATAATTTTCATCGTAGAGTCAGACAATATTCTGTGAGGATTGACAAAAATGGTCTAAGCTAATATAAGTTATCTCCCCTTGCTAGGACAGTAACAGAACAGTCTCCATTATCGATTTAATAAAGGGTTCAGTTGGAAATTCGCAGAAAATTACCAAATAAGATAGACACCTGAAAAACAGCTGAAATGATACTACAACAGTGGTGAAGACACCATTTTGATAAAATGACAGTTCCTCATCTCAGAAATTCAAACAGAGAAATTAGTTAATTCTTTGCTAGGTAAATTAGTTAATTCTTTGCTAGGTAAATTATTCTAATAAGACCCAAGTGAAACTTCTGTCTATTAGTCAACCTGAAAGATCCCTTTTCTGCCTCCCATCAGCATGGCTGATGCTAACCTCCATGAGAATGATTTGTTGTGCCTTCTCGGACTTACATTCTTGGCTGACATGAAGTGGAAAGATTATATTGAATCTATTGCTAGGTCTGCTGCTAAGAAAATTGGTTCACTGTATGTCATTCTAGACAGTTTTTCTCTCCTGAATCTATTTTATATATTTATAGTCCTCTATCCTTCAAATTTTGGTGCCACATATGGTCCAGTGCTCCTGCTATATATTTAGAAATTCTTGACAAAATTCCAAAGAAGAATCAACAATATTATTGGGCCTGACCTGGCCTCTCAGCTTCAGTCACTTTCCTACTGGCATAATGTAGCTTGCGCATTTGTGCACGAGTTGCTGGGCAATGTAAAGTGGACTCTTTGTGCATTGTCTAGAATAGACTTTTTTTCTATTGACCAGCTGCTTGTCTGAGCTTGGGTGATTGTGAGAAATGAGGAGATGGAGTAAGTTGTGGTGGCAGCGGCAGCTTGGCCAATGCAAAGTACAGACATTCATGTCAGAAAGTGCTTTTGATGCAATGGTATTAACCACATGGCGAAAGATTGTGGGAGCTGACAAAATGGTAGGGGATGAGAGTGAGGAGATCACAATAGCATGTGCCGTTACCATTGCCATACCGTGGGGCCGTATGTCTCAAAACTGTAAGAAGAGATATGTCAGTGCCAATATCTTCAGCCCAGCACAACCTGTGATCGGGGGTCCAGGTTGATGGCAGAACTGTCACCGATACAGGTTGTTAGCGATTTATAGCCAACAGAGAAATATGCCAGTTGTGGATGAAAGGGCCTTTATGCATAACAATGATACACAGGGAGACGAGAGCCTGTTACGGGATCAGAGTTGTTGCGTTCTGGTTGCAAGGTGGAAATCCTGTCAAGATTGATGTACTGGTGGTGCGAGAAAAGCTACTTGGTTTTGACCTTCCGATTGGAATGAATGCAATCAAAGACCTAGAATCACCCCCTTGAATGCAGTGGAGTTTTTCAACAAAAAAACATCCCTGCGTGTGACTCTCACCAAACCAGACTTTAGCGTCAAGTTTGATCAGAAAAAGGAAGCAGGGAAGGTCATTAGGATCATTAGTCCATGATCTGTCTTGATTGATAGCGTGCCACATCATATTAAAGATCTTCAACCTGCATGGGACCAATGCTCTGCCATAAGCGGCACCGATGATTCACCCACGAGTGATGGGCATGTTGGTGCTGTGATCAGGAGATCAGAGGGGAGTGTAACAGAGAATCAGGTCAGCCCAATAAAAGACTCCAAGTTGGTTGTATGTGGTGCTATAAGCACCAGGAGTTGTGACCCTTTCCACAATGGGCTGTTGAGAGAAGACCTTCTACTTAGAGTAGGTGGCATTGCCTATCTGCATATGAACGTTACTGGGCATGTATTAGTCAATAGTCAGCATGTCTCTGCGACTGGGAGAGCTATATAGCACCAGTGTTTTTCCTGGTAAGCTATGTGAAAATGATAGCAGGAGCTGAAAAGGTTTATGAATATCATGACTATTCATGGTTTAGGGTTATTCTCCTTTTTCATGTGGAATGACATCATGTGCAGATGATGTTATCATTAATCTTTCTGTTGAAAATATGGAAAATTGATGTGACAGATCCAAAATTAAAGTTTACTCTTAGAGATGTTGATATGAAACTGTCATCCGTCAGTTTATTTTTTCTCTTTTTTAAATAAAACTTTCTGCTTGCATGGTTCAGTATAGAAATTATTAATAAATGAATAAACATCAGGAATATTGACAACCCCCCTATTTGTCTTTTCCTGTTTGCGTAGGAGTTATTGTAGATTGGCTTGTTCAACTATCATGCCATGTTTGTTAAGAGATTTGGCACTGGGACAAAATAAAGAAAAAACTGGATTTATGCCTTTCTGCAGGGCATTAGTTAAAATAACCCAGCAGTCTCAGTAAGAATTCGGATTTTTATTAACTGCTAGGTAACCTTGACATATTTGGGAATGATATTAGAATAATCCAGACGGGCAGCAAACCATCTGCAGATGGATAGAAAATGAATTCAGTAAATTGTAATGAACAAGGAAATGTGGAGAGCCATGATTGCCACATGTCCTGAATGGACATGGCACATAGAAGAAGAAATATACAAAAGTAGAAAGGGGTGTAAGACAAGGATGTCTCTTCTCACTGAATTTATTCAACCTCTACAGTGAGGCGATTCTGACAGAATTGGAAGGTCTAACAGGATTCATTATCGGCAGCCACAATCTTAACAACATTAGATATGCAGATGACACAGTGTTGATAGCAGACATAAAAAGAAAACTACAAGAACTCCTACAGAAGGTAGTAAAGGAAAGCAAGAAGAAAGGACTAAACAACAATTTCAAGAAGACGGAATGCATGGTTTTTAGCAAAAGAAACAGCCCAATTACAAATTGGAGATACCAAAATCAAACAAGTACAACAATTTAAATATTTGGGAAGTACTTTAATAGAGGAAAGAAAATATGACACTGAAATCTGAAGGGATAGTGAAAGATGTCTTCTAAAAGCTAAGCAAAGTTTTAAGGAACAGGAAATTTTCATTGGAAACAAGGAAAAGAGTACTGAACTGTTATGTGATATCAGTTCTCTTATATGGCAGTGACTACTGGATAATCTCACAGAGGAAGAAGAGACTTGAAGCAGCAGAAATGTGGTTCTACAGTATGATGCTGAGAATACCATGGACTGAACATGCAAGCAAAGATGAAGTTTTAGAGAAAATGGAAACGAAAAGGACACTTATACTTAGAATCAGAAAGAGAACTTGATACTAGAGGCAACTGAAATGTAGTTCTACAGAAGGATGCTGAGAATGACATGGAGTGAACATGTGAGTTACAAGACAGCGTTAGGGTAAATGAAAACAAAAAGGACACCAATACTTAACATTAGTAAGAGAGAGTTTAAATTTCTAGTGCACAAAATGAGGAAAGAGGGTGTAAATAGATATCAGAACAGGGTTTAGGGTTAGAGTTAACAAAAAGAAAAAGTTTATTAAGAGTTACAAAAGACAGGACATAGTGGAGAGCCATGATCGCCTATGTCCTGAAGGGACATGGCACATAAGAGAAAATGAATAACTGTATAATTGTAAATATGGAGCAACTGCTTATAAGCAATTAGTAATTTCATTTATTGTGAGAAAATAATTGGTTTAAAATATAATTTTTATTTTAATTACTTGTTCCCAATAAAAATGTAGCTGTCCTTGTGGGCCAAACTGTTTTCCATTTCCTTTCAGTTTTCACTGTTGCACTAGTATTTAGTAGAAACATCATTGGCCAGTGGAGGTGAAGTAGCCATTAAAAGTCAGTAATGAACACTGATAGTAGTTGTTGCTTGTTAAGAGGCCAAATAATGTCATGTTCACCAATATTTTAATATTAGCAAAATAAGACAAAATGAAAAAGGGAAATATAAATTTTGTCAATTAGTAATCATTCATATGGTTTCAAATAAATCTGTCTATAATAAAATAAATATGTTTTGCAAGAATGAGGGAATTTGTCCAGGCTGAATACCAATTGATTGATTTTGTATTTTAATATTATTATACATACACACACATATACACCTCCTCTCTCTCATATATATATATATATCTATCTATCTATATATATATATATATATATATATATATATATATATATATATCTATATATATATATAGAAACACACAGACACATGATAAAAATATTGTTTTTAGTTATATTTATCAATAAAAATGGTCACTATAATATAAATATGGATACTGTGGTCAGCACCTTAGTGTGGGTAACAGTCTGTTTCATCCTTGAATGCAAGATTGCAGTCAAGCATGAAACAGAAAGTTGCCACTAGATGCTGACCTCAGTGTAGCTCGTGACGTCACACATGACCACGCGAGAGTGAAAACGAGAAGTATTAAGTATGGGAAGCCGTTGGTATAAACCAATGGCTTCTGTTACCAATTATAGGCATTTAAGAATAATTGTGAAGATTTCATAGTTTATTTTGTTCAGGTTAGGTTTCAACTGTTTTATGTGTATAGCTTCAAGGATTTTTAGTTTTTGTTTATTGTTTTCATGTTTAAGTATAATTGTGTTGTCAACAAGGATTTTCCGGAATTGAGTACGCGGGCAGGCATGTTGTTTTACCAATGGCTTCCCATACTTAATATTTCTTGTTTTCACTCTCGCATGGTCATGTGTGACGTCACAAGCTACGACGTGTTTTTTGCTTCCTTGGCTTGTAAATAAGAGTTTGTCATTACTTTGAGCTTATTCAAACAGCAACGGCGGGCCATTACTGTGGTTTCATATATATGTTGTTTGATTTATTAAAATTGTCATCTTTGATCATGGCTTATGTAAGCCAAAAGCTTAGATTGGATTCAAACATGTGTCAATATGGTGTTTTCCTTTCGTCTTTCAACGATAATGTGGTTAAGCTTAGCAGACAATACGAAAGGAACTTACTTAAAATAAATAGACAAAACTTGTCTATATTATTTAATGAAACATGCATTAATGAAAAATTGCTGCCGAAATAAATATATATATATATATATATATATATATATATATATATATATATATATATATATATATATAAAACATTGTATCAGAATTGCTTTAGAATTATCATACTTTTGCATCTATTAGCTTTATAATTCTACACATAGTAGTCCTTTTTCTTGACCACTGACAATCCCTTTCTTGATTTTTAATTCATAGTAAAATCATTAACAATGTATTTACATTATACATATAATGGTTTTATTCTATGAATAATGATTGCCTTAATTCTTGACCACTGACAATCCCTTTTATTTCTGTTTAATGCACAACATACAGGTTGAATGCTAAAACGAATTTTTAGTTAAAAAAAAATTCCCTCACAAACTTCAGTGTTTAATTATTAATTTTTATTTCTTTACCACTAGAAATATTTTCTGTTTTTAATACAGAAAAATAACTACAGTTGAGGCATGGAGTAATAGTAAAAGCAGTAATAGTAGCAAAATACATAAAGCCTGATGGTTAAAATAAAGTTATAAATAAAATTCAACCCTGATTGTCTCTTCATTTTTTTGTATTACTAGAATGTAATTAAAGTGATTGAAAGTCTATATTGTCTAAATTCTGTCTCTGATATAACAAGTTACGTAAAGAGATAATTGCTAAATATTCACTGTGAAATATTTTTGAAAGTTTGAAGTAATCCAAGAAGTCCAGATATTTGATTGAACATGATTCTTCTGACTTTCTTACTGAATCATATGCTCTTATTTAAATATAAAACCAACAGATCTTAGTATTTACAGGAGTGAATATCGTTTCAACAGGATCAATGCACAGTATATCTTCTTTCATCATTTGAGATGGTGAAAGCATCCAGTCCCAAGTTGGGATTCCAACCCTGTTCAGCACTTTAATAGAGGTGGGGACAGAGTAATTCCAACCCCAGCAGGATGGGGCAATTTTTATCCTTGGCTCATTTACATGTGTATGGACACACCACATATAAAAGACCCTTGTTCCACATCCTACCTTAGTGGGGGAAGATCAGGTAAATTGCTTCAACTGTATCACCCCTGCTTATTTTATATAAAACGTTTTTTCTGAATTTTTAATCACATTAATTTGTTTGTGTTTTATGTTTGATTTTTGAACAAGGAAGAAATTTCTTAAGTTTAACATAGTATGGCACAAGGCCATGAGTCTAGGCAGGCCAACTTTTTGATTTCACCAAACCATGTGGTACACATGCACACTGCTGCTAATCCTATAAATTTTAATTCAATTTTTTCAGCTATCTGTATAAATATAAATATAATTTTCTTTTCTTTTGTGAGTTATGTTGTTCTTTATATATATATATATATATATATATATATATATATATATATATATATATATATAATGCTGAATTCATTTCTTTGAAAGTTTTCAGCCTCTTCCTGCAACAAGTTAAAACTCTGTACTACTGCTGCAATCTTCTTTGAACTAATTTTTGGGGAATTAATGTTAGCAGACTGAACCGACTTCATTTGTAAAAATGTTAAAAATATGTTAAAGCTTAAACAGCAACTTATAATAAAGGTAGGAACAGATCGAAGCAATTAAACCTTGTCCAAGTTGATTTGCGTGGTTTTGTATAATTAGTTTCATGGCAGTCATAGAAACAAAACACAAATGGTGATCCAATTTGATTGATTGATTTGAGAACTTGATTTATTTGTCACTTTGTTTGTAAAATCTTTTGTCTGTTCTCCTGGAGAATGGACATCATTTTGCACGCAATATTCAAAATTATTTTATTTGATTGTTGATAGGGGATAGACGGATAAAAAAGACGCTTCCTCATTTTAGCAGGAAATACTCAGAGTGGGGTGAGTGTGTCAGGTAGTTTAGATGTGGGGGGTAGTGTGCTTACTCACCTATTATCTCTCTATCATAACATGACGGAACATTATATCACTTTATCTGGCAATAGGACACAGTGCAGGGAAATATGGAGTCATGCTTTTCCAAAGGACATTTTTGTAATGTGCACACAAACAGCCTCAACTGGAGTTTTTTTTTAATCATTTCACCCCAAGCAAGACAATAAAGCCAATAAGACACAAGGAGTTACTGACTGTCAGAAAATATAAGAAAAAAAAACATTATTAAGGAGCGAGAGAACAATAAAAGAACAAGAATTAAAAAGACAGAAGATAATGATTGACATTGCATTTAAATTTTTGAAGGTCAAAGTTGACTGGAAAGCAAGAAGTCAGAAGAAAGTTCCACAAGCGACGAGTGCGAGAGAAAAAAAATGTTAATATAGCACTTACAGTTACATCTTTATGCACTTCTTTCCTCTGTCCCGCTTTCTCTCAATCTGTCTTGTGAGTATCAGATTTCCCAAGCCTTCCTTCCTCATTAAGTGCCCTAAATCTGGTGAGAAGACACATCTTTGTCTTACATCCATTTCTATTTTTGTATATCTGCTGAACGTCTGTATGCAGGCAGTTTGCTGTCAGTATAGATTCTTGATTATTCTAATGTCTTTCCTGAATATGTCAAGGTCACTGAGCAGCTCTTACAAACCTTTGTGATATACATTGTCGAATACCTTTGTGTAATCTATGAAACACAAGAACATATCCTTCTGCATTTGTATTGCTCTTTCTGATAACATTCTGAGCATCAGTACCATGTTCCTGGTTCCGGCTTCTTTAACGAACCCTCATTGTTCGTGTCCTTTCTCTGGCCCGATTCTGCTGTGTGCTATATTCATCAGAATCCAGATGATGAGTTTTGTTATACGGCTCATTAGGCTGATTGTCTGGTGGAGTTCACATTCATTTGGTTTGTTAGACAGTGCTATGAAAATAGATCTCTTTAGGTCTTCCAGTTTATCACCACTGGTTGAAGATTTCATTTATTATTTCTGTGAATCTTGTCTAAGCTGAAATCCTCGAATGTCTTCAGCATTTTCATTTATTACAATTCTGTCTGGTCCTGCTGCTTTGTTTCTGTCCAATTTGGACACTGCAGCTTCTGCTTTCGTTTTAATATTTCCGGTCCATCGATATTTCTGTGTATTGCCGGTTGTTTTCTTTCATCATGAAAGAGTTCACTGATATATTTGTTCCATCTCTGAAGTATTTCTTCTTTCTATTATATCAGCGTTCTGTCCTTATATGCCTATGAGACGAGGTACTATGATTACTTACATTATTTACATTATTTCGACTGTTATCCTCATTTTCATTGCTATATTCTATGCTAGGCCACAAATATCTCCTGAGTTGACCAAGGATAGAAATGAATATAATATGAGAACCAGTAATAAGGAGTGCTAGAGAAAAGCAATGAATAACAACAAAAATTGCAATATAAGCTCTGGTACCTCAAGGACACAAGGCGTTGGTTAGATCCAGTGACTAGACTCAGAGTTGTGAGTTCAATGCCCAGCTACAGCAGTGGTGAACCAAAACTTAGAGAGTTGAGTTAAAAGGAAATAACTGAAACATCTGGAAGAGGCATGGCATGTGGAACTAGAACAAGGTAGTGGATGGTTTGATTTGAAATTCCAATTACCTGGAGAAGGCTGGAGCATACAACAGCCAAAACATTGTGAATATGGCAATGGAGATGAGGATAACAGTCCGAATAATGCAAATAATGTAAGTAATGTCTTTCATCCTGTTAGTTTTCTAAGTACTGCTCTTCAGTTCATAATGTCTAAGTACCATAGAGGAAAGTTCATCAGCTCAATTTATAGAGAAGGCACAGGGAAGCTACATTATGGTGGTGAAAAATTGACAGTCTTAGATGCCAGGTCAGGACCAATAACTGCAGATTCTTCTTGGTATTTTATCAAGAATCTCTAAATATGTAGCAGATGCATCAGAGTATATGGCAGCAATGTTTGAAGAATGGACAAATGGTAGACTTATAAATATTTAAAGACATTTATGATATGTTTAACATTCTTTTTATAGATACAAGTATTTAAGCAAATGCTCTGTTTTCTAATAAACAGTATTAAATAACATTTACCGGCCTGAATGTCCGAGAAATTTTCATAGAAAATTTTTGTTCTCCAACAGGAATCGAACCTGTATCCTATACGGAACCATCATTTCGCGTGACATGCCTTAACCGTTCGGCCACAGAGAAGCGTTCGGTTAGCAAGGTCGATTTTACTATCTTTAAACTTAAATCTTCCATGAATCTCTTCTATTCATATCTGCTCTTAGTGTATCAAATGTAAACAAATGACGTCATATTTTGAATTTTGAAAAGAACATTAAACATATAAATGTCTTTAAACAAATTGTCGGACTCTGTCCAATTCAAAATATATGACGTCATTTGTTTACATTTGATACGCTAAGAGCAGATATGATTAGAAGAGATTCATGGAAGATTTAAGTTTAAAGATAGTAAAATCGACCTTGCTAACCGAACGCTTCTCTGTGGCCGAACGGTTAAGGCACATCACGCGAAATGACGGTTCCATATAGGATACAGGTTCGATTCCTGTCGGAGAATGAAAATTTTCTATGAAAATTTCTCAGACATTCAGGCCGGTAAATGTTATTTAATACTGTTTATTATAAAACAAAGCATTTGCTTAAATACTTGTATCTATAAAAAGAATGTTAAACATATCATAAATGTCTTTAAATAAATTGTCAGACTCTGTCCAATTCAAAATATACTTATAAATATGTAAGATAGATTTTGGTGAGAAAGATTGTCTATTAGCACGACACATGGAACCAACATTCTTAAACTTGGTCTTCTGCTTCTGTTTTCTGTGCCAATAACCATTATGGCAACCTGCACCATAATACTCCATGGCTTAAAAAAAACAGCCTTGGCTTCAAGGAGGCTGAGTGTTTGTTTTTTGTTTTTTTCTTTCTTGTCCTTCTGCTGGAAAAAGGGAATCTATCATCTATACACTCTGTTAAATTTGGTATTATGATCGATTGATTTTTGCCAATTAGGTTTAGCAAAGAGATATTTCTGAATATGAAGATTGTTAAAAGTATTTTGAGGGTTGATCATTGAATTTTTATTTATTTTGATTAGAAACTAAAATCTGTTGGAACTTCACTGAGGAAGGAATATGGCTCAATATCTCTGTGTGCCTTTCCTGACTTCAATCACATTACAAATCCAAAAGCTTTTAATAAAGGAGGAAGAAAAAGTTAGGAAAGAATAGATATACAAAACATTAAAATATATATATAAAAAGATTGTCCACGTAGTATTTCAAGTGAGATTCTGTATGACTGCTGAGCTGCTTTTAGCTTTTCATTGTCTAAATGGAACCCAACAAATGGAGTGGAAGAGAGCTCCACAATCAGAATGCTTAAGAGTTAAACACAGATGTTTTTATGTGGTAGATCCTAGGAGAAAGGGGTTAATCTCCAATGTTCATATTACAAATTTATGGGACAAAAATGTTTTTGCTTCTATATATATATATATATATATATATATATATATATATATATAAAAAATTATGTAGTTGTGCAGCAATCCCTCTTTTATGCAAGTTTCATTAAAGATGACTGGCAATGTACTGTGATTAATTTTTTTATTTTAATTTTTCTTGTGTTCGGATAACCGTTTTCTTTTCTGGATATAAAGTGGGCAAAAGTTGTCCAGCTGTTCTCTATGTCCAAGCACTTTCGGCTATTCTATTATCCATTGTCAAGAAGATTTTTTTTTAACTGAATGTATTTGTTTTTTTATTATATGTTTCTCAAGTGATGGGAATGTTTTTTTTATTTTTCAAACATGGTCAGCACATTGTGGCCATGTTCATAGTTGATATTATTGAGTGTTGACTTTTTCTTTTTTATTAATAGTGCTTCTATTATTTTTAGCCTTTTTTTTTACATGTGGATGAGGTTATTATACTTGTACTTTCTACAAGTGTGTTGCAGATAGGGTTTGGTAGGTTTCTGTGTGTATTTAAATGTTGTAATTGATCTGTGGCGGTCAGAGAGGTGTAACATGAGTCTTCTTGATAGTGGTATGTGGTATGTCCAATATAATTATTCATGAATTTGGTTTGATCAGGAATACAGTTCCTCAAGGGTCATGTGAATTCATAAATAATATTGGTTCTCTCTCTCTCTCTCATATATATATATATAATTTTTAATGGACATTTAATATTGCTAATTAATTAATTTAATATTGCTAATTAATTAATTACTGCTGAAACCCTCACAGCACTCAGTTCCCAAGACAATGTTCTAACTGCTGTACTTATAATTATTCAGTTCAGGAAAGGGTGAAATATTTCTTTTATTCTGAATAGCTAACCATTCTTGGATCAGTCTAATTTCCTGCCTGAAAATTATTGGTCAAAATAACTGACTCTGAGATGAGAGAACAGTTACTTCATGGGCAAATTTTTAAAGACTATATTATTTTTGCAAAATGTCTGACTTCCAAATGGCATATCACCTGGACATTTTCCTGTCAAAGAATAAAAGTTGATTCCTCTCTTCTGATTCTTCCATTACATCAATTTTGCATATTTCTGTCATCATCATCATCATGGTTCTTATTACTTTTTCATCACTTCCATTTCCATTATCTGTACACTAATGGATTCCATCAATCAACAGATTCCATTCTCATTGGCAAGTTATCCCTAGTTGTTAACAGTACCTCCTCCACCCTCACCCCAGCCAACTTCCTTGCATGGCTCCAGTCGGGGGAAGAAGGCTGGCAAAACAATAAGTATCTCTGGACAATGGCTCGCACAAATGACCCTTTGTAAAATTAACATTCACTTATCTCTTGTGTCGATGTGGATCAAATTATTTCTAATCAAGCTGATCAGCTCTACTGGAGCAGCAAAACTCATTAGATGTTCAAGTTTCCCACTGCATCTTCAGCAGATTGGTGACCCCCAAGTCTGAACTTCTGTACCAGGTGACCTTTTCTATATTTGATAAATGCGCAGCAATTCGGAGATAAGTTGGCAGATATTGCAGTTAAGATTCAGTGCTTATCATTGCTTAGATTAAGTGATGTTCCAGTGTTTTCATTGGTTAATCAAATTGGCAATTGATCCAATGGCAGTCAGATGCAACCTCCATTATCCCACATTTAATTACGAGAGAAGATGTAGCAATCAAAATGCAGGCAACTCCAGACTTAAACAATGATTATAAAATAATGAACACTGCAGTTTCCTTTTATTTATTTTTTTCTTAAAATCATTTTGCACTTTGTGTTCTGGTATAGAATGATTCACTAGTTTAGTTAGTTGAATTGGTCATATCTTCAAAGTAACACAAGAATGGTTTTGACAGTTTTGATAAACACTACCACTGTGATGTAACTTCTCTCTGTGTTTTCTATAAATCTTTTCATGGCAACTGTTCTAATGATCTCTCCTCCTAGATACACTGACAACATGAATTTAAGTGTACTACTCGATTGACAACTAGGTCTCATCATTTTACTGTTGAATTAGCTAGATGTAACCATACGTTCAATTCTAATAATTTATTTTTCTTATATTTTTTACTCTTTTCATTTTTTTACTTCCTTATCATCCATAATATTCAAAAAATTAAATGCAATATCAGTTGCCATCTTCTGTCTCCCTGAAATCTGTTCTTTTATTGTCCTTTCTCCTCACTAAAGTCTTCTCATTCTCTTTCACTCCCGGTTACCCCCTGTCATCTTAGTGGTATTATTGTCATCTTCTGTTTTCCTGAAACCTTTTCTCTTATTTTCTCCTCACTAAAGTCTTGTAGTAGGATTAGGTAGTAATAACACCATACGAAAATATACACTTTCCTCTTTATTAAGAGAGTGACGAAGAAAGCTCTCTCTCTCCCTCTCTTCTATTTATACTTCTTTTCTTTTCCTTTCCTTCTATTGTTCTCGTCCTCAGTAACAGAATTGAACCCAGACTTAGTTTATGTCGGTCAGTGAACGTCATAAAAAAATCAACTAATGACAACACGTCCCGCTAAAAATCAAATGGGAAACACAGATGTGTCAGCCCCAATAAAAAGAAGAAAACTACATACGAGACTAGAGACGCCACCGTGAAGAGGAACTTGATTCGACGCAGCAATTCGAGATGCAAGGGTTGGTGATTTGTTGACTGAGAGTTTGACCTGACGTACCACTCCAGAAGAGAAAGAAGAAGAAAGGATGAATGCAACAAATTAATTTCTGTCAACCATAAGGAACACAACAACCCTGTATGAATTCTCAAATCACCAAAAAAAGAACTATGACGATAGTCAACCATTTAAACACTGTAACCAAATGGAGTCAACAATAAATGGTACTATAGACAGTAAATTTGGCCTTTACTTCATCTCTATATACCATAGTCTCTTTCACTGTCAGTAACCTCTGGCATCTTAGTGACATTACTAACTTGGGGCGAAATGATTTTTAAAAAAAAAAGAAAAAGGTTTTGAAGGCAAAAATCTAAACTGATTTTTAATATTTTAATGTTTAAAAAGTTTTCATGGCAGCGAAGGCAAGAGATGTATGTTTAGATTGAATAAATTTCAATGTAATTATCGATATTTAATTTTGTTTTTCATGACTAAACAAAAAATAAAATGCTCAAAGTAGATTGTTCTCTGAAGAGAAATTAAAAAAAAAAACTAATGTCATTAAACTTAAATTACTAATTGACATTATTGGGCTAAGATTTCATACAGTTTTGAGAAGTAATGGAAGGTTTGGAGACTGAAGGAATCAAGTTTTGAAGTTAAACATTTTTAAAATATATTTTTTTATGTTCATTTGTTTTGAAGAATTCTCTTTCTTGCTTTCTTATTCTGACAGTTCGCCCAATGAAGGCTCAGGTTATTCTGGGTCAAACATTAAAAAAAAATAAAACATACAATTGAGAAAGAGGTAGTATGTTTAACGGCTGAAATATAGTAACAATAAAAAACTGAAGGACAAGAAACTGAGTGAGAGCAAAGTGAAATACAATGAAATCTTGCTTAATCCTTGAATATCTGGCATCATCAATTAATGTTTCATTGAAAATCAGCAGATATCATTAATTGATGGTTTAAATATTTTCCAATGATATGAGCATTATTCATTCATGATTCAAGTCTAAAAGACTAATTGGCATTTCTAGGATTCATTAGGTTACATTTTTTCCTGGAAATAAAACTGAAAGAACGAGAGCCAGAAACACAGTGGCTAATGTCTGCATGCATAATTCTCAAAGTGAAGTAAAAAATGATGACAACTGCATTGTGCATGGAATGCTTTAAGGAATGTCATTCTGTTAAAAATATTAAATTTAGGAACTTAATTTTTTTTTTTTTCTCTTATTTCTTTATTTTTCTTTTTACAATAATATTTACGGTGTACAAGGCTCAAGAGACACTCGAGGTAGAGATTTGTAGAGTAAGAGGTACAGTTTATAGGGATACATGGGGAAGATACATTAACCTTAGACTTGAACAGGTTAAGATTGTAGTAATTAAGAAAGCATCTACTTGGTAGTTAGTTCCATAAAGTAGTGTTTTTTGGGAAGAAATTGTTTGCGTGTTTGTAATTTACCCCTCATCAATGGAATTCAAACGGTATGAGTGTAGTTCACTACAATGTGTGTGGCATTGTGGATCTTTTCTGTGAAGGTTAGAACTAGTGGAATTAAAGAATGTAGCCTGTCTGAACACTTGCCATGAATATAGCAATAGAGTGTGTGACATTTCGTCTGTGGAGAAAGAGGTTGTAGGGTGGAAAATAATCCATCACACACCATGACGTGGAGATGCTTTTGGTCTGAAAAGTGAAGATTGTGCAGCTCCAGCCCATATATGGCAGCAGTACTCCATTTTTGGCCTGATATGGTTCTTGTAAAGATAGAGTATAGCAAGGTGAGTTAGGTACTTACTGGAGTAGTACAGGGAACTGACCATTTCCTAGCACATCTTTAGCGATGGGTTGTATGTAGGAAGTCTCATTAAGTGTTCAAGGCACAGAACCTCCCTGGGTGGACATCCATTCATTGTAATAGGGTCAGTTTTTCCCCCACTGAACTGTTAGAGCTAGGATGGAGGAGAGATCACCTGCCAGGTTCTGGTCATGTAGAGTTTGGAAGATGCATTTGTATACCGTTGATTCATCAGCATAGATCTAAGAGTTAAAATATCATTTTTCTAGTGTTTGTATATAATTAAAATGAAAATAAGCATAAAAACAATGCTTTAAACAATTAATTTTCTCATTTTTTACCTGTTTCGAGTGCACATTGTTGTAACCTTGTCATTTAAGGGTTAAAAAATTTTCTATTTTGTATATGTAATGAAGGAGAGTAGATGGTATGACACCAGAGATAAATTAACACTATCTTAGTACAAAAAACAAAAATTTCATAGAGACAACATCTGAGATGATTATGGACATGGAGAGGCTCAAGAAGAGAAACTAAAATACGATATTGATTACAGAACTATCAACAAAAGATTCAGGAAAACAATGGTTCACTGTGGAAGCGACCATCACCCTGTTATATGTAAACTAAGAGTGAAGCTACAGAAACCAAAGAAGCCTAATGCAGCAGCGGAATTGAAATTCAACAAACTCCTCAGTGACCCGATACTGAAGAAAAAATATATGGACAGTGTGAAGAGAGTAGATGTGAGGGACAAAATGGAAATGGGATTCACTAAGAGAAGCTTTAGTGATATCAGTAAATGATATCATCCCAAAGGAGAATGGAAGAAGAAGAAGAAAAATGAATGGATCACCGATGAGATTCTTGACATGATATAAAGGAGACAGAAAACTCTGCCAAGATACGGAACAGAATTCAAAAGTATACACAATGAAATAAGGACCAAATGCAGGCAGGCCAAAGAAGAGTAGATAAACAAAAGATGTGCATGAATAGAGAGATTGAGTGCCACTGACAAAGGAGATATGCCCAAACAAATAAGGGAACAGGACAGAAGACATGCTCGTTAACAGGATGCATAAAATCTAAGGTGGAACATTCATATTAGAGAAGGAAAAAATTCTTCAGTGTTAGAACGAATATATTGGAGAACTCTTCCATGATGGAAGAGAACAACTGGCAATACACAGAATTACCAATGGCCTGAAATTCTAAAAACCGAAGTAGAAGCAGCAATGGCCAAATTGAACAGAAACAAGGTGGCAGAGCCAGACAGAATAGTAACAGAGGTGCTGATAGTCTTAGATGATTTTGGTATAGACAAGATTACGGAAATAATAAATGAAATCTACAACAGCAGGGATATACCAGAAGATCTAAGTAGATCTATTTTCATAGCACTGCTTAAGAAACCAGGTGCAGACAAATGTGAACTCCACTGAACAATCAGCCTAATGAGCCACGTAAGAAAACTCATCATCCGTATTCTGATGAATAGAGCACTCAGCAGAATCAGGCCAGAGATAGGACAAGAACAGTGTGGGTCCATTAAAGACACAGGAACAAGGAACGCGATATTCATGCTCAGAATGTTATCAGAAAGAGCAATACAAATGCAGAGGAACATGCATTTGTATTTGATTGGCTACGCAAAGGCATTTGACAAAGTACGCCACAAAGATCTGTTATAGCTGCTTGGCAACCATGACATATTCAGGAAAGGCATTAGAATAATCAAAACCCTCTATTGGCAACAAACTGCTTGCATAAAGATAAAAAATGAGTTCAACAGATATAGAAAAATAGAAAGGGGTGTAAGGCAAGGATGTGTCTTCTCACCGGACATATCCAACGTATCCAGCAAGGCAATTCTGAGAGGACTTGAAAGCCTACCAGGATTCATCATTGGCAGCCACAATCTTCACAACATAAGATACATAGATGACATTGTGCTGATAGTAGACCCAGAAAGGAAACTACAAAACCTCCTAGAGAAGAAGGGACTAAACATAAACTACAAGACAGAATGCCTGGTCATCAGCAAAAAGATGAGCCTGAAATATGATTTACAGGTGCAGAAATTTAAATATCTGGGAAGTGTTCTGATAGAGGACGGTAAGTGTGATACTGAGATCTAAAGACATATTGGGATGACCAAAGACACATACCAAAAGCTAGGCAGAGTATTATGAGATAGGAGAATTTCTCTGGTAACAAAGAAAAGAGTACTGAACTGCTACATCAATATCTGTTCTCCTTTATGGCAGTGATTGTTGAACAGTCTCCTGAAAGATGAAGAAGAAAATTGAGGCAACAGAAGTGTGGTTCTACAGAAGGATGCTGAGGATACCATGGACTGAACATGTGAGCAACGATGAGGTTTTGTAGAGGATGCTGTTGGAGTTTTTGGGTACCTTGGTGTGTTAGTGAGCCAGCCAAAATGAACTGACTCATTTTATAGTTCACCAATAGATGGCTAACCAATCAGAAGGCTCAAAATATTCAATGCGACGTGTATAAAGGTGGCCATGTTTTTTCCGGAATATTCACTGCTAGCCTTTGATATCGAAGACTGAAGAATTACGGAACAGCTGCTGGTGGTATTGGCAATATAGTCAGATTCAGTAGAGTGTCTGACTCGTGAGTGTTAATCTTTAACATTGTTTCATTGAACAGATTACATACTGCGCTGGATTCTATATTCAGACTATGGTGAACATGGTCAACAGATGCAAACAAAAAGGAAACTTGTACTTAACATCAGGAAGAGGCAGCTGAAATTTTGGAACACCTAATGAGAAAGGAGGGCTTGGAAAATCTGTTACTCACAGGGCAGATAGAGGGATAAGGGAAAGCAACATGTGACATACTTAACAGGCTTAAGCAAGTGGATGGCAGAACAGAGTTTGGGAGAAATAACAAAAAGTTAAAGCTTATTGAGAGCTACAAGGGACAGGAAGAAATGGAGAGCCATGATCGCCTACACCCTAAAGGGACACAGTACATAAAAGAAGAAGAAGAAGAAGAAGAATGAAGGAGAGTAATTTTGTCTTCTCATTAAGACTAACAATTTTTTTAAAAATTTTCTTCATGCAAAAACTAAGAAGATTAAAAGTAAATGGCTATTTGCCAAAACTTTATCTGTATTTTTGTGTATTTTTTGTGTTTGTTTGTGTGAGTGTATACATTATATAAACACACACACACACACACACTGTTCATTAATAATGCATGTGTTTATTTAATTCATTAAATTGATAAAAGTTGGTACAAAGAAAATTTCTGAAAATTAAGTTTTAGACTGAAAAAGTGAATCTATATTAAGAGAAAGATGTATGTACAAGAGGGTGCTGAAAAGACCTTGGTTCAACCAAGAAGCACTTCTGAGGAAAAAAAAAAACAAACTAATAAATCAGAATCTGATATTTGGTCAGATTTTGGGAAGTGGGTCAGCCTCAAAACTTTTCAAAAACACCAAAGAAAATGGAATTGATAAGTTCAGAATTTTGTCATGGACATTGATTTCTCTTGCCTAATTGAAGAAAAAAACAAAAAAAACATGAACTCAATTCTCCATGTATGCTATTTACAAGGTGGACAGTAAAGACAAATTGAGACTGATGCTATGCAAGTTACTCTCACTATAGTGCATGGGTAGATGACAGCAATTTTGGAAATTGAGGACTAATATCATTTTTTTAAATGAATCACTGCTTCACACACACACACACACACACACACACTGTGTGTGTGTGTGTGTATATATATATATATATATATATATATTTGCTTGCCTGTAAAAATATAATCCTGTTTTATTAGAACATTTGTGTGTGGTGAGGTGGCGAAAAAGAAATTTGGTACATTTTATCATATATTTCTTCAAGTTTTCAGTGATCAGCTTCCTATCCATAATACCAATGCTTTAGGCAATGTCATATTTGGATAGATTTTCAGAAAATAAAGTGCTGGAGGCTTGTCAAAGAGACAAACATGTCTGCAAGAAATAGGAAGTTATAGAGAGCCATGATCGCTCACATCCTGAAAGAAGATATAATACATGCAAATTTGTGCCCATGTACATAAAACACACACACTCAATTATTAACTAGAAATACACTTATATATATATATATTTATTTATTTATTTTCTGTTTATACGTTATTTTTATAGATACAAATATTTAAGTAAATGGTCACTTTATTATAAACAGTATTAAAGACATTTACCTGCCTGAATGTCTGAGAAACTACATAGAAAATAAGTGTCCTCCAACAGGAATCGAACACAGAACCATCATGTAGCCTGATGTGCTATACCATTTAGCTACAGAGGAAGAATCTGGTTAGCAAAGTTAAATTACTGTTTTTAATTACTGTATCAGGCTGCTACATTATATGCAGACCCCCAAAATAAATTGAATATTATCATTCATTCATAAGGCTGTAGTTTTCTGAATCTCTAAAAATAAATATTTTCCTAATTCTGCACGTGTGTGTGTGTGTGTGTGTGTGTGTGTATGTATGTGTATGTATGTATGTATGTATGTATGTATGTATGTGTATATATATATATATATATATATAAAGTAAAAAGTTTGTCATGTCACTGATTGATGTTACCTTCAGTATCCTGAGTTTTGTATATGGATCAGTCCTTCCACTCATCAAGGAGTATCAGCAATTGACTGCTTATACTTTGATTTTTCTTTTTGATATGCACTTTTCATTGGTACAAATTTTTTTTTTTTTGTGGAGTATGTGTGCATGTTCACGTACCTGTCTGTGCGGATGTATAGGCTGTCATCATTATTTCTCCTTTTTATTATTTTTTTAAATATATATATAATATATAAAAGGTATGCTATATTTATGGGTAAAAGTGCTCAATATCAGTGATAGAGTATATGTAAATAACCTGAAGATTATGTTGAAGCAGGAAACATACTGCTGCCATTTGGTTTTGACCTCCGTATCTCTCTCTCTCTCTCTCTCTCTCTCTCTCTCTCTCTCTCTCTCTATATATATATATATATATATATATATATATATATATATATATATATATATATATAAACCTTTACTCATATATCATATTGTTTTAATTCCTTGTACCAATCAAAGATAAAATATCTTGTTAGAAGTGAATTTCCAAAATATGTTGTAAAATGCCATTGTTCAACCTAAACAGAAAACTTTTCATTTAATCAACCAGAAAAAAAGCTTTTGCAGCTGCTGTTAGATAAATTTGCTTACTGACAATGAAAAATTCCATTGGTTTCTCATTGTTAAGCAGGTATAATGTTTTGCTGTAATAAACTAGGATTTTCTCTATAAGATTGGACCTCAAGAATGTCAATATCTGTAACAGATTTCTTCTAATATATTTTTTTAAACTACTTTATTTTTCAATGTAATCTTAATTGGAAAATTGTAGGTTTTTTTTCTTCTTTCTTCTTGTATATCAGTGTGGGATTAAACAGGCATATGCTTATAATATTACACTGTATTTTTTTTTTGTTTCACTCCCAAACAAGTCGATAATGCTTTAGTGTGTAGGAGTGAAGAAAGGATAATAAAGGAACAGGTTTCAAGAAGACAGAAGATGACTATGTTGTGTTTAAATTTTTGAAGATGGTAGGTGACAGGGATGCAAGGAATTGGTAGGGAGTGCCACAGGTAAAAAGTGCAAGAAAATAAATTATTAAAATAGAATTGGCAGTTGCATTTACCAGTTCAATAATAAATTGGTAAGTTATCAATCTAGTAGCATGCTTAAATTCATGTAGTTGAGACACGAATGAAAAAGTTCATCAGAACAGTTGCAATGAAAATATTTGTAAAAAAAGAAAAAAAAGGCAGACAGCAATTAATTTGATATAGTCACTCAACTTCACGATCATAAATATGTTGATTTTCAAGTTTATTCAGTATATTCTCCATAATAATTTTTTTTTCTTTGACATTTAGTCAAGTCTTGTTATTGAATTCTCTCCTGATAAGTGTAATGAAGTGTAGATAAATACAGAGCTGGAATAAAAACACAGGTTTTATTTTCAACAGGTACACTAGAACTAAAACCTTCTGGGAAATAGATAAAGGGCAATAACTCTTTATTTAAGGTCTATTTTTTTAGGTAGTAATAATACACTACACTCCTCCGCTAGAAGTTTCAAGCACACTTGATGTTGGTCACATATAGAGTTCAAGTAATCTAGTCTTTCAGATAGCTTGGAGGTTTTCTCACTCTTTGACTGCATCTAGTTCCACCTGGAATTGGGATGTCAGGAGAAATGCTTGGGTATTTCGTGGACTGCTGTTTCAGATTTCAAATCTTCCTGATTTGCTGAATTGAGCAACATTATTCTCATGGACTTCTGGAACAACCAGATCTTGATCATGACTTTTGTTAAGTGGGTTGGAACAGATGTCATCGGTTTTTTCACGTTTGATGTGACATCACACTACTGTCCCCAAGTCCAACTGAATTAGATAACATAAAGGGACTGTTTGAATCTTGACTTTCCCACACAACCATTTGGGTTCAGAATAGATGTTTTTTGCTAACACTGTATTGCCTTCTTGGAATTTCAAGGTCGTATCTGATTTTTCATGATTCTTTTTTTAAAATTCTATGCTATTAATTCATGAGTTTCTTAACTGATGTTTTATATGGAATCATGTAGTCCAAAACAGTTTTTATTTTCCTGTTCATCAGTAATTCAGGAAAAGTTAAATTCCTGTAATGGTTTGTGGTGTTGAATTGTAGTCCAGCAAGAATAGATTCAGCTATAAACTTAATGATCCTTGTTCTTGATCCATTTTTTTCATTCCTTACTTGAAGATGCACATATCTTTTAGCTAAACCATTAAATGATGAATGGAGCTGTTGTGTTTACCTTCACGATACCCAAGCAGGTAGGTGTACACTGCTAAGATTACAGCCCATCTCAGATTCCTTGCAGAACTGATTGCAGGGATTCTTTTATTTTCCTTAAAATATCCCAACAGGGGTTTATGATCGGTATATAATTGGACTGCCAGCCATATAAATATTGATGGAGTTTCTTAACACCAAAAATCAAAGCTGCTGCTCTTTGGTGATTTGGGCATAGTTTTTTTTGTTTTATTTCAGCAGGAGTTAGTGTCCTTGACATGAAGGAAATGGGCCTCTCCAATCCATCTTCCGTGATGTGGAATAGCACTGCACACAGTCCATATAGAGAAACGTAACAAGCAACAGTAATTTCCTTGTTTGGATCAAAACGGAATAACAATTTCTTAGAATTCAAGGACTCTTACTTTTTTTCCAAGCTCGTTTCTCTTCTGAAGACCACTTCTGTTTTGCTTCTTTTCCAATGGTTGCTAAAATATTGGGCATATATTGTGCATAATAATTGAACATTCCCCAAAATTCCTTAATATTGGTATGGCGTGGCACCTTTTTGATAGCCTTTGTACCTTTTCTTCTGTTGGTTGAATACAGTCTCTGGTGATCACACCTAAGACTAAAAAATTTACATTTTTCATATTTGAGCCACACACCAAACGTATGCAGCTTACTCAATACTTGCTCCAAAGTTGATAAGTGAGCTTTCCTGGTTGGAATTGAATGTCATCCATCCAGACAATGACATTTGGAATGACTTGTACAATGTTTTCCTTTGTTTTTTGGAAAATTCCTGGTGCTGATTTTAAGCCATAGCATAAATGATTGCAAACAAATCGTCCTTTATGGGTGTTGATGTTTGTTTAATTTCTGGGATTCCTCATCCAGTACTAACTGTTAATAAGTTTTACTTAGATTTTGACTTTGTATAAAATTCACTTCCTCCTAACATAGCATAGAGGTCTTCTGTCTCGAGTATGAGTAATTATCCAGTTTAATTACCGGATTGAGGGTTACCATATAATCTCCACAGATCCAGATTGTTTCATCAGGCTTAAGGATGGGTACAATGGGTGTAGTCCATTCTGAAAATTCTACTGGTAAAATTATTCCTTCCTGTAGCCTTTCAAATTCTTTGATTTTCTTTTGTAGGATATACAGTATTGGTCAAGGTTTATAATACTTGGGTTTAGCCTCTACATACAGCCTAGAATGGTACAGGTGTGTATTAACATAACTAGTGAGACTAGAATGTTCATTCTTTTGCCATGGGAAGAACCTGGCTAATTATGGCAGCTGTTCTGCTGATTAAGCTACAAGGACTTATATAGAAGAAAATCAAATCAAACCATTTAAACATTCTCTCTACCTTTCCCAAATGACTGAGTGTAATATTTGTTATTATTTCATTTTTACTAAAAGTATTATAAGTAATTTAATCAAAATATTTTACAAAACACTTAATCAATTTTCAGTTTGCCCAGCACACTGTTTTATGAAGACAATTTTAGAATCCAGTATGAACCCTAGAAGGTTTTTCAACTCTATAAGGCATATACCTGAGTAGGGAGACAAGTTGATAATCCTGAACGGTAAGGGAAAAATAAGTCTTTGTAGCCACACAGAACAACACATCTACACAGGCTAGCAATTTGTAAGAAGTGCTGTTTTAGACTTTTCACTACTTAGCAATTATTAAGAGGAAAAAGCAAACAAATTTCCCAAAATATAATTTTCAAACATCTACAATTGAGATTTTCAGTTTTAATCTAGTTGTGTAAATCATAGATTCAGGTTGAGAAAGAGAAAATATGATATAAACAGGGAGAGAAGAAGAGGTGAGAAGATTCTGAAAGAGAAATAAAGAGACTAACTGAATGGAAGAGAGAGAGACTTGGAAATTAATTCTGAGAGAGAGAGAGAGAGAGAGACTTGGAAATTAATTCTGAGAGAGAGAGAGAGAGAGACTTGGAAATTAATTCTGAGAGAGAGAGAGAGATTTGGAAATTAATTCTAGAATTTTGCTTCTTTTCAAAATTATCAAGTTAGCTCTTTTTAAAAAAATGCATAGAACATTATTTTAAAAAATGTTTTTTTTAATTTTACCCCCCTCCTCATCTCTCCATCTTTATGGGGATGGATTTGTTTTTCAAAGAACAACCCAAGATTTAAGGTTTTATTTTAGTGCCATTGAAGCCAATGCTGATTAGAGCTGCAAATCAATTGCTCTTTTGTGACAAACTGTGTATGAATTAATTGTGAAGATATATATAAGTTTGCAAGAGAAAGTATACCTTGAATTTCTGAAGACTTGGATCAACATGGATTTTATTTTAAGTCTTTCCTTGAGCAGAACATTCTAGTATTTGGATTTTTGTTGACAATAAAAGGGCCAGGAAAATTCTATAATAAATTACAAAGAGAAAGTAAAAAAAGTGGTTGTGTTAGTAAGGTTTTTTATCCATGATGAAGAAGTCTCAGGAATTTATTCAAATGTTGCCATTTTTGCTGAACTTTCTTTGCACTAATAGGGAGATCTGCAGGCTCCAATTTAGATTAGGTATTGATCTCACTCAGTTCATGTTTGGTTGGAATTGCAAATAAGAAACTAAAAGATTCCAATTTCTCTTAAATATATTACCTACACTTAAAACTTCAAAATGTTGCATTTCTCAGAATCACTGATACAATGACAGCCTCCACTCCTTGGAAAAATTATCAAAGCAATTTCTAAATATATAAGGTAATACGTGCAAAATGAAATCCGAAAACAATTCTTCAATGTCAGAAGACTATATTAAATATGATATATAATTAAAAAAATAATTAGTCTGGCATTGAAGAATACAAAGCTAGTGTAATAGAGAAGAGAAATAGTCACAGAGATCTGAAAATGCATTAACAACTAGTAGGTTTGTTAAGAAAAAACAAATTTGGTACAGCGCCTAGTGTGTTCCTACCATTAATGATGTGTTATTCTTGGCAAACTCAAGAGAAATAATAACCAAAACATTTGACAATGTATTCTCACCTCAAAGGGGATGCTGAAAAGTTCTCTGCCCAACAAAGAAGTGATTAACCCCTTCCCTGGCATAGATGTTTATATACGTTTTCACCAAAAGTGTCCTTTTCAGACATGGATGAGTAAACAGGTCCAAAACATTCAAAAACCATCTACAGACATGTTTATACATTGATCTTGATTCTTTTTATACCCTTCTGAGCTTGAAATCGGCCCAATTGTCAGCTCATACATCTGGTAGAGGTGTTAGAGACAATTTGGGTCCTTCATGGTGCCTCAGTTTCTTAGTTACTATATTAAAAAACAAATAAAAAAAATTTGTCTGAAAATGAAACTTTTTTCCCAAAATAGTTGGCGAGAAAGTGGTTAAAAAAAATTTCTGATATCTTGTCATTTGGTCAAATTTTGCAAAGGGGGTTCTCTACCTCCACCATACCAGTCTGAGTAAAATTTAGATTGTACTCATGTAATCTATAAAAACCTGCATTAATAATTAATAAACCTCATTAATAATTAATATAAATTAAGAAATTTTTCAACCCCAAATATCAGTGTAACTTGGCAGTTGTTCAGATTAGTTTAAAATGTGAAACATTTCTGTCGTTTGCAATGTCTTCTTTCCTGACTTTACATAATAACTTTCAAAAAACTTCCTCATTCATAATCGTATCATGATCTTAATTTTTTTTAAATGTATTCATTGGGATTTAGAATTTCATCTTTTCCAATTGTGAATCTTAAACGTTTTTAAAATTTATTTTCCTTTTTTTTTCCTTTTTTCACACTCAGTTTTCATTTCCATGAAAAATATTTTCTTTGTTTTTTTTTGTTTTTTTTTTTACTCTTAGAAAGAAAGTCTCAGATAAATGAAAATGTTGCATTTGATGATCAAAATGATGTGTGACTTAAATTCCAAGTGACTATATTTAATCACCAGTGATCAATCGTAATTCACAGAGACAAGTTGTGCTCATACATTTTAAGGTCAATTGCTATGGAAACAACTAAAAAAGAAGAAAAAGATGTAAGTAAAATAAAATGTATATTTAAGCAGTTCAGATTTCTTTTAAGACCAAGTGAGGCAAATGAAGGATAAAATATTGCATTGTACAAATGTGGAGATTCTGCCCCCCTTAAAAAGTCAGCATTCAGAGTCCATATCCTTTTCTTTCTTTTTTTTTTAACTTAGACCCACCCCACCAATCACTGAGAAATGTAAGAATCTTATTCACTCAAATCCTCTTTACAACATCATCATCCCCTTGGTTTAATCATAGGGGGGATCCAAATGCAGAAGCCACACTGAATCTCCTCCACAACGGTCTATCAACAGCAGTCATCAGTAATTCTGGTATAGTCATGCCTGTCCATTGCTTGACATTGTCCAACCAGTTTTTGTATTGGCGTCCTCTCCTATATCCGTCTTCAACAGTGCCTTGCATAGGCTGTCGTGACATGTAATATGTCCAAACCACACCATTTTTCTCTGTTTGACAGTGGCGAGAAGAGATTCCTGTTAGCCCACAAAACTTTCAACCCCTTAACCACACAAACTCATTGGTTTCATCTGTGCCTTTCCAATCTAGCATAGTGATATTTTGCTTCTCTTTCTTCATAATCCTTTCAGTAGTCTTGTAGATAACTTGGGGACACCCATCTCCTCTTTACACCATGTTTCTTTAAATACACCAACACTTTCAATAATGATCATTGTTTCCCTATTTATAGACAGTTTTCTGCAGGTAGTTTTCTAGATCATATTGATGTCCAAGAATTTTCAGAAGGACACTCTTTTACCATCATCAAGACTTTCTCAATTCTTGGGGTTTTCTTCAATGATTTGAGTTATGCTTAGGTTCCAACAAAATACAATCATTTAACCAGATTTGATAATTATTATTTTTTTATTTTGATGTTCTTTTAAGATGTAGGTGATCATGGTTATCCACAATGTCCTTTTCTTTAATATTCATCAAATAATATTATTTCTTGGGAAAGATAGTAGTTTCCCCATTGCTTTCTTCACAGTTTGAAATTCAAAGTTTTCCTTCTCTTAGATTGGCTGCCACCCAAGGCTAGAGAGCCCGATATGTCTTGTTATTTAACCCATAGTTTGTATGGAGAAGAAATGGTTTCATGTATTTCCCAAAGGCAATTGTGTAAAGTGACTCAATTTGTTCATATATGTGTAGTAAGGTTTTGATTGGTTGCCAGGTTATGTCAAAGCTATACAACATGTATGCGTGTGAGTATATTTGTTACTCTATATACAGTGCATGCAGATATGCATATATATGTATGTGTGTTATATAAAGATTGACTATGGAAGTAGCAGCTTCCATTTGTTACTGCCTTGGCATGAAAAGTTGTTTTGGGTGAGAGGTTTTGATCAATTGTTCCCTCACCCATTCTCTGTGTGTCATCATGATATGCTTATGATGAGATATATTGTCTGAATGTGGGGCTGAATTCAGAAAGAAATTGATCCCTGCTTTTCCCAAAAGTCATTAGTTCCAAGCTAAACTGCCTTAGCCTTAGTTTGGAGATATAAGAAAACTTCAACAAAAGAATTTTAACTTATCTCGTTCTATTCAACACATCAACATGTACATTTCTAACTAGCCAGTAGGGTTGCCATCCCACCCCACTGGGGAGCAGTTTCCAGACCTGATTTTGACACATCTACATTGTTAGACATGTAAAACTTAACTCACTGAAATCCCTTTCTACATCCAACATTCCCACACTAGTGGGGAAAAAAAATGACTTCCTTTGTTTTCCTGTATCTGACCTCAAAGGTCAAAATGAGGAAGTCAGAAGAGAAATACAATTCTCTAAAACATAAGAGTCTGCTAGACTATTATTTGACAGTATTAGCCGTTTCCTTACAAGGAAACATTTGGCATTCACTGACCAAGCAGGTAGTACTGTTTTCAGCTGAAATTTATAAAATCTTTCTCTTAAGAAACATTTCAGGAAGAAAGGTTATTCAAATCCAATGGCTGCTATTGCCCTTTCCAGTATTGGTGAGGGTTTCTATCCTAACCTTGTGTTTGAAGTATTGTGAAAAGTCAACATCTTTATGTCATTATTTTGACTTTGAGTTGCATGTGTTATCCATTTTAGATGTTGTTACTGTTGGTAGTCCTCAAGTGATGTGGTTTCTATTATTTGATAAACTGATTTTGTAGCACCAGTCCACAATGTTCAAAGCAGGATGATCTTTGTCAAGACCATAACGCTTCACTTACTCCAAGTTTCTTTTTAACTGTTGGACTTAGAAAGTATTTATATACAGATGACAGTTTAGAAATTTCTGATCTGCAAGATATCCATATGAAAGTATAAATCTGACGAGGCTATTTAAGAACAGTGTCTTGACATTACTTTGACTCATTCGTGATTTCTTTAATCTCAGAGTTGGGGTTTTCTGCTGTGAATACTGAGACTTGGTTTCAGAGTCATAGCCATAGACCCATGATTCATCACCTGCCTGTTATGACCATTTTTCAAAGATTTTGCCTTCTGCAATACACTCAAGGAGATACAACACAGCTAAAACCCAATTTTCTTTTTGGTCAACTGAAAGCAGATTGGGCATAAACTTTGCAGACATACATCTCATACCCAGATCCTCAGTGAGAATGAACTGAACTTAACTGTAACTAATGTTCCCATCCTCTGACAATTCTTGTATGGTGATCCAATGATTTTTCCAAACAGCTACACGCACATCTGCGATATTTTCATCAGTTTTGCTGGGTACAAGTCTCCCAGAACGTGTATCACTTTATCAGCCATCTTGGAATCATTTGAACCACACATGTCCAGCTCATACATTCCTTTCCATAGAGTTTCTGCAACTTTGTATAGGTCTCTACTCAGGTATCATCAAGCTTTTGGCAAAATTTGATGCAGAATCTCTGCTCAATTTTCTCTTCCATGGTCACTGATCGAACCTCTATGGTATAGTGAGATGGCCACGCTTTATACACTTTCCTACCAAGCATTGCTATAAACAATTGAAGTGATAATTTAGTGTGTATGCATGACAAAGTATGTATGACAAAGTGCCAAGAAGCTTCACACTGCATACTTAAAGCATTTCCATAGCAACAGTTTCATATCAGAGCTTGTATATGTTTATCTATATATATATATATATATATATATATATATATATATATATTGTGTGATGTTATTTTTGAATTTGTATATATAAGTGTTTGTATATTTGCTTATATATGTTGAGTAAAATTTTATGCCTGTATTTATCTATTTATTTATTTTCTAATTTTAATTTTAACTTTATTTATTTTTAACGTTTTTTATTTTTATTTTTTAATATGTATAGATTTTAAGTAAAAATGGACTACTAGAACCATGACTCACTGAACCACACCATATGTTGCCCAGTCCTCCAGGTTCCAACTGGTAATGTCATAAGCTCAGGTACAGTGCTCTGTCTGGTCTAGCAATATTAACAGGGCCACCCTGGTGGGTCTTCTGTTCTTATATCCCATAAAAGCTAAAGAACACTGAACTGACCTGTTGTATATGCATCTGGTACCTCTTACATTGAATGAGGATATGATTTAAACCAGTGTTGCTTGTCAGCTACCATGGACAATCTTAGGACCCATGGTCAGTTTCTTATGTCTATTATCATATCCAATTTGAACTCCAATAATTCATGTCACATTGTTATGAGCAGCCTAGCCAGTGTGCACACTGAGAAGATGTCAGGGCACAACTTATATAAATAGTTGATTGAGTGGTGCCACCTACTGTTGCCTATGTGAATGTGTGTGTGTGTGTGTGTATATATATATATATATATATATATATATATATATATATAAACATAAAAGTGAAAACTCATGTCAACACCAAGTGGTGACAGTTTGTTTCAGGCCATGTCTGTTGTTTTGGCTCAACTATTTATATATGCTGCTCAGTGATGCATTATGGGTAGTAAGGTCTATTGTATTAGCCTGACAGTTATTGGGAGGGTGGTAACAGTTCTGTTTAACATTATTCTAGAGACTATTGAGTAGAAATAATTGTTAATCATTTTATTAAATTTACAAGGAAAATTATATATATTATATATATGTATGTATGTATGTAAGTGTGTGTGTGTATATATATATATATATATATATATATATATATATAAGTATAACAAGTGTCCAAATGGTTTATGGATCCATTATCAAGTACATTTTTTTTGTTTAACTGAATATTTAGATTTTTTTTTAATGTGTCCATGTAGGGATGGAACTATCCTTAATTTCTGAACACAGTCAGTTGTTGTGGTTACGTTCGTAATTGATATGATTGAGAATTGGCTTTCTTCTTCTTTTCTATTATTAATGCATCAGTTATTAATTAACTGTTTTTGCATGCGGATGAGACTATTATGGTAGAGTATTCTGCACAACAGTGTTTGTGGTCAAAGGTTGGTAGGTCTCCATGCAGTCCCAATAGAGCTATGATCTGTGTAGTGGAGACTTACCTTGGTGACCCAAAAGGGCCAGAGTCATGTGTATGTTTTGGAATGGGGTGTGAAGATGACGAATTGGCGAGCTTCGTACTGAAGGTGAATCAGGCACCACTTCCTGTGGACAGAAGTGGTGGTGTCAGTTGTAGCCATTTTTTTGACTTGTTCTGGGTGCTCATTCGCAGAGTGATGGCTGGGTCATGTGCATAAAAGAATGGTACACTCATTCAAGAAGAGACTCATTTCTGATGAGGGGTTGCATACTTTAGATTGAACAACAGAGATAAATGTGGAATTCATTTACCTGTTGGACTTATATATAGTTTTTTTCATTTTTTTGTGTGCTTCTGACCAATTCTCACCTAATCTGAGAGATGCAAAGTAAATCTTCTTGATAGGCATGTAGTTGTATATCTAATTTAATTATTATTCATGAATTTGTTTTCATTAAGAATGCAGTTCTGTCAGGGGGCAAGTAAATACACACACACACACACACACACACACACATGTATTAGCTCTATATACCGTACAATGTTACTTCCTTGAGACAAAGAGATTGCTTGTAAACTACCTTACCAAACAATACAACAGAAATATATGCTATATAAGTTTATATCATATATCATTATTTTTTTTTGAATATCTACCTACCAACATTCTATATTTTGAATTTATACCACAATATTAAATTTTTAATAACCTGGAACTATGAATCTGCATATAATATGAACATGAAGATCAGAATTATTAAAAAACAACCATATTAAATAATATTCCTTTAACCATTTATGCCTGATGAATTGGGTAACTATGAAACGCTGAGTTGCACTACAAACATAGGGGGTGGGTATATCATGTGTATTTATTGATATTTACTGTTTACAGTAGATGGCGCTGTGTTGCTATGTAGACTAGGTTACATTGGTCATTTGTGTAACATTGTGGCTAGTCTGTCTTCAATGTTTAACATGTGTAGCAGTGAGTTAACTGAGAGGTGTTCCATTTTACAATGGCAGGATATTCATCTTGTGAGCAGGCAAATATGATTTTTACATATATCTGCGCGAATGGTAATAGGCACGAAGCTGAATGGCCATATCAGATTGTGTTTCCAGAACAAAGGCAGCCGAGTCATCCAACCTTTGCTGCTGTTTATCATTGCATTGCTGAGACAGGATCCATGACACCACAACTTATGGATCGAGGAAGACCACGATCCACTTGTATGCCTGATGAAGAATGCATTCTGCAGGCTGTTAGAGATGATCCAGGTATCAGCCCACATCAATTGGTCCTAGCATATCATACATCTCGTAGTACCACATATAGGGTACTTCAAAGGAAGCTTCAGTATCTGTATTATTTGCAATGTTTGCAGGAACTTTCACCCTCTGATCACTTACCACGGGAAAACTTTTACCGATAATTTATTGCACAAACTGTCGATCCATTGTTTGTTTCTTCAGTCTTGTTTACAGATGAAGCAACATTTGGAAAAGATGGAATAACAAATTTACACAACCAACATTTGTGGGTGGATCAGAATCCCCATAATACACTACAAGCTAGACACTCACATCAGTTTATGATTAGTGTATGGCCTGGAATTATACATGACTGTCTGGTAGTTCCATATGTTCTCCTAGTATGTCTTGCAGGAGCTGTCTACAGGAACTTTATTTTGAACACATTTCAGACCTGCTAGAGGATGTACCCCTGCTAATATGAAAATGCATGTTGCTTATGCATGATGGGGCCTCCAGCACATTTTAGTCACATTGTTCATGATGGATAGATAGGGGAGGACCGTTTCCATGGGCTGCCTGTTCCTTTAGATTTTATCTGTGGGGCCACACCTAAAACAATTGGTTTATGTAGCAGGCATTAATAATGCCAAGGCACTTTATCAACGTGTCATGGTGGGGTCTGCGAAACCATTCAACATTGTGTAGGAGTATTTGAAAGGGTCTGCCAGTCAATGATCTGACGGCTGCATGTGAGTGTAGAAGCAAGTGGAGGACATTTTGAACATTTGTTCTGATTTGCAGTGTTGAGGTACAACAATGGCCTTCTTGGACATATGCTTTTATGGACATTTTACCTTTATGGGGAACCTTGCCCATAAAATTTGTAAAAGTATTTTTTGATTGTACATTTAACAGTGCCTACTGTAAATTTTAAACTTAATATCTGAAAAACGAATGATTTGCAAACATGTTTATATGGACTTTTGTCCTTGTTTTGGTGTGAGGAAAAAGTTTATAAAAGTATTTTTGATACATCCTATTATATACACACACACACACACACACACACACACACACACACACACACACACGTGCACACACATATATAATATATATATATATATATATATATATATATATATATATATATATATATATAATTAATAATAAACTGGTAATCCGTATGGAATTCCTGATAGGATATAGATCCAAGGAGAACTCTCACTCATCCAACTCTCTCAAGAGATAACAAAATAGAATCTGGAAGAGATTTTCTGTTTTTATTTTATTTTGGTCTAGAGGTTCAATGAATGAGGTTAATTATTGTAGCCTCATGAAATAAAAATGATTACCTATGGAATTTTAAGTGTTTGATATTCATTAATTAATAATTATATGGGGGAAGTCAACTCATGATCAAGTAAGACCATCTCTTGCACTCAAGACTTCTTAATTTTTCACACACTCTAAATATCACCACTACATCACTGATGACATCTGAAATGGCTTTGAAGACCTGCAAGAGTCTTGCAGTTCTTCCCACATTGCCGACATGTCAGTCTTCTTCCTGTTGCAGCTTGCCTTTCTGGATGCTGGCTGTGGAAATGCCCTGTGAGTCTACTGGCAGATCAGCACACTTTATGGCCGATTGCACATGTATGATCATCGGGCATGTCGTATTGTTAGTTTACATCTCAGTGACTCTGCATGTGGCTAAGAAGACCTGCAAGAGTCTTGCAGTTCTTCCCACATTGCCGACATGTCAGTCTTCCTGCTGCAGCTTGCCTTTCTGGATGCTGGCTGTGGAAATGCCCTGTGAGTCTACTGGCTGATCATCACACTTTATGGCTGATTGCACATGTATGATCATCGGGCATGTCGTATTGTTAGTTTACATCTCAGTGACTATGCATGTAGCTAAGAAGACCTGCAAGAGTCTTGCAGTTCTTCCCACATTGCCGACATGTCAGTCTTCTTCCTGTTTCAGCTTGCCTTTCTGGATGCTGTCTGTGGAAATGCCCTGTGAGTCTACTGGCTGATCAGCACACTTTATGGCAGATTGCACATGTATGATCATCGGGCATGTCGTATTGTTAGTTTTCATCTCAGTGACTCTGCATGTGGCTTTGAAGACCTGCAAGAGTCTTGCAGTTCTTCCCACATTGCCCACATGTCAGTCTTCTTCCTGTTGCAGCTTGCCTTTCTGGATGCTGGCTGTGGAAATGCCCTGTGAGTCTACTGGCAGATCAGCACACTTTATGGCTGATTGCACATGTATGATCATCGGGCATGTCGTATTGTTAGTTTACATCTCAGTGACTCTGCATGTGGCTAAGAAGACCTGCAAGAGTCTTGCAGTTCTTCCCACATTGCCGACTTGTCAGTCTTCCTGCTGCAGCTTGCCTTTCTGGATGCTGGCTGTGGAAATGCCCTGTGAGTCTACTGGCTGATCAGCACACTTTATGGCAGATTGCACATGTATGATCATCGGGCATGTCGTATTGTTAGTTTACATCTCAGTGACTCTGCATGTGGCTAAGAAAACCTGCAAGAGTCTTGCAGTTCTTCCCACATTGCCGACATGTCAGTCTTCTTCCTGTTGCAGCTTGCCTTTCTGGATGCTGGCTGTGGAAATGCCCTGTGAGTCTACTGGCAGATCAGCACACTTTATGGCTGATTGCACATGTATGATCATCGGGCATGTCGTATTGTTAGTTTACATCTCAGTGACTCTGCATGTGGCTAAGAAGACCTGCAAGAGTCTTGCAGTTCTTCCCACATTGCCGACATATCAGTCTTCCTGCTGCAGCTTGCCTTTCTGGATGCTGGCTGTGGAAATATCCTGTGAGTCTACTGGTAGATCAGCACACTTTATGGCTGATTGCACATGTATGATCATCGGGCATGTCGTATTGTTAGTTTACATCTCAGTTACTCTGCATGTGGCTAAGAAGACCTGCAAGAGTCTTGCAGTTCTTCCCACATTGCAGACATGTCAGTCTTCCTGCTGCAGCTTGCCTTTCTGGATGCTGGCTGTGGAAATGCCCTGTGAGTCTACTGGCTGATCAGCACACTTTATGGCAGATTGCACATGTATGATCATCGGGCATGTCGTATTGTTAGTTTACATCTCAGTGACTCTGCATGTGGCTTTGAAGACCTGCAAGAGTCTTGCAGTTCTTCCCACATTGCCGACATGTCAGTCTTCCTGCTGCAGCTTGCCTTTCTGGATGCTGGCTGTGGAAATGCCCTGTGAGTCTACTGGCTGATCAGCACACTTTATGGCTGATTGCACATGTATGATCATCGGGCATGTCGTATTGTTAGTTTACATCTCAGTGGTTCTGCATGTGGCTAAGAAGACCTGCAAGAGTCTTGCAGTTCTTCCCACATTGCCGACATGTCAGTCATCCTCCTGCAGCTTGCCTTTCTGGATGCTGGCTATGGAAATATCCTGTGAGTCTACTGGCTGATCAGCACACTTTATGGCAGATTGCACATGTATGATCATCTAGCATGTCGTATTGTTAGTTTACATCTCAGTGACTCTGCATGTGGCTAAGAAGACCTGCAAGAGTCTTGCAGTTCTTCCCACATTGCTGACATGTCAGTCTTCTTCCTGTTTCAGCTTGCCTTTCTGGATGCTGGCTGTGGAAATGCCCTGTGAGTCTACTGGCTGATCAGTACACTTTATGGCAGATTGCACATGTATGATCATCAGGCATGTCGTATTGTTAGTTTACATCTCAGTGACTCTGCATGTGGCTAAGAAGACCTGCAAGAGTCTTGCAGTTCTTCCCACATTGCCGACATGTCAGTCTTCCTGCTGCAGCTTGCCTTTCTGGATGCTGGCTGTGGAAATGCCCTGTGAGTCTACTGGCTGATCAGCACACTTTATGGCAGATTGCACATGTATGATCATCAGGCATGTCGTATTGTTAGTTTACATCTCAGTGACTCTGCATGTGGCTAAGAAGACCTGCAAGAGTCTTGCAGTTCTTCCCACATTGCCCACTTGTCAGTCTTCCTGCTGCAGCTTGCCTTTCTGGATGCTGGCTGTGGAAATGCCCTGTGAGTCTAGGGGCTGATCAGCACACTTTATGGCAGATTGCACATGTATGATCATCGGGCATGTCGTATTGTTAGTTTACATCTCAGTGACTCTGCATGTGTCTAAGAAGACCTGCAAGAGTCTTGCAGTTCTTCCCACATTGCCGACATGTCAGTCTTCCTGCTGCAGCTTGCCTTTCTGGATGCTGGCTTTGGAAATGCCCTGTGAGTCTACTGGCTGATCAGCACACTTTATGGCAGATTGCACATGTATGATCATCGGGCATGTCGTATTGTTAGTTTACATCTCAGTGACTCTGCATGTGGCTTTGAAGACCTGCAAGAGTCTTGCAGTTCTTCCCACATTGCCGACATATCAGTCTTCCTGCTGCAGCTTGGCTTTCTGGATGCTGGCTGTGGAAATGCCCTGTGAGTCTAGGGGCTGATCAGCACACTTTATGGCAGATTGCACATGTATGATCATCGGGCATGTCGTATTGTTAGTTTACATCTCAGTGACTCTGCATGTGGCTAAGAAGACCTGCAAGAGTCTTGCAGTTCTTCCCACATTGCCGACATGTCAGTCTTCTTCCTGTTTCAGGTTGCCTTTCTGGATGCTGGCTGTGGAAATGCCCTGTGAGTCTAGGGGCTGATCAGCACACTTTATGGCAGATTGCACATGTATGATCTTCGGGCATGTCGTATTGTTAGTTTACAGCTCAGTGACTCTGCATGTGGCTAAGAAGACCTGCAAGAGTCTTTCAGTTCTTCCCACATTGCCGACTTGTCAGTCTTCCTGCTGCAGCTTGCCTTTCTGGATGCTGGCTGTGGAAATGCCCTGTGAGTCTAGGGGCTGATCAGCACACTTTATGGCAGATTGCACATGTATGATCATCGGGCATGTCGTATTGTTAGTTTACATCTCAGTGACTCTGCATGTGGCTAAGAAGACCTGCAAGAGTCTTGCAGTTCTTCCCACATTGCCGACATGTCAGTCTTCTTCCTGTTTCAGGTTGCCTTTCTGGATGCTGGCTGTGGAAATGCCCTGTGAGTCTAGGGGCTGATCAGCACACTTTATGGCAGATTGCACATGTATGATCATCGGGCATGTCGTATTGTTAGTTTACATCTCAGTGACTCTGCATGTGGCTAAGAAGACCTGCAAGAGTCTTGCAGTTCTTCCCACATTGCCGACTTGTCAGTCTTCCTGCTGCAGCTTGCCTTTCTGGATGCTGGCTGTGGAAATGCCCTGTGAGTCTAGGGGCTGATCAGCACACTTTATGGCAGATTGCACATGTATGATCATCGGGCATGTCGTATTGTTAGTTTACATCTCAGTGACTCTGCATGTGGCTAAGAAGACCTGCAAGAGTCTTGCAGTTCTTCCCACATTGCCGACATGTCAGTCTTCCTGCTGCAGTTTGCCTTTCTGGATGCTGGCTGTGGAAATGCCCTGTGAGTCTACTGGCTGATCATCACACTTTATGGCAGATTGCACATGTATGATCATCGGGCATGTCATATTGTTAGTTTACATCTCAGTGACTTTGCATGTGGCTAAGAAGACCTGCAAGAGTCTTGCAGTTCTTCCCACATTGCCGACATATCAGTCTTCCTGCTGCAGCTTGCCTTTCTGGATGCTGTCTGTGGAAACGCCCTGTGAGTCTACTGGCTGATCAGCACACTTTATGGCAGATTGCACATGTATGATCATCGGGCATGTCGTATTGTTAGTTTATATCTCAGTGACTCTGCATGTGGCTAAGAAAACCTGCAAATGCAGTTCTTCTCAGATGAGAAGCAAATGCAGTCACATCGATCACACATAAGACTCATTTGATCTGCATTTGGGGAAAGGGCTGCCTCTCATATATCTGCCTGCTCATTTCGTTGTGTATATTCTATCCGGTTGTTTTCGAAATTCTTTACACCAGTAGCAATCAGATTTTTCCATGTTTGCTGATCTGATGCAAGTTCTTCCCAGGTGTCTATCCCTATATGTGTTTTTTTTAGTGTAGCCTTCAGATTGTCTTTATAGCACTTGCAGGGCTTACACTGTGGTTGTTTTCCCTGTGCTAATTCCTCATAACCTGTTTAGGCATACATCTTCTAGGTGGACCAAACCATCTAAGTTGGTCTTTCATAATGATGGACTCAATAGTTGGCAATTTTACCAACTGCAGCACTCTTGTATCAGGCACATGTGATCACAATGAGATCTTTAGAATATGACAGAGACAACGCTAATGAAAGTGCTCAAGGTACTGAATATACCTGTGGTAAGTTTTCCATGTCTCACAGCTGTATAGCATAGTTGTTAACACACACACACACACACACACACACGATACATCTCAATTTTTGTTGTTGCTTTTATGTCTGATTGTAACCAAAGCCTTGACTCAAGTTTACCAAAGTGCATCACATACCTTCAAGAGTCTATAAGAGATCTCTTCATCTAGTGCGTTGGATCTAGATACTGCCGAGGTAGACAAATGTATCTACAACTTCTAGCCATTTACTCATGACAAATATTGATAGCTGGGTGCACAGTTTCCCCGGTGCAGGTTATAGCATAACCGTTTTCTTGAGATTGTAAGTCTAAATTGATCACAGATGGTTGAAAAACAGTCCATAAAGAGCTGCAAATCCCTCTCACTGTGGGTAACAAGGTAACAGTCGTCAGCGTACAGAAGATCAAAATCAAAGCAATAGATGTCTTAGTCACAGCAGCAAATCAACAGATGTTAAAAAGCCTTCCTGATATGCCATAACGAATGTATATGCTAGCATTACTTTGTGAAAAATACATATATACATGTGCAATCTGTCGAGGCCAAGGTTGAAAATAAACAAATTGGATCTTGTGAAGTCTGGAAGATCACTCACCAAATTATGAACAGAATCAAAGCTGTATCATTCTTGACAGACAAGGCGAAGCTCTTTACCTCAATCATTGCCTCAAACTCAATGTTCGATAACAAAGCCGATCTCCTCCCCAAGTTCCCACATCACACTAAGCACAATCTCAATAATATACAGTTGAGGCCAAAATGTTCAGAACGGCATTGTTTTCATCAGAAAAGTAGGTATAAGTTTTTATCAAAGTTGTTTTATATTCTATAATTTTCACAGACAATAAATACAATATTATTTGTTATTGTCTGAGATTTTGGTGTAATTTGAGAGGATAATACAAAAGTTATGGATGATTTAGTGATTTACTGCAGAACCCATGGTGGCCAAAATGATCAGAACGGTTGAAAAAATAATAAAAAATGACAGAGAATACTGGAATTATTTAATATTTATTGTGAAGCCCTTTAGCTTCAATCACACTTTGACATCTTTGACTGCATGAGCAAATTAAATTTTCAATTTCTTGCTGGGTGATCTTATTCCATTCTTCCTGAAGGGCATTCCATAATTGCTTGGTTGTTTTAGGATTTCTGGCTTTCGAATGTTCTCCTACAATATTCCACACATTTTCAATAGGACTGAGATCTGGGCTTTGAGCAGGCCAATCCATAACAATAACCTTTTCAGCCTTGAGGAAGTTCATGACCACCTTAGCCTTGTGACATGGGGCATTGTCCTGCATGAATATGGGTGGTCGCTTAGTTGAATTTCTCAGCACAGGCAAGACATGATCTTTTACAAGTTGTTTATAAACTCCTGCATTTACCTTTCCATGTAATCACACCAAAGGGCCCACACCATCTCCAGATATCATCCCCCCAACCATGACACTTCCTCCACCAAATTTAACACTAGTCTTAAGGCATTTAGGCGACAATTTTTCACCTACTTTTCGACGAACGTACCTTTTCCCACTTGAGCCAAATAACATAAACTTAGATTCATCACTGAAATGCACCGTTTGCCATTTTTCTTGAGACCACATGTTCGATTGCAAAGGTAAGACAACATTTTTTATTCTTGGAGCTGATCAGTGGCTTCACTTCAGATGCTCTTGCTTGTAGGTCATGTTCAACTAAATGATGAGACACAGTTTTTCGAGGTGAAGTTTTCTTTAGTACAATGCTCATTTCCCGAGAAACAGCAGCAGCAGTTTTAAATCTGTCCTTTTTAACCAACTTTACCATAGCATGATCTCTCTTGGTCGTTTTTCTTGGCCTACCTGTAGACTTTCTTGCCTCACATGAACCACAATCATCGTAGACCTTAAGAATACCGTGAACAACACTTTTTGACTTGTCAACAATCTTTGCAATATACCCAATACTTAAATTATCCTTCTTTCGAAGCTTAATAATCTGCTGACGAATTGGTAACAGAGTAAGTGGCATTATATTAACAAAGTACACTGCAGATATTCTTACTAATGTTTAGTAAATGAACCATCACGTAAACAAATTAAAAAAAATTAGAGTTTGCCGGTTAAATATACTAAAGCAACCGTTCTGATCATTTTGGCCACCATGGGTTTTGCAGTAAATCACTAAAACATCCATAACTTTTGTATTATCCTCTCAAATTACACCAAAATCTCAGACAATAACAAATAATATTGTATTGTCTGTGAAAATTATAGAATATAAAACAACTTTGGTAAAAACTTATACCTACTTTTCTGACAAAAAAACAATGCCGTTCTGAACATTTTGGCCGCAACTGTACTTATTTCAGTAAGAGAAGTCTCTAGACTTATCAAAAACCTTGAGCCTAAAAAAGCCACTGGCCCAGACAAAATTCCAGTGGTCATCCTTAATAGCGTCCACTCAGAATTATCCCCACTTGTAGCAAAGTTATTTAACCACTGTTTGATGAAGAAATCTTTTCCAAGCATGCGGAAGGTGTCAATATAATATCCATATAAACTACCCCTTATTGTAACCCTCCACCTCAAGTGGCCCCTTACTGTAAATAGTAAAAAAAAAAAAACAATGAACGTTATTTTTAAAGAAAATAAATGAACAAATTTTTTTTTTTTAAATAACACATTAAAAGGACATTTGATAAAAATCACCTGAGGATACTATAAGGTTGAAACCAAGGTAGCAGATTCAACTGACCTCTAGATTTCTACAGTTAAAAGCTCTACATGTTATTTTTACTTTTATTTTATTTTTTCCACATGTGTATTGATCACTTCTTAATACCACTGTTTCCTGGTCTGATTCAACTCTGACCTTTTAACTTTTTATGTATAATATATATATATAGGCACACACATACCTAAATAAATGTGTGTATGTATATTATATATATATATATATATATATATATATATATATATATATATATATATATACACACACACACACACACACACATATGATGATTGTCAAGGGACTGTGATTAAACTTTTTATTTAATTTTTCTCATGTTTGTATAAATGTTTTATTTTCTGGACGTAAAGTGTGTAAAAATTGTCCAAGTGTTCTGAATGCCTTTGGCTATTCTTTTAGCCATTATCAAGGATGAATTTTATCTTTATCTTAGAAACATTATAAAGAAATACGCAACCCCAATCGACCTGAGCAAGGAAATTAAATTATCTACTATAAAAAATTTAAAACAGCTAACCTTATTATCAACCACAAAAACTCACCTGCAGGATCCAAATTACAGAGAACCAATATTATTTATGAATTCACATATCCCTTAAGGAACTGCATTTCTGATGAAACTATATTCATGAATAATTATATTGGACATACCACTACATGCCTATCAAGATGACTCATGTTACATCTCTCTGACCATAACTCAATTAGGACTCATTTAAATATACACAGAAATATACCAAAGTCCATCCGCAACATACTTGTAGAAAAGAAAAGACTTAGACGAACACAAGAAAAATTAAACAAATAGATTGATCGCAGTACATTGTCAGTCATCGTTAATGGAACTTGTATAAAATAGTGATTGCTGCCCAATTACACAATTTTCATATATATATATATATATATATATATATATATATATATATATATATATATAATCTCCAGGTAAGATGAGAACGAATACATTATAATCCAGGGCTCATACATTTAATTTAAAAGAGGGCTCAATGCATAGAGCAATGTTATTTAGTTTAGGATATTAAAACAACATGTAAAAATCTCTAGACAATTGTAGTTGTGTTTCAACACGTATCATGTGTAGTGATTTGTACATGTTGTTTTAATATTCTAAAATATATATATATATATATATACATATATATATATATATATATATATATATATATATATATATATATAAACACATTTTTATGTTTAACATTGTTTTTATAGATACAAGTATTGAAGCAAATGCTCTGTTTTTATAATAAACAGTAATAAATAACATTTACCGGCTTGAATGTCCGAGAAATTTTCATAGAAAATATTCGTCCTCGACAGGATTCGAACCTGTATCCTATACGGAACCGTCATATAGCCTGACGTGCCTTAACCGTTTTGGCCACTAAGGATCGTTCGGTTGGCAAGGTCGAATTTACTGCTTATAAACTTCAATCTTCAGGCTATATGATGGTTCCGTATAGGATACAGGTTCGAATCCTGTTGAGGATGAATATTTTCTATGAAAATTTCTCGGACATTCAGGCCGGTAAATGTTGTTTAATAGTGTTTATTATAAACAGAGCATTTACTTAAATACTTGTATCTATAAAAACAATGTTAAACATAAAAATGTCTTTAAATAATTGTCAGACTTTGTCCATTTCATAATAAATATATATAATCACACTTTTTAAAATTACCATCCAAATGCTAGTATTCATGAATTTGAATGTGTCATCTAAAAACTTTACAAGTAACAGATTGTGCGAAAAAAAAAAAGAAAAACTATAATTTCTAGTAACAGTAACCAACCTTCATTCCTTATTCTTAGTCTTGTACTGTGCTATCAAAAAAAGCAGTTCTGAAAACAGATACATTGCTTTGGATATTTGACATTTGATTGAAACTAAGCTAATGACTAAAAGCTTTGTTGGAACTAGCATTACAGGATAAATGCATGGCATTGATGTGTTTACATGCAAAGAGAAAGGTTAATTTCATTTCCAGAAAGAAGAAAAAGTAAACAGCATCATCTACAATCAATTTCACTTTAAAGACGACAATTGATTGCATTTCTACTTTTTCTTTATTACTTAAAGTTCAGGCATTACTTAATTTAATGAGACTTTACCTTTTCGATTTGGACAATGTTCCTTTAACAGAAGCTGTAAGCAAATATTCTAAGGTGTTGATAGCTCAAGAGTAAGAGCACTGAATTAAAATGATAAAGTGCTTCTGTTTGTAGTGCTTGATAGGTGAGGCTTTCCTCATGAGAAGCAGATTTATATGCTTTTGTTTATAATAGTCTGACTTGATCATTTACTCAGGCAGTAAAGTTGTTCTTCACTGGATGTCTGACACATGAGACTGAAATAGTAGCACCATTCAGACAGGTGTCAGCAGTTGGTCATCAAGCCCAGGTCACATGGATTTTAGATGTTGATTTTTAAGACAGGTAAACTCTCTTCATTTACAAAATTAGTACAGTCTAATCTTTCTTTCTGATTTGACATTGTACTATATGGGGCTAACCATTATCTATCCGACATATCCTCATAATATACACTCCTTACTTCTGCCTTTTATGCCTTTACAACAACCTTATTTAGTATCCCTCTACCTTGACTGGTTCTTGGGCCTTGTATTGGGGGAACAATAATAACAAAAAAAAAGGTCATTTAATATGAGGTCTCTCTGGAAAACATTCAGCTATTTGTTTTGACTATATTGAGAACAAGTTGCACAGCCTTAGAGGAAACCTTATTGTATCAACATGGATTCAATTGGGAGTGAAATGCTTGTGTAACCATTGCATTCACAATGAGAGAGTGCATAGAGATTCTTCTTGTCACATGCAGAGATTTGGGGCAAAAGAGATTTAGTTATTTTTTTATATTTTTTGATAAAATAGTTTGGCTAGTCAGTTCTCCTTGCATCATAAGGTGTGAATACCCTATCTGGCATCCTGGACCAATTTTGAAAATAGCATTTTCATTTAATAAATGTTCAGTTTTTAAAGCTTTTTTTTAAGTGACTTTATTGATGAAATGTGTCATTTGTTCAACACTATGAAATATCTTAAAAAGTACATCAGTGGCCTTATACCGCACTTTACTCTTGATAAAGTGGAGAGTATTAACAAACTGAAGCACTAAAAAAATAAAAATAAGGATAATATTTAAATAATAATGACAAAATCAATTTATTTAATGTTAGGCAAAATGGATGCAGGTAGTCTTAGAGGGGGCCTAATACAGAGTGGGGATCTTAATACGTTTGGGAGGGTCAGAATTTTTGGCATTATGCAATATAAGGGGTGTATTCTTAATGCTAACAGGACAAAATCCCAGCCTCTTGTCCCAAAAGTGGACAAAAATCCCAGCAGACAAAATCCCAGCCTCTTGTCCCAAAAGTGGACAAAAATCCCAGTCTCATATATAAAAAGAAACAAATTTAACATTGAAAATTCAAGGAACTTTTAATTCAAATTTTAATATCAAATTGAGACAATAATAATAATAATAATATCCAATATATACAATCTATATCTAATATATAGACTCCTATGTAAAATTGAGACAATAAACACAATATCCAATATATACACTTACTTCATGCTCACAAATTTATGCTTCATTTATGTAAACATAATTATGAATGATCACTTGAAATGAATGCAAGATCCAACACCCTGCAGGAACTCCTCTACACTCTCAGATGTGGATATGTTATCTTAATATAACTTGATAACAGGCAAATGGCCTTTATTCCTAATCTTATTAATTAATTTTATGAGACTGAGATTTTGTACCCTTTTGGGATAATAAGCTGTGATTTTCTCTGCTGGGTCATGGAGACATTCTTAATAAAGTTGCGGGTAGCAAGAAAATTATTTAAAGGACCAAATAGTGTGAAATTAATTAACACTGTTGTCTTCAGAAGCTCAGTGGGGATATTGGAAAATTTTCAAAAAAACTCAAATAAATCGCCATCCCCCACCAAGTTATTTGGTACCTAAGAATAGAGAAAGCAAGGGTTATTTTGTACTTTGTAATATTCAAAACATTTGTGACACAATGTATTGCATTAAATAATGTCAAATTGTCATACACTGATTTGTCTTATAAATCATTTGATTTATGGCTGAATGATATGAATTTTGATTTTTTTTTTTTGTTGTTGTAAAACTCTACTCTCTCTTTTTATCTATCTTGTGTATGTGTGTGTCTGGCATAGTGCAATCATTTGTGAGCATTAGTGTGGTCTTGTGTCAGAGGAATCTAAGCTTAGTACATTACATTTATAATGTCACAAGTTCATGTTATATTGCCAACATGAAACAGGCTTTGGAAATCATTTGTTGAACATTTGTATTTTCTTAATATCACTAATAAGAGCAGAGATCAAAGGTAATAAAGTGGAAACCTGTTTCTTTGTATTGGTTCCTTCAACCAGAAAGCATGAAAAGAAAATACAATTCAAGAGTCTTTAACTTTGCAACAAAATCAATCTTACTTCCCTCCCCTTTCTTTCTTTCCAATATGAAAGTTCTGTGGCCACTTCAAAAGGATTTTTCACTTTTCACTTTTCTATCTGTGAATAAAATGATTTCATTCTGGCATTAATATTTCAGACAATCTTTCTTTCAGACTTTGCCTGGGTCTTAATCTTAAGCAACCAAAACATTCATATGTGTGTGTGTGTGTACACATTTGAGAAAGAGAGGGAGAGAAAAAGTTTTCTGGCATTAAGTGATATTGATATAGCCATGAATTTCTTATATTTTTCTGTTGAATCTGGTTCTCGGGTAATTGAGAGCTTTGCGAAAATCCTGTTCCTTTAGACATCTCCACAGATGATTGAGTAGGCAAGGATATTGTTTTCTCATATGGGAATCACTTGAGAATCTCAACACAACTCAGACCACAAAAAAACAAACAAAAATATGTTTCTAAATATCCAGTAAACTTCTGCTGATCAATGTTTTAATAATAAGGCATCAATTCTAACAATGAATAAATACCATGATACTTCTGAATTTTATGTTTTTTTTTTATCGTTCATCATTTCGTCCATGTCTTTTTGTTTTCTCTTTTGTATTTTACGAAAAGTCACAAATGGTTAGCCGCAAGACGTTTCTTCTGAATGCAAACTGATCATGAAAATTCTTTGAAAATTTCTAATCTACTGCTTTTCAACTCCAATGTTGTTTATATTGTTATCTATTCTAGAATGTAAAATACTATATGACTGTATATATTTAATGGTCACACAGTCCTCTCTCCCCTATTCGAGATAATGAGATACTCCACTGTTATGGAACAGTCCTTCAACTCCAACAAGTGAACATGCCTTGTGTTAACAACATAAGTAATAACTATCTCATGACTAAGTAGGGGAGACCAGGGTTTTAATACATTGTTTTTTATTTTAAAACCGCTTTCTTTGAATATTTTTATTTTGAAAAAGCAGATTTCCTTCTTGTATACAAAACTAATGCTAATTATATAGATGATAATGGTAATATTATCCATTTCCCTACAGCGAAACATCTGACATTCATTGACCAAGCAACCAGTACTGCTTTTGGTAGAAATTTCTAAACTCTTTTTCTTCTAACGATTTTTCAGGAAAATCAGTTTCTCAAGTGCAGTACCCGTTGTCGCTCTTTCCAGTATTGATTGGTGTTTCCTTCCTAACCTTTTAGTTGGAGTAGTGTGGAATGTCAACATATTGATTATGTTATTATTTTCTCTTTGAGTTACATGTGATATCCATTTTAGTTGTTGCTCCTCCTCAAGTAATGTGCTTTCTGTTATTTGGTATAATTCTTCATTTTGCAATTCTGTATCACCAGGCTACAATTTTAAAAGGAGAATCTTTGTCAAGCCTCTCGAGCTTCCCTCACTCAAAGCCATTTTTAACCATTGATCTTAGAAAGTGGTTGTATACAGCTGATAGTTTAGTTAGTTCTAAATGTGTCTGGCGCCATGCATAGCATCCATCTGCAAATCTTGATCTAATGAGGTTATTTAAGAACATGAAACAAATTTTCAGGTTAATGTTTTGGTTTTGTAGCAATTTTCAGTGTTGGGTGAAACTATCTCTGGCAATTCTAGAAATGCTTATGATATGGACAATATAACCAATGCTAAATTATTTCAATATTTCTGTCATTTTTTGATGTTATCGGTAAATTAAACAGGAAAAGAAATAATGTAAAAAAACATAATTTTAAAGTTATTAATTATTAAGCTTAATTTTTGGTAGTATCATGTTCTGGATTGCTATTTTGTTCTTCAGAAACATTTTGGCTGTTTTTTCTTGTTTTTTTTTAAGTTCAGAATGGGTTTATTCAGAAACTTAGGGCAAACAAAGTAAAATCGGTTTTGCTAAATAAAATAAATAAAAATTTCACCCGAGACACAGAGATAAAAAAATATCTAAATATTCTTCTCTTGCTGATAGATTTTTTTTTTACTCCTGTGGCAGTGGAGACTTCAGGGGTTATTGGCCCTCGTTCGATGACATTCCTTCTGAGGATTGGGGCGCGATTGCGTCTCGATTAAGGAACGAGCCTCACGAAACGGAGTGGCTATGGCAGTGTGTCTCACTGGCGATGGTTCGAGGTAATGCTTTCTCCATCAGTGCGGCTGACAGAGGATAGAAAAAATTGTTTATAGTTACGTTGTTCTGGAATTGTCATCAATGGTCGACTGAACTTGCTTTGTTTCAATGACTTTTGTTTTGTTATTATTAGTTACTTTGTTTCAATAAATTATATATGGCTACAGTAAAAATAAATAAATGTGTAACTCTGGATGAATTGAAAATGATTAAACCAAAGAATTGGTGAATGGTTATGTATGAGCATTGGTAGGAAGCACAGACAAAAAACCCAACTCTATACAAGTCCAATGGGCAAAACAGTGGTACATAGGCAAATTAATTCCACAAATGCTGACTATCTCTGTTCCTCAATCTTAGGTAAGCAACTCCTCTCACCAAAAACTCAAATCCCATTTGAATGAGCATACCATGCTTTTATGCACCTGACCCAGCCATCACTCTGCCAATGAGTACCCAGAACCCACCAATAAATATGGCTACAAGTGACACCACTACTTCTGTCCACAGGAAGTGCTGCACGATTCACCTGCAATCCAAAGCTTGCCAATTTGCTGTCTCCACACGCCATTGCAAAACATACACGGGACTCTGGCCCTTTTGGGTCACTGAGGTAAGTCTTCACTACAGGCCACTTGTTGAATTTTAATAAATAGATAATGAAAAAATTAATTCAAAACCTGTAAGCAAACAGAATATGAATGTTTGTTACTAACTATTTGTTGTAACCTATAAATTGACTTTGCAGATAATTTTTTAAGGTTATAAAGATTGAAGAATTTGAAGAGAGGTGGTACAAATGTAAATATTTGGATTTTAATTTGGAAGACAAAGTGAATCATTCAAATTAACTCCATCAAAAGAAGTTAACAAATTAACTCTGTCCACCAACTATAAAGCCAACATTATTACTAAATTTTTAATGAATACTCCTACAAGTCATTCTGATTTTTATTTCACTGAATCTATGCAGATGCTGCCATCTCCATTTTCACCTTCATTGCTAACTTTTATGTTACGTACTTTGCTTTTACTCAAAGAAAAATGAAAACAAAAAAAAACACATACTATCGAAGAAAGCAGGAAATTCTTATCTTCAGCAAAATTTAACACCCTAATCTTTCTGACTGTCTAACCCTTAAACATTTGCAGAACCTTCCCCCCATTATTTCCACTGATTATTATCACAAAGAACACAGTCAAGTAACTTTACAAAATTAATTCTGTGAAATTTTAGTTTGAAGAAACCAATCTTCTCTTCTAAAATCTGCAACTTTTGCTGTGAATCATGAAAGAAAATGAATTTGGGGAATTCTGACATATTTAACAAATAATTCCTCTTAATACGCAAGAACTTTGATGTCCTATTCAAGAGGAAGTCTTATGAAATAAAACCCAAATGAGTCATGTCTTCAGATATCTCCTTTACCTGTTGATAACCAAATGCTCTGAGCAAATCTCTCTAATCTCTGCCTTTTGTACTGGACACTTTTCAACTCGTTGCAGCTAATGCACTCCCAAAATACAGCAGCCATTTAGAAAAGTTAAAAGAATTTTGAGAAGCTCTGATCTTGAGAGTTATGTCTGTAATACGTGTTTAATGTAGTTTGAATGTAGCACTCCGACGTAGGAAGTAATTTGTTCAATGTAACAGCACCAATGTCTTGTAGCAGCTATTCAGGAATTCTTAAGGTGTTCCATATCAGAGGGTGGCAGTGGATATTTGGGAAGAGTAAGAAAACGTAGTTTTGCAGGTCTCCTCATCTGACAGATTAGTAGTAGATATTCCGAAAAAGAAAACAAAATGGCCGCCTTTATACACATCGGGTCAAATATTTCTAGTCTTCTGATTGGTTAACCTTCTATGGGTGTACTATAAAATGAGTCAGCTCATTTTGGTTTGCTCACTAGTACATAATGTACTCAAAATAACCTAACAATTTCAACAATATTCTTAGTTTTTAGTTAAAAATGTGATCTTCAGGTCAAACTGCTACTCTAAAGAACTCTGCTCTCTTTTAATCATCTGAGAGTTTTGCTGTCCATCATTATGGCTGATGATAACCTTGAAGAAAGTGACTCCTTGCATCTTCTCGGACTAACATTTTCCACTGACACAGTGGAAAGATTATATTGAATCATTTGCTAGGTTTGCTGCCAGGAAGGTTGGTTCACTGTGTTCTGTTAGATTCTGGTGAGAGAAATTGTCTATCTTACACATTTATAAGTCTACCATTCGTTCATGTTTTGAATATTGCTGCCACACATGGTCTGGTGCTTTTACTATGTATTTAGAAATTCCTGTTAAAATCCAAAGAAGAATGTGCAATATTATTGATCATGACCTGGCATCTCTGCTTCAGTCACTTTCCCACTGCCATAATGTAGATTCCCTGTGATTTTTCTATAAATATTTTCATGGTAATTGTTCTGATGAACTTTCCTCTATGTTACATAGACTTCATGAATTTATGCACAGTATTAGATTGCTGGCAAGGTCTCATCGTTTTACAATTGAAATGGCGAGAGATGTAACCATAATTTCTATGCTAACAGTTTTTTCTCTCACATTTCTCACTTGTGAAACTCTCTTCTGGCTTCTTGCTTTTCGGTCAACTTTGATCTTCAAAAATTTCAATGCAATGTCAATTGTGAACTTCTGTCTTCTTAATTCCTGTTTTTTTATTTTTCTCTCTCCTTAATAATTTTTTTCTCTCACACTCCCCTTGTGCCTTACTAGTTTAATTGGCTTGCTTGCAATTGGCTTACTGAAATTCATCTAAAGAAGAAAGTGGTAGAATTCTGTTGAAAAACAGGAATTGAGTAATTAATGTTCCTTAATTTATGAAATGAATAGAATGGTTGTTCTGCAAATAAACCATTCTGATCTGTTCCAAGTTTCTGATACAATCTTGTTTTCCTGATTCTTATCTTTGGTATTTCATTCATTTTGAAGTATTACAATACACAAGTTTTCGGCAGATATATTTTGTAAGAGAATTTACAAAATAAAAGCTGATATCTTCAAAAAAGAACACACACACGCACACACACACACACACACACACACACACACACACAAAAGTGCTGGTAGGCTTTTTCCTAACATAAGCTGAAAATATGAATATGATATATTTCAAAATGTTCAACATAAATTCCTTTATTTTTCATCATTGAGATGTCATTACTAACAGTTTATTCTGTTTAAATTTGAGAACTGAAAAATGTTTCAAAGAAAAGAATAAAATATATTCAGATCTTGAAATAATGTATTGAAAATGTCTTAAAATGTAAATGTCAATTTGTAATATTTTTTCTTTTAAATGTAGACAAATGATTCATTCTGCAATATTTTTCCATATTTTTCTTTTTCTTATTTTTGGGGCTTGTAAATTTCTATTCTCTTTCCATTCAACTGATGTAAATTTGTCTTTTGTTGTTGTACTTATGACTGGCCAGCATGAGACTTCTGTTTGCTAATTTCTTTATTTCTCTTCATTAAACCCCTTTTACATGTTTCTAACACACACACACAGAGATTGGCACTGAATGCTTAATCAGTAGTAATGATGTCTAGATTTTTGTCATGTAATCATAAAATGCCTGCTGAAATACTGTAGCTGATGTGTTCATTAAGATACATTCTTCATGCCACAAGTTTATAATGACAGTGTACATCTTAGCAGCTCGACGTGAGGATTCCCTGATAGATGAGATTTTCTGACTAAGAGTCATCATACACTTCAAGCATAAAATGAATAAATAATTTAACTAAACAAATAAGTGATAACTGTTGAAAAAAAAAAAAAAGAAACTTTTTCCATCTTTTTTAATGTTTGAATATCAGTTTTGGAAGAAAAGAAAAAAAAAAAATCAATCATTTTGCAGAAGGTATGAGCCATGCAAGTTGTTGGTTACATAAATTTTGATTAAATCTGAAAAGAAATCAATTTCTAAATATTTTATGCAAAATTTTAGAGAAATTTGTTAATTAAAATTTCAACATGAATTGTTTGGGGAATGAATGAATGAATGCTGATTGGATTTTCAGTTAAAAATCATTTTATTTTTTCTTTACTATGCCAGATTTAAAACAAGATTTACACCATCAGCAAGTAAAATAAATAAATGATCAAGTTGTTCATTTAAATAACAATGCTTGTCAACTTCCATTTGAGAACTGATATGTATTAAATGCATTATGAAAATGTGGAAAATGATTATAATTTACTCAGACTAGTATTATCGTCTAGGTTCTTATAGTCAATGTTTTAGTGATGATACCCTACAGCCTTCTTTTGGTGTTTGTCATAGTTGATCATCTTATGGGAAATTTGATTAGAACCTTTATTCAATCCATGAGGGTAGGTTGTTCTCACCCCATAGTCCATGCTGGTTGGATATCTTTTATCAGTTAATTACTGTTTGTCTCTTCCACTAAACCAGACTATATGAAATTTTTCACCGTCTGATTCAGAGATTGAACTCACAACTGCCAAACAACTCGGTCTGTTTAACCAACTCCTTTATTGAGTCAGCTTTGCAGTGGTGAGAAGTTAACCTTAAATGTTGCGTGTCTGTCTCTTTAATTGAACTAGAGTGTATGATTTTTTTTGCACAATCTGCAGAGTAATTAAATAGTGGAAGGTTTGAGTCTTAGGCTTAATGAACTTTCTTTCTTAAAAGACTCCTATATGGTACTCCTTTGCAATATTAGATCTACCAATCAACAATATTAAGGATACAAGCTTGAGTCAATCAGTCCATACAAATTTCTTATTTAAAAAATTGAAACAAAAATGACAGGATGCGATTGGTAAATTGTCACCATTTTATTTTTTTAATTTTGTGCATGCGCATTGTTTGTTTTTGATTTTGTCAACTATACAGTATAGTGGGGTCAATTGGGCACCATCTCTGAGCAAAAGAGCACCAATCCCCAATTCAATCCACCAGAAATTTGGACATGGCTGCTGTACTGTTTGGCATTTGCCCCAGAAGCTTCAATACAAACATTTCAGAGTGTTTAGGTGTCAATCTGAGGACAGTGCAGAGGATTTGGATAGAGTTGGATGAATCTAATGGTAATTACGAAGGTACAGCAGCTTGGAAAATTGATCATTCTGATAAAAGAACACCCAAATTTGTTGGTGAGGGCCTCAGACTCAATATGGAGGCCTACATCAAGTACCTTGAGCAGGTAGTGCTGCCCTGAGTCAAGAGGGCGACTGCTGGATGAACCTATATCTGGAATTAGGACTGCACTATGCCACACAAGCAGAACCACATCATCCCTTACATTTGGCCACCTAACTCCTCAGACTTCAACCCCCTTGATTATTATGTGTGGGGCACAGTTGAGGGAGAGACCAACAAAATTCCTTGTAACACCAAAGATGAACTGAAGGCAAGGATTATAGCAGCATTGATCAACTTAAACAAGGAGACTGACTGAAAGATTTGCAGGAGATTCTGGTAATCTGGAAGCCATGGTGGAAGCCAATGGTGATTTTATTGAATAAATTTACTCTTTACTATTTCAAGGTATTTTTGTGTAATTTTGGTAAATCTATCTGTTAAAATGAGATGTCGGTGTTATTTTTATTTTGGTGTCATTTAGATGACATTGTAGTGACTACTCCGATTTACCACGCCCACAAAATACTTAATGATAATTGGTTACAAAATAAGTACTGTGTACTACAGGACAATTTACCCATCGCAGTATTCACACAAAATTTTCTGCCATGACTGACTAACTTGGTTTAGTTAAAAAATTATTGATTGGTCAATTTTTATTCAATCGTGTATTTTAAATATTCCTTTCGATATTTTTCCCGCACCTTTCTGGCGCCTATCCAAAAAGTATTTAAACCACGGAAATAAAACAATAGAGCAGTAGTAGAACAATTATTCAACAGAACTCAACTACGTCCGTTTACCTACATTCTTCTACTCACACACACACACACACACACACAGACACAAAACTACTATCGCACTACACTGTTACTGTCTGTCAAAAGCCAAGTCACAAACTCAAAATTCTATTATCCTTTTGTACAAGATTTCATTCTTGAATTCAAATCTTATTTGTACACTGAACACTTCAACAAGAACATTCGTAAGTACATCATTCCTATCTTGCATCAGATATCAGTACATGGGAAGCAACTTTCTCTTCCTTAATATTAATTCGTTAAGCACAATTGTTGTACTCGTTGATTTTCAATACATATGTTATTATTGTTGATTGCAATTTGATCTCTTGTTCTTCTTGTGTTTTTGCAAATTTAAATGTGATGTGCTTCACTAAAAACGCAGCCTTATTAACAACCTCATTAACAATTTCGAAACGAATCTAAACAGCACACCACAACATTTTATCCACTGCACACAGTGTTTGATTTTTTTTTATAAACTCCGATTTGAGAAAGAAGCTGAAGCTGGATTATTAATAGGATGGACAAATTTAGCATTGTTTACATGTAGGTTAGTATTTGCTAAGATTAGCTTAAACTGGCACAAGGCCACTAGCATGGCACCCTGTATGGAGTGATCTCTCTACTAGTTCTGATGCAAGAGACAAGTACATTAACCAATACTCTACAGCAGGGACTCAGATTTACACGTATGTGTGTATGCATGCCTAAGTATTTAGTTCACTAAAGCGTGGACATGCAACCCCTCCAATCACTCTGAATCCCCAAAAAGCTGTATCTCTTCCATTAGAAAAGCTGAAATAGATTGATTTAACCCATTAGAGTAGTTTTTGTTTAAAGCCAATTTAAAGTCAACGCTATCATCTTTGGTATTTCATAATTGATTTCTGGATAAAAAAAAATAATGTAATGATATAGAAAATGAAAATATATTCAAATATTGATTTCAGAAAACTTACAGAGAAGTTGTATAATGAAATAAGCAGAAAATAGTAGGATTGGAATGTTTGTCTTCACGTCTACTCAAACTATATGAACCTGTGTTGATGTTCTTTGATCCAGGCTTGTTAACAAAATAAAAAAAAAAGGCAAGTAAGCATATCTGAATGCAGAGAATGATGATGATGATGATGATGCACAATTAATGAGACTCAAATGTAATTTTTAATCAAATACTTATAAGATCTCAATTCAACACAGATTCAAATATATGATTAAAGTTAGTAGGATTGGATTGCTTTGGTTGGTATTAAAAGTTTCAAATTGTTTGCTTCTAATCTGAACTCCACTGTAAAAGTGTACAACCTGAAGAAGCAACTGATTATTAAAAGAAGAACACGTATTATCTGGTATTCTTGTAGATTCAATTTGATGTGTTTGAAATCTGGAAGTATTCTGGAGTTTCTTCTCGAGGAATGTATCTTGTGAAAGCAATGTTTGGTGTTTTTGAAAAATCTTTTATCAGTAACTTGTTGCTGTAAAAAGCTGGATAAACAAAATTATTCACTGTGGCTGTAAATTTTTTTATGTGAATGTCATGCCTTTGTGTTCATTGTGGATGTGCAGGTGGTGTAATGGATAGTGGCTAGGAATGAGAAATTGGAGAGCTAAGTTCAAATTCCCATTGAGTTTGTGATATTCACTTATGTTCAAATACCCTTGGAAAAGCTATGAATCCAGCTACTCCCCCAACTATGGGTTAAATAGGTATTGTATCAGGTGGGGGGAACATTATTCTCAAAAAATATTGTTAATGCAATATTCATTTGCAAAAAAGAAAAAATAGTTATTCTTGTAATCCAAAAAAATGTTTCAGATTTAAATAGCCTACAAAGGGTTGATAAACTGTAAGAAAACATAATCATTGTGTTTATTGGCAATTCCTTGTTTCAAAACATGAATACATCCAGAGAGAAAAAGGCTTGTTGGTTTTTTTCATGTGTATTACATTATTATATTTATTTTTCATAAAAAAGACTCTTATCCTTGGGATGTGTTCATTTTTCATTATAACAGCTTTTCAGGGACATTTTGTTTTTCTCTCTTTGTGGGTGCTCTATTACCCAAATATCTATTTTCCATTTATCTGTCTCTTTCTTCAGCATTAATTAGCTTTATTCTCCTTAGATGCCATTCCCCTCTCATAAAGACAGTCTCTCATCTTACCTTGTCACATACAAAAGTGTCAGTCTCTAATCTTGTAACCTACATATAGTAATATATATATATATATATAGTAACCGGTTACCTTCTGGTTTAAAAAAGTACTTTATTAATCATTCTGAACAAATTTTCTGTTAGAAGTTATTAATGAAAATCAAGTACCAGTCATTTTTCATTAAATTTTGTGATAAAATCAAGAAAATTGGAAATAAGATGAACACAGAGTAGCCAATCACTACTGATAATGTTATCCATCACTGTCAGTCAAAGAGATGACATTTAGTGTGCTGTCTCTGCACAGAGACAGAATATGGCTGCCATGCCAGAACAGAGCCAGCACAAACCCTGAAATGTCTGGTTCTGAAGAAAGCGTCTACCAGTTTCCCCATTAGATAGTTGGAACGTTGAGCTGAGTGGTGTTAGCTATGCAAATGATTCCTTTGCTAGCCAACTGCTAAAGTTTTCGGCTACATAAAAGCAGGCACATTTTCTGGAAAGACAGAGAGCTTGGCAGTGCACTGCATTGACTGCTCAATGGATTGCCATACATTACTAAGAATTTTTGTTCAGGTTACCCAGCGTTGTTTCAAATTAATTTCTCCTTATTTGCGTTTCCAGTGTCTCAGCTGCATTCGTTGTATATATGTGGTGTCCCCATGTGGAATTCTTGTCCGTACCCTGGTCGTTGTGATCCACTGTTTGATTCCAGTGCTGTTGAGCTTTTTGTCCCCATTCAATGACAGATACCCAACCAATGAGAAGAAAATCACTTCATTTCTCCTTTTTTATAAATCTTAAATTTAGAATTAAATATTTCTTTTCACAAAATAAGAACTAAAAATTTACCATTGGATGAAAGGTTCAAGAGGAAATTTTAAAGCACAATTATTAAGATGTGATGTATAAAAAAGAAATTCTCAGTCTTATCTTTTACCTTTTATTTCAAATGATTCCAAGAATAAAAATGTTAAATGGCTTAAAATTACTTAAAATTATATTAAACCATATATATTACTTCAAACAGTATTTTTAGTGGTTACCTGTATTTCAGTAGACACTCCATTTTTTAAACAGGGTTTATTTTGTCTACCAGCCTATGCACTCGAAAAAACTTAATAAAGATAATGTACTCTTCAATCAAGCAAATTTCTGTTTGCTTTGGAAGCAAATTCACTTAGATTTTCTCAAAAGCCATATCTGTTCAGTTTTCTATCCAAAATGTATATAAAACAATTTCTAAAGAATTGATAGATTTTAATTTTTTAATGTGACATGCATGTTAGAATCTTGCCAAAATACATTATACAAAATTTTCCCATTTCATTCATTTGCCTAACATTGTTTTGATATATAGAAAGTTATATATATTTTCACTAGAGGCAAAAAGTTTGAGGCCATCCTGTATTTATAGTATTTTTTTTAAAGTAAAAGATAACATTTCCGTAACTACAGTGTATTTGCTTTTATTTTTCAGTCTTTCTCCAGGTTCCACTTAGAACCAAAATGTTCAAATTTGGATTCATCTCTCCCAATACATTTTGCTGAATATTTTGTATGAGAAACATTATATTTATTTTCACCATTAATCTCTCAGTAACATTTTGAGGTTACCAAAATTTTCAACTAAGTTAAATGTTCTAAATGTTAAAAGGTATTTTTTAAAGAAATTTCAGGGTAACCCCAAACTTTTTGACTCTGTGTGTGTGTGTGTGTGTGTGTGTGTGTGTGTGTGTGTATATATATATATATATAAATAAAAGTGAACATAGAAGTCAACACTTAGAGGCGACAGTCTGTTTCATGCTAGATGCAATCATCGGGCCAGGAAATAATCAATAACATCATGCCATTTTTGACTTCCAATTCAAATCCAGTGAAGCTGATTTTTGGCTATATTTTTCGCAAATGGCGAAGAATTTCCACCAAAATTACATTGAGCATTGTTTTTATCAACAGTTATGAGGTGCTGACATTCATTTTCAATATCAATATCAATTACTGGAAAAAATCGATATAATCAATCATTTTGGGACATCAGTTTAGCTGATTTTTGGCTAAATTTTTTGCAAATGGCGAAGATTTTTCAGCAAAATTCCCGTTGAGCATAGTATTTACCGACAGTATTGAGGTGCTGACTTTCCTTTTCAATATTGGTTTCAATTATCGGATAAAAATCTTTTGACTTGCCATTCAAATCGAGTTTACCTGAATTTGGCGATGTTTTTTGCAACTTGCTTGGGATTTTGATTAACTTTATCGGCTTTAGTCGTGACAATTAAAAACTTTTGCCCGGTGAGCACGTTTGTGACCAACTAATACCTGAGGGAAGTCGATACAATCATGTCTTCATCGGAATTTGCGAATACACCAATCAAACGTATGTTCAACTGAGACGTCTACACTACAGACTGTACAGCTGATTGTTATTCACACACGCGCGACCATGCTTCACATAGCGGTATCTCACTGGCTGAGTGCAGTATGCGGTCGCTGATTGGTGTTCAAGACCCTAGGACGCTCGCTGATTGGCACAACCGATTGGCCAGTAATACTTCGCATTTGAACCTGCTTTGCACAACTGTGGGACGAAGGTCTCGCTTCTACTTCTGCTTCTGTTACGCCGCCAACTGATCATTTCTCCTACCGCAAGTTGTTTCTTACGTTTTTGTTTTCCGTTTGTCTGTTTAACTACATTTTTCCAACTACCATAAACAATTTATTCAGCTGTTTTACTTAAATACCTGTCTTCCCAATTCTGGCTTACGCTTTGCGATACAAAGTTAGACTTTGTATTACTGGAATTGAGCAACCCTAATCAACCACAATTAGAATCACTTTTCCCCATGCCGCCAAAAAGGAGGGTACGTCTTAGCCTTCGCTCTGCAAGAGCATCCGCTATGAGGGCAAGAAGGGCCCGCGAGTCCCAGGAGCAGACTACAATGCGACTATCACAAGTCAGTCAGCATACGACTCTCACGCAGGTTTCACCTGCTTGGCTGGGAAAGCTACCTACAGGGCTTCGTTGCGATCAAGGCTCAAGAATACACAACAGTCAAGAATGAACGCACAGGCTGCAGCAACCGCCTCTGCATCTTGGGCTTCTGAGACTCATCATCAAAGGCTTCTTTGTAACGTAAGAAACGCTGCTGCTACTGCGAAATCAAGGCCAATAGAGACACTTGACTGCAGGCGCGCCCATCAATCCAGGGACACTGCTGCAACAGCGAGCGCTAGGGCTGCTGAGACACCACTCCGTAGGTCTGTGCAAAATGCTAGGAATGCTGCCACCACTGCCAGGTTGAGCACCTGTCAATCCAGGGACACTGCTGCAACAGCTAGGTCGAGGGAGACAGAGCTGCAGCAGGCAACCTGCAATGCGCACAACATTGCAGCAACTTCTGCTGCCAGAAACTCCCACAAACAAGGACAAACAGACTTTCAAGGGCTGCTACAAACATGGCCGCTCTGCGCTTATCTCAAACTCCCCAAGCTCGCCACATATGCCTCGACGGCGACATTCAGCGCCTTGTGGCTCCCGTTCTGTTACCTGTCCCAGTAGCTCTTTTTGGTCTTTCTTGGCTTTCAATTACAACCCCGGCATTAACTTAACTACGCGTGATGACATCAATGTAGGGTCCATGACCTGTGTTTGCCAATTCTGCAACGCCCGCAAATGGGCCGGGGAGCCTGCCGGTCTGTGATGCTCCTCCGGCAAAGTTCGACTGCCACCTCTGCATGAATCACCTACCCCGTTGAGGGGGCTAATAGCCAGCTCCCATCCCGACTCCAACCACTTCCTTAAAACAATTAAGCAATAAAACAACTCCTTTAAAATGACCTCATTTGGGGCTCAGGTGGTTTAAGAGAGTTTGATGCCCACTTTCAAAGTACAGGGGCAGGTATACCACTGAATTGGGTCTCTGTTGCCTGAGGAGATGTCTATGCCTAAATTTCTTCAACTATACTTTATTGCACACTACAACCTACAGGCCGAAACCCGGATTGGTATTTTGCCGCCGTCGGGAAGAGTTCCTCGCAGGGACGTCATACTATAACTTCAGCCCATGCTTCATGAGGTTAACAGCTACATTCGCAGTTTCAAATATGCTTTGGAAAATACTCCCTTTCCTTCCTTCAGCATTGTAATTGACGCCGACAAACAGCTTCATGACGAACATGAACGCCGCTACAATGCTCCTGCATGCAACGAAGTGGCCGCTATTATACATGGGGAGCAAGACGGCACTCGCGATATTGTCCTCAAATCAAGAGGCAGCGCTCTTCACAGGATTTCAGAGACCCATCGATCATATGACGCATTGCAGTACCCTTTACTTTTCTCTTATGGTGACGATGGCTACCACTTCGGCATTCCCCCTTGTACTCCGGGTGGCCAACCTACCTCTTCCAAAGCCTTATCGTGCAAAGCCTTCTATTCATACCATTTCATGATTAAGGATGGAGACTTCAACCTGCTTCATAGATGCAGGGAGCTTTTCCACGAGATTGCAGTTGACATGGCCGCTAAGATGTAATCAGAGAGGATTTGTTTTATACGGAATCATCAGAAACATCTGCGATCAGACTCCTATGTACACTTACGCGACAGCCTTCAAAATGAAGTCAATCCCTGCGACCTAGGGAAGCTGTGCATTCTGCCCTCTACCTACACTGGAGGGTGGGGCCACATTACATGCTTGAACACACGCAGGACACTATGACATATGTTAGGCAATATGGGTGTCCAGATTTATTTATACCATTTACCTGCAACCCCAAATGGTTTGAGATAACGCGTGAACTCTTACGTGGACAGGATTACACTCACAGACATGACATTACCGATCGCGTATTCCGCTTAAAACTGGGAAAACTTATGGACTTAATAATGAAGGGGCGAGTCCTACAGTGAAAACGCAACCACTATTTTACATTACCAGAATTAAAAATTTTGACCGATTATGAACGGGTGGCAGTCTTTGGATAAGCACAAAGCAGCAACACAGCAGCCACCGGTTGCCCTTGAGCTCATTGATTTTGCTACCAGTAAGATTTCCAGTCTATCAGTGACCTCAACAACTGTGGACATGTGCATAAGTTCAATAATTCAAACCCAAGCAATTTAACTACATAAAAGCGCGAGCAACGCTGGTCTTTACTGCTAGTATATATGTATATATATATATATATATATATATATATATATATATATATATATATATATATATATATATATATATAAAGACTGAACAGACAAGAAACTGTTCATTATGGTCAGTCGTGTGTATACCAAATTAATATGATAAATATAATATAAATGTTCTGCTATTGCGCTATTGAGTTTTTCTTTGTGTACTTTTGGGAGTTACTGTTGTGTGTCTATCTATCTCTCTCTCTCTCTCTCTCTATATATATATATATATATATATATATATATATAATGTGAGGTCAATTTCCTTGGAATGATTTAAGTGACAATGATATCGATGAATTTTGTAATGAATCAAGTCAGGGAAAGAATAAGGCTATTAAGTACAACACTGATAAGATGTATAAAAGCAATTTAAATACAATTTAAGATGAGAGCCATTTGATTAATTTGTGCGATAAAGTCACTCATAGCAATTAAGTCTTATTGTATAAAAAAAAAAAAGAAGCAATATTATCATTCAATTATGGTGGATAAAAAAGACGATTTCTCCATTTTAACTCAAAGACAGAAAGTTGGTTCTGTTTTGTTAACTTTCTTAGAAATATTTGTTAAATGTAATTTGAATTTTTCATGTTGAAACAATTTAAGTGAAATTGGGTTGGAAATTGTTAGAGGAAAAAAATGATCTCTTTTATTATTGGGAAATAATAAAATATGAAATATTTATGCATACACACATTGCTACATACATACATACATACATATATATATATATATATATATATATATATGTGTGTGTATATATATATATATATATATATATATATATATATATACACCCCCCACACACACACACACAAACGTAAGTCTGTATATCTGTCTATATTTCTGAGATGAGGTATTATGTACATTATTTACATTATTCGGACTATTACAACTAGAACAGTCTACCCCCAGTGAGCAAAATAAAGGGTTCAGTTTGACATTCCAACCACCTGAAGACGGCTGGAGCATACGTCCGAAACGTTGTAATAAATATGGTGACAAAGATGAGGACAACAGTCCGAATAATGTAAAAAATGTATAAGTCTTTATCTTTACCAACCTCATAAGAATGTAAAGCAAGAAAAATATGAAATCATTTTAACTACACTGCAAAAGTACTTTCTGTTTGTATTCAGATGGTTTGATAAGTAAAAAAGAAAAGCAATAATTGCATCGCAAAAATAAAGATAAACTTGAAAGCCCCCCCCCCCCCTCCACCAAAAAAAGATCCAATCAACTAGAAAATTAGAAAAGTCATCCATGGTTACAATTAACAGAGTTAGGATTTAAAAAAATAAAAGGAAAAATATTTAGTTGCTGAATATTATGTATTGATAATGATGTAAACTTCAACTGGAAATAAGTTTTATTTCCAGGAATGTCCTTATATTGAAATGCATGAGAAAGTTACATTTTTAATAAAATAATTATAAGTACAGGTGAGATATGTAAGTAACTAGGTTAAGAATGAAGAAAATATTTAAAAATATGTTTGTCTGTCAAAGTCGCTATTTTGAGAATAGCATTCAGAAGATTTTGTAGATTTTGAAATTTTTGTTCAAGAACATGTCTGTAGAATTTACTAAAGTCCTAAATATTTAATTGAAGAACTGGTAGTAACTTTTGTCTTTGCAGATTTCACTGAAATATCTTTTGCTTGATTCTGACCAGACTTTCTGAATGCTTTCTACCCAAGATTTTCTTTGATTTTAGATTTCCTTAGAAATGGAAATTTTTACAAATTGGAATTAGGTTAAAGTTAGTCTCTTGTAGAAATAGAGCTTCCAATAATTCTGCTATAAATGTATTCTGTCAGTGATGCTTGCATTAATTCCTGACCACCATTTTTTTTTTTTTTTCTCCTTTTAATTTTCTATACACAACAAAGTGAGGGCTGAACATCTGCCACTTTTAGGCTTTTTAATGCTTCTCTTGGGATTGACAACCTTTTATGCACCTGTAAATAATGTTCATCTTTTTGCATCAATACTGACCAAAAAATGGGATCGCTCTTTTGTGAGCTGTACCTTCAACAGTTAATGTATTGCATAATTTTTATAACGGAAGATAGATAAATAAATGATCAACCTTTTGAAATTGTATCATATTTTTATTTTAATAATTTCACCCCAAGCAAAGTGAAATTGCCATGAAGACAGAAGGGATTACTGGGAATGAAATGGAATGAGAAGACTTTAGTGAAGAGAAAGGACAATAAAAGAACAGATTTCAGGAAGACAGAAAATGGCGATAATGCCACAAAGACTTGGGTTTATTGGAAGTGAAAGAGAATGTGAAGACTTTAAAAGTTTTGAAGAACGTAGGTGGCAGGGAAGCAAGAAACCAGAAGAGTGTTCCACAAGTGAGAAAAGAAAACTATTAGAATAGAACTTATGGTTCCATCTGGCTAATACAACAGTAAAACAGGGAGACCTAATTACCAATCTAGTAGTACGCTTAATTTCATGCAGTTGCGGTACCAAGGAGACAATTGAACAGAACAACTACCCTGAAAATATTTATAGAAAATAAAGAGGGAAGCCATGTCACAGTGGTGCGAAAGTGACTGAAGTCAAGATGCCAGGTCAAAACCAATTACATCACAGGCACTTTGGATTTTGTCAAAGCTCTTAAGACGTGCAAGATAGATTCCAATGATAATAATTGTCTGGTATGACACAGTGAACCAACATTCCTAGCAGTAGACCAAGCAATTGATTCAATAAAATGATTCCATTTCATGCCAATGGAAAACATGAGACTAAGAAGGTAAAAAAGCACAATAAGTTGCTTTCCTGGAGGGTAGCATCAGTGATGCTGATAGGAAGCAAAAAAGGTTCTTTATGGTGAATAAAAAAATAACTGTTTCATTTTGGAAGTGTTAAAATTTGCAAGTTATTCATTGCCCCAGTTAATAACTGATTAGAGGTTATTTTTGAGAGTAGCTGCCAGTTTTACTTTGTTGCACAAACTTACTTTTAAGACAGGAGTAAATAGTTGTTGATGAAGATAAGATATAACGTAGGTTCAAGAATAGAGTCCTGGGGATCTCTGCATTGCTATATTAAGGGTTATATGGAAAATTTAATATCTCTTTGTCTACTATATGTGCTTTTGCTGTATTGCTATATATGTAATACTTCAATCTTGACCTTTTACAGTGAAGGGTCAATCATCTTTCCTTAACATCATAATCTTCATTTCTTACCACCTTTTCTCATGTTCATATCACACTCATTTTGCATTTTGACTGTAAGTGTCTACCTTGAGTGGCTCTTGAGCAACACCTTCAGACTTTCAGATATCTAAAACAATCACTTTGGTAACGAAGCTGTCATCAAGCACTTAACCAATTATGTTCATGATGTCAGTTAAAACATCAGCAGTGGACCTAGACAAGCAAAACCCATATTATTTGTTACTCTGGAGATTGTTTCTGATAGAATTATCAGCTACCTACTTGTTGATAATAGACTTGAAGAATTTGCTATTGACACTAAGGGGTGATATTGTGATGGAGATAGTAGTTTTTAATGAGTCCCGAAACTTCCTGAGCTCAGATAGTGAGGTCACAAATTTTATGATCTGAAAGAGGAGGGAAGTCAGGTAGAAGGTGGCATGGGTAGTCTAGTGTAGCATTTGAGGCAAAGTTCATTGCAAAGATATTAGCCTTGTGACACTTTTTTGAAACAATGACGTTGCCAGCCATACGTTTTTGAAACAATGACGTTGCCAACTACACTTTTTTGAAACAATGACGTTGCCAGCTATACGTTTTTGAAACAATGACGT
>OZ038487.1:4668461-4805961 GCA_964036315.1 Acanthosepion esculentum | reverse complement strand
TTGGTCCCAAGTGGAAACTTGCAACTCTCTCGGCCATGAGAGGCCCTAAAAGTAGACAAAGCTTAGTATAACACACTCTTCCAACTCACTATTCATAACGCTGGCTTCTTGGCCTTGAAAACTGGTGTTAAGGCAAGCCATGTGAATATCTTATTTATAAATTGTCCAAAGTGATCTTTGACAACTAGCAAATTTCACTCAGGTGTACAATTTTTTTCTGCATTTGTCAAATAGCTTAGGTGTGTGCAGTCGTATCAAGATTATTAATTATTCTAAATACTAACCAAGGAAGAGCACTAATTTAAACTCAAACTAATCCCTGCCTGATATTTGTATTGGTGAACTTTATTGGACTTTAGTTCGAAATAGTATGTCAAATTATAAATGAAATGTCCAATCTCTTCATATTTTACCTTTTTCTATTTGCAGTATTGTTGGTTTATTCAGCTGAAATTATCAATGAATGGGCTTCAAAAAATTACAGGTAAAATTTATATTTTCTTGTCTATTTTTCTTTTTCTCTTTTACTGCAACAAACTGACATCGTGAATGAAATAAAATTAGCCTCCCTCAGTTTAATATTATCTTCAACCATTTCTTATTTCATTCAGCAACAGTTAACAAAGTAGCCAATGCATTTCAAAATAGGTCCTCTTTCTTTTTCCTTTCCCCTTTCTTTTTTTTTTCCTTTCCCCTTTCTTTTTTTTTCCTTTCCCCTTTCTTTTTTTTTTCCTTTCCCCTTTTTCCTTTCCTTTCCCCTTTTTCCTTTCCTTTCCCCTTTTTCCTTTCTTTTTCTGTAATTGTAATACTATGCAACATATGGAAGGGAATATTTGCAGTTTATTGCCCTTAGGATTATTCTTTTGCATTTACTCATGAAGTGTGTGTATTTTGTACTTTTTAAGACAAATTGCTTGAAATAGAATTTGTTTTATAAAATATTTGACTTTTCTCCACTTTATTTCTCCATTGATAATAAATTGGTTAACATGCTTTTTTTTCTGCAATGTCCATAAAAATGTTGATTTTTTTTTTTTTTTCACCTTTCAAATTTAAATGTCATCTTTTCTTTAATCAAAATACTTCAGTATATAAACATTTGAGTAAACAAATACTTCTCGTGCAACAACTGTTTTGACTCTCTATGCATTCACTCTTACATTAAATAAAGCACAAGGTTATTACTGCAACTGTGGAAAGGGAGATAATCAAGCCAGTGTTGTTATTTTTGCATCTCATGCAATTTATTTTATTATTTTTTTAAATTGATGGGATTTTCTGCTAAAAGGTCATGATTCTATCAATGTTTAATCAATTTGATGGACTAAAAAGTATTATTTGACAATTTTATTTCACTGTGTACATAATTCTGCAATTTTTTTTGTGTGCTTTATCTGTACCTGTGATAAGATAAAAATCCTCTGACCCCTAAACAGTACATTTGCTGAGCTACACTTGTTGAATCCTATCAATATGATAATGTCAAATATCTTACAATTAACATCAGATCTGCTTGTGTTATTCAATCTTGGCATTCACTAAATTGCCTTACATTTTTTTTTTTTTAACTAATTTTGAAATTAATTTCAAATTTTAATACAATCTGTAAAACAAGTTTTCATATGCAATAAGAATAATTCATAAAAATTTAATAAATAAAAAAAATCTGGTTGAACATTTATCTCCATGATTAAGATTTTACAGCAACATCTCTAAAATGTAGCACCTGAAAATTACTTGTTTCTCTTTCAGATTATTTTCTAAGGAACAATATTTTGACAGCCGTGGCCTCTTCATTTCGATTGTATTCTCAGTTCCAATTTTATTGAACTGTTTGATTATTGTGGTAAGTGTTAAAAAAAAATCTGTTCTTTTCTTGGAGTCATTCAGACAGCTAAAAACCTATGCATGCATATATATATATATATATATATATATATATAAAGAACAGTAAGATATATAATCCAGTGTTCTTATTGATTTTTTATTTTTACAAAATAGTGCTCAATGTAAATTTACAGAGCATTAATATTATAAGTTAACTGATTTAAAATGTTTTTTTTCGCTACATGGTAATAACCATGTTTCAAAAATGGAAGCTAAAAACTTCAAATTTAATTTTGTAATTAAATTAAAAACACTAGTTCCATTTTATCCTCAAGCGAATTTTGGAATAACTTATTTTTAAAATTTACTGAGTTTTAACCACTCAGAAAAATTCACAATTCAGTGTTTCCAAGGATACAGAGAAATCTAATCATGCAATACTATAAAGAGTTCCATGGTATGAGGTTGTGAGTCGTCGTATTAGAGTCAGTCTCCATACTAACTGTATAGGCGTTAAGGCAATAGCCTAAGAATTACGTATAGAGATAACTTAGCAAATACGTCATACCAAGTACAAGTGTGTTATAACAATAACCTTTTCATTAGGGAGTTATAATAGTTGGCGATAAGGATCTCTAAATTTTGTAGTGGCGTATCAGGACAATATTTTGATCAAGAGTGTGTCAAAAGAATTATGCAAAAACTAAGAATACAGATTCAGGCTTAGTGAAGAAAAATGTGAATTGTTTTTGCCAAAAATAAAATACCTGGGTCAAATTTAGAAAAACAGTATGAAACCAGATCCACCGAAGGCAAATGCAATTAGAAATGCCTACACCAACAAACATAACTATGTTACAAGCTTTTTTAGGATTGGCTAATTATTATTGAATGTATGTACATAATTTGACATCTCCACTTAACATTCTACCGAAAAAAGGAGTAAAGTGGAATTGGGATTATAAATGTCAAAAAGCATTTGACGAGATAAAAAAGTCTTACATCTGATTTATTGTTAGCACACTATGATCCAAAAGCAAAAATTCTAGTAGCATCAGATGCTAGTGATTACGATGTTACAGAAATATGAAAGCTTTTGCTTATGCTTTACACTCACTTCTACTGGCGGAGAAGAATTACAGCCAGATAGAGAAAGAGACTCTAGCAATCATATTTGCTATGAAAAAATTCCATTTTGGTTCAAAGAAAGGTATATCTACCCTTACAGTTAATAGATTACAGTGCTGGGGTCCCATCCTGCTAAATTATAATTTTATGATGGAGTACCAACCATCTAAAAAAAAAAAAGAAATGAGGATGTGCAGATGGATTATCTAGGTTAATACCTAAAAGTGCAGATCCATTGGAGGACACGGTCACAGCAGCGCTAAAAAGCAAGAGGGAAATTAAGAACATTCTGTGCAATGTTGCACAGGAATTTCCAGTTACACTGGAGGAAATTAAAGAAAAAGAAGAAAAGGGCGTACTTACTGCTGAAATAAAGAAGCCATTCAAAGAAACTCAAAGAGTACAGAATCAGAGTGCGTACTCAATATGTAATGGTGTTGTAATGTACGGACAAAGAATTGTAATACCAGATGTTTTACAGAAACATATTAAAGGATTTTCATTCCAGACATCTTGTCGCCTTCCGATTCCAATCCTGAACCACAGCAACCAAATGTCATCCTCAAGGTCCTCCCTGGTCATCCGAGTGTCTAATACCTATGGCTGATCAATAAGGTGATTGTTTCAATCCAGGCCTTGCCTTATCTGATGGGATTAGTTTTGATCATAAGATCGGCCAGGATCAAATCATCATCATGTATCTTCATATTGGGCTGATCCAAGTGGAATGAAGAAGCAAGAAAAAAAAAAAACTCTTTAATAAAAACAAAAATAAATGTTTTTATATACTCCTGTGTGCAATAGTTGGTTAGTTCGTTATCAAAATCTAGCAGTTCACATGCAGACATTTATTGACCCAACCCATTTCTTAAGTTAAACATGACACTTTGCTGACTGGAGTTTGGTACAAGGCCGATGTCAGAGGTCCTTGTTGGGTGGGCAGTCACATGGGGTGTTTTCGTCTGGTGTCTGGAACAATTTCTGTCATTTCAAGACCTTCGTATTGTTTGACGTTCACCCAAAACTTGTGTAGGAGCATGATGCAATTATGGTATTCAGTATCTTCTCTACCCGTCACAAAGAACCCTCTTTCCATTAATCTAGGTTCTGAAAATTAATTACTTCCAAATTTGGGAGATTCCCTTTTTCCATGAGTGGCGGTCACAGGTATTGATCCACCCCATAACTTCTTTCTTCTCTTATTTGCATCTCCCACTAACACTCCTCAGTAGGCATGGGTAGTTCCTCCACCTTCCTCGGTGTCTCATCTGCACCTGCCACCTTGGCCACTCTTCGACCAATGGTTCTCAACTTCCTGGTGAGGCTTAATCACCAGATCATTAAAAGAATTCTCTTTTGAAATTTTGTCTACGCAAATATTTTCTTCCTTGTGTCTATTGTCCAGAATAGACACAAACCACAATGGCTGTTTCTATAAGGAATCTTATTCTGAATTCTCCAGTATAGATTAATTCTTATCTGGGTCTATCCATTTTTGAATCTCCAAGACCAGCACTTTTAGTGGGTCATCAATCACTTGCTAGAATATTGCCATAAGGCCCCATCATAAAAAAAGAAATGTTGTTTTTAAACTAGCTTTTTTGGTTCTTTTTAGAAACTAAGCTTTTTGAGAAATAAAATCTCCATTTTTTTTCCCATGGTGGTTTATTGGTATACTGTTTGTTCTATTCCTTAACCCTTCTTAATATTTACCAGTGGTCTATCAGTATATCCGTCTTTTCATTCGGCCTCCTCATTTGCCAGGGCTAAATAGTGTCACATCCTGGCATTACCAGAATGGACCAAGATATCAAAAAAACAGTAAAAGCATGTAGAGGTTGTGTAAAACTACCTATCACAAAGATAGGACCTTGGTCAAAGACAGACATGCCATGGTCAAGAATGCATATAGATTTTGCAGGTCCTCTGGACGGAGCATATTATCTAGTGGTAGTTGACAGTTTTACAAAATGGCTGGAAATTTACAAGTGCAAAAATCCTACAGCCTCAGTGACAATGAATTTCTTGCATGAAGTTTGCGAGATATGGTATACCATAGTATCGGATAATGGAACACAATTCACTGGAAAAGAATTTCAAGATATTTGCAAGTTGTTCTCTATAGAACATATTATGACCCCACCATATCACCCAAGGTCTAATGGACAAGTGGAACAGTTTGTGGGAATGTTCAAAAGAGTGTTGAAAAAAAGCAAGTCTGGATAAATTAAATGAGGAGGCATTTCAAAATTTTTTGAGAGTGTACCAGTTAACACCCAACCCCAACACACCACCAGACGTGTTGTCAGTGGAATTAATGTTTGCCAAAAGGGGTAAAATCGGTGTTTGACAAGCGATTGCAAAGTCAGTAATCACAAACAGTTAATAAAAGCGACACCAAAACTTTCAAGGCCGGCGATAAAGTATTCTTTAGAGCATACAAGGATGGAAAGGAAACCTGGGAAGATGGCATAATGGAAGCTAGAATCAGAAAATTGGTCAACATGGTGAAAGGGAAAAAATTTCAACATAAAAGGCACCAAAATCAGTTGAAGAAAAGATTAACTAATGAAAGTCCTGAAGAACTGCTTAAAATGCTATATGAAATTTTTGATGTGCCATGCAAAAACAAATCATTGTACAAATGAGACACGTTCAATGAAAAGAAAATGTACAGAAGAACTAGGAGATCAGAGACGGAAAATGTTACAATGTAAAGTACGTTGGTAAACTCTCCAGAATGAGGAGCAGGAAATACTAATACAAAATAAAAAGAAAAAGTATATTTATTTAATAAAATAGTAATCTCAAAAGGGGGGGGGGGTATGTTGTAGAGTAAAGAGTACCCCCCTCGTAACTCTGTTTACTCATCCAATACTATAAAGAGTTTCATGGTATGAGGTTGTGAGTAAGTCATATTGGGGCCAATCTTCATACTAACCATACAGGCATTCTGGCAATAGCCTAAGCATTACATATAGTGAATACTTAACGAATTACATTATACCAAGTATGAGTGTGTGTTATAACAATAAACTTTGGTCCATAAGGGAGTTATAATAAAATCTTAGCAGTATTTAAAAAATTTCCTTTGCTCTATAATCTGCTTTATTTCCTCTGCTTCTTTGTCAACATTTTATTGAAAATCTCACAAAAATGAGTTCTGCCTGAATTTACATAAAAATAGATCAGTTTCAGAATTTAAAAATTTGGGCTGCATTCATAGAAAAACGTTATTAAAAAAATCACACACACACACACACACACACACACACACACTGTGTGTATACATACATACATACATACATACATGTATGTATACATACATACATACATGTATGTATACATGTATACATACATACATACATACATGTATGTATACATACATACATACATACATACATGTATACATACATACATGTGTATATATATATATATATATATATAAGTACATCAATAAACCTGTATCTTACTAATGAAAAAAGAAAAAAAATTACTTTTACATAACTAATTCCTCAATTTCTCCTTGGTATTTTGGCCTCACGAACAGATCATGGATTTAAATCCAATGTATTTTTTTAATTCTACTTTTATTTGAAAATTATCACCATCATGAATCATGTTTAATTTAGAAATCGAGATTTTTTTTTTTTTTTTCTTTGCAACAATAAAAATCACATATAACACTGGACTGGATTTTCATGAAGGTTTATTGATTGATAAAAATTAGTGTGTGTAAGTTAATAAAATATTTCAAGAGTTTAATGTTTTTTGTTGTTGGTTTTTCAAGTTTTGATTTTCCAGCTACTGGAATAAAATTATAGATATAAGAATAAGAATAATTTTGGTTTCTTGGTTGGAAATGTTCAGTTAGATTATCTACTTTCTATCATTAAAAAAGAAAGATTGAGTTTAGCTTTATGATCCTGTGAACAACCATTGGAAATTTGGTAGCCATAACTCTGTCTGTCCATCTGTTGCTGTTTAACTCAAAGACAAAAAGACGTTTTGAATAAAGGTGACTGAAATGCTTCCCCCAATTCCTCACTTCGGATTAAGATTTTTCCTCACATTTGACAGGGTTTAAAAAATATACATATTTGGGGGTTTTAACTGATGAGGAAGATAATTTCCACTTATGCAAACTTCATTACTGGGATTAAATCTAAAAGGAATTTTGAGGTTATTTAAGAAGTCAAATCAGTCAAAAGACCAGAAGGGTTTTAGCATTTGCATGCAAATGATGTGATACTGTTTCTGATAATAATGGCAATGATAAAGAAACTGAAAGAAAGGAAACTATATGAAGATTCATGAAATTAGAAGCATCAACCCTAATTTTGAACTTTTATTTTAAAAGAAAAACAGATTTTTCTCAATATTGTAGTTCATTTAAAATTTGAACTATTGCTTAAATTCCCAGTGACGCATGTGACTGGGCCAACCTTTTCAAAAGATTTTACTGTTGAAAGTAAATGAGAATGTTATTGAAAGAATTTATATTTGCTTTTATGAGCCTATTTTAATTTTTGAATTGGTTATCTTGCCTTAACAATAAGGCACACAAAAGAAAATTTTGTGCAAACTTATTTGTAAACTTTGTATTATGTTTTATTGTCATTGTAATAAAGGTTTGTTTTTTCAGACGTTGAAATGTAGTTTGTCTGCACCTTACACAATACTCAGGATAAGAGATGTGATGTTTTCTCACTTCTTCTACTCTCACCAATAAAAGAAATCTCTTAAGACTTTCTAATTTAAAAGTTAATAAAAACAATTAAATCAAAATATCTTTTTAATCATTCATCTATTGATTTTTCTTTTCTTTTCAGATGCTCTGGCTGTGGAATGTTGGTAATTTCATTTCCAAAGTAAAAAGGTTGAAGTACAAACAACAGGCGAGGGCCCAGGGCCGAAAAAGTAGCGGCAACACCAGCAGCAGCAGCAACTCTGATGCTAAAGAAACTAAAAAGGTGAAATGAGGCAGTAATTGACCGAGAAGCCACCCAACAATCAATCCATTTATAATGAGTTGTCTCCCTTAGATTGCCACATAGCACTGCACCTCTTGCAGTTTCTCTTCTTCGGAAGACGCTATTTTAATTCAGTATTCGGCAGTTGCAGAGAAACACTTCTTTCTCTGTTATTGTTTTTTTATCTTGTCCATTGTTTCTGTTTTTTTTCTTTTAACTGACAAAATAATAAAAAAGAAATGGGGTGAAAAGTAGTTTTATCAAAATGCAATCATAAAAACAGTGAAGCTTAATGAGATTACAAATAAAACTATTTTTCTAGTAACCTTGCCTTCAGCCATTTTTATTATTAAAGTTTTACATTATTGTGAATGTGCTTTTATCCAATTTCACTTTTTTCTTTTTTTTTTTTTTACTCTCTTGACGTCTTTTTAAATTCACAGAAAACAAGTTTTTGTAGTAAAAACTGAAGAAAAAAATTACCAGAAACCAGTCTGAAAAAAAAATTCTCTCAATAAAAAATAATTGCAATAAATTTAACAATAGATAGAGCAATGGTACTAGAGTTGGCTGTGGCCTCTGATCAGTTGTAGACAAAAAAAAGTTGTGGCCTCTGGGAAGAAGATGACATTAAAAGTAACAGGAAAAGAAATTCTTCTTGTTTGAGCAGACCAGAAGATGGATGGACATTGAGAGCCACAACCTGAGGATTAAACTGCATATTGTTTATTTTATTTTTTTATTTTTTCAAATAAGGAATCTCTCTCTCTCTCCCTGCCCCCATTCATTGTGTTGGCATCTTACTGCCAGATAGATTAGTTTTTGTTTTTTTTATCTCTCCAAAATTGTCTTCTAAAACCTAGTTCTTTTTCAATAATATAAAACATAACAGTATCTAACTAATTCAATAACATAATGCAGTGTAATGGCATCAACTTATTTAACCAAGCCTAATACTGCATGACTATTTTGATAATAAAATATTGGCAATTTTTTTTTTTGCGGGGGGGGGGGGTATTAATAAATTATTTCTTATGAAATTTACAATAACTACATAGCAATTGTGATATTGATCAAATCTCTTTTGCCTTTGTCTTGAGGGAGCCAGCATCTTGCATGTTTTTGCCAAAAGCTGTTTGTCTACCAAGTATAAAATTCATATTTTTCTGGAGTTGGAAGTTTTTAGACAACTTTTAATAAAATTTAATGAGAATATAACATTAGCTTGTTAATAAAACTCATTACAAACTTTCAAATGTAAAGACCTTTTCTTCTACCATACAACACACACAGTCTTTTCTTTTTTGAGTTTTCAGAGTAAAAAGGTTATTCAAAGTGCTAAAAAATAAATATTGAAAAAAGCCTTGTTCGAGAGTTTTCAAATCCATTAACTAAAACAATCTTCATGTATAATTTTTTATAAAAATCTACTACAATGTCAAAGGCCACGTGGTTGTTTAAATCCATGTGCAACCATTAAAACCTCACGCAAATTATGTTGGGGTAGAATTTCAAGTTTATTCCTGCTGTAATTATTTTTAGTGCCAAATTATAAGTTCTGTCAAGGTTGGGATTTCAGTGTTTTTTTGAAACATTTGTTTAAAATACTCTTTACTCATTGGTTTTTCATATATTTGTTCATAGAAGCAAATTTTGGCATAAGGCCCTGTACCTGAGCACTTTTTTTTTAATACTTATATTCACCAATACAAGGCCCAAGAGCCACTCAAGGTAGATGGTTAGTGCCTGGTGTTGTAAGAGCATAAGAAAAAGCAAAAAATGAAGTTATGCAGTAAAGATAAGTTCACCGTCAACTTGAAGAGATCAAAGCAACAGTTCTTGGGAAGTAGCTGTGTGAGTGGAATTTACTTCTTGCTAATGGAACACTAAGTGAATGAGGACACTTCATCCGTGTGTATGGGACATGTCCAGTCCCAGTTGCCAAGGTCAGTGCTGGTGGCACCAAGGAATGCACTTCATCAGAACAGTTGCCATGGAAATAGCAAGAGTAGTGACAGTCTTTCAACATTTTGTCTGTGGAGAAGGAGTTGTAGAATGGGAAATCATTCCTCACTCCCAAGGCTGCAAGTGATGATCGTGCAGCTCCAGCCCAGATATGGCAGCAATCCTCCATTTTTGCTGTGACCTGGCTCCTGTAAAGATAGTCTAGCAGAGGGAGTCATTTTTCCAGCATCTTTAGCAATAGAATGGATTATATGTTCCATGAGGTCTGCAGTCCCAATAGACCTTCAAGACAAGGCGAGAAAATTCATCCACATTGAGGGCCTGAATTTATGGAATTCTCTTTCGGCTTTGTTGCTTCCCAGTCAACTTTGATCTTCAAAAATTTAAATGCAATGTCAGTCGTTATCTTCTGTCTTAATTTTTGTTCTTTTACTGTTCTCTCTCCTTAATGATCTTTTCTTTTCTCTGTCACTCACTAACCTCCCTTGCATCTTAGTGACTTTATTGCCTTGCTCGAGATATGATTAAAAAACAAAAAAAAACATCTAGAGCAATGATCCTCAAAATCAATTCATTGTTTAGTACTTCACTAATTTTGTGAATAATGATAGTCAAGACCTCAGCTGTGGATTTAAAAAGGTGAAATCCATACTGGTTATCATTAAGGAGGTTTCCCAACAAATTTGGTAAAGAATAGATTTGCTGTCAGGATTGCAAAACTTTTTGAAATAAATATTTTTGTAGCCTATACACCAATGAATCCACTACCCCCCCACACACACACACACGTGCGCGCACCTGTGTCATAATGAATGGGTCTTCTGTTTCCATATCCCATGGCAACTATAGAACTCTGAGCTGACTTACTGGATATGTGCCTTTTCAATGTGTATTTGATTTGAGCCAAACATCTCAACTTGTAATCATTAATGTTTTATGGCCCCCATTGTGTGGTAAAGCCTTTCATCACCTATTCCCAGTACACACCTGACACCATAGTTTGAGGGAATTTAAATGACCCCATAGTTTCAGAAACAGAATGTCACATCCATTTAGCACTATCATGCCAAATTCAAGCTCCAAGAATTCTCATTGCCGTGCCATAAGCAGCCTAGCCAGTCTTGACACTGTCTCACCAGATGTTAGGGCACAATTAATATACACCCCTGTGCAAATTAATTGAAACAACCACTTTAGTTTCCTTTCTTTCACCCTACGGTCAGTTTTAGACGCACTAGAGTGACAGGGTGTAATTGATTTTTATTTTTTCCTCCGGTCATTTGCAGTGTATGAATTTATTTTCGGGGTGTATGATGAAATTTTTGGGGCCTTGTAAAATATTGTATCAAATTTTTATCATGCCCATACACTACTATCGTAAGTGTCAATTAGTTGTCCTAAGGTCATTGTCTGCGATGGACGTTACTCCAAGGAAATTGTAATGGTCACAAACACACTGGCAAGCCTTACCAGTGAGCAAATCAAAGTACTAAACTGGCTTGGAAACTCTCCTGATATAAATCCAATTGAGAATTTGTGGTCAATCTGCAAGGAAGACGTCATGGAATGGACATACGAAGTTCTAACATGTGAACTGCGTCATGTTTCATTGGAAAAATATGAAAAAAAGTAAATAATAATAGAATTATTTATTTTGTTTCAATTAATTTGCACAAAGGTGTAGGTCTGGGAATTTGCATGGCATCAAGGTTCAGTGGTGCTACCTACCATTACCTTTACATATTACCAATCCATGACATTTTAGCAGATCAGTGTCTCTTTCCCTGCACATGAAAGCTGATGTCATGCTTGCAGAATAGTTGTTACTTTGAAGGGTACTTCTAATACTGATCATCTGTTGATATTTGTCTGGGGCATTATATATCAGTTTGGCTTGATTTTCTATACACACATCAAAATCCCTGGAAATTATGCTTCATCGGTGACTCTTGAGAAAAGAAAAACTTCTGCAAGACACTTTGATATTAATTCCAACAAATCTAATCACATGAATTAATCTAAGTTCTTTATAAAATTGGAATTTTGACCAAATTCAGTTTTTTTTATAAATCACGTTTTATGTAAAAAAGCCTCTTTTTGCCAAATTTGTCTTCAAATTTCAATATTGAGCTACATTTTCCTTTTGAATTTGATTTTTTTTGTTTTTAAAAAAACTTTTTTGTGAAAATTTGGCCAGTGAGTAGACAAGATTATTTTGTTGCATCTACAAAGATTTTTAAAGTAGAAATAAGTAAAACATTTTATCATTCACAGCAATTATAATTTCATAATGATCTTATTTAGAAAATTATTTTAGATTGAACAATTTTTTTTATGTTTTTGTTTTTATTTTATTTTCCTTTGCAATGGGATGAAAATTGGAGAAGAATCCTTTTGACTTTCATGTTTTGGTCTTTATTCTTGCGAATTAATGTAAAACTTGGAGAATCTGAATTTCGCTGCTTTCCAACTCTAAAGATTTAATTCTGATATACTCCAGCAATTCTTCAGATTTACTAAATGCTAATAAATAATAGTGAAATATACACTGAAGTTAAAAGTATTTTGTTTTCTCATTTAAAATGATTTCATAAATGACAATTTATTTAATGAAATGACAATAAATCTTTTTGAATTTCACATTTCAAATTAAGAGTCATTAATATATTCAACTTTGGCCACTCAAACGTCTTTTTACATATTTGCTGTTTTTAACTCAACATTTCAGTCAATCTATTCTTTAGTGCTCGTCAGGTGTAATGTGTGAGATAAAAAGGACCCCAAAACAGTAGAAGAATAAAAACAATGTAGATCTGATGAAATAAGAACTAATAATAGCAAAATAGAAAAGCAGTTACAATAACAAAAGAGTCAACTAGTAAAAATTAAATATTGCATTATTCTGGCACCTGCTTTGCAAAATAGTAACAGAATATGAGAGTGATATGAAGATGTTATTAATTGCCAATAAAAGAAGAAGATGAGAACAAAAAAGGAAAGACAAAACAAAGAAGGAATAAAGAAAAGAGCTAAACAGAAGAGGGGATCGTTTTTTTCTTGACAATAAAAAAAAGAAATGATGACAAACATCATTGCTAGAAATTTAAAAAATCCAAAAATGACTTCAGTAAGAAAATGCGTGAATTATTTTGGTTGATTAGAAATTTAATAAAAATTTAAAATTATTGGTTTGGAACAAATGTTTGCGACATCTTTCAAGTGAATTTCAAAGAGCAGAAATTTGTAGACAAATTTATTCAGCTCCATGTTTACCATTTTGTTCTACTATCTATCTTTGAGGCAACTTCATGATTCCATCCTCTAAGAATTTGCCATCTTTTTTGCATGATGAACTGTTTTTGCAGGCTTCTAGAGAATGGAAGTTCTTCAAAATAAGAGAAATGTGTAGAAATCAAAATAAATGGTAATTTAAAGGTGAAGCTCACTGACTATGGCAGCTGCAGTAGAAGCACCATACCAACTTCTGCCTGGTTTGCAAAATAAACATGAGGTGTAGCATTGTCCTGATAGAAGATGACACCTTTCTGAATGACTAAAATTCTGGGTACTTTTCATTGATTTCTATGTTTAATCAGTCAAATTAGGAATAGGGCTTGTCTAAATTCAACTTCTGGTTTTGTAGAATCCACCAGATACAAAGTATCACCTTCAGGCATTTGGAATGCTTAACAGTGACTCATTTTGTTTTCCTCCAGAACATTTTCACTCTACATTATTGTAAACAATCCATTTTTCATCATCTGTGATTTTGTTCTTTTCCAAAATGGGTCATTTTTGTTGTGTTTGAGCAGAGAATGACAAAAGCAAATGAGATCCATTTAAATTTTTTCCCATTTAATCATGAGGCATCCAAACATTGTAATGATATCCAAGTGTTTTTCAAATGCTTTTCAATGCTCACATGAGATACGTGGAGTATGTCTGTGATGTTAAATGTCACATGGCCTGGATTATTTTTAATCAGTATTTCAATTGGTCATCATCAATGACTGCAGGACTTCTAGAATGTCCTCATCATCCAGATCAAAACTTCTAAATCTAGAGAATCACTTACAGTATTCTCAGCTATGGCACCATCTCCATAAACGGCACAGATATTTTTGCTTTTTTCTACATCATTTTTTTTCATTTCCAGAAATAAAGGAGTATCAAATGACATTTTCATTTTTAATGCAAAAACATTTAAAATTGACAAATCATATTGAAAATTGTATTAAAATGTAATCTTTTAGAATATGTATATATATGTTACAAATTTTAGTCACTTGTGAAACAAAATCACAAGTTCAAATGCCACCAATTGAAAAAGATGACAAACTTTAGTCCTAACCCAATAGGTGCCAGCAAGTAAGGACAAATCAGCTTTGAGGTCAAATGTGAAATAGGCTTTGGAGTAATCAAGTTTTTTTTTTGTTATTTTTTGTTTGTTTTTTTTTGTTTTGTTTTTTTGTTACAATTTGTTGTTAATGCTAAATAACTAACCAAATGTTAACTGAAGAGAAATTTCTTATTTTCAGAGTGAGAATTTTTAAAAAATTAAACTTTTACCAAACGTTTCCTTTTAGGCTGATCTTAATACAGGGGACATAACTCTTGATATCTTTATTAAGTCAAGTCGCTTATTATTCGGTCGAGCTAGCTCAGACATTAATGAGTCTGATCACACCAAACATCATGGTCCTGCATCCATGTCGAGAGGTCCTTAGGGTGGCTTCCTGTGTCTCTACATAATTGGTCAATGTACAGATGATTGTCAAGAGACCAACCCAACTTGCTCCATGGCTAGGCGTTCAGAGCAGTAGCTCATTCGCAAGTTCTTGTTTTGCTCACCAGCAATGTCCTGCAAAGCGCATTCTACATTCACATAAGATCATAAAAATATCAGGGATGGGTCCATAGAGTTGTGATTTAGTTCAATGTTGTCTCCAAGAGATGTTAAGTATAGCTCTCTGCATCCGAGTGTAGGTTACATCAAGCTTAGACTCAAGGGTTTTAGTTAATGTCCAAGCAGTGGCACCAGACATTAAAACCGCCTCTACAGTGGCACAAAAGAATATCCATTTGAGGTTGTCTTGTAGATCAGATTCCAGATTACATCTATTTTATTCAAGGCAGCTCAGACTTTAGCTAAGTAAATTTTCACAACCTTTTCGGTAGAATTTATTTTGCTTCATAGGTATGTAAAAGATTTAAGAGATTTTATTGATTCCCTTGAGACAGTTTGTACTGAGCCTTGCTGGTTGAAGCTTATGAATTCAGTTTTATAAAGTTTCTCAGCCAAGCACAGATGCAGAGAAGATTATATGAATTGTCCATTAATATTGTAAACTTGACATTAGTTTTAATGGTTTTATAATTTTAATAGTTTTAATGGTTCAAATTTTAATGGTTTAAATTTAACACTTAAATTTAATATTGTAAGTTTGACATTAGTTTCAGACAAACCCTGATAATGTTTTATGCTGAAGAAATTTGGATGAAATCATTTGAAAACTTTTCAATTGTTTCTTTTTATTTTCTATGAATTTTTAAAAACATTTATTAGCTGAAACATTAGAAAAATCCTTTGAATTTTGGAGATTTTATATAATAAAAAACGTTTAAAAATTATTGGTATCAGTTTGACTGTTAAAATGTTACCAGCTTCTTAGATTGACTACAAAGCATCTTTAAAATTTAATATTTGGTCATTTAGTCTGAGCTTGGAAAGTTGGTTAGGATGAGAACCTTCATATTCTAAGCGTAGCTTAGATATGGCACAACGCTGAAAGTATGAGGCACCCAGTGAGGATCGAACTCACAACTCAGTCCTAATTGTTCTAGCAAGATAAAGTTGCTAATCATTGTACCACATCAAGGTACACACCCCTCATATTCTTTGCACATATATATATAATTTGGGGTAATTAACAAATCATAATTTGCATGTTAATAAAATAAATGTTTTTTCTTTATAATGTTTTTTTAATCTATTTTTATTCAAATATTATCGTCTTTAAATATTACGAATCCTGCAGATTTTTATAGTTGACAAAATCTGAATTTTGTGAAAAGAAGTTAGCTCCTTACTTAAAATTTGCTAATTATCTTGTCTAATGTAATTATCTCCCTTTCCTCACTTATCCAAACTAAAGACACAACTGACTCAGATTTGAAGTGATTCGCTTCGGCTCTGTGAAAAGATAAAAAAAGGATTGCTTGAAGTTATGAAACTAAAACATCAAAATAGAATCGTTTCTTTCATTTAAAGAGAAAATACTTTTACTATAGGAAAAAAATTCAATTCTAACACAATTTAGGACTGAGCTGCATTATCCTGTGAAAAGAAAAGAATTTCAAATATAACACAGGAGAAAATATATCCTTTTACACAGTTCTTTTTACATAGCATAATAATAAAAAAAAAAAAGAAAGATTATTTACATATGTAAAAATAGGTGATAAATTCTAAATATTCTAAATGCAGATTGGATTTGTTTAATTGCATATCAACTCCTTCATGTGTCATTTAATGCCAAAATTAAATTTTCTTGGGAGCTTGGAAGTAATAAAAATATGATATATGTTATTCTGCTTTCACAATTGAATACATGGTAGATGATACTCAGCTCTTGTGCCTATAGATGTTCATGTGGATATGATTAGTAGAGGCTGTGATGTGTGGTTTTCTTGAAGTTATATTTTGGAATACAGTTTGATTTCTTTAAGAAATTGTAGGTTATTATATGAATTAATGTCATGAAAGAATTCTTTTGCGTTGGTTGATGTATTGTTGGTAATTTTACTATAAACAGGTATTGTTGGTAATTTTTTTAATTTAAAAATGTATTACTGGTATTTTTACTATAAAAATGTATTTTTATACTTTCATAGTGTTTTGTTCTTGTTTGTGGGTTCACTATTTGCCCATAGCTAAGACCCTAACAGATGCTACTACCCCGGGTTAGGGTGGACCTTGGGAACAACAGCAATTATGAGGTGGTTCCTCTCTTCTCTTCATGATCAAAATGCAGAAAACAAATGATGTGTTACCTTTTAGTTTGATAAACTTGCTGGGTGTGCAATATTCTTGTGCTGCTTCCAATAAAGAGAAATTTGTTTGGGGAATCAACCATGTAAAGTTGGCCATAGGAAAAATATGGAAAAGTCAGGCTGAGACCAGCAATCTTGAGAAATTGTCCTTGTACCTTACTGATGGTCATTGCATTCACTTGGAATTGAAGAGGCTAGAGTTCAAAGGGCAAGTCTGTTGGAATTATGGATGTTCTTTTCACCTCTCCCATTAATGAAAGTTGTTTCAACATATGGGAGAAGCTGAGTGAGATCTATTGGACAAGATTTCTGAGTTTCCAAACTTTTAGCTAAAACCTGTATTGAGGAACACCAGGAAATGCAGGAGAGTTGATTTGAGGAATTGAAAAACTTTATAAATGTCCAGAATTGTATCAACTTATAAGCTGAACCACCCCAGGAATCTATTTTAACAGTTTTGTGTTTCTCAAAGTGATTTCGCTTTTCAAATGGCCTCTTCACAGCCATGTACATGTTATCTCATCTGCAATAATTCTTCTTAATAATAAATCCTATCAATAGGTCTTGGTTATCAACAACTGTATCATGTTAAATATAGAAATCAAAGATTCTTAAAAACATTTTTTTTTCCTACTTTTATGATTCATTGCTTGATTTCTACTGAATTATTTTGTTTTAATTCATGTCATTTTTTAATAATTAATCTAAATCATTAAATAACTTGTTACTTTTGTTTTGCTTTAACTGTATATTGTTTTTTTTTAAGCAAAATGTTTTCTGTTATTCATATATCATAAGCATCAGGCATTTTAGTGCAAGTAGACAGAGTTTGTTATCCTTGGTTTGTCTGAGAGAAGGGTCACTCTGAGTTCAAAACCATATATTCTGAACTTCTATGTAGCAACTTAGAAATGTACAATCATACACACACACTGCCTTGTGTTGAAAGATACAGTGATGCATTTAGAAACATGAATATCCTCAATTCAAGGTCGTGGGTCTTTAAGGATGAAGGCATTATTAACCAATTACATTTTAGACAAAGTGAATTTTTAAGCAAATAAATCTATAGAATATTTCAGGGTCAAAAGTTTGGGGGATCAACTTGATTGTAGACGTAATTGGTGGTTCATTTCTACATTGGGTAAAAGAAGGACAATGCAGTGTGCTACTCTAAAGATAAAGAAGATGAAAGGAACATAAAAACCATTCATCACATTGGTCAGTCAACAAGAAGACAACTGGTAATTATTTTGAGCATGCATTCTGTTTTCATTGCTGTCAAGCTATGCATCATTTTCAATTTTTCATTGGCTTTACTTTGACAGATGAGAAAATCATGAATTTCAAATTAATATTTTCTGAATGTATTTTTATAAGACAAGGGAGATAATTTGTCACTGCAACAATGATATTGAGACTAATAGATTTTTTCAAGTATTTATTGACAACAATATTTTATAAAATTTTATTTTTAATTCTGTTTCATACCAAAATAAATATGTCAGGGTTTCTTATAAACGAAAAAACACATTGAACCTTGTAAATGGCAAGGTGGAAAATGTCCTACAGGTAAATTAACTATGTTTACACTCTTCACCACATAAGATAATCTTTTGACAAACTTAGTTGCACAAGATAATTTGTACTTGCTTTCTAGGCAAACAGACTAATATGAACACATATAAACACACACACACACACACACATCTTTATATTATATACCATATGTACTTATCTGTAATGTTATATACTTTGTCTGTAATGTTTGTAGCTTTCTGCTATATTGAATTTATCTCCCTTGAACTGGTGACATCAGATGACTGGGGTTTTTTAGGTCAAAGGTGAGAAATGAAAAATTTCACTCATTGAAAGAGTATAAAAAATAATAAATGGAAACAAAAATATTTGAAAACTCACATCTGGAAAACCTAATAAGAGTAAAGACTAAAAGATTGATTTTATCGGTGTAGCCATTTTTGACAAAACACAATGTGACTATATATTTATTATTGGTCATGTAACCTGTTGTCAGTCTTAGTTATGAGATAATCCGTTAATATGGAAATATTTCATTACTAAGATCAGTTTGCTAAAATATTGCTTTTTTTATTTCTTTTCATGTTAACTTTCTTTGGATATTTTTTACTTTTCATGATGCAAAAATCTGAACTCTTTAATTGCTATTCAACAGGAAATTGTCATCAAGGGAGGTAAATATGAATTACTTATTGAAATGTTTGATGTTAAATAGAACCCGGGATAAAATTTGTTTAGTTTAATATTCAAGAAGTATTGAACGTAAACAAGAAAATGCCAGAAAAAGTCTTTGGAGGTTTTATAAGTACAATATACAATTGCAAAATTATTTAAATTTTGCTGTCATTTTTTTATATTACAGACAAAACATTATATAAACTTGGCCCAACTTCCTGGCTAACATAATCGCATCTTTCTGCTGATTATTAAGTAACAGACATCTTTTTCAAGTTTGATAATCAATTATTGATATGATAATCAATTATTGATTATATGTAAGCATATGGTTTTAAAGATTTTTTTTTTAAGTATGTCCAAATGTTTTATAAAATTTTCTTTTTCATTGTAACAATTCAGAGTTTTTTTTTCTGAATTACATTTTTATTTTAATTCTACATCCGTAGATCTAAAATATTTACTGAGTGAGTTGAAAATACAGTGAAAAATATCTAGGGAAATTTTACCAATGATATTTCAATGTATATACAGTGAAAACCACAATATGTTAGATATGCAGTGATGATATTAAGTTATAAAAATAATGAAAATGTAGATTTAAGAATATTTATATAAGCCTTTTATCAAAACTATTTACAAAAGAAGATTCTGTTGCACCAAAATCTTTTAATTGGAGCTGTCCTATCAATTTTGAAAATTAGTACTTGAATTCATGACTCTCACTGGTAGTTTATCAAATCATATACGATATCACATATACAATATTACATACATGATATCACATATATGATATCATATATATGATATCATATATATGGTATCATGTGTACAATATCACATATATGATATCATATATCATGACAGCCATAAAGATCTTTCAGTAATTTCACATTTTATAATCCATATAAACCTGGCATGATCATTTACACGAATATCCAATACATTAGCAACTGACAAGTGTTTGTACTGTTGCCAGGGCAGACCTCCTTCAGTGCCTTAGTAAGTAAAGAGTAGCCAAATAAATGGTGCCTAGTTAAATGGATTAGTTATCTGGTTACACATAAAACCTGAGATTGATGAAGACACAAAATCAATTAATGTACAGTAAGTTTTAAAATCTTGAAAAAAAAGATTTTTTTGAGCTACCCTCATAAAATTTTCTAATCAGTGAGAATCAGTGTATTTGACACACTTTGAGATTGAAAGAAACGTAGTTACCCAGATAAAGATGTTATTTGTATAAATATTTATCACCTGACTCATTGGCCTAATTTGTTGTTTAAAGGTTTAATGTAATAAATTGTATAATATTGACACATTTTAAAGATAAGAAAGAGGTGTGTGTGTGTGTGTGTGTGTGTGTGTGTGTGTGTGTGTGTGTGTGTGTGTGTGTGCAAATGATTTTTTTAAAGCCTAGCTTTTCCCCCGACACTAACAATTAAAGGAATTAAACTTATGTCATTCATTACAAAACATACTCATTCCTCTCCTGTATTTTAACCTCAGAGTGAAAGCAATAAAAAAAATTAAACAACTAATTAATGTTACTTACAAAATAATGGAAGGATTTATGAACCAACAAATACACAATTGAAATCAGCTTATGACATGAAATTCTTGATAATTAAAGATTAACAAGTAATAAAAATTGTTTTTGAAATTTTTATTTATCTAGAAAAACACCCTAACATAATTATTTCGACAGGCAGTAATTTCTATACAAAATAGAAATTAAAATATTTAATCCTGGCATTGTAAAATTACTTAATTCGAATTCAATGTAATGGAATAAATTTAATTTTAAGTTGAAGAAAATAATTACTTGTAAAATCGTGATGAAAATTATGAGGTAGAATTGGAAAGTTATAGGAGTAGGCCTAAAAAATATAAATAATTAATAAATGTAAATAAAATACTGTATATTTCCATGTATAAGACGACCTTTAAATCTCAAAAATCACCCTTAAAAATTGGAGGTTGTCTTATACAACAATTCTAAAAAAGAAACCTTAAATTCTGAGTGATGCTTGTCGGCAGGCTGACCTCGGCCTCAGTGCAATAACCAATAACAGACATGAAAAGATTCACATTATCAAATAAACTGATAATAAAAGTAATAAAACAATTTCTACCTGATATATTACTGACATAACAACATAATAAATTGCCTATTTTAAGAATAATTCTATATCAATGAAATCAACTTGTATCCATGCAAACTCAGCTGAGGAAATTTAAATATCGAGTTATGATTGTGAATAAAAAAAATGTTTAAAATGGAATGTACTATTATTGTACATTATCATACTGCTATTAGTGGTATTTTGTGATTGCCAATGAAGTATAAGTAAATGGTCATTAGTATACCACACTGTAAAAGTTTAAATAGAGGAAGAAGAAGAATCAGTATTTGCAAAAGAATGCATGATGAAATGTATACAAAACAATGTTTTCCCTTTTAGGGGACATGTGTAGGAAACCATAATATAGAAACAGTTTTGTTATTTTGTTTATTTTGAATTTCTAAGAATAGAGTAAGTAACAACATTTCCAATAACGTCATCTTTATATAATCAATAAGCAATCGTCTTATACTACAGGTACAGGAAAAAAATTCATGAAAATTTGTTATATTTTTTATCTTGTTTTAAGGTCACCTTATATGCAGAAATATCTGCAGAAATATATTTCTGTGTATAAGGTGACCTTATACGCAGAAATATCCTGTACATTCTTTATATTATTTAAGTTAACATTATTTAAATTAGTATTCTTTCTGGCTGGATTCATGAATGTTTCCATATTTTCTGTTGTTTTACTCCTGATTGGTTACACTAAATAATGATCATCGTAAACCAATATTCAACTGGCCTTCAAATGTAGGGGCCACTCAAAAAACCTGCATTCAAATGGGTAAATGTGTTTTGCTGAAAGCCTGACAAAGCATTTTGAACATCTCAGTAGTAGATTTGCTGAAGTTCATGGAAAAATTTGAGGCAGTCATTTTGCTTAAAGATCACAGAACAATTCAAATACAATGTTAATAAATCTCATGTAATAATAGAATAAGTAGATAGCCTGATTATTGGTAGACTGACTCAGTAGTCTGGGTACCAATGTGTATTAGTAAAAATCACAAAGCCATTCCAATAAAGCTCATGTAATAATTGAATAGGCCTCTCTCTTTATGTGCCATGTCCTCTTTGGAGGCAGTCAGTCATGGCTCTCCAAAACGTCCTGTCCCTTGTAACTCTTAGTAAATTTCTCCTAAGCCCTGTTCCACTATCCATTTACTCAAGCTCACTAAATATGTTATGCATTGTTTTCCTCTGTTTCTCTTGCCCTCAATCTGTCCTGTGAGTATCAGATTCTCCAAACCCTCCTTCCTCATTATGTGCCCCAGAAACCTCAACTCTCTCTTCCTGATGTTTGGTATAAGTTTCCTTTTTGTTTCCATTTTCTCTAAAATTTTGCCCTTATTCACATGTTCGGTCCTTCTGTAGAACTACATTTCTGTTGCTTCAAATCTCCTCTTCTTCATCTTTGAGGAGATTTTGTCCAACGCACTCACTTCTATACAGGAGGACAGATATGTAACAGTTTAGTAGTCTTTTTCTTGTTTCTAGTGAATTCTTTCTATTTCTTAATACTCTGCTTAGCTTTTGGAAGGCATCTTTGGCTATCCCAATATGTCTTCGATTTCAGTGTCACACTTTCCATCCTCTGTTAAAAAAATTCCCAGATATTTAAATTTCTGCACTTGTTTGATTCTGGTATCTTTGATTTGCAATTCGCATTCTGGGCTCATCCTTTTGCTAACAACCATGTATTCTGTCTTCATGCAGTTGATGTTTAATCCTTTCTTCTCGCTTTCCTTCACTACCTTCTGTAGGAGGTTTTGTAGCTTTCTTTCTATGTCTGCTATCAACACTGAGTCATCTGCATACCTTATACTGCGGCCACCAATAATGAATCCTGCTAGGAGTTTTAGTTCACTCAGAATCATTTTACAGTATAGGCTGAATAAGTCTGGTGAGAAGACACATCCTTGTCTTACACCCTTTCTATTTTTGTATATCTGCTGAACTCATTTTCTATCTGTCTGCAGGTGGTTTTTTGTCAGTATAGTTATAGTTATTCTAATATCCTTCTCAAATATATCAAGGTTGTTAAGCAGTTCCAACAGATCTTTGTCACATGCTTTATTGAACGCCTTTGCATAATTTCTAAAACATACCTACGCATACATCTGCATTTGTATTGCTCTTTCTGATAACATTCTGAGCATGAATATCGTGTGTTCCTTGTTTCAATGTCTTTGACAAACCTGCACTGTTCCTGGCCTATTTCCAGTCTACTTCTGTTGTGTTCTCTATTTATCAGAATACAGATGATCAATTTTGTTCACCCCTACACTGTGGAAACTGTTAGATGTAGACGTCTCTTCTACTCCAATAGCTTCATGTCTCGCACATCTCGCCTATGGAACTCCCTTCCCTATTACTGTTTCCCTGACAAATACAGTCTCCAACGGTTTAAGTGTAGCGTCAATCGACATCTCCAGTTGCCTTGATCTATCCGCTTCCCTTCTCCACATCCTTTCATTTCTCGTTCCTGTCTGCTCTCGCTCCGGATCTTTTGTGGCCCCCTTGCCTTGATCGACCCACTGTCTTTCTCTTTCTCCACATCCCCTCCCTTGCCACTCCTATCTGCTCTTCCTCCAACCCCCTCTTTAACCCCTTGCATGATAGTGGCCTCCGGCCTTGCTTGGGGTGATATGATTAAAAAAAAATAAAATAAAAATATGGCTCATTAGGTTGATTGTCCAACGTAGTTCACATTTGTTTGCTATGAAAATAAATCTACTTAGGTGTTCTGTTATATCACCATTGTTGTAGATTTATTATTTCTGTAATTGTGTCTATGCTGAATTTGTCTAAGGCTGCCAGCATCTCTATTACAATTCCGTCTGGCCCTGCCACTTTGATTTTGTTTAAGTTAGCTAGTGCAATTTCCACCTCTGATGTTAATATTTCCAGTGCGTCGATATTTCTGTGCATTGCCAGTTGTTCTTTTTCTTCATGGAAGAATTCTGATATATTCATTCCATCTCTGAAGTATTTTTTCTTTCTCTACTATCATCATTTTGTCCTTGGATTTTATGCGGCCTGTTGATTAGCATGTCTTTTGTCCTGTTAGTTCTCTTATGTTTTTATATATCTGCTTTATTTGTGATACTCAATCTTTCTATTTCTGCACATTTTTCATTGAGTCATTCCTCTTTAGCATGCCTGCATCTGTTCCTTATTTCTTTGTGTAGTGTCCTATATTCTGTTCCATGTCTTGGCATGATTTCTTGTCTCCTTTTTATCATGTCGGGAATTTCATCTGTCATCCATTCATTTTTTTTTCTTTGTTTTATTTCCTCTGGTATGATCTAAATTGTTGATATTACTAAAACTTCTGATAAAGTGCACCACTTCAAGTTTCCATTTTCCTTTTTGTCCCTTGTATTTGCTTTTCACACTGTTATTGTGGTGTGATCCCTCTAATGAAGCTATTGTGGACTCTTCCACTTACTATAAAGTTAGTAGAAAAGTAAGCTTTAGGGGGAAAACAGTGATATAGACTAAACGCTGGTCAACCGACACACACTCCCAAGACGTGTAACACACTTCTGTTGTATTTACTGTTCAATACACTATTTATCTGCAACCTCTTGTTTTGTTATTTCTTAACCATTTACTTGGTCACAACAATTGTCCATATATTTCTTCTTTTGATTCAGGTCGTTCAAGAGTCTATCATATTGCAATTTGGGTGCTGCCTTAGTCCACTTCAACTTCTGTAGTTTCCCTTTAAGTATAGCAAAGAAAACGGTGACTTACCTCGGCAAACCAAGTGAGAGCGTGTCGTGTGTATCCTACGATGAAAAATGTGGTGAAAAAGAAAATTACTTACCAAAAAAAAAAGGGCACGTATTCCACATGACATGCTGAAGACGGAATATTTAAATTGAAAACAAGTCCGTTGCAGGAGTCGCTGTAAAAGTATTTTGATATGCAAAAATTGGGCATCCTCTCCCAGTTGTCGACAAATGGAAAAAATGCTTGGCTGCTAAAAGCAGTTGGTGTTCTCGAGTCGGGGAGAAAAATTGGTGTATTTTGGCTACCGCGTTCGTCGGAGAGTGAGTTATTTTTCTGAATAGTTACGTGCATTGGGATTTGTTAGATAGTACCTGCGAATCGAGTTTTGGGCATTTCTTTCTGCCCCCGATATCTGAGTCTGAACTTACAGTGATTTGTTCTCTGCATTGTGGCAGTAATCTGCGACAAATATTTCCTTTGCAATCCCAGAACACTTACATTACGTTTACATATCACTGAGAGGTGATCGCATGCACAGTTAACATTTGGATATATTTTTCAGCATAAAACTGCAACTCCAAATCTTTTCATGATAGTCAGTCTGTTTTTTTTTATTCTCCACCTGGACTTCTTAATGTCCATATTCATGTTGGCTTCTACCTTGTCATTTGCCATACACCATTAAACACATTTTTCTTTGTGTTCATTATGGGCTCCTAGTCTGAATTTGCCAACTGTTTCACCATTTCTCTCATTGCCTACTTTGGCATTCAGGTCTGACATGACAATTATAATTTCTTGCGATTTGCATTGGGCCTTAGCATTGTCTAGCATACAGTAGAACTTTTTAATTTCTTCTTCTGTACTTTGTGCTGTTGGTGCCTACAAAATTATGATAAATATGTTGAAAGGCTTTCAATTCAGTTTAATGACAAGAATTCTTTCAGATATTTGACTGTATCCCAGAATGTGTTTCTTCATGTCTTGGTCTAGTATCAGTCCTACTCCTCTTTCATTTTTCTCTCCACCTTCATATATGATCCTGTGTTTATCACTGACAAAATCTCTATTGTTTGCCCACTGAGTTTCACATATACCTAAAATATTAATATTAACCTGCCCATTTCCTGTTTTATATTTTCTGACTGTCTACAGTGGTTTAATGTTCTAATATTCCATGTCCTGAGAATTATATTTTATTTGATGCAAACAGTCACTAGATAATTGTCAGGTTACACCTGTTGCTCATGTCTTCTCTTACCAAGTGTGGGATCAATCCCAAGCCTGAAGACTATTGGCAGAATGTCTCAGTAGTCTGGGTACCAATGTGTATTAGTAAAAATCACTGAACCATTCTAACACAATGTTAATAAACCTCATGTAATAATTGGAAATATGTAGATGACATAAAGCCTATTTGCAGACTTACTCAGTCATCTGGGTACTATTTGGACAGACATTTCCACTGAAAAAATACAATAACAGCATGTATTTCATCTCATATTCAGCCATTTTTGAATTTATAGAAAACGTTTTACCAGAAATTTCATTGATTTTTTAACACACATTTTTTGAAATCTTAAATTGCTTTTGACATGAATAAAAAGTGAAAAATTGTTCTTTTACTTCTAAAATGTTTTTACAATTCTGTAAATAAATAAAAGAAACAAAATCTTCTTTCATCGATAACAGAAAGGTTTTCTTTGATTAAATCTAAACATCATTTTTTTCTGTTTATCAAAATCTCACAAATAAAAAAAATTACAAATGATAGAGAAAAATGGCTTTTTTCTTTGTGAAATGAATGAGAAGTAAATAATGAAAGTTAATTTAAGGAAAGTGAAATGATTGAAAAATTACACCAACTGAAAAAAACATTAGTTTATTGCCATTCTATTTTCTCTAGTTAATGTTTGAATCCAACAAAATAATTTAAAACTAGTGGTCATCTTATTGCCAAAGAGATTTTGCAACAACAAAAGCTTTCCACTTTGCTTAAATAAATCAGGAGAAAAGAAAAGAATGTTGTGTAGACGATTTGAATAAAATACTGAAATAACAATAAGTGTTAATAAATAAAAAAGATTTTGAAAATAAAACACAAGTTAAAAATCAAGTCACATTTGATTTGAAATAATTTTAAGTTGGCAATAAAAGATAATAGGCATTATTTTCAATGAATTTAAAAATATCTTTGAATGTGTGAAAAAAGACAGAAGTTGAAGTATTAGGTCATACCATGAGTTCTGTCTGAATTTTAACTTTTTGTTAAAATGAACAAAATTTAAAGAGTATTTTATAATGTCTAATGAAGCTGAACATTATTTTTATGTTTAGATGCATTTACACTGATCAAATTTTATTTCAGAGAACAATAAAATTAAATTTTGTTTGATTAAAACCCTGCTAACATGGAAGTACCCAAGAATCATTTGAGGCACATAATGATTTATGAGTTCAAGAAAGGAAAATCAGCAGCTGAAGCGGCTAGAAACATTCACTCAGTTTATGGAGAGGAATGTGTGAATGAAAGAACTTGCAGAAGATGGTTTGCAAAATTCAGAGGTAGAGATTTCACCCTTGAAGATGAAGATCGAACCAGACGTCCAGTTGAGTTTGATGAAAAGCTTCTTGAAGCAGCCCTTGAAGAAAATCCTGCTTTATCAGTTGAGGAATTGGCAGTGATTCTCAGTTCAAACCATACAACTGTTCATCGTCATCTTCAACAACTTGGAAAAGTTCCTAAACTTGGAAAATGGGTTCCTCATGAATTGTCTGAAAACAACCTCAAATCCCGAGTTGACATCTGCTCTTCTTTCCATTCTCGTCAACTTGTTTCACCTTTTTTGGATAGATTTGTGACTGGCAACGAAAAATGGATCTTTTATCGAAATGTTAAACGTCATAGACAGTGGCTTGGTAAAGGGGAAGGACCCCAGCCACAGCCGAGAAGAGAACTTCATGGGCAAAAGGTTCTTCTTTCAATCTGGTGGGATTGCCAAGGAATAATCCACTTTGAATTCTTACCACCTAATGCAACAATTAATGCTCAAATATACTGTCAGCAATTAGAGCGTTTGAACCAAGCTTTGAGGAAAAAAAGACCTGCTCTAGTGAATCGAAAATGGGTGATGTTTCATCAGGACAATGCGCAACCACACACAGCAAGAATCATGTCACAAGATATCGAAGCACTTGGTTGGGAGAAAATTCCTCATCCACCTTATTCTCCCGACCATGCTCCTTCAGACTACCATTTGTTTCGTAGCTTACAGAATCATTTGGAAGAAACAGCTTTTGTAACACAGGAAGAGGTTAAAACTGACATTTGTGAGTTCTTCGAATCAAAGCCAAAAGAATTTTACAGTAATGGAATTAGTAAGCTTGTTAATAGATGGAAGGAAGTCATAGATAATCAGGGAAAATACATTGTTGATTGAATCTGTAATTAAATGTAACATTTGGTCACTTGTTTCAAAATTCAAAATTCGGACAGAACTTATGGGATGACCTGATAATTCCAACTTAATAGCTCCAAACATTAATATTTTACATTTTTATATTTATGATTTATTAAATATTATTTTTTATGGCTAACCAAGATAAAGAAAATCAAAATATTTGTCTTTCATTGTCAACGTGACATCAACGAATACTTAAAAGAAAAAAATGAAAAGAAATGATTCATTTTCTGTGAGATATTTCAAGTAAATTTTGAAATTCCAGGTGAAACGACAATCTTCTCTTTGATTCACACCTACCTGTTCAGCTGCTGTAGCCCACAATAATCATTTTTCACAGTTATACCAACAGGATAGTTTCAACAGCCACCTTTGTGTCTATTTGTAATAATTGTGAAGAGGTTAAGTCTTTGTTCAATGACGCCATATAGCCTCTAAACAATCTGGTTCTCGTGATTACTGGCAGCTGTGTAACAGTGTCTTAAATGAGAGTTAGTCCTCTATTCTTTTATTCACTCAATTTGAGGTGTTAACATCTGCCAATAAAGTAGAATCTTTTGATTGTAAATTCTCTTCAAATTTTATTCTTGACTCGTCTGGAGTATCTTTGCCTGACTTTTCACTTAGAACCGAGTCTCTTTTGTGTGACTTTGTGCTTTGGGCTCATCTCAAAAGCAGTTGACAGGGTTTGGCATATTAGTCTTCTTCACAAGTTGAAAGCTTATAGGTTTTTCTCTGATTCAATCTTTCTCATGAAATTATGAAATGAATGTTGTCTTGAATGGCAACTCTTCCTTCCAGCATTAATACAGGTGTGTCTCCCAGGCCTCTGTCCTTGAACCTATATTATTCCTAATTTCCATCAACAGCCTTCCCAATGTCATCAGTTCTCAACTTGGTATTTATACTGATGATAAAACCATTTACTCCTGTCTTAATTGTAAGTTAGGTTGAGATTCGATAAAGTTAAATTGGCAACTGATGTCAAAAATGACCTACCTAGTCAAAAAATGACATGTTAATTTTAATACCTCCAAGATTAAACTACTCTCTTTTAATTGTCTGAGAGAAGCTTTTTTGATTTCTATCCACATGGAACCTGCAGGAGAGTGACTCATTTCACTTTCTCAGTCTAACATTTTCCACTGACATGAAATGGAATCATTCTGTTGAATCGCTTGCTAAGTCTGCAGCTAAGAAAGTTGCTTAATTCTGTCATGCTAAACAATTTTTCTTGCCAGAATCTATCTTACACATTTATAAGTCTACCATTCATTAATGCATTAAACATTGCTGCTCACTGGTCTGGTTCTTCTGCTATATATTTAGAGATTCTTGATAAAATACAAAGAAGAATCCCCAATGTTATTGGTCCTGATCTGGCATCTCGGCTTCAGTCACTTTCCTATTGCCTTTATAAATACTTTCATACTAATTCTTTTGATGAGCTCTCCTCTTTGTTGACTTAAGCTTTACGAATTTAAATGCAGTACTAAAAGGTCAGTTTCTTCTCACGTACTTCTCACTTGTAGAACTCTCTTTTCAGCTTCTTCTTTTCCAGTCAACTTTGATCCTCAAAAATTTCAATGCAATGTCAATCATTATCTTCTGCCTTAATTCTTGATCTTTCATTGTTCACTTGTCTTAATAATGGTTTTTTTTTCTCATAATCATTCAAATTCAGTAACCCCCTAATATTTTAATAGCGTTATTGTCTTGCTTGGCATGAAAGGATTAAAAAAAATCTCTCATCAGCACCAAAAGAGATAATACAAATGTTTGCATGGCATTAAAAATGTAGAAATGGTAAATGCATCGACCTGATTTGTTTAATCCATTATTTTGTCAGAAATAGACACAAGTTTGGCTTTTAGTGCATTAAAGTATAATGTTAACATGATGGTATTTTTATAGAGTCCGATTTTATTGATAGGTTCACTGTTTGTAATTGTTGGTTCCAATTCTTATGAGAATAACTGCAAAACACTTTCCCCACTTCCCCAATTTATAGGCGAAAGCACACAAATGCATGCTGGGATTTCTTCTTAGCCAACAAAATAAGTTGGATCTTGGTTTCATCTGACTCAGTCCTAGTCTGTCTTGTCTTGAAGTCAGAATGTTATGTTCATTTATGTGAATTTGCTCTTGTGTGTCAACCCCAATTCTTAATTTGTGAACTTTTTGCCATATTACTTTTGTTTTGCCTTATTACTGTTAATTTGTCTTGCATATATTGTTTGTTTGCTTTATGTTATTTTTTGGCCCTGTTCTTTTCTTTTTCTTGTTATTGCTTATTGCAAACTTCTGTTTGTTGGGCAGTTCTGACATTTATTTACTATGGCCACTCAATCTACAGTAATTGTTCTTGAATTATTAGGTAAAACCTAATGTTAGTTATTGGTTATCAATTTGACTCTTTAAATTAGAACATTTACATGAGGTTATCTTCTTTATTGTATGGTTAAACAACTCGTTTTACTAGTTAACTGTGTCCTTTATGATTTGATTTGCCAAGATGTAATCCTGTCACACTAGGATATTTTGCAAGCAGAAGAATGAATCAAATTTTTCAAGATACACGGAAACAAATTTTGTCAAATGTGGATAAAAGAAAAGAGAATAATATAAGACAAATTTCAAAATTATTTCTCGGGGAAAACATTTTATATTTGCTGATGAGACAAAGAGAAAAGCTCAAATAATATTTTGTAATGATGAAAATTCTTTTGATTTCGAAGCAATGTAAGACGAAATCAAAAACTGAAGAGGTTGAGTAATGAAATAAACAGAGGAATACCAGAAAAGGTGTGTTTGTTCACTTGACTCACTTAACCGGTACATTGAGATTATTCTGAGAGAATTAGATAACTCACCATGATTGATGATTAGTGGATGTAACCTTAACAACGGTCTATGCAGACAACACTGTATTGATAGCCAATTCAGAAGGAAAACTATAAGAATTCTTAGACAATGTACTCAATGAAAGAATGAAGAAAGGACTATTAACTTCAAAAAGTTGAAATTCATGGTTGTTAACACAATGGAAAGTCTGAAGAGTAAGGTTACTATTGGGGCCATCAAAATCAAGCAGGGTAAGAATTGTAATTATCTGGGTGGGGTGCTGATAGACAAGGGAATGCTTGACACAGAAATTAGAATGCACCAAAGGAACATGTGGGAAATTAAATAAAATCAATAATAATAATGAATAAAAAAAGGAAAGGAATCTATGTCCCCATAATGATAGTAATAAAGGAACTGGAATTTTTATTATTCCACTTGCCTTCACCAAACACCTGTTAGTTGGTGCTGTTTAACTTATATAAAAAGACAAGCATTTCCTTCCTCTTCCTCTTTCTCCCTCTAGTGCCAAGATGTAGCAACACATGGGTGAAGACATCCCACTTGGGATGGCACTTTTTTCCAGTTGAATGACACTGAATGCTTTTTTTCTTCCTCTTACTCCAAGATGTACCTGGACAAAGATAAAGACATCTCCACTGGAAAACCTTAAGTAAGTAAGTACAACCTGTACTTTGGTCATGACAACTCAGCACAAGGCTGACTTTTGCTTGACAATTATAACCATGCTTATCATTACTTATCCTAACTTACTTCAGGACCAGAAAAAGAAAACGGATACACCCAAAAGACATTGAGAATGTTGTTTCCCTACAGTCACTATAAACAAAAAGAATAAACGGTCCATAGTTGAAACCCAAGTCTTATTTGATTCTTCTTGAATTGTTTATATGTGAACGCACACACGCCTACAATACACCAACATGCACACATTTAAATTCCATAAATAACAAAAATATAATTTTAGCAATTGAACAAGTATTAAAGAATAAAAATAAAATTAGAAACAAAGAAAAGAGTACTGTACTATTATGTACTATCTAATCTCCACTAATATGGTAGTGAATGCTGGGTAATTTGGGCATAAATGAGGCCAAGATGAAGTTCTACCAACAAATGTTGACAATATTATGGACAGAGTATATGACAAATGAGGAAAGTTTAAAAAGAATAGGAACTAAAAAAGCTCTTGTTAACAATCCAAAGGAGACACCTGAAATGTGGGCATTATATAATGAGAAAAGAAGATTTGGAGAATAATTATTATATATTATATTATATTATATATATACACTAGATTTAGTTGTGTAACTCTACCGAGTGAAGATAGCTCTGGCTGACACAAAATTAGTTGTGTTTCAATCCTGGCTTGAGGCATTCGGAAGTCTAGTCGCACTGAGGAGCTGTGATACAGCGAAACAGTACTGTCTGTGAATGACATATATATATATATATATATATATATATATATATATATATATATATATAGGGTGACCAAAAAAAACGGGAACTTTTTAACAATCCAATAAAACCAAGAGTGATGGAAAAAAAATTTAATTCATAGTAATTGAAACCTTAAAACATGCCATTTAAGAAACAATGATAGAATTTTCATTTTTTTTAAATTACGTCTTGTAGATGGCGTCCTCCTGTACAAATGCATTCTTGAAATCTGCTGTTGTGATTCCTCATTGACTGCTGCAACATCTCAGCTGGGATACTGTGAATTTCATTCTTGTTACTAAAATGGCGAAATGTTTACTTGCTCAATGTCACTGTCTCATAGTGCTGCCACTTGCTCATGTCTGGCAATACGCACTACAAGAATTCTCGTTTTTTGGGGTCACCCTGTATATATATATATATATATATATATATATATATATATATATAATACATAAATGGTTAATGGTCAGAGTTGAATGAGACCAGAAAACAGTTGTATTAAAAAGTGCTCAATGTAAGTGGAAAAAAATAAAATAAAAATATGATGTAGAGCTTTTAACTTTAAAAATTAGGAAATCAATTGAATCCGCTACTTTGGTTTCAACCTTATGGTATCCTCAGGCAATTTTTATCAGTTGACCTCCCAACACTTTATCTTTAAAAAATACTAATGAACACTAAAAAATAAAATTATATAACATTCATTAGATTTTTTTAAAAATAAAGTGTTGGGAGGTCAACTGATAAAAATTGCTTGAGGATACCATAACGTTGAAACCAAAGTAGCGGATTCAACTGATCTCCTAATTTTTAAAGAGTATGTATATATATATATATATATATATATATATATATATATATATATATATATATATATATATATTTAATTTATTTACAACCTATTTCATACAAATTATTTTATAAGTGGCCACTTGTTTAATTGAACATTCCCAAGATCTAGTAAAAAGCTTTTTAAAAGAATTTAAAATTATATCTATCTCTCTCTCTCTCTCTCTCTCTCTCTATATATATATATATATATATATATAGATATATATATATATATGTTTTGAAAAATTAAAATTTTCAGACACACTGGGTTGTATATTAATATTTTTTCGTTTTTAATATTTCAATTACACTCCTCAACTAGTTTTAGCCAGCATGGCCATCATCAGGAGAAAAAAAATTCTGCTTGTTAGTAGCAGTGAACTACAGAAATGAATGAGTTGATGGAGAAAATGATCTTTATCTGTAGTTTTCATTTGTTTTTTTTATTTATTTTTTTATCATAAATTTTGGTCAGTCATCATGTTGGTCAAACAGTCTCTTTTAAGTTGTTATTTAAGATAAACAATGGATCGATTCATACTGCACTGAATTCTCTTGGTCATTTTGACAAATTTTTTGGTTCCTGGAAAGAGGATGTGTCTGTGTTGTGTGTGTTATTTAGTTCTTCTGGGGAGTGAGTGAGTATGATGTGTGTAAGTGTGTATATTAGTATGGGTGTGTGTATAAGTGCAAGGCCTCACCACCTCTGCAAGCATGTCTGTTTGTGTGGGTGACAAATGTGGCTAGGGCCTGATTTGTGGGGTCATATATTAATTCTGATGTTAGATTTGGGATTAAGCCTGTCTAGATGGAGTGTTTTGAGGTGCAGAATTCATTTATCTTCATGGTCTTCTAAAATTTTTCTAATCTTATCTGCTCTGAACTTTTCTATTTTCTCAATTATAGTGAATTTGGTATAGGTTTTAAAATCATGTTTTTGTAGGCGAAATATATATATATATATATATATATATATATATATATATATATATATAAATCCATGCAGCAACTGATGGAAAATAAAAGAATGTCTCTAATAAAGTCATCATCAGATGTTTTGGGGCCACAACATTATTAACATAGCAACCCGGCAGTACCACCAAGTTTTATTGTCTCTCTGTCAAATTATAGGAATACCAGGTGAACATGAATTCAGTTTCTGTCCCAATTAAGAAACAAATCTCCTTGTTTATTAACCAGAGATCACTTAGATATATCATAGCTGAAGTGAGAATGACATCACAAAATCCCTGACTATAAGAGGATAAATGCTAGTTGTAAAGCTAACATTTCTACCCACTGCACTCTGACCTGACATACCAAAAAAAAATATGATCCATTCAATAATTTTTTATGACTCAGAGAAACAAATGGCCAGATAAACAGGAAATAAAAGCAAAGGACCAATCTGTATAATTAATGAAAATGGAAAAAGAAACACGACCATGTTAGGTGGAGTGGGAAGAGGGGTGATGAGAGGAAATCAGTTTGAATGGGTGTGGCTTCCAATGCCATCATGGAACTTGGAGTCTCATGTTCAGCCTGTAACCAATAGATAAAACCTGTCATTGGTACCACAGGGACAATCCCTGCAAGTCACAATGCACGTGCTACTCAACATACAAAATCAACTGCCAACCATCAACATTTTAGCAACCATCTTTTACCTATATATATATATATACAAAGACATTTTATGATATGTTTAACGTTCTTTTTATAGATACAAGTATTTAAGCAAATGCTCTGTTTTATAATAAACAATATTAAATAAATAATTATAATAAACAGTATTAAATAACATTTACCGGCCTGAATTCAGGCCGGTAAATGTTATTTAATACTGTTTATTATAAAACAGAGCATTTGCTTAAATACTTGTATCTATAAAAAGAACGTTAAACATATCATAAAATGTCTTTAAATAAATTGTCGGACCTTGTCCAATTCAAAAATATATATATATATGTATGTATGTATGTATGTATGTATATATGTGTTAGGATCAAATATAGATAGGAATCTGACAGAATCATTAGATAAAGAACAAATAGAAAACATTTATCAATCTAACATGTTTCATTTTATTGATAAAATGAAAAAAATTGATTATTTAATAAAAGTGAAACATGTAAGATTGATAAACATTTCCAATTTGTTCTTTATCTTATCATATATACATATATACATACATACATATATATATATATATATATATATATATATATATATATATATATATATATATATATATTAACAAATATACATATTATCCCTCACCACTAGCACAACTCAGATTTTCCTGTACAACACAATCTTCAGGTGCTGAGTATTGACTGACCATTACCAGCAGTATATATATATATATATATATATATATATATATATATATATATATGTATATGTACATGTTACTATTGTTCACGCAATACAAAGCTTCATGAATGGAGATGTTGTAAGGGTATACAGGGAAAGAGCACAAGGGCTGAAGGGAACCATAGAATGAAATGGCAGAAATTGCTGTGAGATTAACATAAATAATCGAATGAATAGAACTATGCACATACTCTTAGAAATTGCATGGTGAATTGGTAGTTTCAAAGAATTGGTAGACTTGAATGTAGTTCAGTGATAAAGATACAAATATATGCATGCTCCATTATATTTGGATTACTACAAATCCAGTCAAGTATGAATAAAATAAATAAGATGTTAAATCCATGGAATTGATTATGCCATTTAGTTAATTAGTTTATTTTGTCTGATCATACTTGATGCATTCATGGAATAAAGATCATTGAAAATTCCAACAATTCAGATTTTATAATAGAAAAGCAGCCATAATATATTTGCTCTATAATATAAAACATAAATTTATCTTGTGCAACCAATAAAACTAAGTTGAGAACATCTTTAATAGCAACCTAGATGAACATTCATGTAAAGAAAGAAACCCTATTTCCAATACAATTACATATCTATAGACATACCATATTAAAACACACCCAAACTTTATTTTCTACCCAATAACAGACAATATTTACAGACATACTAAAAAGATTCCACAGTACAACAAACACTGTTTAAATCAAAGTGTCTGTTGATTACAAATTAACATCAGCATGAAAAATATTTGACCAATCAGAAAAAAACAAAACCTTGTTTTCTTGAAGCCTACATTCTGTAAAAATTTCTTCTAAAACCCCACAGATTTCAACTTTCAGAGCAGAAATATGACTGTTTCCATGCTGTTCAAACACAAGAGGTGACATGGCTATATAGTTTTTTCTTCCCCTAGCATGTGCTGAAAGAAATATGTCGGCAACTTCAAATGATTGTCTCCAACAACAGCAGAGGCAGTCAGCGAATCTTTGCTGACAATCAAAGATTTCTAAAATAACAGATTTTTTCGCGTGGGTCAACTACCCAAAGACTTTAACTCAGCTAAAGACTATTTTTACTCCATTTTGACTCTTTTGAATTCATGTCCTTATGTTTGTAAATAAAAATGATTTATTTAACAGGCATGAGATCATGTTTGCTTTATTTTCATTTTATTGTTTCGCATTTGGATGTTTGGATTTTTAATGTAAAAAAACTTGGATGACAGAATTTTCTACACATATTCTTCTTAAGTGAAAGATCAATCAAACATTCAGATTTTCATAAATCCATTGAAAGTGTTACTGGTATGGAATCAAAGATTTTAAATAAACTTGTAAACATTGTCAATTCAAATTGTTTGCTGTGATCTGTAGTAATTATGAGATCCATTTTGAGAGAAAAATCTTTGCTTTGGTACTGGCTGAAATGTCTGAGCCTCATACCAATGTGAAAATCTCTCAATGCATGTAAGTAGGTATGAAAATCCTTTGCAGCCTAAAAGAAGTGCCCTGTTATGTCTAAAGTGACAATGTTTAAAATGGTCGTTAAATGCGGCAGGAACTGTTCAGTTGTGTGATAACCTAATCTTTGCTTTCTGGCAAAGTATACAGAACACCAGAAATATATGATGATACTAAGAAAAATGATTCACTGAAAAAGGTGATATCAGATTTAGATGATGAATGGCTACATGTAATAGCTTAATTGATATTTGTAGATATTTGCTAAACATTGAGTTTAATTTTGTTATGCTTGGTGAATTTACCACACACTATTTAGAAAATGAATTTTGAAAATTAAGACAAAATTCTGGAGGTGCATATTTTCTAACAGTTCAAAATGTCTACCCTCCAACAGTTGACAGAGTGGCAGAATATGCTGCCAATTGTCTCCCAATGAATGTGCTCTACCAGACCTCAGGAAAAAAATGTTACAGGTTTCCAAACATCATTAATGTTCCATTGGGGCACATCTCCAATGTCTGTGGAAGAGGCATCTCCTGAGAGGCATAATTCATGGATAGTATGAATACATGACAGCTGAGTAGCATTTTCTAAGATTTCACTTTATTAAATGCTACCACCACAGATTCTGCAAAAGTAATATTGTAATTTCTAACATTTATTAACCTGTTGGTCAACGGTAGAATTACATGTACACATTTGGATAAAAATCTATGATAAATGTTCATCAATGCCCAAAACTGACATAATTGTTTCATATTACAGTATCCTTTATCCAAAATTCACAAATTTAAAAGCTTACAAAATCCAAAAGTTTTTCAGGTGCTGAAATGACTTGCCACAAATGGAAAATTTCAGAAAACCCAGCTATGTAGCCTAAGTTGATGCTGGATTTTTGTTTGCAATTGTCACAGCAACACCTTCATTCATGGATTACTTACCAGGTGTTTTGTGCTCAGTAAAGATATTATTCAAAATGTTAAAAAGTCCTGCATTTATATATTTTTTGTAAGTAGTGATCATGTTTTTTATACACATACAGAAAGTACAAAACTGTGTGAGCATTACATGACTAGTGTCTTTACCTGTATCTGGATGTACACAAAATTTATTAAATTTTATATGAAACTATTTTCAGAGTATGTTATATAAAACTACCTTCAGTGTATATGTATAAACTGTGTTATGAAATGTAAAAGGATGTCGTGTCTATGCTTGGGTTCTATTCCCAAGCCATCCCATTTATTATTATACAAATTAAATAGGCAGTATGCCAAAATCTGAAAACCAAAGCATTTCCAGTTGAAAGAATTTCATATAAAGGATTCTCAACCTGTAGTAGGAATTGAGATTTAACTTTGATGAGATATAAATACCACAAGCTGATATATGCTGTCCCAGGAAGACAACCTTGTGTTGACCAAATACCACAAGCTGATATATGCTGTCCCAGGAAGACAACCTTGTGTTGACCAAATACCACAAGCTGATATATGCTGTCCCAGGAAGACAACCTTGTGTTGACCAAATACCACAAGCTGATATATGCTGACCCAGGAAGACAACCTTGTGTTGACCAAATACCACAAGCTGATATATGCTGACCCAGGAAGACAACCTTGTGTTGACCAAATACCACAAGCTGATATTGTTAAATATAATGTAGTTGAAATAAAATTCATATATTATTTTTTTGATGGTTAGGTCAGGAATGTTAAGTAATAATCCAGTAGACAATTGTTTTTTAAAGAATTGTATTTTCCTCTGACTTCCTCATTTTAACCTTAAGATCAGATGGTAGACAAAATAAAGGAAGTCCTTTTTTATTGGGAAGGTTAGAGAGATAGAAAGTTATTTCAGTAAGTTTTTACATGTTGAAGAGATCAGACATGGTTATTTTGTGTCCTGGGGAACTTGCTCCCCAGTGGAGGTGATAGAGTGCCCCACTGGCTAGTTAAAAATGTACACATTGACGTGTGTAATAAAATAGTAAGTCAAAATCCCTTTTGTTGAAGTTCTCATTTTACCTCTGAAGTAAAAGAACAACCAGGCTGAGTGAAGAAAGAGAGGAAGACAACTTTATTATGATCGTCTCAAGACCATTGCCCCAAGAGACCTCTCTAGAACAAAGGGAGTATACATCAATATCTGCTGTCCCAGGAAGACAACCTTGGGTAGACCAAATATACACTTCAGTGTGTTTATCAAAACATCATGCTGTTTAAAGCATTCAAATACCTGTTGGAAATGATCCTTCATAGTAGCACTGACAATAAACACATCATCTATTTTTGCACAGACAAAAGGTAATTCATATCGTGCCTGGTCAATTGTTTAGGCAGCATTACAGTCCAAATGAGTGATATAAGTATTTAAAATGCCTAAAAGGCATACTAATGGCTGTTTTTAGAATATACTCTGACTCTACTGGAATCTGATGATAAGCAGAAATTAAATCGAGCTTAGTAAAATACTTATTATCCTTTGCTGTGATATCCTGTATATGGGGTACAGGGTATCTATCAGGCTTTGTAACTGAATTAAGTGCTCTGTAGTCTCTGCATTCATGTCAAGCATTGGAGCTTTTACTGACAAAGTGAAGGGTGATGATTATTCATTACTTAAAGGATGGATGACGACAAGGTTCAACATCTACTGAAATTCTGCTTTAGCAGCTTTCAGTTTGTCAGGTGCCAAATGTCTGGATTTGCTATGGATTAGTGGCCTACTAATCTCAATATATTATTTAATTGAATGTGGTAAAGATTTTTTATGGAAAAAAGGAACTATGATGGAAGGATAATCATCTAAAAGTTTAAGGGACACATCATTCTGGTTAACAGGCATTACTGTGGGCATAATGGGGGTGATAGACTGGACCAAGTCATATGACTTCAGATAAGTTTCTGAATTCTGTAAGCACTGTTTAAGCAGATGACAAGACAAATTTAGGCCAGAAATATCATCATTTACATCAGCTATTATAAAAAAAATTCAACATATATGAAGTTAAATGATCCATTCGTGGCATACAGGATCAATTTATATGGGTCCTGGTATTTATCTGCAATGGTGGCTGGAATAATGAACAGCAGTGCACCACCGTCCAAAAGGAATCACATACCAGAAGTTTTATACAATCAAAATAATAAGCAGCCTATTTTGGAAACTGACAGACAATGCCATTTTCTTCTGCCAAATTTACACATTTTCCTGTGATTTAAAGGAACATGGTGGTTTTTGAGAGCTATCCATAGCACCATATTTTCTGTACTTTCAACACACTGAATCCCTATGTCTCTCTCTCTCTCTTGAATGACACGAGGAATGATTTTTTAAGATCTGTGTTGCAATAAATTTTATTCAGCTTTTCTGTGAATTCGTCAATGTCAGTTTTCAGCTTCTTTTGACTATCTAGCAATTTAGTCACTAGGTCAGATTCCAAATCACTAACATTAACCACAGAAGATGTCCAAGTGGATGTGAGGTCAGCAATATTCGGCAACTTTTCAATAGATATGTAATCATCAAAAGTGGTGACAATAGTCTTATACAAAGATGATAAGTGTTCAAAAATATGTGTCCAGCTGTCTGCTATCTGAAGCTAAATGCTGAAGTCTACACAAAAGCTGCATCAGTCTGCATGTGGCCATTGCTTTGTCATTCAGAAGTTGAAGGAGGTGAGACAATATCCCAAACTTTGCAAATTGTCACCGGTGGCAAAACGGAGACTGTGAGGGCAAACTCCTTATATTGAGAAGTAATGCCTTTCAAATCACAAAATATCTCAAATTGAAGAAAATATAGTTCAGGCCCCACTCCTTGTAAAATAGAGATTGCCTCTTTGATAAACTGAATAGCAGCAATAGTTGTGGACACTGTGTAAAAAAAAAGTTGACTCAGTAAATAAATATAGTGTGATAGTAGCAACAAAAGTAGAACACACAGTATGCAAAACTGGAGGTCAAAATGGAGGTCACAACAAGGAATAGAAAGGAAAACATTTTATCAGCCAATATTATTTTTATTACAAGCAAAGATTAAGTTAGATCAATATATATATATATATATATATATATATATATATATATATATATATATATATATATATATATATGTATATATGTATTTATATATATATATATATATATATATATATATATTATCTACACACATATGTGTGTGTGTGTTTAGGCAGCAATTCCTCATTAATACAAGTTTGATAAAAAGCCATAGACAATGTTTTTTTTTAATTTTTTAGTCAACTTTTTTTTACACTATTTACATCATTCAGACTGTTGTCCTCATCTTCATTGCTAAATTCACAATCTTTGGCCATTGTACACTCTGACCTTCTTCAAGCGATATATGTTAGAATTTTGAACTGAACCCATTATTTAGTCCAAGGGGGTAGAGTGTTCTAAATAAAGTGTTCAGTTCAAAATTCCAATTTATATCACCTGAAGAAGGCCAGAATGTGCAACGGCTAAAACATTGTGATTATGTCAATAAAGATGAGGACAAGTCTAAAAAATGTAAATACTTACAGTACCTAATCTGAGAAATAGAGACAAACTTTTCTTTTGTTTGCATATAAGAGAACATATGTTGGGATTTAATGTACATCAACATTTTGCCTAAATGTTTTGTGATCTAGCAACTTTCAACCATACTTTGAATTATTATCAAGATCAGGAAAAAAATTGGGAATGTTGTTTGTTTTTCAATTTTTTTACGTTTTACATTTTTTAGGAGTTTTGCTTGAATGTCACTTCATATGTAAACATTATCATAATCTATAAATACCAAATGCTGAGTTTAAGAAATTTTAAAAGTTTGATAGCTGCACAACCTTTATAGTTTTTTTTCTGATCGTGATAATGGACAGAAGTATGGTTGAAGGCACTCAATCCACATTGGTTGCTTGATGTTGTGCTTCAAAAGTCAGTCCACAGAAGCTGACGCACTTAGGATATAGAGTTTTAAAGTATCTTCCATACTTATCTAACCTCACACCAATGGACATTTTATCTTTTGAAGGATTTTGTGCTCTTTATCAAAGATAAAAGATCCAATAATCAGAGTGATTATTTTGGCTTTCAAAGTGTTTTATACTCCAAAAGAAAAGTGTTTTATAAAGATTTATTTTTACTACACACCTGTGGGTACTAGAATTAAACAAAAAAGAGTTTGCTTAAAATATATAGTATATTATTTTTCTATGAATACTCAGACAATTTTATGTGAAACAATCTTAGCACTTTACAAAAATAAGAGAATTTTAAATATATTTTTCCAATTATTATTATAGAATTAGGGTTAAAAGGTCTTGTTGTTGTTGTTGCTAGCTGTGTAATCCAGTAGAAATGTTCTACTATTAGCCTACCAAAAGCACTGCCACTTGACAGGCAAAGAAATTAACTCTAGTACAACCAAAAGTTAGAGACATAATAGATAAAAACCACTTGGCATATTTTATAGCAACATGTCTAATACATCCAATATCAAAACTAATTCTGCATAAATTTTCACTCCAAGATTCTGAGATGAAAGTTTAATGTTTGACAGCTGAAAGTTGTAGAATTCAGAATATAGATTCTTTTCAGAAATAACCATACTTTGCTTATACTTGATTATTTTATATTTAAAATATAAACAAACACACAACATTAGTCAAAAGTAAACCACAACAAAACACTCTAGTCTATTAATTGTTTGAATTTGGATATAAAGTATTTCCATTATCCTATAACAGTTTGTAAGCTTGTAATATCTTTCATCTTTCTTTCAGTAATGTTTGTTTTTCAAACTGAGTTGCATATTGATTCGAATGGTCTTCAGAAGTCATTGAAAAAAATATTTTTTTTGCATTTTCATTTTCTTCTTTTGTTTTTTATTACTTGTCTATAGAAATGCCAGAGTTCAATGGGGAGGAAATGCAGTATTAATTCTATTCCTTAATTCATAGAAATCTTTAAAAACTATAAACCAAACAATTGCATTCTAGCATCAAAAGATCAAACTCATTTGCAAATGTATAATAATCTTCCTAAATCAGATCATCTTCTGATTTATGTTACACAAATTTCCACCACTGGCCAGATGTTGATGCTCCGAAACCCAAGACCGAACTAAAAATTCCATCAAACACACATCAGCTCCACACACACCTTCCACTTTCTTCATACACTCCCCGCCCAAAAATATACAATCCAATTTTTACCCAATAGCACCCACTTCCACCTAAAGAAGCCAAATAGGAATTGGAGTTGATCTGAGCCTACAAAAGGGCATAAAAGTCCATCAAAGAGACATCTTCAGCAGTTGGTTGGAACAACAGCCAGGGTTCACACGCTCGTTGGAATGCCACCTCTACACTCAAAGACAACTGGCCTCCCATCTCCAAGGACAACTCGCCAAAGCCCGTCCCCACAGTAAATCAAGACTCATTCTCCCTCTCTTATTGTAAGCCTCTGCAGACGGCTTTACTTATCTCCTTCTTTCAACGAAAGACTTTCATAACCACTTCACCATTTGTTGTATTTTTTGTTAATACAATTATTTATTTCTTAAACTTCTGTCATTTTTTCTTGTTTCTGCCACCAGACACTTAATATAGCATAATAAAAAATGCTAAAAAAAACTCATTATTCCCACCCCACAAAATAAACCCAACAAACCTTTAAAAAAAATGAATACTAGCCTTTTTCTTATCATCTTGAAAATATTTATACAGAAATCGATAGTGTCATTATGGGCTCACCTCTTGCTTCAACAATGTTGGAGTTTTATGTCAGCCCCAGAAAACAATCTTTTTAAAACATTCCAATTACATTAATAACAAATCTATACTAAAAATGTAGACAAAATAAAACATTTAAGAACAACCTGCAAAAATAACTCTAAATACATAAATAAACAGAATTCCATTTTTTTGAATTTACTAATTAACTTGAATAGCAAAAGCTTTAGAACTTCCAACTTTTGTGGATTACACCCACTTGGTCTGCCAAGATGCTGTTAGGGGCACTATTTCAAGACTATAAAAACTTAGACATTCCTTCTCTTTCTCTTTTTACTCCTTTCAACCTAGCATGTAGTAGGTAGCAGTACTAACATGGTCTTCATTCCTGCTGGGGGTAATATCTTTCCCCTGGGCAACACACACACACACACACATACACACACACACACATACAAACAACTGACAAGCACTCACACACACTCTTAGTATTTCCCAAAATTGTAGTTTTTGTGAAAACACATTATTTTTGTTTTAAACAATGAAATGTTCATCATTTACCTGTGAAAATTTTGGTTGCCACAGCTTTTACTTGAGCTCGAAGCAGTGAGTGGCAACAAACAGTGATGAACTGACATGATATGTATATGCTGGTAGGAAAAACACAAAAAACAAAAATACAACAAATAGGTGACAAACTGGCATGAGGTGAAGATGCATAACCCAGTAAATGGTGACTATCTTAATGCAAGAAACATGGAGACATCATTGTTTCAAGAAAGAAAATCTCTCAAAGTAGTATACACAATTCACCGATAAATACAGCTATGCACCATTTTGGCATTTTTCCAGACTGGATGTTAGTGAAGAGAAAACCTCTAGTGACAGAGCCATGTACACCAATTTCTTTACCAACTGGACCACATGTACACAAAATTAATGCACCTAACAAATTGGTGACAAACCCAATGTAAACTGCAAAACCCAAAAACGCAACTACAAGACAAAGCAATTTGTTAACAAGATGGAACTCCAAATCAACAAAATCTTTCTTTAAAAATTCAACACATGCAGAGAAAAATTAGATAGTCACTACTACTATTTCTTAAATCCTTTTTGGTGCAGTTGGAAGATGAGAAACCTTCACTCTCTTTTCTGATGCAGTTAATTCTTCATCTTTTTCTCTCAGTTATGCCTAACTCTTTTTTTCCCTTCTTCTATCTCTGTTATCACCCCTACTAATGGACCATTGATTTTAATTCTATCACTGACAGGAAAACATATCAAAATTCAACCATGACTACTATTTTCATGGACAAACTTAGAAGCAAACCAAAGAAAATTCATGAATCCAGAAGAAATTAATGGAACTTGAAGAAAAAACTTTGTTACATGCACACACAAAAATATATCAAATATGCTGAAAGCTGAAATTTCAATAACTCAAAATTTTACCCATTAAGAAAAAGATTAAAACCAGGCTAAGATAAACACAAAGCTTTTTACATGAAATCAATTGCTGTAATATATTTCAACAATGAAAACACGACTGACACGTGGAGATTTATGTTAAACACATCACTGGAAAACTAAAAACACCACTTGACTGACCATGTGGGAACTTTTCATCAACTAGACACAAAAAATATATAGAAGCAACAAGTAAAATGCTACTACTTTAAAAAATACAGTTTTTTTCTTCATAATCTTGACAAAATTTTTAAAGAAATATTACCCAAAGCACACAAGTACAAATATGAGGTACCACATATACCGAGAAGAAGTCAAATTTCGATTCTTTCTAGCACATGGAAGAAGCTTAAACCACTTAAGAACTGTCTCAGAAATAAATGTAATATAATCCAACAACCATAGACTGACTAATGCTTCAAAAATTAACAAGAACGACTAAGGCATGATCGATTTAATGACACCTAACACATCAGAAGCTGTGTCATTTTAACAATGCCATTTATCTCAATTAAACCATATATCACCAACCAACACAATGCCAAGATACAACTGGAAATTCGACAAATCCTCACCTGACTATAAATCTTAGAAACATTAAACATAAAAACCAAACAACCCAACATCAATAAAAGTTAGGAACAAACATATTAAATATATTTCAATAAAAAATATAAAAATAAAAATGATGATATGAACAGTTACGTAAGCGTGCGGAGATGCAATATCAGAAAATGAAGTCATCAACATGAAGACATCAACATAACACAAAGCACCAAAACTCTTTGATAATGGCTTTTTAAAGCTGAAAGTAGTCAGACACTGGACAATTTATTATTTACATTATTTACATGAGGACTAATGCCTCCATTTTTGTTGTTGCTACCACAATGTTTCAGCCATTATATCATCTTGTCTTCATCAGATGCTTGTTGGTCCAGGTAACTTTCAAGGAATTTCAAACTGATCCCTTTATTTCATCTACAGGGCTAGATTGTGCTCATTTCACTGCCCATATCTAGAAATATCTCACATCTAATTCTTATTTAGTATTGCTCAGTCAGTGTTTCCCATGCACCCTGCCCTGCCCAAAGATTGAACTCACAATTACTGTGACACCAAATTAACAAACCAACACTTTAATCCATGAGTCTACTGTTCTGTTGAAATATCAACAGGAAATAATCAGCATTGAATGTATCCTTCAGAGTAACTACTACTCTGCAAAAACATCACATCAGTTTCTGCAAGAGGTATCAAAGAGAAGGACAAGAAAACTGCCACAGTCTGTCTTCCTTAAATCAAGAGATTATCAGAAAAGATTCAGAAGATCTGCAGTCCATAAAACATTAGGATAATATTCAGAAGCAACTCCACCCTAAGGAGAAATATCTGCTGGGTCAAACCTAACACAGAGGAGAATATGACCAAGAACTGTGTGTACTCCATTCCTTGCAATTGTGGCAAATAATATAAAGGTGAAACTAACAAGCCCATGAAAGTAAAACTGGGGAACATTGAAAAGACGTAATTAAGGTGAGAATGAAATCAGGCATGGTTGGTCATGTATAGAGGGAAAAGGGTAGTTGTTAACCCCAGTGGAATGAAATAAAAATACTGGACAGAGAGGAAACTGAAGAGTCAGATATCTGAAAGAATCAGCATGTATACTAAGCTATGAGGACCTTCTTTCCTAACATAGAAATAAATACACTATGTGAGCCATTAATAAAGAAAGAGAAATGACAGCAAGGCTTCAAGAGCAAACAGCAGCAAAGAACAAAATCTTTTGTTGGTTTTTAACCAAAATTGTATATATTTATCAGTTTATGTTCAGAAATTTGGGCCTAGTCTGTTGCGTTCACTTTTCTCTAAAGCTCTTGGAAAAGATATGAATCTATCTCTTGCTACCACACCAGCTATAAACTGAATAGTAGGATAGAGTAAGATGTTTAGCCTTGGGTGGCAGCTATGAATTCAAAATCAGGGAGAAGGCAATGTGAAGATCACACCATTTCCCAAGAAGTCATAGCAGTTCACAAATAATAAAGAAGGGGAAGTGAAAAGCTATGATTACATCCCCACCCTGAAGAGATGTGGCATTTAATAATAATAATAATAATAATAATAATAATAATAATAATAAAATGCACACACACACACACACACACACACACACACACACACACACACACACAGACGCACACTGTTGACTGAAATTATTGGCATGGTGTTTAACTAGCACTTTAGTACATGAGAATAAAATCTAAAATATTGATACATTTGAGTTTTCTTTCTAGACTGGACAGTTATAGATTTTAGGTAGATGCATAAAAAGAGAACAACTTTCTGCACAGTTTAGTTAGCAATTTACAACAGCAAATGCAAAAAAATGGTAGGTCCTAAATTGTAATTTTCATGTATAAATGATTAATATATATTAATATTCTTTGTCTTTATTCAGACAAAGAAATCCATCAGTAGATGTCATTTCTAAATTATTTACTATCAATTGTTTGAAACATCATTTTAAAGTTCAAAAAGTACTGGAATGGCTGTTGGAGAACAAATCTATCTTACCATCCCACTATATGGTAAAAGTTTATTTATGGGTGAAAACAGACAAAGACTTGTGTATATGTTTGAGAAAAAGTACATTATCTACACAACTTGAATATAACAATAATTTATTCATTCAGTGAATTTGATATACATTAGCAGATATAGAAAAGAGAAGGGAATTATGGTTTTACTTGAGAGTTGGTGTGGCCATGCATTATATCTCTGACTGGGCTTGGCATAAAAAAATGAGAGAAAATGGAGATCTGCAAATGGCGTGCAAAAGTTTGAAGAATCTGCTACGCACTGACAAGACAACTTAACATTTTCTGCGACACATTTCTTACTCTTTGACATTTGTACAAATTATAGTTGAGTCAAAGGCAGATAATTAAGTTTTGTAATGCAACCAGAGAAAATGTTATTGCAAATAAACTTGGATATGGTAAGAAGAAGAAAATGTTGACCAGTGCAGAGTGTAAACTTCTAAGAACTATTGAAAGATAAGCCAAATATTACAGCTGAGGATCTCAGGAATAATTTGGATGCTGCTGAAGTGAAACTAACAAAAACTCCTACTGCTAAAGCTCTGCACAGACCAGGCCTGTAAACATGTCAACCTTCTAAGACTCATTGTCTAGTCATTTTGCATTTTCAAACAAACAGCTTGATAAACCTGTCTCATTCTGGGAGGATATACAAGGTGCGAGGGATAAATTATTGTCTTAATTATGCAAAAATGAAAATAATACTGACATCTCATTTTAACAACCTAAAGTGGATTGATTTATCCAGGATGTAACATTTGTAAACCATATATGTTATGGTAAATTACCCATACACAGATGGACTCTTCCAAGTTACAAATAAAAACAGGTACTGCTTTTGTCAGAAGAGAGTTTTTCCCAACAGTCAGCTCTGACAATTCAGACTTAACATTCTTGCTCGTTTGTATATTATTGTATTACCCATTTTCGTTAATATATTTGTTAACTCAAATCCATTCTTGTGTCTTTATTCTGGCCCCAACAAGGCCACAACAATATACTAAAGATTTATACAACCATAGATACATCAGCAAACAATCTAACCACCATCCTAGAATACTAAATAATTTCCATAAATTGGTTCAATTTAGGTTGCCCACCAACTCTAGCAATAAGGATATTTTTGACAAATATAAAGGCAAATATGTAGAAGCGCTAGAACATAGTAACCATAAAATTAGCCTTGAATTATTAGCCAATAGTAATAATAACATCAACAAACCAAAACACTGTAAACACAATATAATATGGTTATCCCGCCCTTCAACAAAAATGCCAAAACTAATATCAGAAAAATTTTTTGAATTTAATCCATAATTACTTCAGTCATTCTCCAACACTAAATAAGGTTTTCATCAAAAACTTCAAAGTTAGGTACAGTTGTGTCAAAAGCATTGACCAGTATATATTACAATCTACAAAACAGTAACATTCCCGCAATTAAGAAATGCAACTGCTAAAAAAACAAACCCTGCCCATTAAACAGCAGTTGTATGACCAAATTGTTAGTCTATAAAGCTGAAATCAAATATGACAATGAAGTCAAGTTTTATGCGGGCTCCATGGAAAACTATTGGAAATTGTGCTTCTGCCATCACCAAATGACATCAGGCAATATCAAATATAGTAATAGTACTGCCCTCTCTAAATTTTTCTGGAAATTGAAAAACAAGAATAAAAACCAAACTACTACCTGGGAATACATAATGAAAGCTAAACCCTTCAGTGGGAAATGCAACAGATGTAACTTATGTGTTTCTGAAAAATTAATGATCCTAAAAAAATGAACAATTCACTTAAACAAGAGAAGTGAATTAAAGAGCACCTGCTTGCCTAAAACCAAATAGATTAATATAGTCTAACCAGGTCCAGGTACCACAAATACTAGTTGTGATATTATTTATTATTATCATAATTATATATTTTTACTATCTTTTACTATATAAGTATTATTACTGTTATTATTAGACTGTAATGCATTTAACATTTATCCTAATATTATTATTTTCATTATCATATTATTACTATTTTTAGTATATAATCATTATTATTGTTTTTATTTTACTTTTAGTCTTACTATCAACAATGTGTTTTGTTTTTATTGTTTATTTATTTATTTTTTATTTGTTTACATTTTATTTTTATTTTATTTTTATTTATTTTTATTGTTATGTATTATTTTTACTAGTATCTTAATTTTATCACTGCATATTTCATTAATATTATTAATTTTATTAATGTTATTAATTTTATTGATTTCGTTATTGATTTTCATACAAAAATAGAGTTGCCCTCCCCTGATCACCAAACATTTTTTTTTATAATAATGTCTGTTAAAATTTATAAAACTTATTTTCAATCTAACCTTTCCTATATTCAATCTTAAATTTTAATTTGAGCCTAAATTTGAATCCAAAATTAAACTACAATTCATTTAAAAACTTAACAACAATAATATCCTCCCTAACAATAAAATATCTCATGATAACCAGAAATATTAAACAAATGGTGTTACCCTAAATTTACACTGTAAGATTACAAATAGCATGAAACTCTGAGTTGTGCATTCAATGTAGTTTTTTTTTACATTTTAAATAAATACTTAAACCAGAATAAAAAAATAGTGATCCAGAAATAAGAATAAATAATAGTAAAGAAAAATTATGTAACTGTAGGAATCCTATAAATTGTCCATTGAATAATAAATGTATCACAGAATCTATAGTTTACCAATGTATTATCTCATCTATTGAGAATCCTAATATCAAAAAATTTTATATTCGTAGCACTAAAATTAATTTTAAATTAAGGTTGAGCCAACATCTGTCTTCCTTCAAAAATAATGAGTATTGTAACCAAACATCCCTATCCAATTATTTTTGGTATTTAAAAGAAACAAATAAAACACCCATAGTAAAATGGAAATTATTAAAAAAAACAAGAACTTGTAGAACTTTAAATGACCCATGTACTGTGTGCCTGCATGAAAAGTTATATATAAGTTTCTGAAAAAAAAAAGATTTATTAAATCAAAGAAAAGAAATAACTGTTTTTTGTAGACATTGCATTATGTTTACTTTAAAACATAATTAAAAAAATTGCATAACTATATATCTATTATTTGATCACAAATAAGAAAGTAAGAAAATGCATAATTAAATTCCAGAATTTTAAATTTTAATTTCAACAACAACATATCTAGTATACTAATAACTATAATAAATATAGTATTTTAGATCTTTATAAATAAAAATATAAATATATAAAATATGACAATCATATTTGAAGCCCCTTTAAGACAATCCCAATGTATTTTATAAAAAATAAAAATAAAATAAAAATAAATAAAAATGCCAATGTATTGTAGTGTATCTTCTATATGTGCCCCTAAATAAAACAAAAACAGACAGGATGACATGTTCTCATATAAAGGAACCAGTATCAACAGGCATAAATGACAAACCAACACCTAACCTTTAACCTATATTTACTCTTTGCCATCTTAAATTAGACTTGTATCCTGATTCATCAAAAAAGCCAACACCCTTTTAAAATTTTGTAATCCCCTTCCCCATCCAACTATATAATATTATTTAGCTTAAAAAAAGTAAATAATTTTTTTGAAAGTTATTCAAAATTGTTTGAGAATGGAACAAATACTTTAATTTTAAGTTTAATTTAAAGTTTAGTTTTTAGTTCCAAAACATGGTAATATCTGTATCGCGATGAATACATATTTTAAAATAATAATATCATTATATTATGCTCTACTGTGTATCGAGCATTTGTTTTAAAAATAAATGTTAAAGAACTGTGGATTATAAATCTGACTTCTTTCTTTTTTATTTTAATGTATGTATATAAAAGATATAAAATATTTGAAACACTGATCTTTATGCGACTACAGTTTCTACCAGATTCTGATAGAAATTGTTGTAGCATAAAGGTTGATGTTTCAAATACTTTTTATCTTAGTTGCTCTACATTTTCATTTTTGAAAATTGTATTGAAGACTTTCTTAATTTAGGCATTCTTTTTGGCAAATATCACTTTTTCCAGAAATTGAATTCATAAAGTATATATATATATATATATATATATATATATCCCCTTACGAAGGATCGTTAATTAATTTGAAACTTTTAAAACTCTTTATTCTACATTCAACATCATCACTTGATAAGACACCGGAGGTGTTGAAACAAAATGGCTATTTTTGTAGTGATTTTATAACATATTTATGTTATAATTTTTAAATAAACAATTATATATATATATATATATATATATAGTGGACTCTCCAGTCATATTCGATGTATGAGGGTCAAGCAGTTCAGTTCCTAGGAACCGACAACCCAGACACCAGCACATGAGATTTGATTATAGTGGTGAAGGTTTTGTGCAGAACCACACTTTTTGAAGGCCCAAATACAGAGACCTGGTGCACTATGTCCCACCAGGTCCAAAAACAACCCTCCGCAGGTTTTGAATTCAGTGTTGTCCTTCTCCTAGACCAGTTGCCATCCAAGGCTATAGAACCCAGTCTGTCCTGCTATTTACCCATAGCTGGAGGGAGAAGAATAGGATTAATACTTTTCCCAAGGGTATTAGGACGTAAATGAATGTAATGGATTCAACTGGAATTTGAACTCTGCTCTCCAAGTCCTCAATCTGAGTTGCTATCCACTACTCCACCATGCCTAATGATAATTAATCTATTGTATATAATCCAAGTGGATCCTAGTAATATAAAATATTAAAACTGATCCACAAAAAGAGCTCAATGCATTTATTATTACAGAGCAAAATTTATACAAAATAAAATCCAAAATCACCTCATATGGGGAATGATCTTATTTCAACAGATGAAAATATAATTCGTCAGGCTTATTCAACCCTGGTATACTGTTGATAAGACAGACAAATTATATTTTCATCTGTCAAAATAAGCTTATTCCCCATATGAGGTGATTTTGGATTTTAGTGTGTGTGTGTGTGTGTGTGTGTATATATATATATATATATATATATATATATATATATATATATGGAGAGATATATATTTGTGTATTTGTGTGGGTGTCAATCAGAAATGTTGAATAATTAATGCTTTCTTACAAACACAAATGATTTTCTTTGGAAATACACAAAAGCTTTTCTTTGTTCATGTGTTTTTGCTAACCAACCAATCAGCATTTTCATTTTCTGTTTTGAATAAATGTTTCTCCTAAGAAAAGATATTTGCTTCCTCAGTATTGTGTTTGGTGCTTGTGTTCTAAACTCTGGACTAGGTTTCTGCTCATGGGCTTACTCTGATTTTTACACTATTTGTCTTTCTCTTAGAACTTCATATTCTGCATTAATAGTTTTGACTAACATTGTTTTGCTTATATAAGAAAACATTGAAATTTAATGTTGGCATTTTTTAGACTATATCAAAGGCAGTCTGAATTTACCATTTTCAGTGTCAGTTGCTACAATTCTTATCAAAGCTTTTATCACCTTTACTAAATTACACCGACAACTGTAAGCTTCATTCCTCTATCTCCAATGTCATCAGTTGCTACGATTCTTGATCACTAAGTGAATTACCATTTTAATTTATACTTATCAGATTATTTTTGACATGGTTTATGATTGAAGACTCTAAATAAACACATTTAATGACCTGCACTAAAGTATACCCTACAGGTGCTTTTATTAATATGTAAGTTTTATGCCTAATTTATTTTCACACTGACTTGTCTTTTTGTGTTTGCATGGAAGTTATATAAACAGAAATGATGAAATATTTGATAAGGAAAGCAAAATCACTCAAGTATTATTTGACAAATGCAAAACACTTGTAACAGGGATTGGTAGTTTAAGTTGGTGTATTAGTAATCCTGACTTGATATTATTTGAATGTTGTTAAAGTAATTACCTCATTTGCTATATATATTTGTAATGTAGGACGAATCCTTTTCTCTTTTTTATATTGAAAATGAAATGAATTAAAATGTACAATAATAACATAAACAATAAAAACTTGAGACACATGTTAACATAAATAGCAAGAATTTGTATTTTCTTTTTGTGATGTGAATTACAAAATATTGGTAGGGTGTGTGTAAAAATGTTCTCAGTGTCTCTTTTGTTTAAAAGTCTGTGCTTACTTGGTTTGGTTCCAAGAATTTCATTTGTGAGGATGGTGTTTGAAATCATCTGTTTTTGATCTTCACAGGGTGATGGCAAAGATGTTTCTGTATTACTACTTGTTTACTCTACTACTAGGGGTAACCTAGGCTAAACTCTCTACTAACTCTCTTGTGGTGGAAGGGTCATTTTTATAATGATGAGGGTAGGATGATGAAATATCCTTCTTTTCTATCATCACTAATGATAACGTTATTTTTAGAATGATGAAATATCCTTAATTTTTTTATCATCACTGATGGCAAGATTATTTTTGATTGATGAAATATCATCATTCTGGACCATTGCACCCCAATTGAACACATAAGGAAGGATTAAAACTACAAATAGTCATTACCAATGTAAAAATGTGGTTGGTTTTGGTTGCCTATATATATATATATATATATATATATAAATATATATATATATATATATCTATATATATATATATATATATATATATATATATATATATATATATATATATATATAAACATAAAAGTGAACATTGAAGTCAACACTCGATTGCATTTAGCATTAAACAGCCTGTCGCCTCTGAGTTTTGACTTCAGTGTTCACATCTATATTTACATACGCTCTATTTCTGATATTGAGCACTTTATCCCATATATATAGACCACCGTAAAACTACATTTTTTCATATATATATATATATATATATATATATATATATATATATATATATATATATATATACACAGTGCTGTTCGATAATAATAACTCACCTGATTTTTTTTACTAAATGTTCTCTTCTCCGATGAAATGAAAGTTGAGCTAAATTCAAAGGATAAGCGATCTGAAATCCGAAGAAGAAGCTTTGAAAGCTCTTTGAATTTAGCAGTAAGTACTGTCAAGCATCCGTTCAGTATAATGTTCTGGGGGATGCTTTTCTTTTCATGGAACTGGTTTCTTAAAACCTATTGAAAAGACCCTCAGGAGCGAGCAGTACAAGAGAATTTTAGAGTCTTGTCTGCTCCCTTCTGCTGAAAGGGTGCAAATTGACCCACCAAGCTCATTTTTATGCAGGATAATGCTACCTGTCACAAATCAAAATTGATGAAGGAACACTTTGATGAGAACCAGGTGAGTGTTATGACATGGCTGCCCCAATCTCTTGACCTCAACCCCATAGAAAACTTATGGAGCATTATAATGTACAGGCTCTCGAGAAAGCAGTTGAGCAACAAAGAGGATTTGATTGTGAATTTCATATCCGAATGGAATTCAATGCTTGGAGATGAGATTTGCCAGAACCTAATCAAGTCAATGCCAAAAAGGGTTGAAAAGGTTATTCAAAATAAAGGAGGACCCATAGATTATTAAATATTTCGAACTATATTACCTATTATAAATAAATTATACCTCTATTATTCTTTATTTAAAGCTGTTCGGTCATGTTTCTATTGATTACTAGTTGCGGGAAATAAGTGAGTCACTTTTTTTGCACGGAGTTTTTCCCTAAATCTCATTTGTATTCAAAATTATAATTATCAATAGAATACCTTAGGGTGGGTAAACTTTTTTACTAGGTGGTCGGTAAGGGGTCTTTACATTAGTAAGATTAAAAATTAGTTTGACCCCAAAAACAATAGGCGAAAAAATTTTTAAGTAAAAAAAAATCAGGTGAGTCACTTTTATCAAACAGCACTGTGTATATAAATATTTAATATATCAAGAATAATTTTAGTGGAAAAGAGTATGACAAAATAAGAAAAGATTTTCGTGTGATGTGTTTCATCCTTTATGATTTCATCAGGCTAAGTTTATGTTTACATTGATATAATTATAGATGCGTGTTAACAAGTGATGCTGGGAATTTTAAATTTAAAAATATATTTTTTTAAATGAATGTTTTGGATATATAATCTGATGTAATTTAGATTTTTTCTTTTTCTTTGTGCTTCCATCACTTTTGTCATTAAATATTCCACATTGTGATAATAAAAGATATGCTAAAAATGGTGAAACACTGTAAGAAGCTGGAATGCAAATTTACTGTGGATGATCTTGCCATTAAAGCATATTTTTAAAATTTTTTTAATTATCTGTAAATTTAAAATTTCCTGTGTCTCTTTTACATGTGCAGTCATATCAATATAAACATAAGCTCAGTCTGATGAAGTCATACAAAAACTTTTTCCACTTTGTCATACTTCTCTCTCTCTCTCTCTCTCTCTTTCTCTCTCTCTCTCACACACACACATACACACACACATACACACACACATACACACACACACATATGACAAAATATAGTTTTAAGGTATTTATGGGTTAAGGTGTTCAATATCAGGGATAGAGCATATGTAAATATAAAAGTGGACATTGAAGTCAACACCCAGCCACTAAGTGTTGACTTCAATGCCCGCCTTATATATATATGATATCAAATCTGTAAGTGGTAAGGATAATCCAAGTAGGTCTTTTTAATATAAAATATTAAAAAGATAGATCCATGAAGAGAGCTCCATATATTTATATACAGAGCAATATGATATAAATCAAGAAGGAAAAACTTAACACATCATCAAAGACTTCAGTAATAAATTTATTTTGACAGATAATTATTTTTTTATATCTGCCTCATCAGACCGAAATTACAAAATGAATTAAATTTATCCAGACAATTTATTAAAAATTATTTTAAAATTAAATCACAAGAGAAAAGAAAGTAAATGTCTACATTACTAAACCTAGAAAAATTTCCTTGGGGATTTACATTATTTAAGAGAGGAATAGGGGAAAGAAAAAGGAGAAGCAAGGTTTCAGCAAAATGATCAGGGACAGGTGAGGGAAGTACAAGTGACAGCTAGTGAAATACATTGAAATTAAATCAAAATTTATATCCTCATCATCTAATCTATATCAATATAATAACAATCATCACATCATCATATAAAAAGAGTGAAAAAATAAATAATATAATATATAAAAAACCATTAAATTCATTATATCTAATTCATCTTCATAATTATAAAATACATCATACATATATATATATATATATATATATATATATATATATATGTATATGTGTGTGTGTGTGTGTGTGCATGTGTGTGTGGTATATACATATAAAAACATATACAAATATACATATCCATAAAAACACACATGTAAACACATACAATGCATACATATACACATACATACACACATGTATATATATATGTGTACACATATATATACACATATAAACACCTACATGCACATACATAAACATACCCACTTAATATATATATATATATACATATACGCACACATCTGATTATATGCATATATATACATACATACACATTAATACACATATATACACCCATATATAATACACTTACATATACATATATACACATACATACACACATGCACATACACATACACATATAAAGGCATACACACACACACATATATATACACATATACATATACACACATATGCATGCACACATATACACACATACATATATACATAAAACATATGCATACACATAAATGAAAGCATATAATTTTCAATAAATAATGCAAAATAATTGTATGATTACAAAATAAAATTCTATTTAAAAGATAATTTAAATGTATTTTATGGCAACATTTAAATATGATTTCATTTCTTTGGTTCACTAGCAGGCTAGTATTTTTATATTTAATTATTTTAATTTTTTCTTTCAGGCACAAATTACATCTATTTCTGAAGCTGTTAGGGGTTTGGAATTTACTTATAATCTTCCATTCTATCTGTGGAGTGAAATTTCTATCATTTAATACCCAGAAATATTTAGAAAGAGCTATTAGGTGTTTTAGATAAGGGTCAGAGAAACAATGCTTGTGATTGTAGAACCTCTGCTTCCAGATTGCAGCACAAATTCTGATGTATATTTTTTTATTATTTACATTTTCTTTAGGGAAAATGGTTGCTTGGTATATAACATTTTTGGATTTGCATATACCTCCAACTGAGCAGTTGTTTTTGTTTCTACAATTACAAGATAGTTTGCTACCTGGTTGGTTATTGTTATAAAATTTGTTTAATATTTTATTATATATATATATATACATATATATATATATATATATATATATATATATATATATATAGTTTTTCTTAACATTTATCACTCTGTATTTCACTGCATTTGCTGTGTAACAAGTTTATCCTGTCACTGAAGGTGACTCTGATCCCTGAACAACAGTGAGTTTGAATTTCATAGTTGTATTGTCATATCCTGCTACAGAAACAACTGGCAACAGAAAACAACTTTGAGTGAAATTAACAACAAGGTTACTGGAATTCAGAGATTTAAAAAAAAATCAGTGGAAAGTGAAATAATATTAATAATGCAAAGTGACAACAGTTAAACATGTATGAAATGCCTGAATTTCTGGAATAAAGAGTTATTATTATTTACATTACATACATTTAATGTCCTCTCCTTTGTTAATGTTATCACAAAGTTTTGGCTGTTGTGCCCTCCAGTCTTCATGTTTCTGTTGAACTCAGTAACCTTCAGGGAATTTTGAACAGAACGTTTTACTTAATCTATGAGGATAGATTGTTCTTGTTCTGCTAGGGGAAATAACTCATATTGTTCTTATTTAGTACTGCTTGGTTATTTCTCACTCTGTTTCCCCGATGTATAAGTCTGTATTACCCAAGCCAGAAATTAAATTCAGAATTACTATGCCACTAAATTCAGAAACCAATGCTTTAATCAAGTAGGTTATTGTTCCATGGGACAAGCCTGAGCCTAAAAACTGAAGCCTTAAACCTAATGTTCTTATTGCTACTGCTGCTGTTATAGACTTCCTTTGCTGCTGTTTTTTTTCTCACTGTTGCTTGCTGTGAATCTTGGCTCTCTCTGCCATTTGTCTTTCTTTCTTTCTTAATGGCTCTCATATTGTATGCTAGGTCTACTGAGAAGGCTGTCATAGCCTAGTGTATGTGCTGATCCCTTCAGACATCTGATTCTATGGTGTTTTCATTTGAGCATTTTTATTTCATTCTATAGGGATTGATGACTATCCTTTTTCTTCCGTATATGATCAGCCATGCCTGATTTTATTGTCTCACCCTTAATTATTGAAGTTCTCCCAGTCTTATTTTAGGGGTCTACTGGTTTCACCTTTGTATTCTTTACTATGGGGGTGGGGTACACAGATTCTTTGGTTGTGATCTCTTCAGTGTTAAGCTTGATCCAGCCGAGATTGCTCCCTTAAGATTGAGCTGATTCTGAATATATTTTGTATGAGCAACAGAACTGAATTCTTTCTGACTAGCCCTTGACCAAGGAAGAGAGACTGTGGCTGCTTTTTGATCTGTTTGCAGAAACTGATGTTATGTTTGCAGAGCCATTCTTATTTTGAATGCTACATTTTAGGTTGATCATCTTCTGTTGCCATGTATTTCAGCCACCACTTAAAATTTTTGCATGATATCATAGGCAAAGTTTTGATATACCGATGTTTTGAATTCATTCTCTGTGAAAGTTATTTGTACATCCAGCAAAGCCAACTGATTTTTGGTTTCTTAATTCATCATTAATTGGACTGAATGTCTTACTCAGATCTTATGGCAATATTTACACAGATTTCCCATCTGGCCAGAATATAAAAGTATCATCTACTGATCTCAGCTATATGATTAGCTTTAGCATTGCCATTCCTAAAGCCATTTCCTTGAAATATTCAATGTATAAAAATGTAAATAATAATCACATGTACATCTTTAAAAAAATCTTAATTTTTTTTATATTATTTGTTTTCAATTACCTGAAGCACTCTGTATTTTATTATTCTTTCTAAGATTAAATCTTATTTAATGAAATGTATAACTAATGTGGTTGCAGTGAATGTAGAAAAATCAAGTCTTTTGTAGGCATGGGAATATCTCTCCTCTTAGTGAGTGAACTATCACACACACACACATGCATATGCATGCACACCTACACAATTCCTAACTTGTAATGTCTTCCTTCTTTTGCATGCACCCTTGTGTATTTTCTCTCTTTTATTACTCAATTATATAAAAACAAAAATATAAGCTATTCCCTTGTTGAAATTATCTTCCATTTCCTTACACCTGTCATTTACATGTACAAAATACTATTGCCACTGCTTTTTATCTAACTAGAAGTAGTGCCTGCAACATTATGGCAACCCTGATGTGATTTTGACATGCACCTACCGCAATATTTGGTGCTTCATGACATGATCTTAACATGCAACTACCGCAGCAAGTTTTGAAATATTGTCTTGCATATTCATAAAGACGTGGTATCTTGAAGGAGTGTTTGAAAAGGCGACTTTTATGTCATTGACAATTTGAAGTGTTAAGTAGTATTTAACTGCATACCCACTTGAACAAAATGTGGCACAAGGTCAAGTTTAAAGTGTGAGTTCCATGCAGATATGGGGACAAAAATTATTTAAGTTGTCAGCATTTATATTTTGGGTATGCCTCAGGCACCATGGACTGATCCTAATTCTCTACCAAAGAGTGGTACTGCCAAGAAAAATGGACCCTGGGGTTTGAACACATTATACTTAATTTTAACCCTGATGGGATTCTGGCATATATACGAAGGAAGAGAAAAGTGGCTTCTTTGTTTGTTGTGCTTTGAATAATTTACATGTCCATGTAATATAGAGTAACTTGTTGGTACCACTATTTAACAGTAAATTTAAAATAGTTTGTTGAAATTAATTATGCCACCATATAGGCTGCATAATTTATTTGAAAAATTGACAGGAACCCGTCTTATCATTAGTTTTTTTTGACAATGTGATAATTTAAAAGCTTTTGCTTTGAAAAATGTGAGAATTTGAAAGTTTTGTAAATATATTTAAAAATATATTTACAAAAAATGATTAAAATTGTCAGAAAAGCCATTGAAACTGCAGCAGTGTTTTTAGGTTGACAGGTGTATTGGAAAAATAAGACTGACTGTTAATCAATCAATAGTGATAAATTAAATATAAGATACTTCCGGTGTGCAGATTCATATGCATAACATTCATATTTTTATATGGTCTGGTAAAAAAAATGCCTTTGGATTTTTGTTATTATAAATTATTTAATTGCATTATTACCTTATGTTTTATGTGAAAAAAGACTCAAGTGTTTGTTTCCACATAACCTGTTTGCGTGTATTTTTAACAGAGTTATTTGAAAAGTTAAAGAAAATGTTATTTCTTCTGTTATATTGTTCTGTACTAATTCTGTCTTTTTTTTTAAATCATGATAATAATAAAGATGTCATTAAGTTGAGAAAAAAAAAGAATTTTGATGGTAATATAGTTGATGATCCTTAAGAATGGAATAGAAATATTTTTTAAATGAAGTGTTTTTTAAGTCATTCAGTTGCCTTCTTCACAAATTTAAAAAGAGTGAGAAAAAAGAAAAAAGAAAAGAGGTTTTTCTTCTATCCTCATGCTTCTTCACATGTGAATGAAACTTCCTTATTATTATTATTATTATGATTATGATGATGACGACTTTGCCGGTTGTGGCGATCACGTGACCCCCCCCCCCAAGCTCCGGCATTACTCAGTGTTACGCGAAAAAAGAAGTCACGTGACGCGCCGTTTACATCGCTTCTCCTTCATTGAGCGTTGGGAAAGTGAAATTCGTTCTTTTGCTGAGGGCAACCCAAAGAAAAAGAAGAAAAGTTTTAAACAAGAAGTGAAAAACAAAAAAAAGAAGTGTGTATGTGTGCGTGTGTGTAAGAGGGAGAGCGAGCGAGAAAATAAAAAGTAAAGAATATATAAAGGACGCAATATACACACACGCACACAAGTGTTGTCGCTTCATTTCATCAATGAGACCGGGGAAGAAAATAAGAGAGAAATAATAAAAAACAAAAAACGTCAAAACTAAATCTCTACAACTGATCAGTGTTTATTGCCGTCTCATGTAAAATCTTAAAACTTGAAGAGAAGTAAAGAGAGATCATTATTGTCCGACCTCCAAATAAACAACAACAACAACAACAGTCACAAACGAAGCAACACCATCGTCGTCGTCGTCGTTCCATCCATCGCTCTTTCCTCCATCCATCCTCGGAAAGAAAGGCGCACCACAGACTCTTCTTTTTTTCTTTCCTCGCTCATTCAAACAAACCAAAACAAAAAAACTCACCCCTGTTAGAATCCAAACGGACAATCAATCGTTCTAAAAAGTGATTCATTCTTTTTTAGTGATCGAAAGAAGAAGAAAGACAAAATGTCACTTCTTAGCATTCTTAACGCCGCCGGTCTTAGCTTAGATAAAATAATGGAATATTTGTGGCAAGCCGTAGATTATTTTCGGGAATATCCATCGCTGCCTATTTTGTGTGTCTTTGGAGCTACCTACCTCGCTTATTACCTGCTTTACGTCGGCAAGGTAAGTAATAATAAAACAAGGAAGAATCAACCTCACAGTTTTTTTTTGTTTTTTTTTTCAATTTTATTATTTTCTTTATTCTAAGTAATTGAGTGTCATTTTATTTTTATTTGGCTAAGAAAATCTCACCTTGGAGAAAAAAAAGAGAGAAAAAAAAGCTATGAATTTAAACCTGTAAAGTAATCGTTTCCCCTTTTTATTATTTATTGAAAAAACAAAAAACTTTTAAACCTTTTGAAATAAATTGTTTGTTTCTATTTTATTAAAAAAAAAAAAATGGTTATGTAAAATTTAAAAAATGTAACGATTCAAAAGTCCCTAAATAAAATGTTGAATTTGGACGTCATAAATACAATTAACTCGTTTTTTTTTTACTTTTCTTATTAATAAAAGCTTTGTGAAATTGTTTTAATTTTAAATTTATTTCAATTAAATTTAATTATGATCTCATTATGATTAATTCATTCATTAAATGAGAAATTATTTTTGACTTACGCTAAAATCTGTAAATATTTGGACAATAAAGAAAATCTTTTTCCTTCTTTTTCCTTCCTTCATTGATGATTTCATTTTTACCGTAAAAAGAACATTCGACTAAAAACTAAAATATATAATTATTAATAATGGCTTTTTAATTTCTAACAATGAAAAGTGAATTTCAATTGCTTTGAAGTGATATTCTGACTATTATTTATTAATCAATTGTAATTTTATTTCTAATGGAAAGAATTGTTTTTGATTGTAGCTTTTGAATTACAAGGTTAGAAAATGTTGGGTGAAAAAATTCAATAAGAAAGGAAATAAAATTCTGATGCACAACAAAAATGAATTATTTATTAATAATGATAATATTTTTGGCTTTGTTATCCTCTTTTAATCAGTTATTGTCGATTATAATAATAAACAAACATTATCTTTGCATTTAGATAAAAAAAAATTTAAATAAAGGTACAACACGTATGAAGAATTTTAATTTCCGTTTCTTTTAATTTCTACATCTTTTACTAATTAATCTATTTTAGAACATAAACCGTTTTTTTTAAAAATATAAATTTGTAAATTGATTTTAAAACTAAAAGTGTTTGTTTTATTGTTTAATGTTTGCAAATTGTTGTCTGCTTCGCTGGATCTTCTTCTTCATAACCGGCTTTTCTTTTTTCCTCATTTTTCCGTTCATCTGGTCTTTTTTTTCTTTTTTGACAGCAGTTCAAAATGCAATTGAATTATAAAAAATAACTTCTTTAATCTTTACCAAGAAGAAGTGTTATCATTTTTATTACAAATTCAAGTCTTGTTTTATAAATTTTGAGGTTTTTCTAAGTCAAATATCCAATTCGAAAGTAAAAAAAAAAAAGAATAGAAAATCATCATTTTTAAATTTTAATTTGCTTTTAAAATTTAAAGCAACTTAATTGCCGAACCCCAAAATGAAAAATGATTTTTCTGCATATAAATTTTTTTTAAATGATTTTTTTTTATTAATACAATTTCCAAAATAAAAAAAAATCCCTCAATACTTGAAAATAACAGTTTTCAATAAAAAAAAAGTGTTCATTGCCTGCAAAATTATAAAATACAACTTTACTCACGCTGAAAAAAAATGCAATCAAAAATGAAATAAATAAATGATAAAAATAAAAATGTGTATAAAAATACTTCACTAACAAGCAATGAAGAAATCAAAATGCCTTGTTTATGGCATACTTTTTGGTCTTTCCTAATTAAGTTAAAGATTTTTAGATGATAAAAAAATTGTTTATCAAGTTTGGAACCTTTTTTCATCAGGGTTTGTTCCTTTTTAGCCCATTGAACATATCGATTATATATATATATATGAAAAGTTTTCTTATATAACGAAAGTCTTATTTCTTCTTGCAAGACCCCAAAACAATCGAAACGTGTCTGACTCCCCGGGGCCAAAACAAACACTGAAGAAGGCGGACGATGAACCTGTCTTTTTTGACTCAGTCATTCTCAACTCTTCTCATTTACATCTTTTAATAAACATCATAAATTATATTTATTATTTGTCACATACATCTTTAATACGTGAAAAGCGAAAACCAATTAATTGAACATGTGAATTTATTTAAACTAATTAATTTAAAAAAAAATTAAAGGTTATCCTTAAAAAATTAAATTTATGTCCAATTTTTTGTCATTTTCGTTATTTTATTTTTTTACAAAAAAAATAAATGAAAGAAAATTGAAATTACATTGATTTCATCATTTGCATTTAAAAGTTGAATCTAATTATTATAGGAAGAAAATTTAAGAAAAATTAGTTGTCAAAAATGTTTTTCAGAATATTTTTTTAGCTTTAATAAAAAGAAGCCTTTTTCTTTTTTTTACTCTAATTTTTTTAATTGTTTTTTGTTTTATTGTTTAAAAAAGCTAACTTGAAAATTACTGATAGTTTTGTTTGCTATTTAGATTTTTTTTACTGAAGTGAAAAGTTTAAAATTGAAAGAGGAAAAAAATCTTTTTTTTTAGCAATTTCATAAAATACCTAAAAAGAAAAAAAGTGTTGTTTTTTGTCTTTTTTTTGCTTCACACTGAAAAATTAAGAAATCGAGATTTTTTTTGATTTGTGGAAGGTCTTAAAATTTTATTTTGAAGTGAAAACTTAGTAAATGACACACATACTTTGTCCTCAAAATTAAAAGGAAAGGAACAATTTATGTATTTATTTATTTTTTCAAATTCTTTAGTTTTTTTCTCATGTTTCAGTTAGGAATGTTATGAGGACGAAAAAGAAAATTGTTCAAACTTTAGTCAAAACATAGACTTCACTTCACTTCTTGTTATAAAAAATTTAAAGCGATGCTGTAAGAATTGAGAGAGAAAAATGATTTGGTTTATTTTTTGGTAATCTTAACCGACTAATAAAATAAAGTTTATTTTATTTTTAATAAACTGAACAAGTTTTCTTTGTTGGCTGTGAATGAAGAAACGTCCCACCTTGTAGGGTCGGCCAGACACTTGGGGGACCTTCCCCTCCTCCCTTCGCACAAGAAAAACATGTATTATTCACTTGAAGTGATCATCAATCGATTTGCAAAAATGTCTCGCCTTTCGATTTGCAGTTTTTTTTTTGTGTGTCTAGAACTCTCTCTCACTCACTCTCTCTCTCTCTCTATCTAAATTCACTTTTTATCAGCAGAGCCTTAAAATAACTCGTCTGGCACCAGGGTCATTGGCACTTTTCCTCCCTTTAAGAAGTGTCATCTTCGGGCTCTTGAGAATTTAGCAAATAAAAAGAACCTAGCAATTAATTGGGGAAAATGATTCAGATTACAACGACATTTTAAGCATTTCAATCATTTACACTGTATTGTTTGTTTTGTTTGTTGTAGCTTAGTTTTAGGTTGTTTTCATCTCGATTTTTGGTCTTTTTACCTTTATTGAAGAATTATTTTCTCTGCAAAAGAAATTTATTTGGAAGATGATCCATCAATGGTTGATCGACCCCTTTTGAAAATAAGTGTATGTTTGTTGAAGAGAATATTTGAAGATTGTTTTATTGTCTGAGACTTCATTTTGACAATTCCAAGGATTCACCAGCACCTCATACAAATGAATGGGGTTGACTTATCTCATCAATTCTGAAGTATGTTTACTAAAGCAATTTACAGCTAAGCTACACAAAGCATTGTTTTCTTTGAAAAGGTCATAGATCAACAAGCAAAAGTTCAATGTCTCCGCAGAATTAGCATTTCTAAATCATGAATCTTGTTGATACCTCACAATTCAGTAGAGAACAACCTAGAAAAATCTAAAAATCATTTCAGGAAAATAATTATGTTTAGTTTATTTATTAAATTGGAGCTTCTTCACTCATTCATTTCTCTTGATATTTCAGTTATTTTTAAAAAATCCAATTTAAAAAATGTTCTATTTGTTAGAATAAAAATGTGAAAGAATCACATGCAAATAAAAGATGTTAATTGTGGCTTCAGGTTTATTGAACATACCTAAGTTAAATCTTAAATTGGGAGGGAAACTAATTTTTGAAATGACCTGTAATTAAATAAATCGTTTATTCATTATCTTGACTAGATTCATTGGTATGTTAAACATTTTGTAGTCTTTGTTTCTAGTTGTCTGATTATTTCATATCTTCATTATCTGTGTAAAAACAATTCAATAAAACTTCCAAAAAAGCTAGAATAATATTTAATTTTTTTTCTTATTTGAATAATTATGTGTGAACATTTTCCAATTCACCTTTTGGCGAAATACCATCTCAGCTTAAAATTTTTCTACAGTTACTTAAAGGCTGTAAAATGGAATTTATATTTTTTTACCCAGATCATTTGATAAGATCTTTTGAAAATCCACAACACACCTTTTGGAATTTATAAATTGAATATATAACAAATCATCTGTTTGAATAAGAATCTTCAAATTAAACTTTGAGTCTGTAATTATGGCTTAGCTATTTATATATATATTTTTTTATCTCTATTGGATTAAAAATCAATGTTATCATTAATGCTGTTTTATTTATTTTTCATAGATTTACTTATGTTTTTTTTAATAGTGAAAAAGGCAACATCGTTTGTAGCTAAATATTAATTATAGCAAATATTTCAAATTTGTTGAAAGTTGTATTGTTTTAGGAATTGTACAGTTTTTTTTTAAAGTCTCAATAGCTCATTACTGAGAGAGAGAGTGTGTGTGTGTTCAAGTAAGAAGTATCATGCACATAGGTAAGAAGAAGGGACAAGTACATCAATATAGAGATAATATTTGATTTTTATTGCTATTGAATTATTTTTAGTTGAAGAATTTTAAAATAGTTTCATGTGCTTTATTTTTTTTACGAAATGCATTTTTTTTTCTTTTGTGTATGTTTAGTTTTTATGAAATGTTAATCAATTTAATAATTGATTGAATTTGTGGTCAACCATGAAATGGTGAATTTTATGTGCTGCAGATACCAACCATTAATTTGAATTGGTTTAAAAAAATCAATGTAAGTATAGATTTAGTCCAATACCAAGTGGCCTACAGTATTAAGAATGAAAAAAAAATGTAACAGAAAAATGTAATATGATTTCCATATACCAGTTATAAGATGCTGAAAAAGAATAACAGGTAATTTTTTTTGTTTTTTTGTTTACTCTGGTGGCACTGAACATAGATGAATGATTTTAGACCTTTGTAAACAAAGCTCAAATAGTATTTATTTTGAAATGATACTATTTTTATTAACAACCGAAATATTAACAAATCTCATATGTGAGAAGATCTATGGTAAAATCATCAAGTTTAAATAGGTAATGAAATATTGAAACTCAACATGGAACTGCTGGGAAAATTAACCAACAATAGAACTGATCATATGAACCCTTTCCCTACCTCCTTTTTTTTTAATAAGGCTACAAGTATGGGGCATCCTTTGAGATGGCCTCTACTTGTTGCAAAACTAAGTTATGCTTAGTAAATAAGCTAAGAAGATCTTTTTTAAACCTCAGGAAAATTGGGAGATCATATGGTCTATTCTGTATTCTTTGGGGGATTGTCATGTTGTAGTGATAAACAAGTTGAGCACATGCCACAGTGGGTATTTTTCATCTCTTGTTTAGGCTAAAGAGAAAAGAAAAATAAATTGGTCATATTACATATGGTCAAGGAGGTGGGGGTAGAGGACACAGCAGAATCTCTGTCTTTACAAAAAGATAAGTTGAAAAAACAAAGTAATGGAATAAAAAAAACAACAGAATAAAAGAGAAGAAATGAAAATAGTTTTAATAGAGAGGAAAATGGAAGATAGAGAAAAGTTAGAGATACCTTGTATTACTGCAAGTGAAAAGAATAAGGAAAAAAATGTTCTGTTTTTGCCCTGAAGATGAGAAAAAGAAGTAATAAAAGTGAAAAGCAAACAAATATTGAAGAAATACAAAGGAAAGACATGAAAAAAGAATAAAAATTACAGATAACTAATTGGGTCCACTTGACTTCTGAGATATATGAGCTTAAGTAGTTTAGCCAAGCTTTGGTACATATTTAGATCAAATGTCACATATAAGCTACATCTCTTTCTTTCTCTTGATGGTACTTTTGAATCAGTAAAAAGTTCTCAACACATTAAAAAAATTTAAATTTAAAAAAGAGAAAGGAATTGGCTCTGTAGTTATTTCATCTTGCATGACTGATTTTTTTTCGTTCAAAGTCTTTGTTTGCAACAACGGCATATTGTTTGGAGTTCAACCATAATAATCTTCCTATCATAATCATAGACATAAAAAATGTATTCTTTGATGTCCATCATCATCATTGATATAGAAATGTCAACATTAAAGGCCTTTGCGAACCATGTGGGAATCAAGTGGCAACATGACAAAGTCCTGTCAATTCTGCACAACTTTCTCCTTCCACACTCTGTAGAGAGAATATTCTTGAGCCTATCATCTCATCATGTGCTGACCAGTATCACAAGTGGGACAAGTGACAAGAAATCTTTGTGTTACGAAAGAACAAGCCCAACCTAATATACACAGCTCTTGATTTGCACACAGTTAAGTTTAAAAAGAAAAAAAAGGAATTTCTCTAAAAAATAAAAGAATTGGATTAATTAAAAGGTTGTAAACTTTTTGTTTCTTTTCTTGCAAACAATTTCCACAATCCTTTTCCTCTCAAGCACTACTGACTGCAACAAGTGCAGCCTGTTTGACACAGCAGTAACCATTCTGCCTGTTACCTCATTCTATCTGTTTTTATCTCCTCGTTCACAACCAGAATTTACATATGTACAAAGATAATCTCATAGCAGAGTATCTGACTCTGGGATCTATCTGTTTTAAATATAAAGCTGCCATTCATTTTTTTTCCTTGGACAATTTACATGTGAGGCATGTTTGAATCTGTGTTTGCTCTTGAGGTAAGTCATTTTCTTCTAGTGTTGCAAAATAATGCATGCAACCCTGAGCCCCTTTGCTCTCTGCAGTAGTTCACTACAATTTTGTTATTGAAAAGGCATAAAAATATATAGAATTAATGAAGAGGAATAGTCCACATTGCAGAATTAAACTGGAAATAGGAAAGAACAATGTAGTTTTGTCAAAGTGGAACAAGAAATGCAATATTTATGATCAGAAGTGTATCAGTGAGGAATATACATGCAGAAGCATGTATGCCTATGTTTCAAAATGCAAAATCATTTAATAAGGTACAACACAAAGATCTATTTGAACTGCCTGGTAAACTTGATTTATTTCAGAAAGATATTAGAATAATCCAGAATAGCAAACAGATAGAAAACGAACTGAGCAAGTATACAAAAATAGAAACGGGCATGAGAGAAGGATGAGTCTTCTTGTTGGATTTATTTAACCTTTATAGCAAGGTGAACTTAAGAGAACTAGAAGTCCTACCAAGATTTATTACTGGTGGGTACAATCTTAACAATGTAAGCTATGCAGATGATACCATATTGATGACAGAAAAGAAAACCGCAGGAACTCCTAGACAAGGCAGTAAAGGAAAGCGGGAAGAAAGGACTAATCATCAATTCTAAGAAGAATGTATGGTCGTCAGCAAGAGGAACAGTCCATGATGCAAACTATGATTTGGAAATATCAAAATCAAGCAAGTACAGAAACAAAATCTGGGAAGATTTTTAACAGATGACAGAAAATGTGACACCAAAATTCAAAGGTGCATTGAAATAGTGAAAAGATGCTTCCCTAAAGCTAAGCCAAATATTAAGAAACAAGAAAATTTTATTAGAAACAAAGAAGAGGGTGTTGAACTGCTGTGTAATCAATCTTTTTATATGGCCATAAATGATGGACACTTTCCTGACAGATGAAGAAGAAACTTAAAGCAGTAGAGATGTGGTCCTGTCAGAAAGATTCTGATTATACCATGGATGGAGTGTGTAAGCCTCAAAGAAGTTTTAAAGAAAATGGAAATCTGCTGAGACACAATGTAGGAAGAGGACTCAGAAAATTTGAAACTCACAGGCCATATTGAATGGAAGAGGGAGGTGGAAATGGCGAGTAACATAGCTAAAACATTTGCAAAACAGAGAGTGGGAAGGATTGTAAAAAAGATTGCAAAGGCCTACAAAAGACTGGAAGTTGTGGATCGCCTGAAAGGACATGGCACATAAAAGATGATGATGAAACAGGTCTATTATTTGATGTTAGTTGATTATTTATTTCTTTTGGGACAATTGGATGTAGGGAAAGACTGATTTTTTGGAATGGTTAAGTCTCTTTTAATTCTTAAATTAAAAAAAAACAGCCTCTTTTATATGAATTTCCAAATCTCTTTGGATTGAATAATTTAAAATTTGAATTGCACCAAAGACCCCTCACTGATTTTCAGTATCATTCTATTGATTTCGACTCATATGGAACCAACTTAAAGGGTCCATTCTTACTCTGTTTATATTTCAATTTCATTGTCACATTCAGGCTTTCCACTTGTCAGCTTTTTTTAATATCCAGATAAGCTTTCTTGGAAGATGGTGAGTGAAATTTATCTCAGATAAGGACACTCAATACAGATTACTTTGGTTTTTACTCCCACCTACCCATGGTATGTAGGCCTGTAAATCTTTAGGTGAATAGTGCTTGGTATGTTTAATAGCTAAATGCAGTTGGATTTGGAGATCTCTAATACTTTTTCATTTCACAATGCATTAACATTTCTTCATTGACCTCTTCATAGAAATGTAAATAGCAAATAAAAAAAACTGCAGTGATTCTGCTCTGTTTGGCACCATGCATCTTTTTTTATTTCAACATATCCATTGGGCTCATCTTATATACATATCTTAATTCTCAGCAAGCAATGTTTAATATTTTGCTTGCTTTAGATAAGATTTTGTACTTAGATTTATTTTAACCTATTGTATATTATCTCTGTTTTTAGAAAATTTCAAACACTATGAATTTGTAGCAGTTTGTCTTTAAGTTGCTAATAATGATTCTCTAATATTTCCATCTTTGAAATAAGAATGTTGAACTAAGGAAATGTGTAGCAATGATTTAATTTGAGGCACTCAATCACTTTGGATAGTAGCACTTATAAAAAAAAGAGTTTTTCATAGTTGAGTAAATTGATAACAGAATTATTTTGATGTATAACAACTTATTTTTTCTCTTTTCATTTGAACAGATACATTTTGGCTGATGGCAAATTTATTAATGTGTTAAGATGAAATTATAAAGACCTTATTTGATTTTAATTTTTATCATACTTTTAAAAGATTTCCCATAACTAATTTTTGTTGTTGTTGCATTTGGTAGATTTTATGCAACATCCACCTGATATAGGTTGAGAATATTTGAGAAAATGTCTTAACAATCAGAAAGATAATAAAAATGAAATGTGGTCAGAAAATGTTTCATCTCAGAAGTTTGCAAAATATTTTTTCTTTACAAAATCTCCTATATGAAAAATCTGGATCATCCTTTAACCCATTCAATAACTTAATAGCTAACTTCTTTATCTTCATTTTATGGCTTGATATTTAAAAAAAAAATGATGATTTCAAGCCAACCTTAGGCTTTCTTTACTCATTACTTTGATTAAAATTATGGAATGACCAACCATTTGATTTTTATACTAATTTCTTTGGTACTTAAAAATCTTATTGGTAGAGTAGATGATTTACAGCCAATAGTTTTATAGCTCTATCAAAAATACAATATCAACAGTTATTATGCATTTATTTACAAGAAAGAAAATCAGGACAAAGAGCTCCTTCCTCCTTAAATGTATCAAATTCTCTCATGTATTCTGTTATATAAGAATAAAAATGAGAATAATATTTTGCTTCTATTTTTTTTAATCAATTCACCCCAAGCAAGGTAATAATGTCACTAAGATGCAACGGGGTTACTGGGAGTGAAAGAGAATGAAAAGACTTTAGAAGGAACAAACAATAAATCTCTACTCTTGTTCAAAAGATTGGGGAGGAGTGTGAACCAGACGTTAGGTTCATCTATTTCTCTATTATTAAGGAGAAGAAAAATAATAATTAGTAAATAAAATTACAGAGTTCAGGCAGATGTTACATATAATAATAGAAAATAGGGATAAAAATAGTAGGAAAAATAAAATTAAGAACAATGAGAGGTTGGTGGGGTTCAAAATGTGGGACTGATATCAAATATATGTATTTTGTTATGGAACTTAGGAATCTACCAGCTCATTATGAAGTTTTAACTTACTATAAGTTGTATTAACTCCTATCAACTAAAAAATGAGCAGAAAATTAATTTACTCTTGTCACAACAGATTTTTCTGACACTTATTTTAAAGTAGGTACACAAAACAATCTTTAACAGATTTGTCAGTCACGGAAATAATCAGTAAGATTGCAAGTACAATAAATGCAGCTATCTGTGGACAAATATTTTTTTAAATTAATCAAAAATTAAAAAGTAAAACTTAAATACAATTGTAACAAGTAGACTTGAACAGAAAGGGATAATAATAATGATAATAATACAATTTGAAAATTCAAAGAGGGAGGAAAAAATACAACTAGAGAACAAACATTTTAAGTTTGTCATTTCAAAAGTTAAGAAAACAGAGCTTATATAGGAAGATGTGTTCAGAGAAAATCTATGATCAGTCATTAAGAAATTCAGGGATTGGAGTCACTTGAGGAGGGAGGAGGAGGAGTAGGAGGAGGAGGAGGAGTCTCTTAGATGTTTTTATGGTTAGAATAAACCACCTATTTTTTTGCCTTGGTAAGGTTGGGAGGTTAATCAGATAAAAAAGAAATATATGCTTATCAAGTTGAATTTGTAGCCAGGTTGAAGAACAAACTTCAAGACATTTTTTTTGTATCTAATATGACCATAATAATGGGATCAAATAATTTTGAATTGAGATCCAAAGAAAATAATTTTTGTTTTTCAGATGACAGTATTCTGGAGATCCTACCTGGAATTATTATTACTGAGCAAAATCTTAACAATATAAGATAAGCAGATGACACCATTTTAATTGCAAACACAGAAAAAAATTTACAGACAAGGTAATAAATGAAAGCAGGAAGAAAGGACTAATCATCAATTGTAAGAAGACTGAATATTTGGTTGTCAGCAAGAGAAGGAGCTCAAGATGAAAGCTATGAATTGGAAATATCAGTGCTTCTATATGAATGAATGCTGGACAATTTCTTCATAGGTGAAGAGGAGACTTGAAGTAACTGAGATGTAGTTCTACAGAAGGATGCTGACAATACTATGGATGGAGCATGTAAGCGGTGAGGATGTTTTAAGGAAAATAGTAACAAAAGGGACAATTATACATGAAATCAAAAAATGACAATTGAAATTTGTGTGATACATAAGAAAGAAGGCCTGGAAAATTTGACACTTACAGTACATATTGAAGGCAAAAAGGGCAGAGGAAAACAGCGAGTAACCTACTTAACGAGCTTGTGGAAATGGAGTGGGGGGGGCATAGTAAAACGACAGATATTGCTAAGATCCAAAAGACAGGAAATTGTGGAGAATCATGATCACTCATGTCTGAAGTAAGTAGTCTGGTTGATTTATACTTGAGAGTTATAATACATTAAATGTTATTAACATTACAAGTGTAATGAATATCTGAAAGATTCCATTTGGGAGAGCATTAGATGGAGAGTGTTTTGGCATTCATATCAAGCTGATTTTAATATGAGTAATATTTTAATCAGTTGGTCTGCTAATTCTTTAAATACTTGAAAAGATATATATATATATATATATATATGGAGAGAGAGAGAGTGAAAGTTTCTACTTTTTGTTGAAATCACTGACTCAAATTATGATATACAATAAATTACTGATGGTGAAAATTTGAGAAATAATTTTCCTCCTATCAACAGTATTTGTTTGGGCATCTGAAAACATATCACAAGTACATGAGAACAATGCATTGTGCAGTGGTGGTGGTTGGAGGGAGGCTAAATTTCTCTTTATTATCAGGATTATTGAAACCTGTTCCATTTCTGTCTGCTGCAGAAAAGACTCGTTTCCTTCTATTAGTTCTTCAATTTCAAATTTTTCAGAAATGCTGAGAATATTTTGATGGCTATTATTTTTCTTATTAAACAGAAATTAGTGAATCACATTTGTGGTTATTGGATTGTAAGTTTTGAAAAGGCTCCTGTCAAGAAAATGATCTGCCAAGTTTGTTGCAACAATATTCACACATTACAAAACAATATACACCATCAATTTGTTGGTTGAAGCTTTCAATCTAAAAACATTGATGTTCCTTGGAAATTTTCCAAAATGAATTCGACTATAAACTTCATGGAAGATAGAAAAGCATTTTCATTTTTGTCTTCAACTACAAATACTCAAAGCAAGCAATGAGGCAAAGTAGAGAAGAGTTTTTTCTAAATATTGTATTTAGTTATAACACCATTTAGCCATTTTATACTCTACATTGCTTGTCCAGATGATGCCTAAATAAAGTTATTGTGTTATTAACAGTTATTGAATTCATTTTTAAAATAACAAATAATTTTAGAATATTTTTCTTTGTACTTTGAATTTTCTTGTAAATTATATTTGCAAATCTTTGAAGTTGTATAGGATCATTTTCTTTAATTTCAACTCTTATTTTTTAAATAAATCTTTTCCTCAAATTTCAGAATGATGTCTATCAGAAATTTGTCCAATTGAATCATTATATCTGCTTTAAATGAAGGAAGAAAATTTATCAAATTTTATTCAAATTCTTTGGCAAATCTGTATATGAAATTTCCCATTTGACTTTTGTTGGCTGGGGAGAACCTTCCATGCTTTTGGAATTTGAACAATTTAAAGCAGGCAAATAAAGCTTGTTGGATACAGATGAGGGGTGGGGGTACTGAAAAATGTTCAATTCCATCCACTTCCCAAAATCTGACTAAATGATTAAACATTAGAATTTGTTTTGGAATTCTTTTTTGGTTGACCTGAAAAAATGTTCAACATTACAGAAATTCTCTTCATTCACTCGTCACAAGGTAGAAAAACTTTGAAGGGAAGCCAGTGCCATTTGGTTCAAGAGATAATATACATTATTTAATTCTTTCTTTGTTTCTTATTTTAATTTAGCTTTCTTTTCAAATTTTTCAACAAGTTTCATCTGCATAAGGACTTGGGAATTGATTGTATTTCTGAAAAATACCTAAAGTAAATGGTAAGCAATGCTTTGGGTAGAACTGATCTCTTTGGAATTGTGAGTGACATATGAAAAAATGAAGGAGAGATTTTTGCATTTGTTATGGAATTGGAATTTGAAGAATTCTTTTGCTTTAAGGACCTTACAATGGCAGTTATCCCCTCCAGATAAACCTTTTATCAAATTATAATTTCTCTAATTTTATTTTATCTAAGATTTTTCCTTTTGAAGTATGAAGCAAAAGTTTTCTTTTTGTTTTTTTCTTTTCTACAAAATTTTTTTCCAGTTTTGCAGATCTGTTGGGAAGAATTGATTTCAGTGTTCCTTGATCCTTTGTCAGAACTTTTATTTATCATTAAGAAGGATTAACAGATAAATCAATGTCACTTGAAAGAATTTGTTTTTATATTCTTGAGATACAATGAGCAATCAATATTTTCAGACACATTATGAAGGAAATTTAATGAATCATTTAAATGTTAACCCTTTCATTCCCAAGGTTTTCAAGACAAATAAAATCAAGCACATTCCATAAAATCGCTACTAAAAATACATCTAAATATTGATGTTTCATTTTCTAACAATATTTTTGTCAGATTTTCAAATAAATCAACATTTTATTCAGTTTCTTGTTACAAGTTGAAAATGTTTAACTCAAAACAATTATGATATTAATATTTCCTTAAATGCAACATTTTGTGTTTGCATCATACTGAATAAATATAAAAGGGTAATACTTATCAAAAGTTGTTCATGGTTTACAAAACTGAGGCTTTTGCAATGAACAAGTTCAGAATTTGGACCGGTTTATTGCAGAGTACAAATTGATAAAATGTATTGAGTAAAACGCTTTCATTTTGGTTAATTTGTCAATTTGATTTTGGAGGTTTTGGAATCATTTTATACTTAAATTATTTACACTTGGATTATTGTTCTAATCTTTGTTGTTATTATCCCACTATTTTGGCTCTTGTGCCCTTTTGTCCTTCATCAGGTTCTTGTTGATCTGCTTATGAACTGAATCCCTACAGGAGCAGATTGTTCTTATTCCACCGTTTAGGAAATTTTCCTCTCCTCATACTAAAAATTCAGACAGAAATCATTCATTCAGGTTTAATAGCAAAAAAACCCAACTGAAAGGAAGCCATTGGAAAACTTACTTGATATGTGTTGTTAATATATTTATTCTTGTGAAAGAAATTGAAAAAATGCCTGAATTTGTTACATGTTCAAAACTAAAGATTGATGTGTTGTACTTGATTGCTAGCTTTGAAGATTCATTGAATCAGAACCAAATTGGTTCATGTTGAAGAGAATGGATTGGATTTTGAATAAATGCTTTTTGGAAATGGTCTAAGTCTTGTGTAAATTCCAAAGTGGACTGTATTCATCTAATGTAATTTCATCAAGCCAACAAGTTAGGTTGTGGAAGTATTTCATCAGTCTATATTGTACTGTGGAGTCCATTCTATTGAATCCATCTACATTCTGCATCTTCCCTCTTCATACAAAAAGTTGTAACAGTTGGAAAGCTTAATGAGTGATCCCTCATCTGAAAACCTAGTTTTGGTCAGTGAGCAATTTCTTTGTTCATGCAAAGCTCTTCTCCATTTTAGCCTTGTAGTGTTTGCTGGATGGGCTTGGGCAGGCAGAAGATAACAAACATTATTATAACAGCTGGACTATTGTCCTCATCGTTCATGTTATCACAATGTTTCGGCCATTGTGCCCTACAGTGTTCAACAGGTGCTCATTGATCCAACCTTTCGTACTGAACTATTTATTTAAATCTATGGTAGATTGTTCTTATTCCACTGACCATTTGTAGGGATATGTGTCATCTAGCTTTCATTTTATACTGTTCAGTTATTGTTCACCCCCTTTATCCACTGAGTCCAAGTACATTAGTGCATAGACCAGTGATTGAACTCACAGGTACAATGTCATCAAATTCATGAACCAGCATTTTAATCCACTTGGCTATTGTCCTGTGGGACAATTCTGAATAGAGAAGTTGAAATCTTAAACATGACCTGTCTTATAAGTGCTTCTATTTGTTACATTTGACTGCATTTATCAAGATTGTTATTGTTGAAGACTAGCTGTCATTCATGTCTTTTCCTTTTTTTTTTTTTTTTTTTTTTTACTAATGGCTACTAATTCTGTAATGAAAACTTGGAGTCTAGTTTGGCTTATAGTGCCTTAATTGGCTAAGATACAAACTATAAGACAGGAGAGGTAATCAGGTTATCTTAACACATTCTCCCCAGCTGTGTTTTCTCTTAGTCTGACACAAAATAAGTCTCTTGACAGTTCTTTGGGATCATCTCGGTAGCAGCTGATTTGGGCTTTCAAGGGTTACTTTCAACAGTCAGCCTGAAGTATTTTATCTCATATTGTTTTTGACTCCTTCTTGGAGTGGGATGCTCTGGTTCTGAAAGCTGCTTATCAAAGTCTGTGGTAGTATACTCTTGTTTTTAGACAGGTGTTCTGGTGTCGATTTCTGAATCATCACAATCAGGAGAATCCAATGGCATTGGGTCATCGTTACTATCAAGAGGAAGAAAGATTGCTTCAGGAGAGAGCTGCTCCACTCTCTGGTTTGATAACTCACCAGCAGGGGCCAAATCTCTGAGGGAAACATTCGTTTGCCTCCTGTTAGGGTGCTGGATGCAGCATAGATTGGGTTCACCTTGAGCGATTCCACCTTACTCATAGGAGAATCATACATGCTTTGTTGAACATGGTTTTGTAAATAACACAGTACCTGGCTGTGAGAGCCACGAAGGGAAGGAGATCCTGGACAAACTTCACCTTGGAAATTTTAAAAACCTTTCATGAGGTGTTGCATTAGTTCTTGTACACAATAGTGTTCTTATAGCATACAGATCCTCAGTTATTACGACTTCTCAATGTCTAATTAGAAGGTTTTGCTTTTCGAGTGTTTAACTGTATGGTCTTCTATATTATGCCATTGTATCTCTCGCACTGTCCATTCCCTTGAGGATTGTATGAGGTAGTCCGGCTTGTAACCACTCCCTGTACCAATCTTCTTAGTTGATTGGACATAAAAGAGATCCCACAATTTCTATGAATATAAGCTGGCACCCCGAATATTGAGAACAGTGGGCCAAGACAGCTTATGACCACTATTGCACTTACATCTGGAAAGGGAAATGCAAAAAGGAATCGCATGTACTCATCAATGACAGTAGATATTTGTTTTGGGATTTAGATGGAAGAGGGCCCTTAAAGTTCATGTTCAGCCTCTAAAATGCCTGTGTAGCTTTTACTAGGGTTCATAGTTTGGGTTTGTAGAACCTTGATTTTATTTGACTGCAAATCTGACAACTGTTTATTTGTTTCATATCCTCAACTGAATAAGGCAAATATTTTGCTTGATGTCTTGGGATTAAACATAAAAGAGACTGACTTTTGGTCAGTGATTAATTTAAAGCAGTGACCAATTAAGAAATGACCCCATTTTTTTTTTAGTGCCTCAACTGTGGCATAAGCCCCCTTTTCGACAGCTGAATGTCTGTGCTCAGATTTTGACAATGTTCTAAGAAGAATGCTACAGGGTGCCTGGATTGCCTCAATGAGGTAGCTATGGTGTGGTTGGAAGCATTGGTCTCTACTTCTTGGGAAATGTCAGGATTCACCAAAGTGATGACTGAGTTGGCAATATCTCTTTTTAACACCTCAAAGGCTTTAATGGCAGAAGAAGGTAAAGGAAATTTAGTAATTTTACTGAGTGAGTGTATTTTCTCAGAAAAGGAAGGTATCCATTAAGAATAATGAGTGAACATACCCATGGGATAACAAAAGAAAGCCAGACTCATCAGACCAGCTAACCTTTTTCCATTGATATAAAGTCCACTTATAATGCCTGCATGTTCATTGAAGATGTTTTTGAATATTGGTTAGCATAGGTACACTGAATGACTGTAATTATACAGTTCCAGATACAGTAAGGATTGACATACTGTGTGTTGTGATACATTTCACTGTTAATAGCTACTCACTGCAATTGAACATAAGATATTTTCATTGATTTGTTGTTTTACTGCCTATCAACACTTTGCAAATTATTTAACAACAGAAAATATATTTTTTAAATCGTAAGAATTTTTTTGAGATAATAATGATTTACTGATACAAGTCCTACTAATTAATCCATAGCTGGGGGGAGAAGAGACGACTTTATACCTTTCCCAAAGGTATTTGTGCATAAGTGAATATGCTGAGCCCAACTGGAATTTGAACTCTGCTTTCTGATTTTCAATTCAAAGCTGTTATCCATTACATTACATTAAGAATAATGAGTGAACATACCCATGGGATAACAAAAGAAAGCCAGACTCATCAGACCAGCTAACCTTTTTCCATTGATATAAAGTCCACTTATAATGCCTGCATGTTCATTGAAGATGTTTTTGAATATTGGTTAGCATAGGTACACTGAATGACTGTAATTATACAGTTCCAGATACAGTAAGGATTGACATACTGTGTGTTGTGATACATTTCACTGTTAATAGCTACTCACTGCAATTGAACATAAGATATTTTCATTGATTTGTTGTTTTACTGCCTATCAACACTTTGCAAATTATTTAACAACAGAAAATATATTTTTTAAATCGTAAGAATTTTTTTGAGATAATAATGATTTACTGATACAAGTCCTACTAATTAATCCATAGCTGGGGGGAGAAGAGACGACTTTATACCTTTCCCAAAGGTATTTGTGCATAAGTGAATATGCTGAGCCCAACTGGAATTTGAACTCTGCTTTCTGATTTTCAATTCAAAGCTGTTATCCATTACATCACCTGCATATCCAAGCTCATAGCATCTAGTATTCCCAAGTGGTCACTCATCTAGGTACTGACTAGGTTTGACATTGTTTAATTTTGGGGATCATATGAGAACTGGTGTTTCTACATGATACGGCCTTAGACTCTTAAGCATACAAACTTCACAAGCTATTTTTGAAATGTTTTGGCCAGACTAAGTTAACCTTTATATCAAAGCTACTAAAATATTAATCTTGAAATAAAATACAGCATTTAGTGCATCAAAATGTAATACTTGAGTCTGTCTTACCTGCACCGCTGACTCATATATGTACATTTGTTAGGAGTCAACAGTTGTTATTTCTACCAAATGTCAATGGTCACTATGTTTTGGCACATCAGAGTATTTTAAACTTTTTCATTTGATAAAGAAGAATTCCAAAAGCTAAGCAAGGTGGTGAGAAATGGAAAAAAAATTGTTAAAACCAAAGAAAAGAGTGCTGGATTGTTATGCATTATCCATCTTCTTATATGGCAGGGAATGCTGGACAATACCCCCCCCCCCCAGGATATGGAGAAAACTAAAGGCAGCAGAGATGAGGTTCAACAGAAGGATACTGAAAAGATCATGGACAGTGCAAGTAAGCAACAATGAAGTCTTAAAGAAAATGGCAACAGAAAGAACACTTCTACTCAAAATCAGGAAGAAGGCAGCTGAGATTCCTTGGACATATATTGAGGAAAGAAGGCTTGGAAATCCCTTAAAGTATATTGAAGACTAGAGAGAGAGGGCAAGGTAGTGAGCCACTTACCTGATTTAACCTATGGGCTGCAGAGTGGTGTGGTGAGGAGCCTTAAGAAAGGTAGAAAAATTAAGAGCCACATGAAATATGAAGTTGTGGAGAGTCATGATTGCCTATGTCTTGAATGGATGTGACATATAGAAGTACACCTGTGTAACATTTGTAGTATAGCTCCTTTGTCTTTTGTAACAGGTCATCAGCTATATTTTGTATTACACATGGCAGGATTCAAGGATTCTTTACATTTTTTTCTTCCAATGTTCAAATTGTATAAGAACTATTCCAGACTAATGCTTAAAAAGCTCTCATTAATTGCCAATGACTTTACAAATTCAAATTCATTCATACATTCCAAATGTTTGCTTTTCTACTATCACTTAACAAAAAACTAATACAACAATTTCATTTTAAGAAATTATTAATTGTTGGTTCAATTTTAAAGTTGTTCCCTTTAAATTGTCCTTAAAAATTGGAACTACTAACTACTTGACTAAGTAGTTTGGTATCTTAGTTTCATTTATACATTTAATCCTTCAACTAAGTTGTTAAATCATTATAATTCACAGAAATCTATCAGATTCTTCTCATTATGAGTGCCACTTGTACTCAAAATGATTGGTTTATTGTCTTGATTTTTTTCCAAGTCCTGTAACCTATTGTACAGTCATTGAATCATTACATTTACTGCAGCCATAGCAATTGTGGGTGTATCTTGGGCAAAATAATGGGATAGTCTATTCCTTTTCATAGTTGTCCTCCTCCTTAACTGGTTGCCTTACCAAAGCTAAAGACCCAGTCTGCCCTATTCTTTCATCCCTAACTAAAAGAGATTGATTCATGCCTTCCCTAAGGACATTAATACAAGGGGATTGTAAGTGGCTTTAGGTGGAATTAAAAATTTTTCTTTGCTGATAACCCTTATTCTAACTACAATTCTATCACGTTTTCATCAATATCATTTAATTAAGGATCATCAACTCAGTCTATCCCTTACTATAGACAACAGAACGAGAACAGATTACTATTGTGGATTGAATAAAGGTTTGTTTTAAAATTCCTGTGAGGTTATTGAATATGACAAATACCTGAATATGGCCAGAAGGTACTAAAGCTGAAACATCATGACTGTAATAACCAAAATGTAGATACTAATCAAAATAGATAAATATCTGTTATGATTTTACAAGAACACTTATTAGAAAAATACTTGGATGTATATTTCAGTTTTTTAGATTGAATATTTTTTTAAAAAATTTGACCCTTCTTTCAGTCCTCTGATTATAAAAAACAGTGAAATGGTATTTTGTGCATTGGTCACCTGAGGAGTGATACATTACTGTGTTTTTTCTCTCTCTCTCTTATAAATATCGTAATTGGAAATCCCTTTCTATTTTGAATTTTATTGTTGTAGTTGTCTTCATTATAAGTCCCATGATTGACTGTGGTTGTAGGTTCATTGTGCAACTGAGTACCTAATCAGCCCACTCCACATATCTTGGTTGCAGGTCAATATCTGGGTTGAAAGTTGGTGAGGTATTCATCCATGCATAGTTTATCTTGAGCAATTACACCTGGAAAAGCCCAACCCTCTTCTGTTCAGACACACAGCTGAGATATCCTCCGATGTTAAGGCTTACCTTGGTCATGGACATATGGTTGTTGATTCTGTTGAGGAAGCCTTCTGCCCATTGATGCCATTAAAAGTCTGGATATATTGCTAAGGTTTTTGTTTCTTTTTTTTGCTGCTAGGTGTTGGACTGTCTTCAAATATAACAATTATTATTAAATGATAAATAATAGAAAGTAACCAATAACTAATAAAAAAAATAACATATATATATCTATATATATATATATAATAAATAATAGGAAATAATTATCAAATATATATAAAACCAATACTAAAACCAATTAGTATTATGAGTATTATTATTATTGTTGTTGTTGTTAAAACAATTGTTTAAATGTTAAATAATAGAAAATGATCAGTAGGTTCCTTCAAAAATTTATTCAAAATGAGGATACATGATGAAAGAAAAATGCCGAAGACACAATAAAAACAAATTTCATCATCAAAATCTTTGTATTGTTTTATGAAGGAAGATCAAAGGATTTTTTGATGTAAAAATTATTTTTTTAATACTTTTTAGAACCTTGGAAATTTTGGTTAATTGGAAATTTGAGTGTCTTTTTGCAGTGAAAAACACATTGATTTGGAGATTCTTGCAAAAGTCTGTCATATTTTAATGAAACTTTCAAGATTTATTCAGAAATTAATTAAATTATTTTTAAAGGTTTCTTAGAAAATCTTTGTAAAAATGATTTTTTTTTTTTTGCATCTGTTAATCCCCCGCCCATTTAATTTTATGAAATATTGAGAAAGTTTTTGGGTCACTTAATGTTTATATTTGTTATAAGGACAAGTCCTCAGAAAAATTCAATTATTAAATTTTTTGGATCCCTAGTTACCCGTAATCTGCTCTGAATTGTAAAATAAAAATGTGATAAAACTAGGACATTATTTGATTAGAAAAGCTTTAATTACTTTTATGAATAAAATATATTATAGACCCAATTGTCTTAAGAAAATTTTTTTTTTGATGAATAATGAATTTTTACAAGAATTGTTTTCATTTTTTATATTTTTAATTAGAATAATTTATTAATTTTTAAATCTTTTAAAATTTTGTATTAATTTGTTGCAACCAAGTTAGATTAAAACTATTTACTAATCAATAAATGGAAAAGCTTATTACAATTCAATGACCCCAGTATTTTAAAAAGAATTAAATTTTTTTTGTGTATAAATGTGTTGATTTTTGTAAAAAGAGATATCCATACATGACAATATCAAAAAATAGGAAATTTAAAATTTATTGGTAATTTTTTAATATAAATAAGCATATTAGAATGCTTAAAATATTTAAAATTTTGAACCTTACTAGGCAGTTAAAAAAAATTATTTAAAAAAAAATGAATGTTGTATTTATCATGTAATTTTTCTAGTTATTGTCCCCCTTATCACTTTTTTCATCTGTACTAGTGTGATAGTTCTAATCACAACAGATGCTTCTTTGTGTTTTCACGTAATTGTAAATACATCCTCAAAGGGCCTAAGTATTTGTTTCTTGATAGAATGAGGCACCCTATAGCCTAATAAGTTTGGTTCTTGTGACTACTGACTACTCTGTAATAATGTGTTAAATAAGAGTAGGTCTTCAATCCCTCCTCTCTTCAAATAATTTGGGGGTGAGTGTTAACATCTGCTGATAAAGTAGAATGCTTAAAGTAGAACTAAATCTCTATTGAGTGATATGCATATAACTCTGTCCATAGTTTCTGCTATCATCTCTAAACTAGATTCCCATAAACCGTAATGACTTGATAGTATCCCTGAAATAGTCCTTAAGAAATGTGCTTGTGAACTGGCTCCTGTTCTTTCTAATAATAAATGCCTTGCTGCTTCTTGCTTCCTGGAAATCCTCTTCTGTAGTTTCAGTTTCTAAAGAACTCAAATGAACTATCTGATCTTTCAAACTACTGGCATATTAGCCTTCTACCTCTTTTTGGCAAAGTACTAAGGACTCTAATCGACTCTGAACCTCACATTACAAGGTCTTCTTTCAGATAAGCAATATGACTTTTGCTTCTATAGGTCAGCTGTTAATGTATTAACAGTTATTGCTGAAAGAGTCTCTCAAACTTTAGATTAGAATGGTGAAGCTCAGTCTATTGCTCTGGATATCTCAAAGGCATTTGACAGGGTTTGACATACTGATCTTCATAAGTTGAAAGGTTGGATTTTTGATCTGATACAATCTTTATGAAATTATGAAAGGAAAGTGGTCTTGAATAGCTACTCTTCTAGATCTTTTTGCATTAATGCAGACCTCCCGCCAAGAGTCTCCCTGGATCTATGTTGTTCCTAATTCTAATTTTCATAAATGACCTTCCTGATGTCATCAGTTCTCAACTTGGTATCTATGCTGATGATAAAACTATTTACTCTTGCTTTAATAGTACATCTGATCTATTCAATAAGGTCAAATTGGCAGTTGATCTCAATAATGACCTACAGCCTGTTGTTAACTGGGACAAGAGATAACTTCTTAATTTAATTTCTCCAAAAATTAAACTGCTCTCTTTTAATTGTCTTAGAGAACATTTTTTTATACTTTTTAGAACTTTGGAAATTTTGCCTGACAGGATTTTAATTCCTGTGACATTTGTTAAAAACTTTATAGCTGGTATTATTTCTGAATTCTTTGGATACAAGTGATAAAGAAAAATTAATTACTATCCCTGGAGTGACCATAGGTGGCTGGATGTGTGGTCTGGTCAATCAAGAAATCACCTAATAAAAAAACAACCAGCATGAGACAAGCTGATAAAGAAAGATTAATGACTGGAAATCCCCTTTTTGCTTACGCATTCTGAAAGTTTGGATTTGTCACAGGGATGGTGTGCTTTCCCTTGGAGTGGGATGAGATTAGATGCTGCAAAAGTGGGAGAAGGAAGAGAGAGAGATTAACACTGCCTATATGGAGCAATGGTATGAGATGAGATGTGAAGGAAGTTGGAGTTAAGGGGTGGCTTGATTCCTTTGATCAATCTCAAAAGGGGGCTTGACAACTGCTAAATTTGGAAAATCACTCAAGTAAACATATTTTGAAAATATGGAATTTTAGAAAAAGGTTGTTGCCAAGGGTAGAAGATAAACAAACACAAACCCTGGTCAACCCCAACCCTGACAGATGCAAGACTCCATATAAGATGGAAGTTTGGACAACTTGGAGAGTCCCCACATTACTGCTACAGGAATCTGAATCATTCACCGATACCTCCTGACCAAGACCATGTGCCAGTCCTGAAGACTGGAACTTAGAAATTTAAACTACTACAAACACAGGCTGTAAAATCCAAAGGGGGATCCCAGTGTCATCCGATTATAGCAGTTGAAACCACTGTATACAACAGATCACATATAAACCAAATTGTTGTATTCGTATGTCCGAATGTCAGGAGCACCTCTCCCAACTGAGAAAAACACTGGTGTTATATAGTTATCTCGATCCCAGACTCATGCTGACTATTGGCTAATACCTGCTAGTATCGTCCATATGCAAATTGTCCAAATAGTCAGTGCCACCTACTCTAAGTAGAAGGTCTTCTCTCAACAGCCCATTGTGGAAAGGGACACAACGCTTGGTGCTTCCAGCACCACCTACAACCAACTCAGTCTTTTCTTGAGCTGACCTGATTTTCTGTTATAATTTTTAACCAGAGTTTAGTCTTAATTCTAAAGAATACATTTTTGCGAAGCTCCTTGACCTGTTCTTCACTCCAGTTTACTTCACAAGTGATCAAGTGATCTGAGATCAAAAACACAATGTGGCAGAGGAGTGAAGGGTCATGAAGCAGACAAATGCCAGCTAGATCAAGTGGAACTGTGATCTTCAACACGATACCAGTAACATGCCATCAGCGTGTTAACGAGTGAGGAGTCAGCTAGATGGAAGAACTTGAGGACGAATGCGAGGGAAAGAGTTACATTATTGGTGGCCATTAGCCAGGATTGACCCAAAGCTACAGATGGACATTTTTAAATTTTTTACATATTCAAATAAATGTATGCAAATATATTAAAACAAAGGCAGAATTACTCCCCATAAAGTAGTTAATTGAAAAATATAACAAAAAAAAGAAACCAGTTATTACTCCTCACTCTTCAAAGTTCAGTTGAGGAAAAAATATATAAATAAAGGTAGAATGACTGAAAAAAAATGGAAGGAGAAAATACTATCAAATAATCAGCAATATTAATCACAGACAGATTATATTTAGACTCAGCAGACATTCCTTTTGCTTACAGAGAAAGTTGATTAGATTTTTTATGTATAGGGTCTCAAGCACTCTCAAATGGTTATCTGAATGGGATATGACATCAGATTATGTTGCATAAGGATTTATGGGTTTATAAATGTCATTGAGAGATTAACATTTATGGATTATCTGGTGTTCATTGCTTGTACTACAAATGCAAGAAGAACATGATTTTTAAGAAAGTTTTTATTTTCTGGTGATTAGAAAAAGAGTATAACTTTGGTTTCCGGCTTTGAAAATGTTCAGCTAGATGTCTACTTTATATATACTTTTCATATTTAAAGAAAAGTTAAAGATTCAATTTAGCTAATCTGATGGACACATTTTAGCATCATATATATATTGTAAATCAAGTTTGGAATTTTCAGAAATTAATGTGCTAAAGTTTTTGTGTCTCAATAACAGTTGTAGAAAATTTGGTGGCCACAGTCCAAGTTGCCTTTGAGTTATGCAATAGCAGACAGATTAACAAAATGACATTGCATTAGTGATTATAAAATCTTTTGTCAAGAATACATTTTGATATCTTCCTTTATAAATTCTAAAATTAATAATTTTGCTCAAGTTTCATTGGAAAAATTTTGAAATGTTCACTTATTTTCTGCTGGCAGTTTCTTGTTTTGAAGCAAAGAATTTAAATTTAGAAACTCTTCTGTTTAAAACATTCATTGGTCAAACGTAAGAAAATTCTTTTTTTTCTTTTCAGTGTTGACATAAAATATGTTACTGATTCTCAGTTTAACCTTCTGTTATTTTTTGTCTAATTTAAAGTCTTTTCTTCTTTTCAATCAAATTTGAGCAATGTTGTAAAAATAATGTAAATGTGGATTTTACATTTAAAGTCAAGCAGGAAAAAATACATTTTGGTATTTGCTATATTTCTTTTCAATCTTGTTCTTTTTACAGAGAAAAAGAAAAAAAAATTATTATTAAATTGACTTCTTTTCTGCAAGAGATATTTGCAAGAAACATGTTTCACTATAAAATTTGAATATAGTAGCATCTTGAGTATTTTTCTAAATGGAAGCATTAAAACCAATATTTCAAATTGGTTTCACCATTTAAAATAATCCAAAACATCCTGCCTACAAATGTTTGGTTGTATTTTTTTTTATTTTACTTCCAGAGTGTCATTTTCAATATTTACAGCTCATATTCCATAGGTTAACATATCAACTCCCAAATATAATCAATAAGTCATTCATAATCCTAACATGAGAATAAGTTGCCATTATATGATTAGTAAATATATCAGTTGCATCATTTTAGTTTCAATAATGAGGGCTGTCTGTTGAGGTGTTAGTTTTCCTTTCTGCTAGTGCTTTGATTACACTTCTGTTTTCTGAGATCTATTTGGATTTTTTGTTTTGATATTTCTAAATAACAGATCAAGTTAATCACTTTCTAATGTTGCTATTGATTGTTATATCATCTTGCTAATTAGTTGACAGCTTTGTCTAAATGATGTGTTTTTCAGATAATGCACTTGGCTGATAATTACAACAAACTGATTGTGAAGGCAGTACAAAAGATCTAGAAGATTCTCACACTTCAGTTTGTGATGAAGAAATATGACTGCTTAATCCACCAGGATATTAATTGATGCACAACACCCAAATGATAAAGGCCATGGGTCACACATCCTGGATGCTTTATTGATGTATTCTTGTATATTGCAAGGGAATAATAACTTTTGCTTAATTTAAATGATTCTTTGTAGGGGGAAAAAAAAGAAAAGAAAAGAACCTGCAAGACAGAAAAGAAGCAGTTTGTTCTAAGTTAGTACAAGTAGAAAATTATGTGAATTTGTATGGTTTCTAATGTCCCTTTATAATTAACATCTTTGAATAAAAGCATGAATCCAATATTCCCTGTATCCAGTGCAATCTAGTCTTGTCTGGCTTGGCACATAGAAAGATGATCATTTAGGACACACACAATCAGTCATATGTTATTGGTATAAAATCAAATTAAAATTGTATGTTTTATAAAATCCAAATTAAGATCAAAACAATAGTTCATAAAATTAAACTCATTTTGTTAAATTGTAAATCCTAAAAGAATTTTCATCAAACTTCAGTGAAATTTGAACAGAGAAGCTCCAATGTCTTGTTTGTATGTATTGACCTGACTTTTAGCATTTTAGCAGTGCTGTATTAGTACAACTTGTGGGGTTACTTGTTTTCAGTTTGTATGTGAACCACAAATACATGGTCCCGTCAGTGTTGATGTGTGTATGCAATTAAAAACTTGAGCTTCTTAAATAAAGAATCCATAAGAATTTTGTGACTTCAATGTAAAATTGGTTGGTTTTGTTGCAGGATTAAACACTTTTGATGAATTTTTAATGTTCCTGGTACATTTGATCTGCAAACAATATTGATGGACTGATGTGAGTCCAGGTAAAAAAAGTGGTATACATGGAATTTAAACAAATAAATATTAACAAATATATTGATAGGACATATAAAAAGGAAGAATTAGAAATGAAAATAAAAGTGAAGAGTTCAAAGCAACCTTCACCGTCTGTAACTGAAAAATGCTGACAGGAGTGAGAAGAATATTTCTTTTTGCAATGAAAGTCATCAAGGAAAGAGAAAGATTCTCTCATATCTCATGCTACCTTTAATTATCATCAGTGGGTGGTAATTCAAAATCTCACCAACTGTAATTATTGTCAAGGGGTAGCAATCCAACAAATTGAAAAAGATTCTCTCATGAAATCTGATTTGTAATGTATGTTTCCAAATGTCATGGCCAATGTTTTTGTTGTTATTATTGGAGCTATTGAAATTTTAGGTGAAGGCATGTTGTCTATTCGTTTGCTTTGATTTGTGTTAGGTGTTTGTGTGATTTTTTTCTTTCTTCAATGTAAGCCAGTTTTAAATGATCAATTGATACAGTGTCTTTCTTTTCCATTTTTTTGGAATCATAAAATATTTTTCATGCCATTCCAACACTTTTTGGACCTGAATAATTTGGGAACAATGATTTTTTAACCATATCATTTCTGACAATAATATACTCACAGTTATGTAGATCCACAAGTATAAAAGATTGTTTCGTCACATGTCTAATAAGTGTAAAAGACAGTCTATTCATCTTGTCTTTTAGTTTTGTTGACAAAGTCCATAGATATTTTGCATGTTGAAATTTGTTTACCAGATAATATCAGTGACATTCCAAAAACTGATGCCTGCTGCTGTAAGTTTTCTTTTAGAATATTTCAAATTAATAGGAAATTAATAGGTAGATTATCTACCCAGTTATAAGGGTCAGTCTTTGTGCAGTTTTTAGCTGTCTGTGGAATCTTTTCATTATCTTGTTGGCACAAGAATGGTATGCAGTAGTTAGGATATGTTTGACTCCTAGTAGGTTGATAAATTCCTTGAAGAGGATAGATTGAAACGGCGATCCTCTGACAGTAGTAATCACAGATGGCACTCCAAATGTACTGATCTGGTTGTCCAGTACAACTTTTGTGATAGTCTCTGTGGAGGTATTTGGAATAGGAAAATCAGGAGTCTACCAACTAAAATGATCCACTATAAGTGAAACAACGTCTATATGCAAATAAGTGAACCTACCGTCATGTCTCTGAAATTTGCCAAAGGGCAAATTTTGGATGTTTACCAATTTTGTATTTTGGACTCTGAATGCATTGCTGCATCAATTTTTTTATTTTTTTTATTTCAGTGGACATATTCATTCATACAAAACAATCTGTTATCACTTTGGTGGTTGCTTGTTTGTCAGGATGTGATAAATCATGAAGGTGGTTGAAAATCTTCTTACATAATGATGGAGGTATGTATGGTTGAGGATAACCTTTTTCATATCACAAGAAAATCAAATGCCCAAAAGAGTTAGGTAAACTTTCAAGTTGCAGTGAAGTATCTTCCTTGATTTGCAAAAGTTTAGTCTTTCTTTTGTTCCTTGGCTATATTCTTGTAGTTTAAACTTTCCATATTTATTCAGGATATGGAAGTACAGGAAAGTGTGTCTGCAACAATATTTCCTTCACCTTTTATATATTGTATGTCCGAAGTGAATTGTGAAATGTAGTCCAGATGTCTTGTTTGATGTGGTGAATATTTGTTGTACTTCCTGTAGAGAGCATGCTGGCTTATGGTCTGTAAATACCATGAATTTGCATCCCTTTAAAATATAACAGAAATATTGGATAGCTAAAAAGATAGCAAGAAATACTCTCAAAAATGTGCTGTATTTCATCTGTGAGGAATTCAGTTTCAGAGAGAAAAAGGATATAGGTTTTCTTTCCTCCATTAATATTTTGCTGTAAGATGGTTTGATGAGACATCTGTTGTTAAAGTTAGTACAGCATCCTAATTGTCAGTTCACCAAGTCTTTCTTAACTTTGTGAAAAGTGTTTAAAGCAGAAGCTTGAAGTAAAACTTTTGCATACTTTTTCTGAGTGCTTTTTTAATGTCTGTCAATGGGGCTAATTTTGATGAACATTGTGGCAAAAATCTTTGATAGTAATTTATTATTAAATATTTAAAGTTGATGAGTTGATTCTAGTTGTGGGAATTTTTTTATAGTATCAATCTTCTCAAGGAGAGGTGATATTCCTCTTTCATCTATTTTGTGACCTAAAAATGAAAGATTTTAACACTAAATGTGCATTTATCAGCATTAATTTTTAATCCAAAATTAAAAGGCTTTCAAAAACAAGTTGGAGATGTTCCAGTGTTTGTCCATATTTTTGCTTGTTGTCAATATATGTGAATGTGAAGGATAAACCTCTGAACACTTTAATTAAAAGAAAAACTTGTAGTTCCAACGAATGATTTATTTCATGGAAATATTTCGACTAGCAGTTGCCAGTCTTGGTCACTCCTTTAATTTGAGTAAAAACAGTGCAAAGAAACTAGAAACGCTTAAGAATACAAATCAAGGAAAAAAAACAAAATTTGTTGGAACTACAAGTCTTTCTTTTAATTATGCAACTACAAGCAACCTAATTCTTTGTCTATCAATCTTTGAAAAGACTGCATTTCTTAAACCAGATGACATCCTGGTGAATTTGAATAAATCAAAAGGAGTGGTGATAGTAGTTTTGGGTATATCACTTTCTTCAACAGGTATTTGGTAGTACGTCTTGTTTAAATCCTGTCTGGTGAAAATTTTTAAGTTTTCCCTTCTGTCCCAACTAATTTCCCAAACAGAAATTATCTAGCAGTTAAGACATCTTGAATGATGAACCATTTTGTTTCTCTTTTTCTTCTACTTCTGGAAAATTTTCACTGCCTTTTTATAGATTCACTGCAGGAAGATATCATCATATATTTTACTTTTTTGTTTTATTTCAGCAAAAGACCTCTTCCCACAGTCCAACTTCCTGTCATATATTTTAGCAGTTCACTTAATTGAGAAATATTGCAAAGAAAAATGAATCTGGCAAATACTAGCAAATCTGTCTTCAGAACAAATAAGCTAAATGCTACATTTAATTAAGATAAGTAACAGTGTCATATTGTGTGTGGAAGGGGGAAAAACTGTATTTTCTAATGCATAATGCGTTGTTTTTTTATCCCAAAACAACATTGCAAGTAGACCAACAGATTTGATGTGACTAGTACCTATTTTCTCCTGTTCATCAAATTGATCTCTGGTTAATCTCATAATAATAAAATATATATCATCATACATTTTATATGATGCAGGTGGGGGGGGGAGTACATTGTTGTTGTATTCCAACATTTCAGCTACTTTTAGGATTCTCTATATTCCTCATTCTTATTATAAAAAATAAAAAGAATTTCTTTTGAACATACAATATAATGCCTTTCTCTTTTGAACATACAATATAATGCCTTTCTCTTTTGAACATACAATATAATGCCTTTCTCTTTTTAAAATAAATATAATGTCTTTCTAGGAATTTAAACATTCAAATGATCTTTCCACTCTTCCAATATTCGTTTCTTTTGAGGATAAAGATTAGACTTTACTCTGATGGATCTTTGTAAATTGCTAAGTTTGTCAATTTACATGTTTTGTATTTCTAATATTTGACTGTCATACCTAATAAATTCAAATGACTATCCTGTGACAGTAATTATCCCCTCTAAAAAAATAATTATTAAGATATAATTTATTGGCTTAAAAGTTGAATATGTCAATATTTTGAAATGAATTAATGTAACAGCTGCTTTTGATGTTGAAGTACATAATTGTTTGGAAATTATTGGTGAAAAATGATTAATATTTGTATAAATGACATTGACAGAAATTAGCAAAATTTGCTGGTGGTGATGGGGGGGGGGCTATTTTATGGCTATTTTCAATTAATCGTCAAATTTAGTGAAATTAATAAAATTAAGTTTTAATTTTAACTTTAATCCTTACAGCAGAACCACTTTCTGTTTTTTAAAACCAGAAACCTTTCTTAAGAGATATTAACTGCTGCATGACATAAGTTTTTCACTTTAAACTATGCCCCCTCTGGGACATAAAGCCACATAAAGCTACATCAAATAGAGATGTGTTCCAGGATTTATTCGAATGTCAGTTCAAAATCTTTTAGGTAATCATTTCTGATCTTTTCAAACTGAAAAGTAGACAAAAATTGACTGTTAATGTCAGCTAATTTAATTGTCATTTCACTGGGGGGGGGGATATATAATCCTAGCATGCCACATCTGAAGTAGATTCTTATTATTATGATTTCACTTGTTTTAACTCTTTGGAATACAAAAGGGAAGTTGACATTTTTGCCCAAAGGTGACATTGTAGAGCAAGGCTGATCAATTGTTCATGTGTCTTCTTCTCTGCATTCTTTTTAATCAGGCAAAGCATTGTATTTCACTGCCATTTCCAGTAAAAGTATTAATGATGATTATCAAACTTTCAAGTATTTAATTCTGTCACAATTTTTATATGCATTTCATATTTTAGGTATAGCTCAGTGGTTAAAGTATATGATTTCAACTGAGACATTGATTTCTCTTCCAATTAATTGTCAGGGTATTCCAAATCAAATACGACCTTTGTCAAATACTTGTAGAATATTTGACACTTACCACATCTCTGTAAAAATTAATTTTAGTGAAAACTGATTTGTATAAGAGGCAGATGTTTGCTATTGCTTGTTGTCATGGTGGGTATTATTATCCACTGCTAAAGCCTTCCATTGGACAAAATTTGAGGTTTATTCAGTCATTGCGTCTTTAGTATTGTGATTTAATCCTGTGTATTTCTATCTATTATTTATTTATTTTAAAACATTCTTTACTTTTATATTTTCATTTTGTGTTTTATAAAATTATTTTCACTGTCATTTTTGACAATATTTCTATTCACAAAACTGTCAGTGTTCTTTCAATGATGATTAATGTCAAATAAAAAGTAACATAAATCCATTTTAAAGATCCCCCCTCCTAACCCATTCCTTTTGGCAGTGGAAGATTACATAATTGGTTCAGTCAATAATTTGCCATTTTGGCTGCAACCAGCCCAGTCCATATATCACTTATTTACTCCACTTTAATATTAACTAACTTTTTTTCCTGCAAGTAATTTCTTTCTGAATACATCTATTCAAGTTCAATTAAATACTAAATGTTAATTACTCTTCAAGTAAATTAATTACTTTTGTAAATCTTTATATGCCAAAGTTAGAAATTATAATGTTGAAAACTTGCATTTCTGCTTCTACTGTGTATCTCTAAGCAAAAAAAAAAAAAAAAAAAAAAAAACCTATTAAAGATGATGTCCTATAAGTTAAAGAGAGAAAAGAGAGAGAAAAAATGTCAGAATTCCTGAAAAATAAAAAGTAGTATTTATTCTATAAATTGGCACTGTAAGCAGTGACTCATTTCCAAATGTACAGTCTGTTTGGGGGGGGGGGGGAATATTTTATTGCACCTCGGATTGAAAAACACAAATTCTCTCTTGTTTATTTTTATGGGTTGTTGGTAGAACAGGATACAGAAATGACTAAATTCCAGCCTTTTTCATGGTCAAAGGAGGCAAAGTGAAATCAAGTAGATATTGAACTTTGTTTCCAAACTGCTTTTTTCAAGTTGTTAGGTACTGATATTTTGTAATATTAATGAGTCACAGAAAATTTGAATTTTACAAGTATTAGACTAAATACTACAATACATTTCTCAGCATTCAGGTGAACCTATTGAACTTCTCTGATGGAATTTCAGATCCCTAAAAGTTTCCACTAGCCATTATTTATTATTGATTTATTATTGTCCAAAAGAATTAATTTTACATATAAATGTTGTCAAAAGATAGAAACTTTACAAAAACCTTTGATATGCTTTGAGGCTTGAATGACTTCACGAAGAATGAACAGAAAATTTGAGTCAAATCACAAATATAAAGGAAGAGATAGAATCACAAAAAGACATAGGGAGGAGGGAAGAACCTATTCATATGTGGCTGGAAATAGGTTCATATAATATACATCTCCAGAATATTTCACAAAGACCTTGTAGTTAACCCGCAACCAAAAATAGAAAACAGCCAATTGAAAGAGAAACCCTAATACAACATTGATGAAAGATCATTTCTTATTTCATAGACAAAACACCTGTTACTATATTTTTTCTTTATATACAAAAATTCAATTTAATTAAAAACAATAATGAAAATATGATGAACAAGATAAGCTCAATGAAATGTCGATATATACAGGAGATCAAAATGTAAATTTAAAACTGAGCATCTTTATAGATTTAGCATTTTGATGTAGACTCTGTCATCAGTGTTGTATTTTCTCCCTCATTTTATACTCAAGACTGATTCAATAAAACTGTTATTACTCAAAAGAAATTAATTCTTGTAGCAAAAAGCATCATTTAAAAGTTGTTTTTCTATTTCTGAACCCTTGTTTTGAGCTTTTACCCTTAAGTATATATAAGTAATAATAATAATATAACTTATTATGAAACTGGTTTTGATAATTTTGATCTGTCATGGAATTTAAATGAGGTTTGTTCATATTATCCAGTTTTATTTCAAATTTTCTAAGCTCTATTGTTTCGTGAAAGTGATTGACTATATTTAAAAATACAAACACAATTTTTCTAGGTTAAACTGTGCTAAATGTACCTGTATGCAAATGAAATTATTGTCTGAGATTTTTGTCATTCAACATTTGGCTGGTAATTTTGAACCTGGACAAAACAATAATGCAAAACTTGAATTCCATAAATCTTTCTGGCCACTCTTTAATCTTATTAAAAGTTAATGGTATTGAATATGCAGAAATGCACTGGAAATACTCTCTCAAAGGTTCAACTAGCAATGTAGGGTCTGCTTGGTGGCTAGGATGGTTGTGCATTTCCCACTGACAATATTATTTGATTTTCAATTTTAGAACCAAGATTTTGATTGCCGTTTTTCAAGATTAGCACAGCACAATGTTTGTACCCTTCCCTCGTTAGACAAAGCTTATCAATGCTCTCAATAATGTAGAAAAGTAGAAGCATGTGATTTGCTCTCTGGGAGATTTAATTGAAATTATTTTTTGTCCAAAAATTATAGTCATTTATGAGTTACCATCTTGCTGTTTACATTTGTGTTTCTGGATAGAAATTTAACAGAGGATATCTTACATATTTTTTATAAGCTTTCTTCTGGAAAACAAAACCATTTCCTGACAAATGCTCTTTACTTCCCAATTAATAGGAATGTATGCAAAATTGTTATTATTCATTTGGTCTGTCCTATAGAAACTGTAAGTGCATTGTTGGAATGGAAAGTGTACTGGAAGTTTTATGAATAGTTCTTTTGTGTGATGTAGGACTTTAAAACTCTATACACATTCATGTGCAAAACCCGTTTTTCAAAAAATGTCTATTATTCCAGTAAAAAAAATTTTTTTAAATGTTTAAGATGCACTACAGTCCATAATACAATTGTTTATACTTAATTAGTTACCATTTCAAGGTAGAATTGTTTCATTAACATTTCTAAAATAGCAAGAATGCCTCTTACTCGTAGAATTTGTCAGAGAAATTTTCTGTGAAATACATTGTAACAGTTATCTTACTACTACTACTACTACTACTACAGGATAAGTGACACAGATTAAAATAAGAAGATAGTTATAAAAGAAATAAGTGATTAAAATCATTTAAGCAGTGTAACCTTTAAGTAGAAAGATTGTTGCCATATAAGGTTAAGTTCTTGAATGCTCATCCATAACTAAATGAAGGAGAATATATTGTAAATTTCTATTTGTAAAACCTACAGGTTAAACTAACACAGACAGGCACATGCTGTTTGCAATAATTGGAACTAGCCTTTTCTTTTGAGACTTGTTGGGACTTTCAAAATACATTTAAATAAATAAATAAATAAAAATATATTTTCAAATTTTCTCTACAACTACAATTTCATCTAAAAATAGATACATAGAAACAGATTTGATGTTGCCTCATACAGAAGTTCGCACACCAAGTATCCTTTCTCAACCAATGAGAATATGGCAAAAAAATATTAAATTTTAACCTTATTTTGGAGCCTATTTCAGGCCTATATAAGAGGAGGACTCTCAGCAAGCATACACAGGATTGCACACGAGTACTTGCAGCAAGCGCACATAGGAGAGTGCACAAGTGTACTTGCAGCAAGCATACATAGCACATTCAGTTACTCACACCACACATTGAAGGAAGCTTTCTCATTCAGGAACTCGCACAATACTGAGAGAGCAACACAAGTGAGATAAAATACTTACCTGAACACACAACTAAGTCAACCATAGGAAAAAGAAACTTCTGGATTTTTTACCAACTCTAACCATTTTAAGAACACCTTTTCTCTTTTTTACTTAATGTTTACCATTGTTATTATTAAATTCTATTCAAATTTGCTTCATGATGATGTTTTATTCTTTGTTTGGGGCATGTGAAAGATCATTCACCTTTTTCTTTCTCATTTGCTGCTGGCAGAAACATTCCCTTTCCTCTAAAGGGGACTAGCAGTAAAATGCCTTCATTTGTTTGTCAAAACAAAGCCAGCAACAATCAGCAGTACCCCCATGCAACAGGCTAATGAAAAATAAAAAAAGTTTTTGAGCAAAAATAACATTTCTCTATCAATGATTTATCTTGCAAATATTAACTTAAACATGTAGTCAATGCATTTGTTTACATCAAATTACAATCCATTGTCTACAGACGTTAGACCCTTTTATAGAAAGACCTGCAAATTTAACTGCTGTTCACAATACCAAATGAATCAGACCATCAAGTGCAAACATTAAGACTTTTTTCTTAATTACTGTTTTATTCCAAATTTTGATGTTAGAGTGTTTTGCTTGCAAAAATGCTTTTTTTCAGAGCTTTCTTCCTGAAAGAAGATATTTATTTTTGTTCAAAGAACCAAAAAATCAAAGAAATATGCAGTCAACTTGATTAATATTTCTAGAATAATTTCTTAATAACATAAAACCAGTTGTTGATAATGGAAAGTGTGAATGAGAAGTATAGTAGTAGACAGATGACTGAAATGAATTTGTTTTTTTTTGTTTTTTTACAGTGAGTTTCATCCTGACAAAGGCCTGGGAGTCACTCGAGGTAGAGGGTTACAGAGTAAGAGGCTCAATTTATGCAGTTATACTGGGAAGATAGTAGTTAACCCTAGACTTGAACAGGTTAAGATTATAGTGATCGGGAAAACATCCTCTTGGAAGTCGGTTCCACAGACCAGTGGTTCACAGGAAGAAGCTGCTTCAGTGGAACTTATATCTCATTAATGGAATACGGAAGGAATGACGTTGGTTTTCTACAATGTGCATAGCATGTTGAGTCCTAGCTGTGAGGGTTTGAACTGCTGGAACTAAGGAATTTAGTTTGTCTAAGAACTTTCCATGGAAGTAGTAATAAAACAGTGAGAAGTTTGCAATGTTTCATCTGTGAGAGAGGAATTGTAGGGTGGAAAATAATTTGTCATCCACAAGGATGTGGAGATGCTTTTTGACTGTATCAAGACTGGAAAGTGAGGACTGGTCAGCTACTGCCCAAATATGACAGCACTACTCCATTTTGGGGCTGATCTGGCTCTTGTAAAGATAGAAGATAGCACATGGAGTCAGGTACTTGCTGGAGCAGTACAGAGAACTGACCATTTTTCCTGCATCTTTAGCAATGGAACATATGTATGAGTTCCATTCTAGATCTGGGTTGAGTTTAAGGCCCAATAGTCACTCAAGGCAGGGGGCCTCCCCGAGAGAACATCCATTCATTGTGACTAGTGGTTTTTCAGGGTCTGATCAGTGATGATGGAATGTAATTAGTTTGGTTTTTGAGTCATTGAATGTAACTAGCCAGTTTTTCTCACAACTGAGCTGTTAGAGCTAGATTGGAGAAGAGATCAGCTGCCAATCTCTGGTCATCTAGAGTTTTGGAGCTGCACCCATATACCATTGTATCATTAACATAGATATATTCACAAATGATTGGAATAGCTCTTAGGCAGCTCAGTTATGTAAAGTAAAAAGAGGATTAGTTCAAGAACCAACCTCATGTGGATGCCTGCGTTGATTGTCAGGGCCCTGGAATACTGGCCGTTAACAACTACCTTCAGGGATCTACTCGTTAGGATGGACTTTATTATTGAGAATAGTAAAGTTGTATTGTGGTGAGTGAGTAAAGAAACTCTGATATGTGACAAATGTGAAACTCGTCTTTCTAGTGGTCAGTCTAGCACTTACAAATATACCTGTATGATATGATGAATCATTAAGTTTGAATTGTTTTTTTCTTCTTCAGTTATGAAAACTAAGTCTTTTTTGTCTGATATTGAAATTATCCTCCACTTCAATATTTTAATCATTGAAGTCTCTGTATCATCTCTAGATATATTTTGCGCTATAAAAATAGGGTTGTGAGTAAGCAGCTAATTTAATTTTTCTAACTCACCTCTTGTTTATCGAAGGTTAGATAAAGTACGTCCATAAATATAGATAGATCAATAATGTTCTTCGTTATTGATTATTGAGTTGGCTAGTTTCCTCAAATTCATGTTTTTGGGGGTATTTTTTGCTTCTGCTTTCAGGAATTTCTTATTCACTAATCTTTTTAGGTTTTCTTTTAACTTAAATTTAAGCAATAAGTGGATTTTTTTATGAATCTACATTTGGTGGATTTTTTGTTTTTGTAAGAATATCAAATCAGGTACTATTGAAATGATGCGGACAGTAAAATGTAAATTGTAATTCAAAAACAAATTCAACTCATACAGTGTAGAAATAGTTGTTAAAAATTGGCCGACTGAAAAAATTTAATTGGCTCATCCAGTTTGTCTTGATGTTTGTGAATGAATGTATTGATCTGTGCCAGGTATGGCTGAATCCAGCTTTAAAAAATCACTTTATTTTGATCAGCCTTCCTTTCTCTACTCTCCCCATCACTCCTTTAATGCACAGATTATTTTTGGATGGGTGTAAACAGCTTATTCACTTAACACTTTAGTTGTTTTAAATGTGTTTTTTTTTTTTAATGTTTTGAAGAGTTAAAGTGGGAGTAACTTTATAATTCTCCAAGAAAAATATTTAAATCTGGTTTCAATCATTTAACATGTTTGGTGATGGTTGCAGAAGTTTGAGATTCATGTTTTTTTATTTGTATATTAATTTGGGTTTCCACTATAAACATGCATATCATCAAGTAAAAAAATAAAAAATGCTGATCCTCACATATCCTGTGTGTGTGTGTGTGTGTGTGTGTGTGATGGTTTCAGTAGTGTAATATAAACAAATTAAGATTTTTAGTCAATAATTTGTGAAATGATGTTTAGGTAATAAGATGAGAGTTATTGTTTTTTTGTTTTTTTTACTTCCTATCTTTCTTTATTGTTGATATCACTTTTTGGATAAAAACAAAGCGTCTGTTATTATCTAGCTAAACAAGAAGCTATTACCATCACCATAAGTCTCCCCATGATCAGTTGTGGTCATAAGGGGTTACTGTTCACTTGAATGCCTGACCAGCTCCCTCCATATGTCTAGGGTGCGTGACAATGTCCGAGTCTCTGTGAATGATCTTCTGGTCAATTGAGTGATATTGTCAGCACGTGTTTCAGCTGTATTCTTTTGCCTAAATTGATACCTTGTAAGATAGCAGTGGAAAGACTGTTGTTTCATATAATGTGACCATACCATTTCAACTTTATTTTCTTTAGGATAGTGGTTATGATGTCTTCCAATGGACTTTTGTTTCTTGTCTGATGATCACTTGCCTATTGGTCTATCTCATTTCTAATACTTAGATTCTTTGCTGTAATTCTGCTGTTAATGTCTGAGGTTTGTAAGCATACAGAAAGACTGAGAACGCTGACATATGCAAAAGTCTGATCAGCCAGATGTCCTTGAATTTATTTTTATTCTGGAACCCACTTCACTGATAATTCAACTGAAATATTTAAATTGTTTCACTACTTTAAGTTCCTGACCAACAACTTTTATCTTGCTTAAATGTCTTTTTTCCTTGTTTGTAATGAGGTTTGTTTTTTTGGCATTAATCTCCATATCTGGAGGCTGCTTCATCCTGGTCTTTCACAGACTGACAAATTCCACTTTGCCAGCTGTAGACCATCTATGTTGTTTGTATAGATTTGTGAGATTGTAACTTTTAACTAATAAAAACAATTTTCATATTAGTTAATAGTAGGACTCATTGGGAAATGTAAATCATCACTTTTTTTTCAAACTACTACTCATTTCTTGAAATTCTGGTCTGATTTGTAAAATAATAAATTCAATCACAATAATTAAGCAAGAGAGAAAAAACAATAAAAAAATGTCTTTCTATTTACCACTAAATTGATCTATTCTCATCTATCTTTGTGTTGTAGCAGGCAGTATGGTTTATTTGTTCTTCTAACATAATTTCTGGGAAGATCTATTGACATTAAATTTTGAGCTGAATTAGGTGACAACATTTTCCAATAAACCTCAAAGTCATCAGGTCAAAATTTAAAAAAAGCATAAAGTGACTTTTAGCATGCTAAAGGTGGTTAACCTTAATTATAACTTTACTTCAAATAATTTTGCAACTTTTTAACTCAGCCAATTGTTATCCATGAGATTTTGCTGGTTTCTAACTGATCAATTCTCATTAACATCAACGCTTCATGTATTTTTTTGCATCTTTATTCTTGCTTTTCTATGATTTAAAAGTGAGAAATATGTTTGTGTTTTGATTCAGTTTGAAAACAATTTTGTTGTTCTGTTATCCTCAAAACTTTGTTGACTTACCACAAACAAATGACAAATGAATGATTTCTTGGCCAACAATCAAGGGTTAACCCATACACAAGATTGACTTTTATACTTGGGGATAGGTTTAATGGAGATTTAAGCTGAGAAAAGAACAAACAAACTTAAATCAGGGCAATTGTAATTTCTTGCTGATAAAGTTTTGTTCATTCAATGAAGATATATTCTGAATTTTGTTACGGTGACTTGTGAATTAATTTTAGTTTTGATTATAAACAATTTTAAATTATCTTTAACAATCTGAATTAATGGGTTTACCTAAAAATGAAATTCAACTCTTTTTTTTCTCTCTAATAAGGAAAGATCAAAGAGATTAGAGTAACTTATTTACAGTTAAACTTCAGAACTTTATTGTTAATAAGAGTTAATTAAACAGCATTGTTTTTGAGATCTTCATTTACAAATAAATGGCTGTTTGGTGCAAAATGTCATTCTATAACTAATAGCATTTGTCAATATTTGGTCAGTAGAAACTTTATTCTGAATATCTATGTGGCTCAACTTTGATGCTCGGTTTAGAATTAATTAGGAACCAACAAAAATAAAATACCTTTGTTTTTTTTATTTATTGTAGATTCATTTACAAGTACATTGATGAATAAATTGTTTTAATGAAATTATTAATTGCAATGCCTACTAAGACATTTTTTCTTTTCAGTTAATAATTAAAAATGTGCAAAAGAAAGTCTTTGATTGACAATCCTAGATATTTATTACTTGTTATGGCTTCAAAGAAAACAAAATATAATAATTAAAATTTATATTAAATGCATTTAAAAATATTTTTATTTGTTTGTTGCTGAAAAAATAGGTATATCTATGCATTAATGCTGATTTTCTAATGAAAATATTTTGATTATATTTATAGGCAATTGTAATTAACTATCTCATCTTTTTGACTAATATTTTGAACATTACCACTTGAACCATTCTCTTTAGAGGAATGTCTTCTTAGTATGTAACAAAGTATACTCACTGTTTTCTAAATGATGCTTAATTGAGCATCTATAGTTTGGCTATTAGAGTATCAGTTGAAGAAAATAATAAAAGTGTCATTATTTTACAGCTGAATCTCAAAATCATTCAGCTTTCAACTGATGGAAGAAAGACTGAGCATTAAATTCATTTTTTATTTTCTTCATGTGAATGCAATAACATGTAAAACTCAATTAATTTTTCCTTGACAGCTTTGGTGCTGTGATTGCTATCAAATTTTCTAACTTAAAAAAAGAAAGAAAGTCATTCAGAAAAAACCTTTTCATTTTATCCTAGAGAATTAAACTAGATTAAATTTTCTGTTGCCATAAATAGAAATTTCAACTGTGATTGTTGTTCATGAAGGCAACTAAAAGAACTCATTTTGTCCTGATGTTCAGAGTGAAATAACGAGCAATCATTGTCATTGTACGATGATATTCAATGACGTTTTGTTCGGCTGGCAGGAACAAGTTAAAAAAATGATTAGTAGTTAATTACAGAGAAACTCCACTCAGAAATCTCCTCCAAATCATTATTTGGGATAGAAAATTTTTTTAAGACCATTCTAGTCATTTCCTTTGCTTTCTGCCATTTAAAATTAAAGACCAGTTGATTTAAAACTTTGAGAATTTAAATCCCACATTAGGATTAAAATCTAAATAATTTTTTTCTTAAATCCTTATGAAATATATATAAAAAAAATGTCCTACCCTGTTGCAACTCCAATTCTATAACTTAAACAGAAGTGCTCACTTCAAAATCCACAGCTCATATGACAAAAACAGACACACACACACACACACACACACACGTCTGGAACATCATTAAAAAATATCAGGGCCATAAATCATCTTTTTGTTATATTAAGCATTTGGTAGCAAGAAAAAGGAATAATGAGGATTAAATATTGTTGTAGATTGTACAGAGACGTTGAAGTATGTGTGGAATGGTCTGTTTCAGTGGCTGGTCATCAGTATGGCAGTCTGGTGTAAGGGCAGCACCAGGGGTTGACCTAATTCTCATGTGGATTTGGTGTTGGTTCTTGTGTTGGATGATCGAGATCATGGTGGAGGGTAGTATATCATACAGTTATGTCAAAGCCAGGTGAAATGTCAGTTTCAGTGGGCAATTGTCAGGGTAGTGATCTGGTGTAAGCGTAGCTCTCAAAGTTGACCTATGTCTTTGCCGGCCTGACTGAGGTCACAGGATATAGTCGGTGCATGTTTGGTTAATCGAGGTCACAGTAGTACGTTTTCATTGGTGGTAGACCTGTTGTGTTGAACCAGGGTGACGTTCGATTGGTGTGGTTTTGGCAGGCCTGTTCTATGGAACAGCCTCGCATATGTTGGTGGATTGAGTGGGTTGCATGCTTGCAGTCGAAGTCGCTGCTTGTAGTGGTAGCTTGGTTGTATAGTTGGAGTTGCTTGTTTCGTGGCATGGTTGTCACTGCTTGTGAAGTCAGAGTTGTTTGGTTGTGGAGTTGAATTTGACAAAGTGATGGCGTTGGTGGTAAGGAAGTCTTGTAGTTTGGTTGTGTTGACGTTGAGATGTTATCAAGTTGCTATTTGCTGAGGTGACAGTGTTGTCAATGATGAAGGTTTGTAGCTGAGTGGAGTCAAAGTTGACATGTTTTTGAGTCAAGGATAGTCAAGGTGGTTAGTCAATCCTAGGAGTGGTAATGGTTGTTGAGAGGTTTGGTCACGTTGAGTGGTGCCGGCAAAAGTCATGGCAGCAGCAGCTGTGTGATGGCTGGTGGCCCACCAAGCTGCGACTGCTAGTGTTGTTCTCAGAGACCTGCTTTTAATCAGGTCTGGTAGTTCCCAGGGGTATCCCTTTTTTTGACGGGAACGTTTATGATTGGCCACTGCTGGAGCTCACTTTATAGACCGGATGTGATGCATGGAGCCTAATGCACAGAAAATGACTTTTATTTTGTTCTCTGCTTTCATAGTGTTCACATCTGGCCAGCATTCAGAATGAATCAGAAAGAGATCTAAATGCAACGGAGTATAACATTTTCTAACTAATCAAAAAAGTCCAATGCATTTTTCACAGCATCCATTTCTGAGCCAGACTGACTGACTATAAAACCAACATCAGTTTTCACCCATGTGGCATTAGAGATAGCCCTTTCACCGCAGCAGGCAAGCTTAATCACAGCATTAACAGTGACACCAATGCACTTTCAACAGCAATGCCACCAACAGCAGCAGAAACTATCACCCAAACACTACAATGCGATAGTTCAAGGAGAATTTCTCCCATGAGTCCATCCCCCTCGATTACATATGTGTCTTGATTTTCTCCACATGTCTATCTTGATTATTACCTTTTGCGTTTACAGATCAATGTAAACAACTGTGACCAGCTAGCTGGAGTTAGCCCTGTATGATACTGAATGCTTCATACTGGAGTAGCAACAATTAAAGCATTGAGGCTAGCCAGATACCAGTGAGCATTAGCCTAAAGACATGACAGTCATGTGATTCAAACTGATGGACCTTGATAAATCTCCTTTTTATGTCTTTGTCAAATATGGCAGACAGTTGATGATGATGACCACAAACTCTCAGTCTCCTATGACTGATTTACAAGTTCTCACAATGAGAAAACTAAGTCACCAGAAATAAAAAAAACAAACATTTTACTTATCTCAACCACTTGTTGTCTTGTCACCTCCATTTTTTTATAAGGCCACTGTTCCATATACATATGTGTGTGTGTGTCATTCACAGACACTACTGTTTTGCTGTATCACAGCTCCTCAGTGTGACCAGACATTCTATGGCAGTTAATCAGCTTTGTGGATTATAAGATTAGCCATTATTTATCATTCTCTTATTGTTTACTAATGATCAGAGAATGGCAGTCTGAGAGTTATAATAAAAAGCAACTATTAGGTCATCCCATAAGTTCTGTCCGAATTTTAACTTTTTGTTAAAATGAACGAAATTTAAAGAGTATTTTATAATGTCTAATGGAACTGAACATTATTTTTATCTTTAGATGCATTTAAACTGATCAAATTTTATTTCAGAGAACAATAAAATTAAATTTTGTTTGATTAAAACCCTGCTAACATGGAAATACCCAAGAATCATTTGAGGCACATAATACTTTATGAGTTCAAGTAAGGAAACTCAGCAGCCGAAGTGGCTAGAAACACTCACTCAGTTTATGGAGAGGAATGTGTGAATGAAAGAACTTGCAGAATATGGTTTGCAAAATTCAGAGGTGGAGATTTCACCCTTGAAGATGAAGATCAAATCGGACGTCCAGTTGAGGTTGATGAAAAGCTTCTTGAAGCAGCCCTTGAAGAAAATCCTGCTTTATCAGTTGAGGAATTGGCAGTGGTTCTCAGTTCAAACCATACAACTATTCATCATCATCTTCAACAACTTGGAAAAGTTCCTAAACTTGGAAAATGGGTGCCTCATGAATTGTCTGAAAACAACCTCAAATCCCGAGTTGACATCTGCTCTCTTCTCCATTCTCACCAACTTGTTTCACCTTTTTTGGATAGACTTGTGACTGGCAACGAAAAATTTATCGAAATGTTAAGCGTCGTAGACAGTGGCTTGGTAAAGGGGAAGGACCCCAGCCACAGTCGAGAAGGGAACTTCATGGGCAAAAGGTTCTTCTTTCAATCTAGTGGGATTACTAAGGAATAATCCACTTTGAATTCTTACCACCTAATGCAACAATTAATGCTCAAATATACTGTCAGCAATTAGAGCGTTTGAACCAAGCTTTGAGGAAAAAAAGACCTGCTCTAGTGAATCGAAAATGGGTGATGTTTCATCAGGACAATGCGCGACCACACACAGCAAGAATCACGTCACAAAAGATCGAAGAACTTGGTTGGGAGAAAATTCCTCATCCACCTTATTCTCCCGACCTTGCTCCTTCAGACTACCATTTGTTTCGTAGCTTACAGAATCATTTGGAAGAAACAGCTTTTGCAACACAGGAAGAGGTTAAAACTGACATTTGTGAGTTCTTCGAATCAAAGCCAAAAGAATTTTACAGTAATGGAATTAGTAAGCTTGTTAATAGATGGAAGGAAGTCATAGATAATTAGGGAAAATACATTTTTTGATTGAATCTGTAATTAAATGTAACATTTGGTCACTTGTTTTCTTTATTCAAAATTCGGACAGAACTTATGGGATGACCTGATATAATTATAATGAAAGAAAGCAAGGAGCAAATTAACGATAATTGTCATGTACAGGATATATAATGGCATGAAGAATAAACTAGATTTTGAACATTTTTGAACATTTCTGAAAATGTGTTCTTGTAAAAAATTTTCATTGTTCTTTGCTGAAAATTTGGGCTTTTGAACAGCAAGATTTCTTTTCTTGAATATGAAGCAAAATTTACAGCCAAAATCCTCAGTATTTTGGAGATTGAATATTCCATACATTTTATAGATTTTTGTTTTTTCATCTTTATTTTTATTTTATATTCTTTGGTCTTCATGAAGAGTTTGTTGAGTGAAGGATTTTTTAGCAATTACTCTTGACTTTAAAACCTCAACAGTTTAACAAATTTTCTCTATTTGGATTTAATTTGAATTTAAAAATCTGGTTGTAACAATATTTTGTCATTTTGAAGTTTATTGTGAGTTTCAAATTGAGATGCTTCATGCAGTTTGAAAAATGTTGATTTCTTTTCTTTTCTTTCTGAAAAAAATCTGTCAAGTCTTAAAAAGAAATGAATCTCTTCTATTTAAACATAATCTGCTTAGAATTTCTTGTCTTTAATGGTTGAATTTTGTTTTGCCTGAAAAAAAAAAAATGAATGATGTCTGGTAATATTCTCTAAATTTGTAGCCATCAATTTCTTTTACTCTTGTCTATGATGTTTTCACCATTTATTTGTTCAAGATAATCCTTGTCCAGTCGTAGTTAAAGCTGATTAACTCCCAGATTATTGCGCGTTGATTATTGATAATACTTAGTAAATTCAGATTATTGTCATAGAAGGGGTGTCAAAATCCTCTTAGCTATTTGATGATAAAACTTATTGTATTTGTTTAGTTGGGTAGATAAAGGGTGTTCAAGATTTCTCTTTTCTTTTAATTTCTATTTTTTGTTTTATATTTAGGGAACATTTCAACTTTATTTTTTGCATGACTAGTGAATGAAGTTTTATTAATTATGAGATTTTTATAACATGGGTTGTCAGAGAAAATATTTTCTTGTTTTTTATGTGCTTTTTATATGTATTTTTTCTCATCATTTGGTCATTTTATCAGTTGGAAATGTAAATTATTTACTTTAAATTATTTTCTTATCTATTAATGTGTATAAGAAAAAATATAACGAAATAAATGTTTTTTTAATTTATGACATCTCAAGTTTTTGGTTTGTTTATTTTAAGAATTTTTAAGAGTTTCACATGACACAAAATTCTTTGAGAAAATTCTTTGCTTCTCTCATGCCATTTTTCTTAATTCTGTTACATTAACTCTTGTAATTTCTAATATGCATTGATTATAGAAAATGCAACACTACATTGTTGACAACTCTTTTTTCAACTGCCCCTTTTGTCAGTTTTGTTCTTCAGTTTTTTTCCCTTTGTCTCTCGATTTTCATCAGTTTTTTTAAATTTCTTTTCTTTTCTAATTGCAAGATAAGAATTATTTGAAGAATTCAGATTGATCTTCTCACACGTGTTTGAAGGTGTGGTATCGTCAACATTGATAAAAATCACATTAGAATATTGAAATAATTTACATTTATACAAATTATTATTGGATTTATGGAGAATAAAGTAACTTGCTGCAGTGAATCAGAGAGCTGAGTTCAAATTCCAATCGGGTTTGTTATATTCACTTATGTGCTAATACCCCTTGGAAAGGTAAAACTCCATTTCCTCTCCCCCAATCTATGGGTTAAATAGTAATACCAGAAAATCATTATTCTAAAAAAAATGTTAATATTCATACACAAGAAAAAAAGAAATGAAACTTTTTTTCCAATTTAAAACAACTTTAAATCACCTATAAAAGGTTGATAAATTGTAAAAAACAAACTAATCAACTAATCAGTGTAGTAATTAGATGCATGTAAGATATATATATATATATATATATATATATATATATATATATATATATATATATATGTAAGTATTAATGAATAGATTGATAAAGCTGATTCTGTCATAGTCAATAAGTGATTAAGTTTTATCTCATGGAGCCATTTTATATATTCTCTAGGCTTTTTGCTAAATGTATTTTACATTTATAGCAAAGCGCTCAAAGATAAGTTTGATAAATATTGCATGTCATCCAAATGATGCATTGTTGAAATACAATGAAAGTTCACGTATCATTTTTTTTTTAGTCAAATATTGATTTAACTTCAAGTATGCTTTTCAAAATTCCAAGCATCTTCTTTGTCTTGAAATTATTAGAAGAAAACAACGTGTTTATATCTAAATATAAAGCTTATCTGGCTGTTAAGGATTTTATTTTGATTTTAATTGTTCTCAGTCAGGAATTATCTGTTTAAAAAATCTCTTTAGAACTATTGAAGTGTAAAAATGATGCAATTTCAGATTAAACCTTTTTGAATTTATTTTACAGATATCTGTTACCAAGTTGTTACATTGTGAAGTGTTTCTAGGGATATTTTACATCCTGCAATACATCACACCTCCACACATATCAGAATGGCTATTTGCCATTGACAATAATAATTTTCATATAAAATTTCTTTTTTGGTTGAATATCGATTAATAAATTTTCTTTCTTTAGACTAAGAATTAAATCCATAACTTGACAATCTGTTATAATTACTGATTGTTACTTGATGTGCATATCTAATTAACTTTCTAAAAAGTTGATATATTGAATCAAATTTGTGCTCTACTATTGAATATGACTGATTTGTGTCCATTTTGATGATTGTCATCTTTTGCTTTCCCTCTTCATGTTCTCAATGTCCGCAAAGGATGACTTGATCACAAAACAAACTTAAGGTCACAATGTTTTGTCTTTGCTTCATTGCTGATGTCTTGTGTATATGAAATGGCAATATTGATTGTTTTTCTAACTTCATCCTTCCACACTCAGACATTTGCTTCAATAATCTGCCAGCTATTTTTACTATCTGTAAATGTCAGTAGCATCATCATCATCGACAACAGCATTAATGTTTGATTTAAAATGTCAACTACAGAAGTCACATTAAACAACAAAAAAAAAATCTTTTAAAACAAAATTTGCAAATACTCTCCAGAAAACCAAATCTTTCTTTAGAATTTTATCTAATGTTTCTCTTCAGTTTGTCGTCGGGCTCTTCCTATTTCGATGATTGGTGCAACACAATCTTCCTAAATTTACATCTCCGTTTTGCTTTAAGTTAAAGTAAATATTCAACCTGAAGAACATGAAAGGCAATAAATTGACATTGTTTCTGTTTTGTGAAGCTCATAAAGAATTTATTTTTATGTAAACAGTATATATTATCTTCTCATTATTTCAATTTCTATCTTTTCTAATTTCTCAAACCAATGAAAATTGATCTGGTTATTTTGTGAAGAACCAAAATGGCAGTGATGGTGGCAACAGTTGAAATTAAAAGTATTCTAATGTTGTTTTTGACCAAGTAATATTTTCAAAAGAGTTTTTGCTTTTTGAAATAAAAATGGCTGGTTGCAAAAATAAACCCAAGTATTATACAATGATATAAAAGAATCAACATTAGACTGAATTATTCCATGTTTAGTTTCAGTACCGCAAGTGATTGAGAACCAGAAAACTTGAAGTTGATTATTGATGAAATCTGGTATATGTAATGAATAGAAAAACACATTTCTAAGGCTGTCTCTAATCTGTAGATATTTTTGAATTTCATGTAACTACACAATATTTTACTTTCGTTTATCATTACTTGCATTGATAAAGTCAAATGACAAAATGACTCGACAAGGACCAAGTACTATTTTCCGGTTGTCACACACACACACACACACACACACACACACACACACACACACACACACACACACACATATGATAAAAATATAATTTTTAGGTATGCTATATTTATAGGGCCTATATAAATATAAAAGTGGACATCCAAGTCAACACTCAGTGGCACCAGTGTGTTTCATCATTTAAACCCTTTTCGACATTCCATTTCAGTACAAAGGTTTGATGATTATTTTTTTTCCAGTAGGTCTTGAGACTCATGCAAGAGTCATGTTATCTCATCAGCTTTATATTCAACAAGTAACATCACTGCTTGTATCAGGTTTGATGTTGCTTTATAATGCTCCATTTATAAAGGAGATAGATACTCTCAGCAATTAATCTGATTAAATGATCTATTGCGCATTCACTCTTCTTGTAACTAATAATCTCATATAGATACTTATAATGTCCATGATACTTTTGGTATTAAATCAAACTATCTCCTTTACAATTTATCTTTGGCAATGAAGGTCATATATATATATATATATATATATATATATATATATATATATATATATATATAGTTTTAAGGTGTGCTATATTTATGGGATAAAGTGCTCAATAACAGAAATAGAGCATATGTAATTATAAATATAAAAGTGAACATTGAAGTCAATACTCAGAGGCGACAGGCTGTATCATACTAAATGCAAGTGTCAGGCATAAGAGATAGGCAGTAGCAATGACCAAGCTTTTTAATACTCCTTTCATGAATTTTGGGGATTTCATTCCTATTGATAAAGAATTTGATTTTCCTAAACAATTTGTTTATTAAAGATAGATTTTGACATTTAAGGTTTAATTTTCATTCTTGCCCAACTCAAGAATTATTGTACACAGATTCTGAGATGTTTCCTTTGTAATTTTGACTCTGAAATGAGCCTTGCATCATTTATAAAGGCTTTCATTGGAGGAAAAATAGTCTCCTTACCATCATTCAACATACTCTACTTCACAATGTGCAAAATATCATCTCCATTTAAAATACAAAAAGTAATGCAGAGATGACACAACCCATCATATTTTTATCATTCAATGGAATATTTTGTACTTGGAAATTTCATATACATGCATATGAAGTATGAATGATATAAGATTTCTGGAATCCAGAACAATTCCATTGCCTTTTCTATTTGTACAGGTTTCACTAAACAAGAGACATGTATAAATTATTTTATGCTTCTACTTAAATAATGATATAGTTATTGGATATTCATTTAAATATTTATGTCGGTCATGTCATTGCTGGTTTGAAAAATAATTCATTAATATCTATACTAAGCTTTGTTTGATTTCTTTCTTATCAAAACTAGAACTACACTTTGATCGGGAATAAATGAGCTGGGGAAAAGAGTTATTGTTTTTTTTCTGTATTAGATAAAAAAAAAAAATAAGGATTATTGAGTAAATTGGATTTTTCTTTTTTATTTCTGAATTAATTTTCCTCTTCCTTTTCCATTTCACTTTACATGAAAAAATAAATTATTCAACAAAGGTTTATAATGGCTGCATATGTTCTTTTGAGTGTCTAGTCATGGACAGAATTACTGACATTTGATTTTTTAAAAGTTCTTTGAAAATTTGATAACCTGAAATTCCAAACTTTATCTTGGTTCTATCAAATAGATTCTTAATCAATTATAAAATAATACAAGCTGATATATCTATTTGTTTAACTACTAATGGGGTATTTTGTGCAATACAGCAGATCTATACCAATTTCTATTCAGTTTGAGTGGAAGATTTCTTGTGTTTTTGTTTTTTTTGTTTTTTGCTCTTTGGTCCTTGCACAAAGCCTGTATAAAATATATTTTCAGTTTTAACCAAGAAGATAAAAAAAGAAAATGCAAACATATCAATATTTGTACCAAGTAGCAAAGGAGATTAAGATATTTTTCTGATTGTTTCTTGTGATTAATGCTTGATAGATTGAGTGGATAGGAAAAGTTTCTGCTGCAATTTTATTTTTGAAATGTCAATCAATATTTACTTACATAGATAATGTCATCTGTGGCTGAGAGGTAAAGGTACTCAGCTAGATGACAAATTATATTGTTTATAAAAATCCAGATCTCATTGGATATTTTCTGTGTATTGCCTTCCAAATACTTTTGATTGACTATAACACAGTCACATGTTTTTATATCACTTGAAGGTTTTTGTTCAAAAGAAATTTTGAATATATTTACATCCATTAGTTCAGTGGAAAGTGTACTCATCTCAAAAGCCATTGTCAAACATACTATTGTGTTTATAATTGGTCCAAGATTTGTATTCATTGCAAGTGGAAAAGGACAAAATTAAATCCAGTTGGGTTTGTGTGGTTGTTAATAGTTTGCACATTGTAACTTTTATTTAGAATGTTCTGAAATATTTTGATTTTAATGTAAATTAGGTAAGAAAACCGATTTGTGATACACTCTTTGAGGATTCAACTGTCAACTGTTTATTTATTTAGCCTGCTAACCACTGCATTACAACAAATGCTGAAATCTGCCAATTCTTTTCTTAATTTTTACACCGTACATTTTACTGCACATTATTATAACCTTTGTATTCTTATTCCAAAATAGCAACTAATGTTTTGTTTGCCTCTATCATTAGAGACAGTCTATAAGAAAAGATCTGTGGTAAGGAAATAAATTTACTGCATTGAGTTTTTCCTGTTGGTAAAAAATAAAAATGCTCTGCAAACTATCTTCCCCAGGAAATTGTTATTTAAGATCAGGCCGTATGGCTGTATATAATGTCGCTTCTCCAAGCACTATCATATTTTTGTCTTATAGTGTTGTCAATTAGAGACTTCATGTAATGAATGTTGGTATTTAATGAGAGAAATCAGCAAATTAATGTTCTAGTGCATTCTTTGCTTATTTCTTTCAATGAAATACATTCTTGAAATAGTCTTTACTTCACCTCTCTGTGTGTGTGTGTGTGTCTTTGTGTGTGTGTATATATATATAAATATAGGTAACTATACTCGTGTCGAAAAACCTTCATTATTATGTTTGACTATATATATATATATATATATATATATATATATATAGACCAATTTTTAAAAAAATTATGTAATCACTAAATTTGTTTATTGTAACCAATGCACTGTTTATTTGGATGTGTAGGTGGTTTAATAGATAGTGACTCAGAATGAGAAATTGGGAAGTTGAGTTGAATTATTCTTGCAGTTTTTTGAACTGCAAGAATAATTCTCTTTTTGACAAATTAATAATGTTTTGGTTTTAAATAACCCCCAAAGAGTTGATAAGCCATAAAAAAAAATCAACCAATCATAATTTAAATTAGATCCTTGATGAACAAATAGAATTATCTTTACAGACAATTGATCATTGTAAGATCCGTAATAAACCTGTTTAAATAACAATGAAAATATTACCTTGCACTTCAATTACATTAAGAACGAAAAGTAATAAAAAAATATAATCTATAGATATATAAGTCCTTCTGACAGTAAAAATTGCTTGACACTTTCATATACTACAAAAACTCCTCGACTCTATTTCATAGTTATTAACAATATCACCCTCATCATGGCATGCCGAATACATAGATGCTCATACGTTTTTATCTTCAGTCTTCATCATTATCCATCGCACCTGTTAGATCTTTACTTTGGCATTCTGTGTTATCACATACTTGCTAGAAATATATTTTGAACTGGCAGCCAATGCTGGTGTGTCTATATTTTGATATATCCACCTAAACATCACTGAAAAGCATATCCAGAAATGCTCCAGAAATCTTGTTTTTCTCTTTCAAATGACTTGCGAGATTGGGCAGTAGAATGACCATAAAACTGCTTTTTTTGTTTTTGTTGGGTGTTGTTTGCACAATAGATTCAATGCACTACATAGCATCGTTGTATACATGCCATCTAACTTCTTTTCTAATCATTTTATCAATATCCATATGATTTAATCTTACTATGCAACAGATATGGCTAATGGCTTTGACATTATATGAGAATCTATGTTCATTTTCAAAGTCTGGATCATTAACAAGACAAATGCTAATCTGGCTATCTTTCTTGCTTCTACCATTTTTCCTTGAAAATAACCAACAATGGTTGAAATGACTTGAGACATAATACATAATTTCAGCAAATATCTTTATCAGTTTCCACCTGGGAACAAACAATTTATTAAATACCAGTCATTAAAATTAACAAGCCAGTTTTTGCCCCAGTTAACAAGAGATTGTAGGTCATTTCTTAGATCAGCTGCCAATTTGACTTTATTGAATCGATGAGACTTATCATTAAGACAGGAGTAAACTACTGTTGTCAGCATAGATTCTGAATTGAGAACTTTATTGTTCCTACAGTATATATATTGTTTATACAATATATAATGTATATATGTATATACAAATATGTACACAGTTGAGGTGTATTTCAACTATTTTCTAGATATAAATAAGAATATTGTTTATATTCAATAACTATAAGCACTTGAGTAGAATTGAGGTTCAGGAATTGAATCCTACAGTTTTCTTGATTACAACATTGCACAATGTTAATTACAGCAGAAATTCTTTAGTTTTTTCATCTCTCTTCTACAGAACTTAGTATAAAACATAATATTAAGAAAAATATTTCCAGGTTAGTTTTTTTCTGCAATCAGTATAATAATAATAATAAGATTAATAATGTAAATATTAATTGTTATTAATTAATGTTAGACAAAAATAAGCATATTAACATTTTGTCCAAAGCTCCCAAATGGAAGCATCATTCAGAAAAGCCCATCATTCACTGAATATTTAGGTGCACTCTACAATCAGACGATGGGTTTGTAAAAATAACTTAGATACATTAAAGAGAACAGGAAACATTTTGCTACTTGTTTATCCTGAAGAATAATTTTAACTAATGTAGATTTTACAAGGATAGATTAATTGCAACAAGCCCCAGATACTGTTTTTGCACAAATTATTGATTATGAGGTTAATCTTCAACTAAAAATTGTACTCCCTGCATGTCTAATTAAAGAGTCTAGAACATTTTTGAACAAACCAAGTAATCATTTCTTTACAGTTAATTTATTCTGTAAAATATATTCAGATAACATAAGTTTAAATTTTATAAAATCTTACAAAAATATATATTACAAAAGAAAAGAAAAATATCAATTTTGAGTTCATTCACATTTAAACAAAATTTCCTTTAATTAGTCTATGATGATTGAAAAAAAATTCAAGATTGGCTAAATTTTGTTTTGGAGAAACAGTTAATAATAATAATAATAGCTGCAGATCAAAAATGTGTCAGTTGATGTAATGGTGTTGGTAGATTGCTTATTTAATGAGATTAAAAATTGATTTAGAAATAGTTGAACACTTGCTTGCTTTTGTCTATCAGTTCAGAGAGTAGTCTACTTTTCACAAGTCAAGAGCAATTTACCCTATGCACCTCCCATCATTCGCAGTTTTATAATCAGATAATATAGACTTGAAATGGTAGACTCAAATCCAATTTTCTATACAAAAACTCTGTCATGTATTATTTATTTGAAAAGCTTTGTCTCATTTGCAAACTTCAGAGTTGGTCATTGTTTATAGAATAATGTTACCTTCCTTTGTCACTATTATTCTTTTGTTTTTAATAATATCTAAAGAGCTTTTCCATTGTTTGCATAAAGAAAAGATCATTTATTTTTAATGATTAAGATAATTTATTTAGAATGAAAATACACCATCATTATTTATAAAGTTGTGCACTTTCTAATGCAATGGCATGCATTAATGTTAATGTGTATCCCACTGGAAAAGGCATGTGGTTAATGTCAAAAATATATACATAAACATTTACATAAATTCAGATCAGTTGTAAACCTGTGATTTGTTAGTTGATTTTCTTTATTTTGTTATTCTGTGACCCTTACCTAAATTCTATGACTCTTACCTAAAGAACAAAAGTAATTCTAAAAAAGCACAAATTATTTTTAAGTTGATAATAATTGATAATCAAGCAAGAAAATGTGGGTGATTTGTTGTTTTGCTGTCAATTTCCATCATTTTTCAAACCTAAAATGAGTTTTTTTTGTTTTTGTTGGGCATACATTTAAAAAAAGAAAAAGAAAAAGTTAAAGAATTGCAATGCCTAAAAAGCCATTGGGGTAAAGAACTGGGAAGTTAAAGATGAAAGTAGAAATAATTGTCTCATGATAACAAAAATTGATTACCTACAAGTTTTGCTTTAAAATTATCTAATGGACAATATTTATTTTTGCTTTTTTAAATTCCTTGATACTTAATAGATTTCAGAAATAGTGAATCAATTGAGCATTTTAAAAAATTTAATCTAGTTTTAAATATGTTCTGTAAGTTAACGTCTAGTATTGAAGGTTGAATTCTTGATGTCAGTTCAAAATTACTGTTTTAAAACATCTAGAATGGACACGAATGATTTCAATCTCAGATGGCAATCATTACAACAACTATTGATGATTTCACTTGATGAGAAATTTTAGGAGAATTTCTCTCATTTCTATTAGTTGTCAGTGAAAATGTTAGATCAAAATGACTAGTAATAAGAATAAGCAGTCCTTAGTGCAACCAGGTTTTGTTTTGTACATTTTTTAGAGTCCATGCTTTTTCCAGAGAATTAATGACTGGTCAGCTTTTATTCAGCACTATCCACTTTTGATAATTTCTCATATGGCTAATGTATTCCATGTAAGTTATATAAGCAAGAATATTTTTCCACTTTGAATAAATTTTCCAGGAAATTTTATTATTCTTAAATGCATTCTCTTGGCATCCTGTGATCATTTTCTGTACCTTCACCCAATGACACAAATGCTAGAAATAGTTAATAAAAATAAATTCTTTAAAAAAAAAAAAAGAAACCTCTTATCTCTTCATTTTCTATAATTTTATGTTCTTGAATTTACTGTTTTTTTTTGTTTTTTTCCTAATTTTATTTTGCAATAACCCCAATTTTTTACCAGTTAGAATTCTAAAAACTTAGCCCCTTACTTTAAAGACCAGCTGACTAACCATTATTTTGAAATATCATCAAGTTATTTTCCACTCTTCATAATGTAATATTTAATGAGAAGCTAGAAACACTTGCATGGATGAGCTGCTAAATTGCTTTCATACTCTCATGGTTTCTATTTTTCTGCCCCTTGAGAAATAATTTACCAGATCAGACTGTTTGGCATTGTATGTCTATCTGGTTGAATTAACTGGGCAGTGAATATGTGGATGTTTCTGGCATTGCTCTCTCTCTCTCTCTCTCTCTCTCTCTCTCTCTCTCTCTCTCTCTCTCTCTCTCTCTCTCTCTCTCTCTCTCTCTATTTTGTTAATATTTAAATGCTTATGCACATTATTCTTAAAATATGACTGCATCTCAGTTGTTTTATTATTAGGAAGAGTATATACATTCAGTTATATATATATAATTTTTTTTGCATATATTTTACACACCGAAACTTGCATAAAAGAGGGATTGCTGCCCAAATACACAATATATATATATATGTATATATATATATATATATATATGTATGTATGTACACACACACACACACACAGAGGGTGCGATAGATAAATTGTCATCTAAATTATGTAAAAATGAAACTAATACTGATGTCTCATTTTAACAGATATATTTGCCAAAATTACTCAAATATCTTGAAATACTAAAGAGTAAATTTATCCAATAAAATTGCCATTGGCTTCAACCATGGCCTCCAGATGTCTTCTGAATCTCTTGCAACTCTTCTGGACTGTCTCTTTGTTTAAGTTGGTAAATGCTCCCATAATCCTCATTTTCAGTTCATCTTTGGTGTTACCAGAAGTTTTGTTGGTCTCTCGCTCAACTGCACCCTACATATAATAATTAAGGGGGTTGCAGTCTGGGGAGTTAGGTAGCCAGATGTAAGGGGTGATGCAGTTGCAGAAATTGACTGACAGCCTTGGATGGGTTCACCTGCTTGTGTGCCATGGAGCAGAGTCTTGTTGCCAGATATAAAGTCTTCCAGCAGCCATCCTCTTGACTCAGGGAAACATCTCCACAAGGCACTTGATGTAGGCCTCTGTGTTGAATCTGAGGCCCTATGGGAAGACGAATGGAGGGATAACATCGCCATCACTAGTGATCACTCCAAACACCTTTGTAATCACCATTGGACTCATCCAACTCTTTCTGAATCCTCTGCACTGACATCAGATTGATATACAAACACTTTTAAATATTCGTGTTGGACCTTTCAGTGTGAATGTCAAGCAGAACAGTATAGCGTTTCCAAATTTCTAGTGAATTGAATTGTGTCATGGTGCTCTTTTTCTTACAGATAGTCCCCAACTGACCCTACTATACTGTGCAGTCAACAAAATCAAAAAGAAATGACATGCATGCATGAAATTAAAAATATAAAATTATAAAATGGTGATAATTTACCCATCATATATATAAGTTGACTACCCATGAAAGATTATTACCTGTAGAACAACATTTCCGCTTAGAAAAACACGATTTTAAAACCCATGCCAAATTCACTATAATTGAGAATAGAAAAGTCCAGAGCAGATAACATTAGAAAGATTTTAGAGTTCCATGAAAATAAGTGGATACAATGTTTAAAAACACACTATCCAGCTGGGCTAAACCATAAATTTAACAATATAGATAGCATTAATATATAACCCTACAAATCAAAACCTACCCACATTTCTCACCCACACAAGACAGACATACTTACGGAGGTTTTGAGGCCTCACACTTATACACACACCTACACGAATATACACATTTACACACATGATACTCACTCACTCCCTAATGAGCCAAATGATAACACACACCCATAGTAATATACACGCTTACACACATCATACTGACTCACTTTCTAAGAACCAAATAACACACACACACTTAACAGAGACACATCCCCTTTCCAAGAACCAATAAAACTGTCAAAATGACCAAGGGAATTCAGAGCAGCATGAATCCATTCAGCACTTATCTCAAATAACAACTTAAAAGAGACTGTTTGACCAACACAAGGACTGACCAAAATTCATGTTAAAAAAATAAAAAAACAAATGAAAACGACAGACAAAAGTTCATTTTCTCCATCAAGACATTCATTTCTGTAGTTCACTGCTACCAGCAAGCAGAAAATTATTTTTCTCCTGATGATGGCCATGTTGGCCGAAACTAGTCGAGGAATCTAAATGAAATAATAATACAAACGAAGGAATATTAATCTACAACCCAATGTGTCTGAAGATTTTAATTTTTTAATATTTTTTATTGTTCTACATATATATATATATATATATATATATAATGTGTAGGCATAAATTGCATATGCAATTTGTAAATTAGAATAGTAACAAAGAAAATGTTATGTTAGAATCAATGCTTTTCTCTGAGAATGATATGAATGAACATTAGAAGCATTAACAAAATGACATTCTGTTTGTTAATCAAATATAGATTATCGATAAAAAAAATTTTCTCAGTTGCTTGTAAACTAGTTTTTGGGGACACAAATGAGGATTTATGTTTGTGGCTGGCAACAAGACCTTGTCATTCATTTTGGTCTTGGAAAGTCTAAAAGAAAAAAATGTCCCTTACAGTTATGCATGTCAATTTTGGAAATTGGTATTCTTTAGAATTCCTGAAAATTTTTAAAACATTCTATTTTGTATGTTGAGTTAGTTTTCATGAACGGATAGAATTCTTGTTCATTGATGTTGATAGGGTTTTAATTATGTACCTCAAAAAACAAAACAATACCTAAGGTTTAAAATGCATTTTAAAAATGGAAAATCTTTAGTGAAGCTTTATTAGTTTTAATTCCAAGCTAAGAGATTAAATTTAATATTTCCAATAAGCAAAATACTTGGCTGCATTTCAAAATGAATTTAAATAGATTTGAGTGATTTTTTTAATCTATCAATACAACATAATTCTCTTTATTAAAAAAAGTTCAAAAATAAAATATACTTTTCTGAAGCTTTATTTGAAGACGTTAACTGATTTAAAATTTAATTAATCTGAATTAAAACAGATATTATTTGTTTTTAGTTTAAAATAACACAGAAAAGCATTTTTTAGCACAGAGGTGGGTGTTTTTATGAGGTGTTGATAGATTTATTGATAACTTAACATTTGGCATTTTTAAGTAAAGTGCAAAAATACTGACTTAAAATACAAATACAACATGAACACCTTTTTATATAATTTTTTAACTAGTGAGTAATCTTAAAAATTTAGGAAAATATTCTCAGTAATCTAATATTTCATTGAATTTTAGGTACTTTGGCTTTATAGGCTTATTTATGAAGACACTTGTTGAGAAGATGTTAAAAAGTTACCAATAAATTTTAAATTTACTATAGTTACCACTCTTATTTTCTGATAATATTGTGTATGGACATCTGTATTTGCAAAAATTGGCATGTTTCTACACACATACAAAAAAATTTTAAATTCTTTTTAAAATACTTGGAGTTGCTGAATTAAGCTTTTTCATTTATGATTAGTAAATATAGTTTTTACTTAAGAACAATATCACCGAACTGCTACAAATTAATGCAGAATAACAAAGATTTTGATGATAAAACTTTATTTTTTAAGTTTGGGAATTTTTTCATCATGTATGCTCATTTTTTTTAGTGAATCTTTGGAGGTATCCAGTTTCAATGTAGTGGGTCGTCAGGAAATTCATTGGGTCCCAACTAGAGATTTTTTTATTGCAGGACACCAGACTAAGTTTTTTTTTTCCACTTAAATTGACAGATCAAAGTTTGTTTATTGTAAATTGACAGAACATTTTTTCATTGAATTAATAAATTCAATGCAAAAACAATATTTGCACTTAATCACAGTTCAATTAAGAAATTAACATTTTTGAGAATTATGACAAAAGGTTTCTTTTTTTTAAATTGACAACAACTTTTGTTTTTTTTTAATTAAGTCAATAAATTGGATGATTTGACTTTGATTTCTTATAAAAATTAAATCAGATTAGGTGAACTTTCTTTTTTAAATATTTAAGTAACCTCCCTTGAATCAGCTTAGAAATATGGGGGCCTAATTAATCAGTAATGCTTCCAATTTTCACATTTGTATGATACAAAATTTAAAGAAAATTTTTTTTTTGTAACAGCATAAATGTCACCAAAATAAATGATCAAATAAGTTTATAGCATGTGAAAAAAAACATTGCACAAATTCAAATAAAAACAAAATGGTGACTAGTACCTATGTAGTACTAAAATAAATGAACAATTTTAACATAAGAACAAAACTTTCTTATCACCTTGACAGTCTACAAACTGCCACCAAGATCTTTTAGTCTGAAAATAATCAACTAAATCAAATGTGATTTTAATTAACCCAGTCAATCACTATGAAACATTCAATACAACAATGAAACTTAACTAAAACATTGAAAAATCAGTTGAGAAAGATCAAATGATGCAAGAGTATGGTTGTGCTATATTATCAGCAGATTAATGTGAATAAACTTAATAGAATTTTTCCATGATTACTTTTACTTCATAGCATACAGCTCTCTCTCTGCTTGATTTCTTTTCATTTGGCCAATGCCTCTTCAAAAATCACCTTTTGGGACTTAGGTTGATCTTAACAAGTTGCTTTTGATGTTCTGATGACAGCTTGTTCTGGCAAAGATGAGATTCTGAGCACAAAACCCTCATTCATAACCAGATGTGTGGCCACTTGAGCAAGGATGGTTAGGTTGGGAACATCTTTTAGGTGATGTTTTGTCACCAGTGTCCAAAGCTGCCTCTGGAGTAGTGTGATGACAACTTTTTTTCAGCAGGTCCCACTCCAGTTGAGACTGAATAGCATTGATGAAGGGCTGTGTGGGTAGTCAGCTGGCGATTCTCTCCATCCTCAATCCATTTGTGAGTTAGCTCATGTCCATAGTGGGCAATTAGAAAGTCCAATTCCGCCTCTCCATAGACCTTCAGCTCTTCCTCACTCATGATGCAGATGGGATGCAGACTCAACACACCAAATGCACACAGCAGAAAGAAGTTTGAAAACTTGCACGGTTGTTCCAGATTGAATGTTGCCTTTGTCAACTGATACTCACCCTTGTACATTTTGCCCTCGATGTCTGGCTTATGCTGTCAGGTTGGGACATGTCATTTCCTTGATTTTTTCCAGATCTTTGATGGCAAAATTTAGCTTCACTTTTATTAAAGCCACATCCACTTTTTCTGTTTGCAGGAAATGGGATAAGACTGTAACAGGGGTCATGACATCCGTTACCAGAGCAGTGATACTGATGAACTTCTCTTTTGAAGTTTTTTTTTTTATAATCTGTTTATCTTTGGGTCTTTACTGATATCCTAGGATACTTCAGTGAAGTATGTTGGCTGACTATCAATTGCCCTGTGCACAGTCTGAAGAGCATTGTAGTATGATTGCCATTGAATGGAATACAGTTCTTTGTAAGTGAGAACTGGGTCTTCCAGCAGATTTTGTATATTTTTTTAAATTTTATTTTGGCTTCTTGTTTAGGAGTAGCATGGAACTAATAAAACAGATCAGTCAGTATCTGCTGATGCACTTTGAGATCTGCTATTTACTCTGCTGCTTGAGATGTGCACAAGGCTAGGGAGTGGGCAACACAATGCATATTCACTATGTCGGAATTGGACCTAAAAAGTATGCAATTGTTTCTCCCTGTCATTACTATAACCCCATCTGATCCCATGCTTATCACTTTGCTTAATAGGATTTCCTGTTCCGACATCACTTCCTAGATGCATTTTGCAATTCCTGCACTTGTTGTATCAACACATTCTTTATTTGCAACAAAATGAGTGCTTGGTTAAAATGGTTTGGGATCAATAATTAGAACATATATAACAAGGTGTTTGTGGTTGGTTATGTCTGTGAATTATTCTATGAGTCACGAACTGGGATTCATTTACTTTCATTTTTAGAGCTGCATCTGCCATACTGGACAGCTGTTCCTCAGCTGTATATTGTGAACTGTATGCTACTAATTGTAGAGTTAAGAGATCTGGGACTCCAATCTCTGTGTAATGACAAAAGGGACTCCCTCCTGGGCCATGCAGTGAGTGGTTTTTAACAGCACCAGTGCTAGTTTGTACTGCTGACTGTCTAATTTCAGCTTACTTCATTCTAAGTCATTTTGCAGAGCAGGAAAACTAAGGCAGGATTGATGCTCTGCTTGAAACATGGCAAGTGAGGGTGGATTTGTGAAACTTGGTGCATTTGGTTGATTTATGCAGAGATGTATCTGTTATATTTAGTACAAATGTCAGTTTCATCTGTAAAACGTAGCAATTTTCTTCTTGCTCGAGAAAGTTTTTCGTTTTTTGGAAGATGAAGAAGGGGATTGCTGCACTTCTGCAGTTGACTTATCAGGCTCAGTAAAAGAGGAGGCAGATGTAAGTATGAAGTGTTCGCAGATTCAGAGGTAGAAAAAGCAGAAAATGCAGCTGCAATAGTCTGTTGACCAGCAATAGGCTTTATCTTTTTTTTGGTGGTATTCCTATAATTTTTCCACCCACTTGCAAAAAATGGGATCTTTTGTCCAGAGCATGATGTATTTTCAGACCTAATCTCTACATCACAAAATCATGGCCATCATTCAAAGAAATTTCACCAGAGTTAAATTTTAAAATATGTTGTTTGGGATTTTCTAATGTCTGTAAAACAAAAGGATTTAACCAATTTTTTCTCTTATTTCTTTCTGGTTTGAAACACTTCAAAGAAAATTGTCAAGTTGCAGTGAAGATCAGGATAAGGATAAGGAAGGAATAAATTTTTATTGCTTGGGAGATAGTCAAACATTAAATGTTAGAAACTCATTTATTTTGAAAAGTAATGTTCTTCTTTTAAGACCAAATTTATGTTATTACTAACAATTTTCTTACTATCTTGACTAAATTGGGTTTTTTAGATGTGTCCACGCATTTAATGGGTTTAATAATATATCACATTCGGGTGAACAAATAATGGAGGTTAATAATATTTTATGTTGTGGACAACAGTTAATGAGAGTTAATACGTCACGTTGGGTATGTCACCAGATAATGGTTGTGCTATGGAAGAAATGAATATTCTCCCATTTATGTTTCCTCCATTATGGACATTATTATCTCCATAATATAATAACACCTTTTTTTCGCAGATGGAACAGAATAGCTGAAAGAAAAGGAATGACAAACATGCTTTGTGCTCAAAGAGAGTTTTATGCTGCTATGTCATACACAAAATTATGTATACATATTTACATTTGTCCTATGTGGACAAACTATAATATGTATGCAACAACAAGCAGAGTGAAATGAGACAAAAAAGTTTTACTTGTAATAATTCCCAATGGGAATTGGTGCTGCTGGAGATTGTCCTGTGTTTCTGGATTTGAGTGGGCCAAATTTATCTGCTATGTCACTAGCAAGGACATTCTGCAAACAAGAAAATAGCATGTCATATTTTTTTTCCCCAAATTGCATATTGTGAGCAGATAGTTTCTATATCTGGTGAAAATATATTTGCATAGGAAAACAGAACCATAGGCTTGTAAGCTACACTATATGGAAGTTGGTTGGAGGAGGTAGATTTAGCTTAAAAAAGCAACTACTTGGTTTGATTCCTGGAAGCTGACTGATGGACTGGCCACTTTTGTTGCTCTATGAATTGACTTCACTAAGTGGCCATCATGTGACACATATGATTTCATCCTGACTGAAGGGAGATAATCACCTTTTGTGTCCCTATGCATTTCTACAAGTGGTTTTGTTTTCTTTTTTTCTGGAATACATTTTAGATTGTTTCTAAAATAATATATTCTCCAGGAAAGTTTTGTCTGTTTCATTCTCCAACATAAAGACAATGACATTAATGATTAATTAAAATTTATATTTACTTGCATACTTGAGCAATAGCCAGATTTGAAAACAGGAAAAAGACATTATCTGTCTGACACATTTCCACTTTACTATTATGCCAACTGGAACAAAATTAACAATATCACAGTCAATCATAACAAATATGTTTCTGCTTGTTAGTTTTGCACTAATAGTTTTTATAATATACTTAACAAGAAAAATACAAAATGTGCTTAAAAAATTAAAATATCTAAGTACTAATTACCATTATAGCTCATTTGACAAATGAGTCCTGTTCAGTTACAGAAAGAATATAATTAGTTCATTTGAAATTAAACCTGGATGCATCATTTGACTGAATGTCTTTGTTTACTTTATTTTAATTATCTCCTTTATAATCTTTGAGATGTTTATTTTCTTATCCAGTAATTGTACTTTTTTGTATTAATGAATAATGGGTTCTACTTGTAAAATATACACAAAAGAGAAATAAGTGTTCCTAATAATACAAATTAATTAATTTTACCTTATATTTCATTCTAATTACTATATTTGATAGCATAAGTAAATATAAAGCTCTATTTGGGTCTTAAGGGCTTCATCATCCATCTTAATGAATTTGGAGACAGGTGTTTTTGGCAAATTAGCAAGCATATGGAGGGAAAAAAGTCAGCTTTCAAACAAGGTACAGACTGTACAAATCACTGGTAGTCTTCATTCTCCGATATGGATGTGAAACGTGGACACTGTTGGCAGAAACAGAGAGAAGGGTCCAAGAGTTTGAGAACAAATGCATGAGAAAGTTCCTTGGCATCTTCTGTTGGAACATAAAACCAATGAGTTTGTGCAGAAAAGAGTTTGTGGGCCATCAGGAACTTCTTACTATTGTCAAATAGAGAAAAATGGCAGGGTTTGGACACGTTACAAGGCATGACACACTGTGCAAGACCATAATGCAGGGTACCATTGAAAGTGGATATAGGAGAGGATGTCAACACAAAAACTGGTTGGATAGTGTCAAACAATGGACAAGTATGGCTATATCAGAATTGCTGATGGCTGCCATTGATAGATGATTGTGGAGGAGATTCAATATGGCTTCTGCATTCAGATCCCCTCCCATGATTACAAAAGTCAAGGGGACGATAATGATGTTTTTGTTTTTCTGTAATCATTTCTTGGATGAGGTGTAAATCATTATTGAAATTTGAACTGATGTCTTCATTTTTATTGTTTTTATCACAACTTTTCAGCTGTTGTGCCCTCACACTTTCTTTAGGTGTTTGTCATTCAAAGAATTTTAAATTTATTTAGACAGTCAACATTTGTTTCTTTTTTGTTTTTTTTAATAAAAATTTGTTCTGTGATATATTTGATGTTTAGGAAAGGTTCTGATTTCAATATATGGAATTCTTTGTATGTATTTTTGCCCAAACTCTATTAGAAAACTATAATCCAAAACTACTTTGCATCAATTATTTTATCCTAGTTTTTAGATTCTCATACATAGAGTAAATAAAATTAATTAACTCATCTATAAACTCTTGAATCGTATATTAATATTTGTCTGAATATTTTAAGAATTGAAACGAGTAGATATTACAAAAATTGATTGTTTTAAAGCTTGGTTGCAAGCAAGATGAAAACCTTCTTTTTTTTTGCTTTTAATCAGTTTACAAGGAAAAACAAGATAAATTAAAGCCAGAAACTCAAATGGACTGATTTTCTCTTTTGAATTCTATTATTTTTATTTTGGCACAAACTCAAAGACGTCAAATGATTTTATATTTTAAGAAATTCATTTTTATTCAATGAACCATTCTGCTTAGTAAAACTCCTTTTGGTTGTTTCAGTTACTATATTTTAACTGGTAGGTTCTCAAGCTTTCTTCAAAATTAAATCAAAAGAAAATGTTAATTTGTTTGACAATGAAAGACTTGTTGGAAATTTTTTAAATTACATAGAGGAATTATTTACATGAATGGTAGTTGATTTTCTGACTGAAGTGTGCATTATCAACACTTGTCATTTATTTTTTCTCTTGTTATGGTGAATTTATTTTTATGTCTTGTAATGTTTTTCTATCTCTTACCTGTTTTGCAGGGAAGAATTACATATTTTCTACTTGTTCTCTTTATCAACTTCATTATTTCCTAAAATACCTCTGCCTCATTTTGTATCACATGTCTATGTCAAATGAGAAGATTATAAATTCTAGTCTAATTCTTTGTACACTATTTACATTATTCGGACTATTGTCCTCATCTTTGCCACCATATTTTGTTGTACACTCCGACCTTCTTCAGGTGGTTGGAATGTCGAACTGAACTAGTTAAAGTGTGCCATGTCTAATGGATGTCAGTTATCAGTTATCTCCTGATTCGCGTTCTTTGGGTCCTGTCACTGGATCTAACTAACACCTTAATCAACTGTGCCATGTGTCCTTGGGGACATCTGTGCATGAATTTCTGGGTATTATAAACCTAATGTCTTCAGCAATCATTTTTTACCAGAGCTCATATTGCGATTTTTGTTATTTTCTCTGGCACTCCTTATTACTGGTTCCCATATTGTATTCATTTCTATGCTTGGTCGGCTCAGGATATTTTTGTGGCTGATGTGCTTATTCCTTAAGTTTACGAATTTTCCAATGATGTTCTTTGTCTATGATCTCAATCTGATCCCATAGAGGGCGGTGATCTCCTTTTTCTCTCCATATGTGGTCAGCCACACCTGATTTTTCCACCTCCCCTCACGTAACAGCTTTCTGGTGTTCTTGAAGCCTTACCTTAAGGGGGGGCCTGTCTCCCTTTTATATTTCTTTCTGCATCTGCACGAGATAATGTACATGCAATCTTTAGTCATGTTCTTCTCTATGGGGAAGTCTTACTCGGGGGGAGATATCTGCGAAATGTGTCGTCCAGCTTTTCAAGGTTGTCCTGATGTTATATGGACCACAGATCCTTTGTATTTTCTCTGATATCAGGCAAACTGTTTTCTGAGAGTTGTTGTACCCACCTATCCCAGATTTTGGGGGCTGCTGCCTTGTACTCAGGGTAGTTGTTACATTGTAGGGTACTAATACTGACCAATTCTTTATCTAATATCTCTGGGTCGCCACTTATGACTTTTGATTGGGGTTGTAAGCAGTAGACGATCCCTTTCTTTACGCTGTATGGATGGTGGGAGTTGAAATTGAGGTACTGTCCTGTGAATGTTGGTTTACGGTATACGGATGTCTTGAACCCATGCTCTGTTTGAGATATTAGAGCATCCAGGAATGGGAGTGTGTTGTTACTCTCTTTCTCCATCGTGAACTGTATCGAAGGTCTTATTGAGTTCACATGGTCCAGTAGAACCTGAACATCTTCCTGGTGTGGCCAGAGTATGAAGGTGTCATCTATGTTCCTTAACCATAGAGTTGGCTTTAGAGATATAGATTCTAATACTCAAAGTATTCCATGTATATATTCGCCATTGCTGGTGATAATGGCGAGCCCATTGCTAAGCCCTCATCCTGGAGGCACGGTGGAGTAATGGATAACGGCTTGGACTGAGGAAGAGCAAGTAAGAGCATATTCCTCCCTCCACTGGGATAGCACGCGAGGTGTGGGGACCGTGTGTTAAGTTCAAACTCCCTTGTTACTCCGTTTCAAGAATTCGCCGCCGTTGGAATTGGGAATGGCTGTCGCTCGTTTCAGCATTGGCGACGGATCGCCGTGCTTGGTCGGCCTTCGTTCCGGATGCGGTGAATTCCTTGGAAGGAGCCGGCTTAACCGATCCAGGGTGAATGCCGCAACATACATATACCTCATCCTGTTGATATATGTGTGATCCCATTCCAAAGTGTGTTGTTTGTGTACAGAAAGTCAACATCTCCATCAGATTATCTATTGGAATACTGGTCTGTTCTTCTAGGGATGAGTCATAGGCTAATCTGTCTCTGTCTACTGAGAGTGCCTCCTCCATGGGTACCATGGTGAACAAACTCACCACGTCCAAGCTCACCATCTGGTTGGATAGGATGGGAGCATCTTTGATTATTTCCACAAAGTGGACAGAGTTTCGGACATATGAAGGAAACTTTCTGATCAATGGGTCAATTATATCTACAAGGAAGTTACTCAGAGGGTGGTACACAGAGCCTTGGCAACTAACAATCGGCCTGAGCGGAATACCGTCTTTGTGAATCTTAGGGAGATTGTATATGTGAGGTAGCTTGATGTAACGCTGCAATAACTGTCTATATGCCTTAGGTGCGAAGTGATCTTTGTTCTTGATTAGTATCTGTGACAGTTTGCGTTCTGTTTTCATTGTAGGATTCTTTTTTACTTTGCTGTAGCTACCATTGCTAATGAGGTCTTCCAGCTTTCTTGTATAATCTGATTTGTCCATCACTACAGTTGCATTGCCTTTGTCAGCCGGTAGTATGATGATGTTTTCGTTCCTCTGTAGCTTTCAGCTTTGTATTTAAAAAACACAAAAAAAAAACAAAAGAAAAAAAAAACACCCTACCCTCCAAGGATTTGAAGATTTGACTTTTAGGTTATTATCATTATAGCAGAAGTTTTCTATTTTTGTCATAATGTTGATGCAGAATTTATAAATGATCATATCTCATAACAATGCAATGAATTGGTTATCAAGTGTAAAATATGTTAGCCAGTCACAGAGAAAAAGAAAAACATGTTTTGTTGGAAGTCATTGCTATATTTCTTCAGTTGTTCAATTCTTGTAGGAAAGTTATGTTCAGTAAGGTTTACCTAGCATCTGCAATCACATCTAGAATTTGTAGCCTCCATTTTATTGTTCATCTTTCCCTTTCTAAGATGTCAGAAATAGTTATTGATCCTCCCTTTGAGCCTTCCTTACCTTTTTTTTTTGCTTTGGATATTTTTATAATGTTATAAAACCATTGACAAAAGCAACAGAAATTAATAAAATTCACATTTATTCATTCACCCTCACTGCCCCACTCTGTTCATCTCCAACCTCACAATGCTTTATGGTTTCTTGGAGTAGGTTTAGGAAACCCTTTGTCAGTTTTGGCTGATTAATCTGGCAGACTTTCTTTTCTTTCAGGCTTCATTTGTTGCGAGAACAGAAATAAACAAAAATGGTTTTCTTTCGGCTTTGGTTATTTAGTTCTTTGTTCATTGCAGACACAGTTTCTCTATTGTCTGCCCATAAATTTCATCCATCATTGTTATATTTCTAGCAACAGAAGAAAGTTGGATTTGTTTGCATATTCAACAGATGGAGCTTATTTTCTTTGAATGGGAAGATAAAATGATCACAGATAGTTTCTCTGTCAATGTGCATGTAAATCTGACACAAAAAATTGTATAAAATGGATCAAGAGCTGGAGATGTGAGCGAACAGTGTCAATTCTTTTGAAATATGTTTTGAAATTTTTGTTAATTTTGACTGAAAGCAAAAGGAGAAAGAATCGTCTTAATGTTTTCAAATTTTTGTGTCTCCAAGTGTCAACGTTGTGTCAATCTTTCATGTTGGGTAAGTGAAACTAAAGTTAACTATCATATTGGGACGACCGTCTCTATTGAGAAAGACCAAATGAGGAAGATTCACCTGTGAGACCCGTTACAAAAGCTGATAGAATAAAACAAATCATTATAGACAAAACTTTTCTCAAGAAAATAATATTTTCAATTAAATTTTAAAATTTTTTTTATCAGATAGCATTGCATTATTGCTGTTTGTTTGTTTAATGAGGCATCACTTGTCCACCAAGCACATCTATGAAGCTAATCTGAAAGATCAGCTTACATTATAAGGTTTATGCATGCTTCTGTTCATAACTTACTTGAGTGTCTCGTGTCAAAGATGTGCTGTTCATTGTAGAAAGTTTATTCTGGAAGAACATTCTAATCTGAAACTGGAACTGAAGAATTTTGTCCCAAACTCCCAGAATATAAGGCTTTATTATTTGTAGTTAAGAATGAAATGAATTTTTTCATGTTCAAACTTGATGTTAATTTTTGTAATATTAAAATTTCATCAGTTGAGAATGATTGCTTCATCCATCATCTTATTTCCATTTATCAGATTTTGCTCTTCAGTGTTTTAGATTTTGCAGTTATTAATTTTGGTTTTCATAGATTTATAGTTCAAATCTTACTGATACTCTCTTTCTTATCTAAAAATAATAATCCCACTCTATGAGTGGGTGCTGTAAAGTTCTTGGCTCAATTCATTTTCTAAAATCAGTATTTCAATGACCAAACACCAGAATACTGATTTTTGGAGGTGAATTGGGTTAAGAATTTTTCAGGATCCCCTCATAATTAAACCATTTTCTTTAAACTTCTATGCAACATGAATGAAGAGAAGATTTTAAAAAAAGAATCTACATTTCTGACTAAGAGAATAAAAAGGTGTAGAGGCAAATAATTTTGCATTGATTAGAAATTTCTTTCATTTAATCTTAATCAATTATGAATATAAACTTTTATTAAAAAATATTAAATTTTTTTTCATTTTGTATAAAGTCTGAATGTATGTTTTTTTTTTCTTTTCTTCTCCAATTTTCAGAAACCCCAACTTGTCTGCGGTGATGAAAAGTTATTAAAATTTATTACAAAACATTGTCCAATTTTGAATGAGAAGTTTTGGCCAACATTTTGGTGCTTTGAGTCGCGTGCACAGACAATTGTGAGAACAATTTTAAAATCATCTCCAAACATTCCATACCAAAGGTAAGAATGTCTTTCTTTTCTTTTTTCTCAGTCTTTTAATATTAGTCACATGTGCCTCTACTACCTTCTTTGAAGAATTGTCTTAAATGGATTAAGGGAGCTAAAATATTTTATGGCCATATATGAAATAATTTTTATTTATTTTTAGTGAAATTTTGAGAACTTGTGATGGTGGACGTATCCAAATTGATTGGCTTGAAAATCAAAACACAATTCACCCAGACCCAGCCAAACGTCCCACTATTGTTTTATTACCAGGATTAACTGGTAAGTTTGAAAATTTTATGTCACTTGCCTTCTTTTCTACTCTTGTGTCTTGTTTTCAGAAAAAAATCTTCTAAAAGATCTAAATTAGAAACAAAGAAATGCAAATGTTTTGAGGAAATGTTATGTAGCCCTTATTCAAGGTAGAGTATATTATTTTTGTTATAATAATTTGGGTTTTTGTGTTTGATAGTCTCTTTCTTCTTAATAAATTTGGGAAAATACTATTTTTAAAAATTATTCCTACTGCTTTTAAACTGTAACACCCATGTGTTGAACCTGGTCAATGGTAACCAATAATGTTACCCAGTTGTCGTTCCTCAAGTTCCTTCAGACCACTGTGATTACCATTTAGCTGACTCTTCACTCATTAGTGCGTGACTTGTTTTGTCGCTAGTATTGTGTTGGTGGCATGGTTCCACTTGACTTAGCTGGCATTTATCTTTTTATAACCATTCACTCCTCTGCCACGTTGTGTTTTTGTTCTCAGAGGCTGAGAAGATCGCTGATGTAGCAAACTTGGAGTGAAGACACAGTTCAACCTTTTGGGAGCTACATACAAAAGAAAAAGTCAAGAATCCTTTGGAATAAAGAATTAACTGGTTAAAAATGTAACAATGATTTGGTTTATATATGATTTGTTGTATACAATAATTTTAACCCTTCCCACTTGTTGACTGCAGCTTGTTTTAGTAGTAACTTAAATTTCTAAGTTCTTGACTTCATGTCTGGCACAAGGTCTTTGGTCAGTGGGTCTCAGCAAATGATGCAGATTCCGGTGTGTGTGTCTCTCACTCTCTGTTCTTGTTGTGTTCTTCTGTTACCTTCACTGTCTTTTGAGTTCAAAATCTTCAGCTTATATGGAGTCTTGCATCCGGTAGGGTTGACTCGGGTCTGCGTTCAGTTGTCTTTTATCCTAAGTATCAATCTTTTCTAAATTTCCATATATAAAATACATTTACTCAAGTGGTTTTCCAAATTTGGGGTTGTTTAGCCCCCTTTTGAGAGTGGTCAGAGGGATCAAGCTACCTCTTAACTCCTACACTCTTTATGCTTCACCTTGTACTATCACTCTATATATAGGTGGTGCTAATCTCTCTCTCTCTCTCTCTCTCTCTCTCTCTCTCTCTCTCCTTTTTTTCTTTCTTCTCTTTTTTCTTCTTTCTCCTTCTCTTTCTTCTCCCCCTTTTTCAGCAGCCAACCACAGCTCAGCATCCTGGCTGGAGTGAAAAATTCAACTTCCAGATGGCGCAGAGAAGACAAAAGGGATTTCCAGTCATTAGTCCTTATCTGTCAGGTTGACCCATACTGTGATCCTTTCGATCAACCAGACTACACAAGAATTGGAGAAAGAAAAATCTATTTCTGTTCTCCTTAAAATGAAAGTTTATCTTTTCTCTGTCCTACATATATATTTTTTTACGATCAAATAGACCACACAGTCCTCTTGTCCATGGACACTTCAAGATAGTAATTTATTTTTTTTTACCACTTGTATCCAAGGGAATCTGAATTAATGTTTGGATACAAAATTTTCTCAGGATGAATGTGGTTGAAATTATAATGATGAACGTGTGGTGGAGATTCATTTCTTCTGGGTGGTTGATGCTAAACAGATGTTTCTTTCTTTTTTCTTGTACAGGGAAATTGTGAATGTCCTTTCATTGACCATCCAGATTTCTCTATTGACAACATATGTTTTTATTTTATCTGACATCTTTGCGGATACTTTAATGGTTACTTTCTTATCAGTGGAAGGTGGGAGAAGAACAGGTTGTCTTGTGTTTTCTCAATGAATTTCATCTGATTAAATTTGGGTCTCGATTCTCTTTGGAATTATCTCAAAAGATGATTTTTTAATGCATTACATTTTTAATTTTCTTTGCACTTTTTTAATTCATCTTCCTGCAATTTCTAGAATTATCATCCACTTCGTAGACTCTCTCTCTCTCTCTCGTATTCTTTCTCTCTTTGTTTGATCAACATCCACAGAGATCTCAGTGTCACTAAACAATGCAAGATATTTTTGGTAAAGAAGAATAAGTGAAAGAAAGTTTCTTACAAATTGGGGAGATTAACAAAAACAGATAAAATGAAAAACATTGTAAAAGATTAATTTTGCTTTTGTCTATTCTTTGTATGGCCTCAGTTAAAAAGTCATTTTTAAATGTGATGACAAGATTGAAATGCAATCAAAGATGATTTCAGTGCCATCCAAATTCATTTAATCACCTTTAATGAATGAAAAAAAAGATGTTTTAAAATCCAAAATCTTCTTTTCCAAAATTATTTCAAGAAGACAGTTTTCAATACATTTGATAATGTCATACAAACAACAACTATTAATACGAAGAAACCTAGTCAAAAATGAATAATGAAAATATATCATTACTGTGGTGTGTGTGTGTGTGTGTGTGCGCGCGCGTGTGCGCGTATATATATATATATATATATATATATATATATATATATATATATATATATATATATATATATATGAATGATTGAATAATTCAGTTAACATGACCCCGGTGCATACTACTTCCTATGAGTCAGTTACACTACACTACATACATATATATATATATATATATAATTACCAAAAACAACCTGATGAGACTGTAAGATTAAAACTTGGGTCAGGTTAACAGTGAATTTTTTAATATATATATATATATATATATATATATAAAAGTGAACATAGAAGTTAACACTTAGAGGCAACAGTCTGTTTCATGCTAGATGCAATTGTCAGGCCACGGCTGACGTTATTTTTCTGGGATATTTATATATACAAGTCAGTGGTGCATTGTGGGTAGTCTATTTTGGTGGTTATTTTACCGGAAGTCGTTTATTTGCTTGTTTATTTATTTGGCAAAAGGTTCTGTCAATTCAGAGTATTACTCTACATATCTTCTGTAGAAATTTACAAGTCCTAAGAAAGATTCCAATTCTTTTTTTGTTCTTAGGTACTTTAACTTTTAATATTTTGTCAATTAACGATTGGTCTGGTGATATGCCATCGTTAGATGTGGAATATCCCAAAATTATATTTCTTTAGCATTGTGCACATAATTTTTTGTTAATTGTCTAACTTATTCAAAACAATACTGGTTTTCCATTTTAGTTCTTCATCATTAATAACACAAACACAAATGTCATCTTGGTAGCATATTGTATTTTTTATCTTGTTACTAATAACTTACTCTATAACTCTTTGAAAAATCACACTTGTGGTTTTAATTCCATATGGCATTTTTTTCCATCTTGTTGCCGTGTTTATTATTGTAACTTCCTTAAAATCTTTGTCAATAGGTATTTGATAGTATACTGACTTTAGAACAGTTTTAGAGAATGTTTGCATACCTGCAAATGAGTTCAAAGCTCATTCTACATTAGGAATAGGACATGAGTCTGCACCTATTTTGTGGTTTATACCTATGTGCAGTCACCCCAAATGTGCAGACCGCCATCCCTGTTACTAACAAGGAGACCCATTTACACCCTCCTGGTGGAACTCGTTCAAGTAGATCTTGTTCCAGGAATTGTTTTAGTTTTTCCACAACTATTGGTAGTAGATGGACTGCTACTTTTTGTGCTTGAAAATATGAGGAGGAGACATTTTCCTTTAGTCTTAACTTTGCTTCATAGTTTTTGAACATTCCAGTTTCTTCTGCCTTGGCTTTGTTTACTAATTTTGTCGAATTTATGTTCAATACATAATTTCCTATTAGATTGTGATTCTTTTCACAGTTTGCCATGTAATTAGTAATACATCAAACTTATTTTTTATTTCTGCAGAGGCTTCAAAATAGCCAAACGTTTTTTTCTCGGATCTGTTGAACTGATTCAATTGGACGAAGTTTTTCTTTATTCTTGATTTTCCTAATTTCTTCCAGAAATTTCTGATT